>OX422208.1:507205446-508418779 GCA_949130495.1 Sambucus nigra | reverse complement strand
ATGATATACCAGTATGTAGCCCCACGCGATGCATGGTTGTGTGTAGATTTTATTTTATCTACTCTGTATGACACACCTACAATTGTATTTTTGGAAAGAATATGCAAGGTAAATAAAAGTGACTTCAGCATGACTGATAACTAAAAATTAAATAGGAAGATGTAATAACAACTAATATTTGAGTTGAAAATACCGATGTACCTCAAATATCGTATGGTCCTTAAACTAATAAATAGAAGACATGTATACTCATTATTAGCCAGAAGGAAGCCAGCTCGAGTAGATAATGAGATTGACTCAGGTATGATTGAGATCGACCTTAGGCCTTCTGCTCGGCCTAACTATCCTAAATAACACACTTAAAATTATATTCCCACTATCGATGAGTCAGATAGTGGGATGTCATCATCAAAGCAATCACACACTAGAAACAAATGAAAATTCTTCCACCCATGCTAACTTAATAATTATTCCCCTATTAATGTGTAAAGTTGGTATTTGTTTATTCTATAAAGACAAAACTCCTCACATATCCCAGTGAATTAGTTGTATTATTCCACAAACAAATACTCCCATGCCCATATTTAAGGAGGCAAGGAGTAACCTGCAAAAGACAGCCTAATTTATATTTCACACTCTCATTCTATGAAATTAATACTACCCACACTTGGAATTATAGGCATAGGAACCTCCTTGGGCCGAACTAAGTAAATTTATTTTAATTCTTTTTCTCTCATGTCACTCTAGAATAAGATCTAAATAAGTATTCCATTGATTTTCATCTTTTTATCTATTATCATTTGAGGTTATATACTTTAAATAAGATCAAACTAGTATACTAATTTTAATCAATAACAAATTGGCACGGTCTGTGGGAATGAAACAAGTCTTTCGTTATTTTCTACCATTATTCTGTTTTGAACTTAAAGGTACCCCTTTCCAGCAAACCAGTGGATTACACTTCAATTCACCTGGATTTTGATAGGCTAGAATTATTTTCAATCAACTGTCATTGAACACTATTTAATTTCTAAATTCTCCACTGGGTCTACCTTTTCCAGCCTTAGAAACCTTCTTTTTAATAAATTTCTTCTAAATAATTGTTCTGCTCTATTTTCTGGTATTACAATAGTTTGTTTTTCCTGGAAAACTTGGAACATGGAAAAAACCCAACAAAGTAGTCGAACTACCAAGGGGAATCCCCCCTTAATGCTTATAGGGATGGGCGATGTGCAAGGGATCTTAATGAGCCTCGTTATGGGATAAGAGGCTATGCAAGATAATGTGAAAAAACTAATGCAGAGTTTTCTGAATGTGCAAAATAACCTTGAACTAAACCCAATTAGCCCAATAAAGGGCGAAGACCCTAATAGGAGATAAGATACACCACCCCCAAATCCATACAAGGACAGGAGTTGGGATCATCACGATAGAGTAGCTGAAACAGCTGGACGATTGGATTAAGACTTATGAAGTGAAGGTAGTAGATACAAATAGTCTGATTCAGGTTAAGAGGATGGTTTCTATCGTCCAAGGAAAACCTCCACCATCAAATCAGAGGGGTATGACGATGAAAATACCTATTTCATAGAATGTCCAAGTGTCTTAGAAAGACTGACATAAACTCTGCTTTTAATCGTTTGGGTCCAAGAGTAGTAAGGGAACACCACCATAGAGAACCAAAAAAAGGTAGAGAGGAGATAAGAAGATCTCGGATAAGAAGGGTGGACCATGCAGTAAGGTAAAAAATAAGTGTACAAGTATCAGTGTGAAAAATGAACCACTTAAGTTATTTAATTCAATATTAAACAGTTTAAATGGATCCGAACAGTTTTTTGAAGAAACTCTTTAATCAAAATAAACAACTAACACAAGATGTGTATAAAGGATTATATGAACGAGTTATTTAAGATATATGTGTACCAATTTAAAAAAATAAAACTTATATATATAGGTTCTAAATCATCACAGTCTCAAGAAGGTGATAAGAGGAAGAGTAAGTATGCAAAAACACAAGATTTTAACGCGGCAAAACCCCACCCAATTGAGGAAACATCCACGGAGGTCTCTACACCTCAAAAGAAAAATCCACTAAAATAGAGTTAACATATTATAAACTATATAACAAGCCAAACACATAAACAGTCCTAATCTAAGTCCAAAATGTTTACCAACTCCTTTGGATTATTCTGACTCGTCTGAAGGTTCTGAAGTTGACGTTGTTCTCCCAGTTTTGTAATCTCTTCTCCTTTTAGCTTTACGTCGACTATAAAGTCAAGAATCTCTCTACCAACACTTCTTTAGTGTTGTAGCGTGACAAGTGTAAGTGGTGACATGCCTAATCACATGCATGCAACCTACACTCACTTATACAGATAATTTCCTAGCAAATTATAAATATCATTATAAGATGCAGTAAGGATTTCTGAATTACTATTTGTTTGATAGTCTCAGACTACTGATCTTTATTTTCATCCACAGATGAAGAGGAAACTCACTATTAAAAAGATCCAAGATCCTAAACACTTTCTTTATATTTGTTATAAACAGTTATTTCACGAAAGTGTGAAATATTCACGAAAGTGTAAATCCCCAATCAAGATCTTAACTAGAACTAAGTCTGATTTTTCTCATAAACTGTAAACAGAAATGGATTTATTTGTTCTGGTTTTTAAAAAAACATTTAAGAGTAAAATCAACTAACAAATGAAGATTTCTTGAAAAAAGAAATCAAACTAAGCAAGTTATACGTGAGATGTATCATATAGTTTCAGATCTCAACTTTCTGTGAAGAGAAAATGAGACCTAAACTTCATGACTTGGTTGGATAAGAGATTAAAGACTAGAGAGAATGAATCTTCACAAATACAAACTCACTCAAACTCACAAAGGTTCTCTCTCTCTCTCTCTCTCTCTCTCTCTCTCTCTCTCTCTCTCTCTCTCTCTTTTTCCATAATTCTCAAATGAGCCAAAAGCTAAAAACGTTCCCCACTTAGTATCTATTTATACTATTCATAGAAGTATCTGGAAGGGTTGGACGATATCAATGGCTGAGATTAAATCTAACACAAATGATGTAAATATAATGGCTTAGGATGCACCGACATTAAACGCGTTCTGATTGGTTCTCTTAACTAACACAAGGATTATTACAAATACATACAAGTCATTGATAACTAATGATCCAAGGGACATGATTATGTCTTAAGGTTGTGAGGGGTAATAAACACAAATCCAATCGTTCACTGACCAACACGTGTAAGGCAAGGATGAGCCCTCAAACGCATGTTTCTAAGTTTTACAAAATCTCATTTTCCACCACATAATTCTCTGCCGCTTTTGGATCCTACCCAAGCTTGGTTTTAGGAAGAATAGTAAATTATAAATCAACCCATAAAATTTTTAAAACCAACTTTAAAATGTTTAAAAATGTGTTTAAAAATTGCTAAAAATTATTTAAAAAATCCAAAAAATGATTAAAAATCATTTTTATGGGAATTAACACACACACGCCTAAATTATAGTGAATGCAATGAATGAATGCAATCCTAGGTGTAGTGTTGGTATTCTACCTTTGAGACTATTAGATGAATTGATATGTAGTGCCAGACGCTCTTTGCTAGACTAGGATATGACTCAAACTTTGTCACTATTTCCAAATTAGACAAGATCCTATATAACATAGACTCAAGTGTGTCAAAGATATAGGGTGCTTCAATCTCCCCCTTTGAAAATATGAGACAAAATATCCTTTGAGTCATCAAGGACTCGCAGGGATACAAAAAATAGAAGAAAATACAAAATTCTATCTACCCTATATCCTAGAAAAGAAAATTACATTACTCAACTAAATATAAACCAATACCCTAAGAACATTCTGATAATACGAGGTACTGATATCTTGAAAATGAGATAACTAAGATCAAACACTTTATTTGAAGTAATCAAAATAATGTCCAAGTAGACTTAAAGCTTCTCCCCTATTTTGTCTCAAATGGACAAAGGGTTTACACACAGATAAGAGAGATAAATATCAAAGCATAAAAACCAATGATATATTATAATTCTTCCATAACCATACCAATTTATTTACATAAGGATTCAAACCGTATATTGTCCAAGGGTTTGGTGAATAAATCAACTAATTGCAATTCAGTTGGCAGGTAATTAATTTCTAATTCCTTTGATTCGACTAACTCGCGTATAAAATGATGTCGTATTTTAATATGTTTAGTACGAGAGTATTGAACAAGATTTTTTGAAATATTAATCGCGCTTTTATTGTCACAATATAGACGTAATTGTTCTTCAATGATACCATAATCTCTTAACATTTGTTTTAGCCAAAGTAATTGAGCACAACAGTTGCCGACGACTATATATTCAGATTCGACTATGTATAAGGAAATGCAATTTTGTTTCTTACTATTCCACCCTACCAAATTATTACCTATGTATTAACATGATCCAAATGTACTTTTACTATCATCGGAACACCCCACCCAATCAGCATCGGTGTAGCCAATTATCGTGCTAGATGTGTCATTTGCGTACCAAAGTCCTAAGTTGAGAGTTCCTTTAACCTATATTATAATTCTTTTAATGCAAAGTAAATGACTCTCTTAAGGGTTATTTTGATAGAGGACACACACCCAAAAAAACATACGTAATGTCAAAATGGGAGACAGTAACGTATAAAAGACTTCCTATAATACTACAGTATAAGATTGAGTCGATGGATTTTCTATGTTCATCTTTTGATAGTTTAACCGAAGTACTTATGGGAGTCCAAGCATCTTTGGAAGTTTCTAGATCGAACTTTTTTATAATCTCTAAAGCGTATTTGGATTGCGATACAAAATAAATCATCTGAATTTTTCTTGACTTAAAGACCTAAGAAGAATTGTAACTCCCCCATAAGTGATATATGGAATTCGTTATGCATAATGTCAGAAAATGTTTTCACGTCCGTTGGGGAGGTAGATCCAAAAATGATCTACGTATACTTAGGCTATAGTAATATTTCTATCAAAGTGTTTGACGAAAAGAGTTTGACCATTCCATCCTCGCTTAAAACCGTTGTTTATAAGGAAGGTAATTAGACATTCATACCAAGCTCTAGAAGCTTGTTTTAACCAATAAAGAGATTTATTAAAACAGTAGATATGATTTGGATGATGAGGGTTAATGAACCCTTTAGGTTGTTCTACGTAGGTCTCTTCAGTTAAGATACCATTAAGGACATCAAATTTAACATTCATTTGATACAGTGTGAAATATAAATAACATGCTATTACAAAGAGTAAGCGAACAAACTCAAGGCGAGTGATCGGGGCAATGGTCTCCTCGAAATCTATTCCTTCAATCTGAGAGTAGCCCAGGGCAACTAACCTAGCCTTATTCCGGATAATCATCCCTGATTCATCTATTTTATTTTTGAAAAGCCAACGTGTGCTAATAACCCTTTATTTTCTAGCCGGGGTACAAGATACCAAACATCATAAATGACAAATTAAAGAAGTTCCTCGTGTATATAACTTATGCACAATGGGTCATTCAGTGCTTCATTAACATTTTTTCGTTCTATAAGAGAAACAAAGAATGCATAATGAGCAAGAATATGTAGTTGGGATCTTGTACGAATAGGCTCAGTGGAGTTACCAACTACACTATCTAAAGGATGATCTTTGGAAATCCAGTTAGGCACTTCAGGGGTCTCAGTTGTTAAGAATCATCTATCTCTGGAGAATCATAAGTTAAAGTGTTTTCGGATTCAACCACTACAGTTAGTCCATTGATCGTACTCTCTAAATTAGTGTCACTTACAACCACATTAATGGATTCCACTAAGGTTTTAGTATAAATATTGTAAACACGTTAGGCTTTGCCATTTGGTCAATAGCCTAAGAAAATAGCTTTATCTCCTTTGGTTTTGAATTTAGACAAGTGTTCTCTATCCTTGCATACATAACAGGTACTACCAAAGGTTCTAATGTATTTTAGGTTAGGTTTCTTTCCATACCAAAGTTCATAGGATGTTTGTTTAGTGTTTTTCCTTAGGTATAATTGATTGATTATATGACAAGCTGTACAAATGGATTCTACCCAGAAACATTTAGGTAAGTTATTCGCATGAATCATAACGCGGGTCATTTCCTAAAGGGTACAATTTTTACGATCAGTAATTCTATTTTGTTGAGGTGTCTTAGGGGCACTAAATTCATGTTTATAACCATTATAGTCATAGTATTCGATGACGCCTGAATCTATAAATTCACCTCCTCTATCGCTACAAATTCTATCTACTTAGGAGTCGTTTTCATTTTCAATACCAACTGTAATTTTTATAAACTTACGAAATGTTTTTGACTTGTGTTTTAAAAATTCAACCTAGGTAAATCGAGTGAAATCATCAACCATGACAAGAATATAATTGTTACCGCAAAGACTAACAGTATGAGAAGGACCCATTAGGTCCATATGGATGAGTTCTAGGGATTTAGTGGATATAACTTCTTTAACTTTATTGAGGGGAGCCTTAAAATTCTTTCCTTCTTGACATGGACCACATATGATGTTTGAAATTGGTTTGATTTTAGGAAGACCTCTAACTATCTCTTGAGAACACAATTTACCAAGGCTGTCGTAATTAATGTGACCCAACCTATTATGCCATATCTCATTGTCTCCCATTATGGAAATGTTACAAACCTCTGTACTTGGATTGACTGTATAACAGTTATCTGGAGTACAGAGTCCTCTAACAATGCAATCACCATTTTCATTTAAAAAATTTCATTTGTTATTTGAAAAGGTGACAGTATGGATGGATCACAAAATTGCGATATAATTTGTAAATTTGTTACCAAAAGAACATCCTTAAGAATAGGTAATCCTTGATCTGGGCTGATACACCATCTCCAAACAAGACTTTACCTCCGGAGCAGTTAGTTTTATTTGAAAGTTTAGTATAATCCCTGGTCATATGTTTAGAACATCCTGAGTCTAAATACCATCCAGACGTTATGTGTTCATCTTTGAAAGCACTGATTATAATGTTTCATTTCATCAGGGGTAATAACTTATCTTTTCTGACCCGAATTGCTCTAGTTTTCAATTTACGCTTAGTAGCTCGTATTTGATAAAACTTATGAGCTTCAGCCTTTTCTTTAAAAGATTTATGTTCTTGTTTTTTAGTATGATAAAAGGTTTGAGCATTTGGTTTAGAAAAGAATCTAGGATTCCTTTTTATAGATGATCTAATAGTATTTGATGTTCTCTTCCTATTACGATAGTTAGAATTCTTGTCCGGCTATTTGGTTAGGACATAATTATTTCGTCTTCTCCTAGAATATTTGAAGTTATGGTAAACATGTGAGTGAGAGATTGGTTTATACAGACATTTAGAAAAACATCCATTAATAGAATGTCCAAAGATGGCATATGTTGGAATGGCAAAGGTTTGTCTAAAAATTGAACTCAAGCCTTATTCCTAGAAGGTATAGGTTGGAATGGCGAATCACGTTTTTTAATAGGAGGGCATATATATTTATTCTTATGTTCAGAATTACCCTTAAAGTTACTTGATTCACCAATGTCTAACTTTTGTTATTACGAGTGAAAATCATTTTTCAAGGCTTGCAAATCTGGATAAGTTTCAACGGGTCTTTTTCCACCAGGCGCAAACTTGATAGATTCAAAAGTTTTAGTTTTCTTGGAATTGTTGGGGCAAAAACCTATTCTAGTTCTGTCATCATAATTGATCTTACTTTCAGCAACACAGTCTTCAAAACATTTTGAGTTTTTTTCAAATTTAGCAAACTTTTTGAAGACTGTTGAAGTTTTTTCTTTTGTTTGTTCCAATTCTAACAACGTTCCTTTATATTTTTTTCTCAGAATTTCATTTGATTCATAACACTCTTTAAGTTTTTGTTCAAAAGTTTTAGTCTCATTCTCATGAATTAGACATTGAGAAGTGTACTCTTCAAAATTCCGTTTGACCATATGGCTTAGGGTTTCTATCTTCTATGTAAGGTCTTTGATGATTTTCTTAAGTTTAAAGCTTTTCCGGAGAGTTTTTTAGTACAGTGTGCGAATGTCTGGGAGATCCTCATTATTGGAGTCACTAAGTGTGCAGTGTATAGTGTCCCATATCGACTCATTTTTAGGATTCACACACCCATTTGCATCGATAATGGATCGTTCCCTTTGACTCACACACATAACATTTGATGAATTATCAACATTCTCAAGTAATAAGGCAGACAAATAAGAAGGGATAGCATCATTCAACATAGCATGATCAGATTCCTTATCATCTGTGTATATGATTTTGGCAAAGAAAGACATACAGGGGTCAAAAGTATTGAATGACTCCGGTTCATCAGATTCTAATTCACTTGAGTCATCCCAAGTCTTACAAAAATTATCCCTAGTGTTCTTCTTTTTATTCAAATTGACTCTACAGTCACTGGATATGTGTCCTAACTTCCCACATATGTATCATTCAGTGTTCTTAAGTTCTCTATTGGGTTTATCAAGTCTTTTCTCATGAGGTATATTATTAGATTGATTTGAATAGGTAGGTTTACCTTGTCTATTTGCAATTTTATTTCTAAATTTCACAATTTTCTTAAATTGTTAAGACATTAAGGCAATCTGATTATTCAAACTCTCTAAATTGCAGTCCTCATTAGAATCTAAGTCTATTTCAGGCAAATGGCATTCAGGTTTAGTCAACTTAGAGGTAAAGACAAGATAAGAGATCCTATTGAATTCGTGTTCATTTATGGACATGAATATGGCATTTTTGCCTTTGTTATTACTAAGGGAGACCCGTGTCTCTTCTTTAGTGTATTCACTTAGCAGTTTCCTAATCCTCTCTTTACTTCCTTCTACGGATGGTTTAGTAGGAAAAGTGTAACCATTTTTAATAGCATCCCAGACATCATCTCCCAATGTCCCTTGGATGAAAGCAACCATCCTCACTTTCCAGTAAGGGAATTGGTTCCATCAAAGAAAGGGGGCCTGGACAGGTTACCTAATCTCTCAAATTTCTCATCCATGGTTTGTTTTGAGAAAATAATTTTGGAAACTCAAGATCTAAAATAATTTTTAAAGCCTTGATCTGATACCAATTGAAAAATGGACCACTTAAGTCATTTAATTCCAGATTAAACAGTTTAAATGGATCCAAACAGTTTTTTTGAAGAAACTCTTTAATTAAAACAAACAGCTAACACAAGATGTGTATAAAAGATTATATGAACGAGTTATTTAAGATATAGGTTTACCCTTTGAGAAACAAAACTTATATAGGTTCTAAATCAGCACAGCCTCAAAAAGGTGATGAGAGGAAGAGTAAGAATGCAAAAACACAAGATTTTAACGTGGTAAAATCTCACCCAATTGGGGAAACATCCACGGAGGTCTCTACACTTCAAAAGAAGAATCCACTAAAATAAAGTTAATAGATTACACACTATATAACAAACAAAGCACACACACAAGCCTAATATCTGTCTAGAATGTTTACCAACTCCTTTGGATTATTCTGACTCCTCTGAAGGTTCTGATGTTGAGGTTCTTCTTCCAACTTTGTAACCGCTTCTCCTTTTAGCTTTACGTCGACTCTAAAGTCAAGAATCTCTCTACTAACACTTATTTAGTGTTGTAGTGTGACAAGTGTAATTGGTGATGAGCCTAATCACATGCATGGAATCCACACACACGTATACAAACAATTTCCTAACAAATTAAAAATATCGCTCTAAGATGCAGTAAGAATTTCTGAATCACAGTTTATTTGATAGTCTTAGACTACCGATATTTATTTTTATCCATGTATCAAAAGGGAATCTTGATATTAAAAAGATGCAAGATCCTAAACACTTTCTTCTAATGTTTTATAAACAGTTATTTTTCAAATTGTGAAATATTCAGGAAAGTGTAAATCTTCAATCAAGATCTTAACTAGATCTAAGTCTGATTTTTCTCATAAACTATAAACATAAATGGATTTGTTGGTTCTAGTTTTGAAAACAACATGTAAGAGTAAAATTAACCAACAAATGAAGATTTCTTGAAAAAAGAAATTAAACTAAGCAAGTTATACGTGAGATGTATTACATAGTTTCAGATATCAACTTTCTATGAAGAGAAAATGAGATCTAAACTTTGTGACTTGGTTGGACAAGAGATTAAAGACTAGAGAGGATGAATCTTCACAAATACAAACTCAGTCAAACTCTTAATGGTTTTTCTAAGGTTTTCTCTCTCTCTCTCTCTCTCTTTTCTCTCAATTCTCAAATGAGATAAAAACAAAAAACGTTCCCCACTTAGTCTTTATATATAGTACTCGTATAAGGATCTAGAAGGGGTGGATGATATCAATGGATGAGATTAAATCTAAAACAAACGATGTAAATCTAATGGCTTAGGATGCGCCGCCATTAAACGTGTTCTGATTGGTTCTCTCAATTAACATAAGGATTATTACAAAGACATGCAGATCGTTGATGACAAATGATTCAAGGGACATAATTACATCTAAAGGTTGTGTGAAGTAACAATCACAAGTCCAATCGCTCACTGACTAACACGTGTAAGGCAAGGATGAGCCCTCAAACGCATGTGTCCACCACATAATTCTCTGTTGCTTTCGAATCCTACCCAAGCATGGTTTTAGGAAGAATAGAAAATTATAAATCAACCAAAAACTTTTTTAAAACCAACTTTTAAAGGTTTAATAACGTTTTCTAAAATTGCTAAGAATTATTTAGAAAATCCCAAAAAATCATTTTTATGGGAATTAACACACACACTCCTAAATTATAGTGAATGCAATCCTAGGTGCAGTGTTGGTATTCTACCTTTCAGATTATTAGAGGAATTTATATGTAGTATCTGAGGCTCTTTGGTAGACTAGGATATGACTCAAATTTTGTCACTTTTTCCTAACTAAACAAGCTCCTATATAATTTAGACTCAAGTGAGTCAAAGATATAAGGTGCTTCAATCTCCCCCTTTGGAAATATGATATAAAATCTCTGTTGAGTCATCAAGGACTCGTAGGGATACAAAAAATAGAAGAAAATACAAAATTCTATCTACCCCATATCCTAGAAAAGAAAATGACATTATGAAGCACCCAATATCTTTGACTCACTTGAGTCTATATTATATAGGTTCTCATCTAGTTTAGAAATAGTGACAAAATTGAGTCATACCCTTTCAAACCAACAATCCTCTAGACTCTTCATTTTGATTTCCTCTAATAGTCCAAAGGTATAAACAATAACACCACACCTAGGATCATTTATGTGTTGCATATGATATTCAATTCTTCATAATATGAGGGTGTGTGAGTTAAATCTCTTTAAAATAATTTTTTCATAATTTTTGGGATATTTTAAATAATTTCTAATATTTTTTAAATAATTTTTTTGAAATTTAAAATTAGCTTTTACAAAGTTTGTGGGCTGTTTTGCAAATTCATTAACCTGTTAAAAACTTGCTTGGTTAGAAACCAAATGATCTTCATAATTGATTTAGAGCACATCACCACTTACACCTTCACACTACTACACTGAACAGTGTTGGTATTGAGATCTTGGACTTTAGAGTCGACGTAATGCTCAAAGGAGTGGAGTTACAAAGCCAAGAGAACATCAACAACATTAGAGCCTTGGGAGAAGTCAAAAAATCCAGAGGAGTTGGTACATTTCTGAACTTGGAATTAGGTCTGATTTTGTGTCTTGATTGTTATATAGTTTGTAAACTGTTACTTTATTTTAGTGGATTTTTACTTTTGAGGTGTAGAGACCTCTATGGATGTTTCTCTAAATGGGTGGGGTTTTACCACTTTAAAATTGTACTTGTATACTTCCTCTTCCTCTCATCCCTTTCTTGAGGCTGTGTTGATTTAAGTTCCTTGTAAGTTTTGTTTTTAAAAATTGGTAAACCTATACCTTAAATAACTCGTTCATACTGTTTTACACATCTTGTGTTAAAAATTTGTTTTAAGAAAAAAGTTTCTTCAACAAATTGTTCGGAGCCATTTAGATAGTTTATTATTGAATTAAACGACTTAAGTGGTGTTTTTTCAATTGGTATTAGAGCTTTGGTTTTTCCAAATTCTTTAGATCTTGAGTTTCTGAAATTGTTTTCTCAAAACAAATTATGGACGAGAAATTTGAGAGACGAGGTAACCTGTCCAGTCCCCCTCTCTTTGATGGAACCAACTTTCCTTTCTGGAAGGTAAGGATGGTTGCCTTCACCCAAGGGACATTAGCAGATGATGTCTGGGAAGTTATTGAAAATGGTTACACTTTTCCTACTAAACCAGTCGCTGAAGGAACAACTCTGAGGATTAGAGAGTTACTAAGTGAATTCACTAAAGAAGAGAAGTAGACTTCCCTAAACAACAAAGGCAAAAATGTCATATTCATGTCTATTAATGAACACGAATTTAAGAGGATATCATTATGTTCTACCTTTAAGGAAGCATGGGACACCCTAGTGACTGCACATGAGGGTGATACTAGAGTTAAAGAGAGAAAAATACAAATGTTAATTCAGCCAAACAACTCCTTGGTCATGACTGAGACTGAGTCGCTTGATGACTTCTATATTAGACAGACATATATTGTGACCAAATTTCATGCTAATGGGATTGTTTATGATAGAAAGGAAATTGTCTCTAAAATACTAAGATCACTTCCACAAAAAAATGATAATAAGAGATATGTAATTGAGGAGATGGATGATGAAAGTGTCACGCCTGAACTCCTCAGTAGCAAATTGAGAACTGTGGAAATGGAATTAAAATTTAAAAAACAATTAACCCAGTCCCAAAAGAAACAGTTTGCCTCCAATCTTATTTTTTTATCTAAGTTGACAACACCTGAACTTAGCATACCTAACATTGACGTTGACTTTGATGAGGACTGTAATTTAGATACTTTGGATAATCAGATTGCCTTAATGTCTAAACAGTTTAAGAAGATTGTGAACTTTTGAAATAAAATAGCAAAAAGAAAAGGCAAACCTACTTATCCAAACCAATCTAATCATAGGCCTCATGAGAGAAGATAGGACAAACACCATACTGACAATCACAAGAGACCTTAAAAATGTTGAATGTTATAGATGTGGGAAGTTATGACACATGGCTAGTGAGGGTAGAGTTAACTTAGACAAAATTCACAAACATAATAGGGCTCATCTATGCAAGACTTGGGATGAATCAAGTGACTCTGAAAATGATGAACCTGAGTCATCTAACACTTTTGACCCTTGTATGTCATTCTTTGCTAAGATAATCTACACTGATGATGAGGAATCTGATCATGCTATGTTAACTGATACTATGCCTAGTGGTTTATCTGCCTTATTTCTTGAGAACGTTGATAATGCTTCAAACACTGTGTGTGTCAGTCAAATAGAATCCTCCATTGTTGATGTCAGTGGGTGTGTGAGTCCTAAAAATGAACCACTAGGGGACATTGCACACTGTACACTTAGTGACTCCGACAACGATGACCTTCTTGACATTCACACACTGTACACAAAAACTCTCAAGAAAAGCATTAGGCTTGAAAAGATTGTCAAAGATCTTACCCAGAAGATAGAAACCCTAAGTCAGATGATCAAACATAATGATGAAGAGTACACTAATCAAAATCTAACTCATGAGAATGAAACCAAAAATTTTGAACAAAAACTGAAAGAGTTATCTAACTCAAATGAAATTCTGGAAAAGAAATACAAAGGAACCTTGTTAGAGTTGGAAAAAATAAAAGAAAAGACATCCATTGTCTTCAAAAAATTTGCAAAATTTGAAAATAATTCGAACTGTTTTGAAGATTGTGTTGGTGAAAGTAAAACCAATTCTGATGACAGAACTGGAATAGGATTTTGTCCCAATTCTAAAACCCAAACTAAAAACATTGAAATAATAAAGTTTGCGTCTGGTGGCAAAAGACCTATTGAAACTTATCCAGAATTTTAAAGTTTGAAAAATGAGTTTCACATAAAACAACTGAAGTTAGACATTGGCAAATTAAGTAACTCTAAGTATAATGTTGAACAAAAGGCTAAATATTTATGCCCCCTATTCGACAAGATGATTCGACATTTCATCCTATGCCACCTAGGAACAAGACTAGAGCTCAAAACCTAGACAAACCTTCGAATAATAATTTTCCTAAGGTTGCGGTGTCTATGGAAATTCCTTTGATGGTTGGTATTTCCAACATCTATGTAATCCAGTCTATAGTTCTCCTGGGTACCATAACTTCAATTATTCTAGGAGAAGCCAAAATAACTATGCCCTTCTTAGACAACCAGAGAAGAATTCTAACTATCGTATTAGAAGGAGAAAGAATAATACTAAAAGATCATCAACAAGAAGGAATCCTAGATTCTTTTCTAAACTGATTTCTTAAACTGTTTATAATAATAATAAATATACGCAAAAATCTTTTAAAGAAAAGACAGAAGCTCGCAAGTTTTATAAAATACGGGCTAACAAGCGCAAATTGAAAACTAAAGCAATTTGGGTTTTAAAATATTATCTAATACCCCAGTTAAAATTCAACATTGTGATCAGTGCTTTAAAGCGGAACACACGACAACTGAATGATATTTAGACTCAGGTTGTTCCAAACATATGACCGGGGATGATTCCAAACTTTCAAATAAAAATAACTTCTCTGGAGGAAAAATGTTGTTCGAAGATGGTGTATCAACCCAGATCATCGACAAAGGCATACTCCATGAAGACGAATTACAAATTCTTGAAGATTTTCTCTTGGTGAAAGGTCTTAAAGCCAATTTACTAAGTATATCACGGTTTTGTGACTCAAGCTATACTATCACATTTTCAAAGAACAATTGCAAAATTTTAGATGAAAAAGGTGATTATATTATTATAGGTGTCCGTACTCCAGATAATTGTTACACAGTCAATCCAAGTATAGAGGTTTGTAACATTGCCAGAATGGATGACAATGAGATATGGCATAATAGGTTGGGTCACATTAATTGTGATAGTCTTGGCGGATTGTGCTCACGAGAGATAGTTAGAGGTCTTCCTAAGATCAAACCAATTTCAAACATTATTTGTGGTCCATGTCAAGAAGGAAAAATTATTAAGGCTCCATACAAAAAAGTTAAAGAAGTTCAATCCACTAAACCTCTATAACTCATCCATATGGACCTAATGGGTCCTTCTCGTACTGTTAGTCTTTACGGAAACAATTACATCGTTATTATGGTTGATGAATTCAATCGATTTACCTGCGTTGCCTTTTTCAAACACAAATCAGAAACCTTCCGTAAGTTTTTGAAAATCTTAGTTCGTATAGAAAATGAAAATGACTCCCAAGAAGATAGAATTCATAGTGATACATGATGAGAATTCATAGATTCAGGTGTCATCAAATATTATGACTATAATGGTTAGAAACATGAATTTAGTGCTTCTAAGACACCTTAACAAAATAGAATTGCTGAGCGTAAAATTCTCACTCTTTAGGAAATGGCCCGTGTGATGATTTATGCGAAGAACCTACATAATATTTTTAGGTAGAATCTATTTGTATTGCCTGTCATATAATTAATCGAGCCTACTTAAGGAAAAATACCAAATAAACATCCTATGAGCTTTGGTATGGGAAGAAACCTAACCTAAAATACTTTAGAACCTTTTGTAGCACCTATTATGTCTGTAAGGGCAGAGAACATCTGTCTAAATTCAAAATCAAAGGAGATAAAGCCATTTTCTTAGGATATTCTCCAAATAGTCGAGCCTACAGTGTCTATAATCTTCGTACGAAAACTATTATGGAATACATTAATGTGGTTGTAAGTGACACTAATGTAGAAAGTAAGACCAAAGAACTAATTATTGTGGATGAGTCTGAAAATATTTTAAATTATGGTTCTCCAGAAATAGTTGAATCCTTACCAACTGAGACCCCTGAAGTACCTAACTGGGTGTCCAAAGATCATCCTTTAGATAGTGTAGTTGGTAATCCTACTAAGCCTGTTCGTACAAGATCTTAACTTTATAACATTGCTCATTTTGCATGCTTTGTGTCTCTTATTGAGCCAAAGACTGTAAATGAAGTCTTGAATGACATTTTGTGGATTAGTGCAATGCATGAGGAACTTTTTCAATTTTTCATTCATGATGTATGGTATCTTGTACCTAGGCCTAAAAATAAAAGGGTTATTGACACATGTTGGATTTTTAAAAATAAGACTGATGAATCTGGGATGATTATTCTGAATAAAGCTAGATTAGTTGCCCAAGGCTACTCTCAGATTGAAGGAATAGATTTTGAGGAAACTTTTGCTCCTGTCACTCGCCTCGAATTTGTTCGCTTACTTTTTGCAATAGCTTGTCTATTGCACTTCACATTATATCAAATGGATGTTAAGTCAGCCTTCCTTAACGGAATTTTAACCGAGGAGACCTATGTAGAACAACCCAAAGGGTTTATTGACCCTCATCACCCAAATCATGTCTATTGTCTTAAAAAATCTCTTTATGGATTCAAACAAGCTCCTAGATCTTGATATGAGTGTCTATCCACCTTTCTTTTAAACAATGTATTTAGGAGAGGGGGGAATGACCAAACCTTGTTTGTCAAACATTTTGATAACAATATTACTATAGCTCAAGTTTATGTTGATGATATTATTTTTGGATCCACCTCCCCTTTAGAAGTTAAGACCTTCTCGGACATTATGCATAAATAATTTCAAATGTCACTTATGGGGGAGTTACAATTATTCTTAGGGATCCAAGTTAAACAAAATTCAGATGGATTATTTCTATCACAATTCAAATACGCTTTAGAGATTGTAAAGAAGTTTGGCCTAGAAACAGCTAAAGAAGCTAGGACTCCTATCAGTACTTCTGTCAAGCTTTGTAAATATGCGAATAGGAAATCAATTGATTCTACCTTGTACCGTAGTATGATAGGAATCTTAGTTTACCTTACTACCTCCCACCCGGCTATACTGTACTCTATCTACGTGTGTGCCCGATATCAAAACAATCTTAAAGAGAGTCATTTATTGTGTGTTAAAAGAATTATCAAATAAATTAAAGGCACTATAAACTTAGGACTTTGGTACACTAAAGACACTTTTAGTACTACACCGATGTTGATTGGGCTGGGTGTATTGATGATAGTAAGAGTACTTCAGGAGCGTGTTACTATATTGGTAAAAATTTGGTAGGATAGAGTAGTAAGAGGCAAAACTGCACTTCCTTGTCTACTGCCAAATCCGAATATATAGTAGCAGGAAGTTGTTGTGCTCAATTACTTTGGCTAAAACAAATGTAGAAAGATTATAGTATAACTGAAGATAAATTACATCTCTATTGTAACAATAAAAGCGCGATTAATATTTTTAAAAATCCAGTCCAGCACTCTCGTACCAAACATATTAAAATCAGATTTCATTTCATATGTGAGTTAGTTGAATCTAAGGAGTTAGAAATTAATTACCTACCTACTGAATTGAAATTAGCTGACCTGTTTGCTAAACCATTATACTTTCTTCGATTTGAATCTTTTCTCAAGTCTATTGATATGGTTATAGCAGAACAATGATTTATTATTTCATACTTGTTTACTTTGCCCTTTGTCCATTTGAGACAAAATGGGTTTTGATAGGGTATTGGTTTGTATGTAGTTGAGTTATGTAATTTTCTCTTTCTAGAATATTAGGTAGATAGAGTTTTTGTATACGCCTAGGTTTTTCTTATTCTTTTGTATCCCTACGAGTCCTAGATGACTCAAAGGAGATTTTATCTCATATTTCCAAAAGCGGATATTGAAGCACCCTATATCTTTGATCACTTTAGTCTATATTATATAGGTGCTCATCTAGTTTGGAAATAGTGAGAAAATTGAGTCATACCCATTCAAACCAACAAGCCTTCAGACTCTTCATTTTGATTTCCTCTAATAGTCCAATGGTATAAACACCAACACTACCCATAGGATCATTTATGTGTTGCATATGAGATTGTATTCTTCATAATATGAGGGTGTGTGAGTTAAATCCCTTTAAAATAATTTTCCCATAATTTTTGGGATATTTTAAGTAATTTCAAAGATTTTTTAAACAATTTTTTTGAAATTTAAATTGGCATTTACAAAGTTTGTGGGCTGTTTTAAAAATTCATTAAACTGTTAAAAACTTGCTTGGGTAAAAACCAAGTGCACTTGATAATTGTGTGGGTACAAATTATATTTCTGAAAATTCATAAACACGCGTTTTACAGGCCATCACAACCTTACACGTGTTAAACTCACAACGATTGGATTTGTGTTTTCTTGCCCTCACATTCCTATGTTTGATTGTGAACCGTTAGATCATTTTAATCTATGGCCTACATGCGTTCTTACCTGATCCTTGTGTTTTCGTTTAAGCCAATCAGAGGCTTTATAATTGGGGTGCATTGTTAGCCATCAGATTTACTTTGATCCCTTAAGAGTTAATCGTGACCATTCATTTTCTTCGATGTTCCTGAGGCTTCCATGGCTTAGTATAGATACATGCTTTATGTGTTGAGATTACAATATTTTTCTTACCTCACTTCTGAGAGAAAATAAAGAAATAAGAGAGATAGAGAGAGAGAAAGAGAGAGAGAGAGAGAGAAAAGAAGAGAGAAATAAAACCCTAAACTAAACTCCGACCAAATCTCACCAGAAAATATTTCTGAGAGTGTGTTAGTTCGGGAGTTTTGAAGATCATTCATCTTCTATCCTTACTCTTTTTTCTAACTTAATCACAACAGTTTGATCTCGCTTTCTCTCAGAGAAAACTGAGATTGACGTCCTATGATACATTCCGCGTTTATCCCTTTTTGTTTAGATTTGTTATTTCGAGAAATCATAGTTTTGTTGGATGTTTTCAACTGTTATTTTTTCAAGCCCGAAAATAAACAAAACAGTTTCTGATTTCAGTTTCTTTGAACATTTAGACTCAAATCTAGTTTAAGATCTTGATTGGGGGTTTACACTTTCACATATTTCACATTTTGTGAAATAGTTTGTATATTTTCAAAATAAGAAAGTGTTTAGGATCTTGGCTCATGTTGATAGCAAGATTCCCTCTTAATCTGTGGATATATTACAAGATCCAAAGTCTGATAGTTTCTATTAAACTGATTTTGGAAATCTTTACATATTTGTTATCTGTTTGTAGTTTTATTAGCACATGTCTGTAATTAAGTGTCTGTGAGTTGCATGCATGTGATTTAGAGCTCATCACCACTTAAACCTTCAGACTACTATACTGAAAAGTGGTGGTATTGAGATATTGGATTTTTGAGTCGACGTAAAGCTAAAAGGAGTGGAGTTACAAATCTGAGAAAATATCAACAACATCAGAGCCTTAGGAGAAGTCAGAAAATCCAAAGGAGTTGGAACATTTATGAACAGAGAATTAGGTCTAATTGTTTGTTTTGATTGTTAAATAGTTTGTAAACGGTTACTCAATTTTAATAAATTTTTAGTTTTGAGGTGAGGAAATCTCCGTGGATGTTTCTCCAATTGGGTGGGGTTTTACCACGTTAAAATTTTACTTGTATACTTCCTCTTCCTCTCATCCCTTTCTTGAGGTTGTGTTGATTTAATTTCCTTATAAGTTTTGTTTTTCAAAACTGGTAAACATATACCTTAAATAACTCCTTCATACTGTTTTACACATCTTGTGTTAAAAATTTATTTTAAGAAAATAGTTTCTTCAACAAACTGTTCGGAGGCATTTGGATAGTTTAATCTTGAATTAATTGATTTAAGTGGTATTTTTTTCACATTTCTCAACTAAATACAAAGCAATAGCCTGAGAACATTATGATAACACGGGGTACTAATATCCTGAAAATGAGATAACTAAGTTCAAGTACTTTAGTTGAAGTAATCAAAATAATGTCCAAGAAGACTCAAAGCTTCTCCCCCAATTTGTCTCAAATGCACAAAGGGTCTACACACAGATAAAAGAGAGAAATATCAAAGAATAAAAATCAACGATATATTATAATTTTGCCATAACCATCCCAATTGATTTACGTAAGGATTTAAACTGTATATTGTCGAAGGGTTTGGTGAATAAATCAGCTAATTACAATTTAGTTGGTAAATAATTAATTTCCAGATCCTTTGATTCGACTAATCCTCTTATAAAATTATGTCGTATTTTAATATGTTTAGTATGAGAGTGTCAAACATGATTTTTAGAAATATTAATCACTCTTTGTTTCTCGCAATAGAGATGTAATTGTTCTTCAATAATACTATAATCTCTTAACATTTGTTTTAGCCAAAGTAATTGAGCACAACAGCTGCCTGCGGCTATATATTCAGATTCGGTTGTGGATAAGGAAGTGAAATTTTATTTCTTACTATTCCACCCTACCAAATTATTACCTATGTAATAACATGCTCCTGTCGTACTTTTACTATCAACGAAAAACCCAGCCCAATCAGCATCGGTGTAGCCAGTTATCGTGCTAGATGTGTCATTTGTGTACCAAAGTCGTAAGTTGAGAGTTCCTTTAACATATATTATAATTCTTTTAACGCAAAGTAAATGACTCTCTTAAGGTTTATTTTGATAGCGGGCACACACACAAACATCATACATAATGTCAGGACGGGAAGAAGTAAGTGTAACACCCCGCCTAATTAAATACCAGGTGGCCAGTCCCATACCAAATTAAAACAGAATATACAGTTGGATCATTCTTAGCATCACTGTCGAAAACATTTACAACTCACCCAATACTCAATTAAGCTGGTGTTAAAAACTTTCCAAATTTTAATTTAACAAAATCCATTTTCAGTTTAAGAATAACACAACACATTTTATACTACAACACTGATAACACAATAAATAACTCAAAAGAATTTAAATGCAATTGGAATAAACATTCCCAAATAATATAAATCCTTTACAATAATCCCAACAATGTTAAATGTATTAAAAAGTCCCGAATACAATAGTATTTGACTCCGACAGAAAATGATAACTGAAATCCTTTGAGCGACATGCCCTAACTAAGAATACTGTGAATCAAATGAAGATAGGCGTCTAAGAAAAACTCCATAAATCCATAGCCTGTCATAATCCGCTAAAGTTGGCATCCCTGTTGCTGGACACCTGATATAGAAGATACAATAGAAAAGAAAATATGCAAGGAAACGGGTCAGAGACCGAATGTGTAGATGATTTTTAAAACAGCTAGTATTTAACAAGTGCAATAAAGCATTTATTATGTACATGTTAGATCCAACTCTCACTTGTTATTCTCACCTCTCAATTAGAGTGCACACTTAACGTTTCCTATTAACGTCCTAGTTAATGGTTCCTCTTTTCTAGTCTCCATATTATAATTCCATTCCCATATCATAATCCCCATATGTCCCATACCATACGTCACATTATTATCCATTTACATTTCTCATTTATATGATTAGTTTCTCATTAACATGAATCATTTCTCATTAATATGAATTAATCTTTTCAATTCTGTAAGAATAAACATTCATTAACTTAATTCCATTATCTTTCTCTATTCATCGTTATCTACAATTATCACTGTAGATAGATTTAACCACAATATATATCCATTCAATCATTTAATCCATTATATATATATATTCATATATAATACGGCACCCTGAGTCACAGCTGCGGTGCAATGCATTACTCTGCTATCATGTCCCATCATCGCAAGTCGCAAAATAGGGGACTAAAGGTTCGGTAAGATTCCACGAACCACAAACAACAACAAACAAATTGGAGGCGAACATAGTTCTCGTATCCATGGGTCACGCACATACCTACGTACCCACAGTCAGCGGACTTATCAACTCCCCGATAAGTCTTTCATAGACCTATGTTCTCGAGCGACAAATCAAAGATCCCATGGATTCATCAGGATATGACTGCCCTCACGCGCACACCTCCCACCGATAGAAAGTAAGCTAGGTATGTCATACACATAAATCATCAATCAATCAAATAGGTATTATCATACCTATAACATAATATCAATAAGGTAATATTACTACCCTAAGATATTTCCCATAAGTAGCATTATATCTCTTTTAAATTCCACGTATTAAAATATCATATCTTTACTTCATAATTTAATTATCCTCGCATCCTATAACATCTCTCCACTCCCGACGTCGTTAAGGTTCATGCGCGGAGCGTCTCGCAAAGCGAAATCCAAACAAGGAACCCCTCCAATACACTACTACTTAACTTTGTCGATCGAGGAGGTCCGACAACTTCAACTATGCGATCGGGATAATCTCATACCTTCTTTCAACCAAAAGTGTTCTAAACTCCCATCTATTATCCTCGCATCCTATAACATCTATCCACTCCCGACGTCGTTAAGGTTCATGCGCGGAGCGTCTCGCAAAGCGAAATCCAAACAAGGAACCCCTCCAATACACTACTACTTAACTTTGTCGATCGAGGAGGTCCGACAACCTCAACTATGCGATTGGGATAACTTCATATCTTCTTTCAACCAAAAGTGTTCTAAACTCCCATCTATATCCAGGAGACATACCACTACGCTCTTGTATTACACTTCGTCCTTGCGAAATCAATAATGAGCTTAAACTCAGTCCTTGATGTTCAAATTGTAACCCTAAGGCTACCCTCACTCAATACACATGATTCAAATAGGTTTTTCCTCAACATATATTCAGTAAGAAGTCACTAATATCCTACTGGTCCATAACATCATTTCTCCCGAATTACTACGAGTTTAGTTCTCCTTTTAATTAAGGTTAAAATCGATAGTTTCAAATCTCTTATAAACACATCTTCTTTCACTTAGGATTAAACCCTCTTGTAAACTTAAGGATACCCAGGTGTTATATTAAATCACCCTTACTAGTCATATCTTAAATCCTCATACATCCCCATTTGGAATTTAATAAATGAATCTAGCAACCAAAATTCCATTCAATATAATTTTCATCATTTTAATCACTTGAATCCAAATCAAATTAATTCAAATCTTATCAAGGGTTTACTGATATTTTCTAAGTCCCATAATATCCAAATAATAATCACCAAAGATCCACAAAAGTTTTGGGATAAGAATTAACATTTAAAAAGAAGCAACTTTACATATTCTGGGGAGGTCGATCGATCGAAGGCAGGGGTCGATCGATCGATCCCTCAGGTCACAGCCTGGTTTTCTACATTTTCTGCAACTACGGGTTTAGCAACTTATGATCATTTAAACCTTCATCTAAACATCCCAAATGACTTATAATCTTTACTACATGATATATCAACATATACGAACGATTTCCAATACTCTAAACATCCTAGAATCATCAAGGGATTGGATTAAAAAGCATGTTTATCTCCTTATTCCCAGAAAATTATCAACATATCAACTTCAAGAACACATCAATGGTTTTCATAATTTCTTCAACAGTTTCATGACTATTTCATGGATTATTATCAACCTAAAACATGAGTTTAATTCCTATATCATTTCAATTTCCAGAAATCCATTTAATACTCCATTATTTCTTCCAAACATGAATAATCTTCTCTTTTCATACTATTCTAACATGGACAATATACAAACTTAAATTGTCATTATTAAACACTTGCCTTTACTGAAGGTCTGATCCTTTGGTGTAGTATATCTCAGTTGGTTGTCCCTTCTCCGGTCAACCTCCGGTGGTGGTTGGTGGTGGTGAACCTTGGTTCTTGTTCTTCTCCTTCCCAAGTAAGCTTTTCCCTTCCCAATAACCCTTTCACTTTCTCTAGGAAGATGTCTTCTCTACTTTGAGTAGAGGAGATGAATAACCCACATACACTTAATCTACCAATACTTATAATAGTACAAAATCCGTAATCACTATTCATCCCCCTTAGAAAAATGACCAAAATGCCCTTTCGGGTTGTCTGTTCATTTCCAAATGACCCGAGACTCAAAATTAACATCCAAATAGACTTTTCTGACTATTTTGAACCTTACGGACGCAACGGCGCAGTCGAAATGACTATAAGGTCGATAGAAAATAAATTTCCTTTTTAATTTAATAAATTAGTCCCGACACGTCCCATACTGCGTCTGACTAAAAATATAAATTATCGAATTTATATCATACAGTCATATCAATGACATCACATTCATATATTACCTAAATATCTTTAAGTAATATTCAGAATCGTCCATTTTAATATCCACAGTCCGGATAAAACCCGAATGAATTAATTAATAATAAAATCCAATTAATCCATTAATTTAAAATATAACCCATTTTAAAAGTCATTTAAAATTATGGGGTATTACAGTAAGGTATAGAAGACTTCCTATTATATTACAGTATAAGGTTGAGTCGATGGATTTTCCATGTTCATCTTTTGATAGTTTAACCGAAATACTCATGGGAGTCCTAGCATCTTTGGCAATTTGTAGACCGAACTTTTTTACAATATCTAAAGTGTAGTTGGATTGCGATACAAATAAACCATCTGAATTTTGCTTGACTTCAAAACCTAAGAAGAATTGTAACCCCTGATATAACCAAGTATAACCTCGGCCCAGGGACACCTACCTCGGCCGAGATGATGGCCGAAACATTGATCGACCCTATGAAGGCCAGGGGCCCGCGATACCATCCCTCGGCCAGACCTACCTCGGCTCAGGCCGACAGTACCATCTACACTGCCAAGGGGCACTGCGCGCCTCACAGGCATCAACATAACTCTGGGTATGGCAACCACGACCAAGGGTGGGCCGAGGTGGCAGGGAGTCGACCCTCAACTTGGAACCGGTTCAACCTCGGCTTGGGACGAGGTCACAAGAGGCCTTAGTAATCACCAGCATGGGACTATCCCTACCTCGGCTGGGCCGACCTAGCATAATGTATCGGCTGAGATCAGGCCGAGACTCCTTATGACACTTCTCGGATTGAACGGACATCAAGCCTTTACAGCTCGGCCTCTCCCAGGACGAGGTCATTCACCAACATGACTGTCGAGCATCTGTTGACATTTGGATAAGGACACCTGGGCACAAATCAGTTGTAACAAGATTATTCTCCACATGTGGGAGAATATTTCATCATCATTACTTACATGTGACAGTGACAGATGGCATTCCCACATTGGTGAGGATATCACACACATGCTCATTGCATGCATGGGGGGTACATTACGCCCCCTAGACACTATATATAGGGGTCATTCCCTACCTTGAAAAAGGATCCACTTATTAAAACCCTAGCTAAAACTCTATCTAAATATACAGTAGAGAGAGAGAGCTTGAGAGGTTGTATCCATGGCCATTAGTGCCTTCTTTCAGTGATATTACTCACACACTCACAGTGGACGTATGCCAGATTGGCTGAACCACTTATATTCCGGTGTGTTACCCTCTTCTCCTCACCACCTTCTATTATATTCTTTATATAGTTGTGGTGCCATTGTTATACTTCTATTGAGCTTGGAAACACCATACCTGGTGGTGCTAATTCTTAGCATCATCATTTTGGCGCCGTCTGTGGGAATCGAGAGGCTATCTCTCCCTCTTTTTCTGCTTTACCTCACCGGAGACTCTGGTGGTGAACCAGGAACCACCCCTTGTGTGGAGTTGTTTCTCCATTGAAAGAGGTCCTTTAAGGTATTAAGCTCACTTGCTATTCAAGCTCTTTATTGTTAATACATGGCACCAGAATTACCACCGTCTCTTCCATCGCCTGGAGGTGGAGGGGCTAGTTCCAGTCAGGCTCCTCCCCAGTCCGAAATGGTGGAGGTGGCAGCAGCTTTGAAATCTTTAGCTGCAATACAACAAGCCATAAAGGAGAAATTTTCCCAGCTCTGCCAAACCATGATGATGAGGCCACCTGGAGTCTCCCCGGACATGATAACTCCGGCGGCAGTTCAGCCTCATCCTGATGCCAGCGGACCACCCCAGGTGCCCATGAAGGACCAACCTGCACCCCAGCGGAGGAGGGATGTTGCTGACCCTAGGTGCTTGCGCCTGGGGAGGCAAGGAAACCCTTGCCCAGAGGACAGGTATGATGACCTAGAAGCTGAAGAGGTCTCGGAAGACTGCTGGGAGCCGTATGAGGTGTTAGATAACACCGTACGACCTCTTAGGCAGAGCCAAGGATGTGTCGGCCGAAGAAGAGACGAGGCCCAACAAAGAGGGTCGGCCTTTGATAGGCAGAGTCAAGGATGTGTCGGCTGAAGAAGATATGAGGCCCAACAAAGAGGGTCGGCCTTTAACAGGTTGAGTAGAGGGTCGGCCTTCGAGAGGCTGGGCCCAGTCAATGACCTGAGACAGAGGCTATCGAGGTCAAGGAGCGCGGCAGGCTCTCAAAGAGGGAATAGGCAGGCTCGACCAGATCAAGGACGACCCTTGGAGAGAAGAGCGAGTGAACAGGAAGAGGTCAACAGTCAACGGGTCGTGGCTGGGGAACCCTCTGTCCATCGCAGAGAGGTGGCAGGGGATAACCTCGGCCAAGTTGATGAGAGACGACCCTGGAATGACTCAATCTAACGTCTCGAGGAGAAGATATGGGACCTCATAAACAGCAGGGACCCGTTATAGAGGGGCTACTCGGAGGGCTCCCCGTTTGTAGCTAGGATAGTGGGGTTCCCAACCCCATCTAAGTTCAAGCCTCCTACAGTGACTCCTAAGTATGATGGAAGCACTAACCCAGTGCACCATATCGAGATGTATCAGTCGGCGGCTGATATTTACTCGATACCCGATGAGATGAAGTGCAGGGCCTTCTCGGGAACCTTGACATGGGCAGCACATAACTGGTTCACCTCTCGTCCGAAGAACTCGATCGAGAACTTCAAAGACTTAGCTGAGTAGTTCATCCACAACTTCTGCTTTGGGGTAAGACCTCAAAAGAAGACTACCCACCTCCTATATGTCAAACAGGCTAAGGGTGAAAGCCTAAGAGACTACATAACAAGATTCAACAAGGAGAAGTTGGAGGTGGAGGATTACGAAGAGAGCATAGCCATGACCGCCCTTATAGAAGGCCTCCAGAAGGGAAAGCTATTGTGGAAACTGGCGGAAGACCCTCCTAAGTCTATGGCAGAGCTGCTGGAAACCGCGGGGAAAGTGATGAATGCGGAAGAGGAAATGGCCGCCAAATATGAGGAGGACAACTGTGGTAGCACTGGGAGGTCCCAGGGCAAGAAAGAGGGGAAGAAGAGGTCAACAGATGACAAGTCCGCTCATTACACTCCTCTGACTGTGAGCTGTGAGCACATCCTTAATGAGATCAAGACTGACCGGACTCTGAGGTGGCCAGAGAAATTGAAGGCCCCACCACATAAGAGGAATAAAAACCTCTGGTGTGAGTTCCATCAGGATCACGGACATATCACAGATAGATGCTTCGCTCTGAAGGATGAGATTGAGAAGATGCTGAAATCCGGGAAGCTGAGAAAGTATGTGGATGGCAAGGCCCAAAAGGGTGGAAGAGAAGACCCGAAGAAGAGAAGAAATGATAGGTGCTGTGGCGATGCCCCGGCTAGAAGGCATGATGATTCAGAGGGTGATGATGGAGATGACCCGGATCTCCCACCAAAGGATGACAACACCCCAGTGAAGAGGGTCGGAATGATCTCCTTTGGTTTTAGCACCATATGTAGGGGATTCGCAGGAGGTGGCTCTGAGGTAGCCGATAGGAAGGCTCATGTAGTGGAGGCTAAGTCAGTAGTCAAGCCCAAGGTTGTGAATCTAACGTCTTCTGATGCAGTGCAGAAGAGGAAGAAGGTGGACATGGACACCCTCGTAGTGGGGTTCTCCAGACTCGACTTCAAGGGCATCTTAGCCCCCCATGATGACCCTTTAGTCATAACAACAAGGGTGCATGGGTGCGATGTAGGGAGAATCCTCATAGATGGGGGAAGCTCAGCAGATGTGATGTTCTGGCCTTGTTTCAAGAGCTTGGGTCTTAGCAGGGCAAGGCTGGTGCCCTACCATCACCCATTGATAGGCTTCATTGGTGAGAAGGTACACCCATTGGGCATGTATGAAATGGATGTACGGATGGGAGATGAATGGCCTAAGAGGCTGACCAAGAAGATAAACTTTTTTATTATGGACGAAAATGTCTTCTCGGCCTACAACCTCATCATCGGAAGAGTGGCCCTCAAAGAGTT
The DNA here is from genome assembly GCA_949130495.1 of Sambucus nigra. NCBI lineage: Eukaryota > Viridiplantae > Streptophyta > Magnoliopsida > Dipsacales > Adoxaceae > Sambucus > Sambucus nigra. The sequence continues at coordinate 508,390,567 of OX422208.1, read as the reverse complement.
TGAAGCCGTGCCGTCGACGGTCCACCAGATGCTAAAATTTCTGACTCCTTATGGGGTAGGGGAAGTGCAAAGGGACCAGACCACGGCACGGGAATGTTATTTCAACTCGGCCGAAGAGAGAGAGGCCCATAAGAGAGCAACCGCCACTTACAGCATTGACACTCTTGATCCCAAAGACGAAACAAAATTGAAGAAGGGCGAGGCCGTGAAAGAGTTAGAATCCATCGTCCTCAATGAGGACGAGCCAAAAAAAAACCGTCCTGGTCGGCAAGGCCCTGGAGCAAGGGATCAAGGAGGAGCTGATAAACTTCCTTAGGAGGAGACAGAGTGTCTTCGCATGGAGTCACGCAGACATGCCTGGTATCGACCCTGAGATCATGACCCACAAGCTCAACGTGGACAGAAATGCCAGGCCTATAAAGCAGAGGCGAAGAGTCTACTCCAGGGAGAAGTATGAGGTCATCCGAGAAGAGGTGAAGAAGTTGGAAGAGGCCGAGTTCATAAGAGAGGTTACTTATCCATAGTGTCTCTCAAATGCAGTCATCGTGCCTAAGGCCAATGAAAAGTGGCGAATGTGTGTAGATTTCACAGACCTGAACAGGTCTTGCCCGAAAGACAGCTATCCCTTACCTAGGATAGACCAGATGGTGGATGCAACGGCAGGGCACGAGCTCATGAGTTTCATGGATGCTTATTCAGGTTATAACCAAATCTTCATGGATGCCGAAGACTCTGAGAAGACAACCTTCATTACTGACAAGGGGACGTATTGTTACAAGGTGATGCCCTTTGGTTTGAAAAATGCGGGTGCGACCTATCAACGTCTTGTCAATAAGATGTTCGAGGAGCAGATAGGTAAGACCATGGAGGTGTATGTGGATGATATGCTAACGAAGATCCTGAAAGCATGTACTCACGTGGCAGACCTTGAGAAGACCTTCAACGTCATGGACTCGTATAAAATGAAGCTCAACCCGGCGAAGTGTGTCTTTGGGGTAGGAGCCGGGAAATTCCTAGGGTTCATCGTTAATCATAGGGGGATTGAAACAAACCCTGAGAAAATCAAGGCCTTGCTCGACATGAAGACTCCTAGGAGTATCAAGGATGTCCAGAGACTCACAGGAAGAGTGGAAACCCTTAACATGTTTGTTTCTAGGGTAACGGACAAGTGCCTTCCGTTCTTTAAAGTTCTGAGAAAGGCCTTCCAGTGGGACAAAGAGTGTGAGAAAGCCTTTGACCAACTTAAGTCCTACTTGGGGTCTCCCTTGCTGCTGTCTCGGCCCATCACGGGGGAGAGGTTTTTTGTATATCTAGTAGTCTCTGAGTCAGCCATCAGCGCAGGTATCGTACGGGAAGAGGATGGAATCCAGAGGCCTGTGTATTTCAACAGTAAGGCCCTTCAAGGGTCTGAACAAAACTATCCCCGGATGGAGAAATTGGCTTATGCCTGATACATGCCTCAAGGAAGATGAAGCCTTACTTCCAAGCTCATTCCATGGTAATCCTCACTGACTCCCCACTAAGGCAGGTTATGCACAAGCCTGAGAAGTCTGGAAGACTGATGACCTGGGCCATCGAGCTAGGAGAGTATGATCTTACCTACCAGCCCAGGAAAGCCTTTAAGGGGCAGGCTCTTGCAGACTTCGTTGTAGAGTTCACTTGGGAAGAGGCCGAGACAGAGAAAGGTTCAGATAACGGCGAAGAGACGAACCGAAGTGTCTTCCGAGATTCGGAAGAGACTGCCCCGTACGTCTTTTGAGGTCGAGAAGAGGTTATCCCGGGCAAAACTCGGAGCAGAGTAGAAGAAAATAAAGAGGATCGATACCTCTTCGAAAAGGGGGTTATGAGAGAAGGGGTCTTCTCATCAGATGCAGACGTATGGAGCCTCTTCGTTGATGGCTCTTCCTGTGACAGTGGAAGCGGCATGAGGCTAATACTCTCGGCTCCAGATGGTGCCAACATTGAGTACGCCTTGAGATTCAAATTCCAGGCCTCCAACAACGAGTCTGAGTATGAGGCCATGATAGCAGGTCTCTTATTGGCAACAACTCTTCGAGTAAAGCGACTCCTACTCCATAGTGACTCAAGGTTGGTTGTCAATCAAGTGTTGGGGGCATACGAGACCAAAGATGAAAGGATGGCCAAATACCTAAAGAAGGTAAGAGGGTTGCTAGAGTATTTTAAAGAAGCAACGCTGAAGAGAGTACCTCGGCTGAGCAACAACCACGCTGATGCATTGGCAAGACTGGCCTCGGCAATGAAGACAGATTTGGGAAGGACCATTCCAATTGAGGTCTTAGGAAAAGCAAGCATCGAGGAGGATGAGGTATGTATCCCTTGTCACAATGTGAACTTAGGAGACTCGTGGATTGACCCGCTTGTCAGATACCTAAGAGAGGGGGAGCTACCCGAGTCCAAGATGGAAAGAAGAAAGTTGAGATACAGGGATGCAAAGTTCTCATTGGTAGGAGACGTCTTGTACAAAAAAGGGTTTCTACTGCCTCTACTCAGATGTGTGCACCCTACGGAAGTACCCCAGATCTTAAGGGAGGTTCATGAGGGTTCTTGCTCTAGCCACATTGGGGGAAGACCCTTAGCCAAGAGGATCATCACTCAGGGATACTGGTGGCCTACCCTGTCTAAGGATGCAGCAGACTATGTGAAGAGGTGCTACAAATGTCAAAGGTTCGCCACCAGCCCTCACCAACCTCATCAGCCTATGACGTCGATCTCTTCTCCATGGCCATTTACGGTATGGGGAATTGACTTAGTAGGACCTTTGCCAAGAGCTGTTAACAACTATAGATTCTTGATAGTTGCCATTGACTACTTTTCAAAATGGGTAGAGGCAGAGCCGATGATAACCATTACAGAGCAGAAGACCTTCCAGTTCATCTGGAAGAACATTATATGTAGATATGGCCTCCCAAACATGCTCATCTCGGATAATGGGACCCAGTTCAAGAATGCCTCCTTGGAGAAGTATTGCCAAAGTGTGGGGATCAGACAGTTCTTCTCATCTCCTGCTCTACCTCAGGCAAATGGCCAGACCGAGGTCACGAACAGAACCATCTTGGATGGAATCAAGAAGAGGTTAGAATACGCGAAAGGGAGATGGATAGAAGAGGTCTACGCTGTGCTATGGGCTTACAAAACTACGACAAGGACACCCACAGGAGAAACCCCATTCATGCTGGCACATGGCTCAGAGGCTGTCATACCAACGGAGGTAGGACTGCCAACTCATCGGATTCAGACCTATGACCCTGACAGCAATGGGGAGAAGAGAAGGCTAGACCTGGATCTCATCGAAGAAAGAAGGGAAGACGCAGAGGTCAGAAAAGCAGCCTACCAGCAGAGGGCATCAAAATTCTACAACCAGAGGGTGAAGTCAAGATCCATTGCAGTGGGAGACCTAGTTCTAAAGAACACACTACAGAAGGCAAACAAGCTACACCCAAACTGGCATGGCCCCTATAAGGTGACGAAAGAGGTTGTGCCTGGCACTTACAGGCTAGAAAACCTAGAAGGAGAACCTTTCACTAACCCGTGGAATACTGACCATCTCAAGAGATATTACATATGATGTATAGAATTTTATGAAAATGTACTATATTACTGAGAGGAGGTTATTAATAAAGATCAGTTTCCATATCAAGTTCTTGTTTCGTTCTTTAGACCAGAAGTTCATTATGAGGCTAACCTCTTAGGTGATGACCTCAGACCCTCATAGCATCACTCGGTGGTGACGAGGTCTGAGCTCAGACACCCTGGTTAGATGACCTCAGATCATTAACATCATTAATTTGGTGACTATTATCAGGCTAACCTCTTAGGTGATGACCTCAGACCCTCATAACATCACTCGGTGGTGACAAGGTGTGAGCTCAGACACCTGGGTTAGATGACCTCAGACCCTTAACATCATTAACTTGGTGACTATTATGAGGCTAACCTCTCAGGTCATGACCTCAGACCCTCATAACATCACTCGGTGGTGACGAGGTCTGAGCTCAGACACCTGGGTTAGATGACCTCAGACCTTTAACATCATTAATTTGGTGACTATTATGAGGCTAACCTCTTAGGTGATGACCTCAGACCCTCATAACATCACTCGGTGGTGACGAGGTCTGAGCTCAGACACCTGGGTTAGATGACCTCAGACCCTTAACATCATTAATTTGGTAACACATTATGAGGCTAACCTCTTAGGTGAAGACCTCAGACCCTCATAACATCACTCGGTGGTGACGAGGTCTGAGCTCAGACACCTTGGTTAGATGACCTCAGACCCTTAACATCATTAATTTGGTGACACATTATGAGGCTAACCTCTTAGGTGATGACCTCAGACCCTCATAACATCACTCGGTGGTGATGAGGTCTGAGCTCAGACACCTTGGTTAGATGACCTCAGACCCTTAACATCATTAATTTGGTGACACTTATTATGAGGCTAACCTCTTAGGTGATGACCTCAGACCCTCATAACATCACTCGGTGGTGACGAGGTCTGAGCTCAGACACCTTGGTTAGATGACCTCAGAACCTTAACATCATTAATTTGGTGACACTTATTATGAGGCTAACCTCTTAGGTGATGACCTCAGACCCTCATAACATCACTCGGTGGTGACGAGGTTTGAGCTCAGACACCTGGGTTAGATGACCTCAGACCCTTAACATCATTAATTTGGTGACACTTATTATGAGGCTAACCTCTTAGGTGACGACCTCAGAACATCACTCGGTGGTGACGAGGTCTGAGCTCAGACACCTGGGTTAGATGACCTCAGACCCTTAACATCATTAACTTGGTGACTATTATGAGGCTAACCTCTCAGGTCATGACCTCAGACCCTCATAACATCACTCGGTGGTGACGAGGTCTGAGCTCAGACACCTGGGTTAGATGACCTCAGACCCTTAACATCATTAATTTGGTGACTATTATGAGGCTAACCTCTTAGGTGATGACCTCAGACCCTCATAACATCACTCGGTGGTGATGAGGTCTGAGCTCAGACACCTGGGTTAGATGACCTCAGACCCTTAACATCATTAATTTGGTAACACATTATGAGGCTAACCTCTTAGGTGAAGACCTCAGACCCTCATAACATCACTCGGTGGTGACGAGGTCTGAGCTCAGACACCTTGGTTAGATGACCTCAGACCCTTAACATCATTAATTTGGTGACACATTATGAGGCTAACCTCTTAGGTGATGACCTCAGACCCTCATAACATCACTCGGTGGTGATGAGGTCTGAGCTCAGACACCTTGGTTAGATGACCTCAGCCCCTTAACATCATTAATTTGGTGACACTTATTATGAGGCTAACCTCTTAGGTGATGACCTCAGACCCTCATAACATCACTAGGTGGTGACGAGGTCTGAGCTCAGACACCTTGGTTAGATGACCTCAGAACCTTAACATCATTAATTTGGTGACACTTATTATGAGGCTAACCTCTTAGGTGATGACCTCAGACCCTCATAACATCACTCGGTGGTGACGAGGTTTGAGCTCAGACACCTGGGTTAGATGACCTCAGACCCTTAACATCATTAATTTGGTGACACTTATTATGAGGCTAACCTCTTAGGTGATGACCTCAGACCCTCATAACATCACTCGGTGGTGACGAGGTCTGAGCTCAGACACCTTGGTTTGATGACCTCAGAACCTTAACATCATTAATTTGGTGACACTTATTATGAGGCTAACCTCTTAGGTGATGACCTCACACCCTCATAACATCACTCGGTGGTGACGAGGTTTGAGCTCAGACACCTGGGTTAGATGACCTCAGACCCTTAACATCATTAATTTGGTGACACTTATTATGAGGCTAACCTCTTAGGTGACGACCTCAGAACATCACTCGGTGGTGACGAGGTCTGAGCTCAGACACCTGGGTTAGATGACCTCAGACCCTTAACATCATTAACTTGGTGACTATTATGAGGCTAACCTCTCAGGTCATGACCTCAGACCCTCATAACATCACTCGGTGGTGACGAGGTCTGAGCTCAGACACCTGGGTTAGATGACCTCAGACCCTTAACATCATTAATTTGGTGACTATTATGAGGCTAACCTCTTAGGTGATGACCTCAGACCCTCATAACATCACTCGGTGGTGATGAGGTCTGAGCTCAGACACCTGGGTTAGATGACCTCAGACCCTTAACATCATTAATTTGGTAACACATTATGAGGCTAACCTCTTAGGTGAAGACCTCAGACCCTCATAACATCACTCGGTGGTGACGAGGTCTGAGCTCAAACACCTTGGTTAGATGACCTCAGACCCTTAACATCATTAATTTGGTGACACATTATGAGGCTAACCTCTTAGGTGATGACCTCAGACCCTCATAACATCACTCGGTGGTGATGAGGTCTGAGCTCAAACACCTTGGTTAGATGACCTCAGACCCTTAACATCATTAATTTGGTGACACTTATTATGAGGCTAACCTCTTAGGTGATGACCTCAGACCCTCATAACATCACTAGGTGGTGACGAGGTCTGAGCTCAGACACCTTGGTTAGATGACCTCAGAACCTTAACATCATTAATTTGGTGACACTTATTATGAGGCTAACCTCTTAGGTGATGACCTCAGACCCTCATAACATCACTCGGTGGTGACGAGGTTTGAGCTCAGACACCTGGGTTAGATGACCTCAGACCCTTAACATTATTAATTTGGTGACACTTATTATGAGGCTAACCTCTTAGGTGACGACCTCAGAACATCACTCGGTGGTGACGAGGTCTGAGCTCAGACACCTGGGTTAGATGACCTCAGACCCTTAACATCATTAACTTAGTGACTATTATGAGGCTAACCTCTCAGGTCATGACCTCAGACCCTCATAACATCACTCGGTGGTGACGAGGTCTGAGCTCAGACACCTGGGTTAGATGACCTCAGACCCTTAACATCATTAATTTGGTGACTATTATGAGGCTAACCTCTTAGGTGATGACCTCAGACCCTCATAACATCACTCGGTGGTGACGAGGTCTGAGCTCAGACACCTGGGTTAGATGACCTCAGACCCTTAACATCATTAGTTTTGTAACACATTATGAGGCTAACCTCTTAGGTGAAGACCTCAGACCCTCATAACATCACTCGGTGGTGACGAGGTCTGAGCTCAGACACCTTGGTTAGATGACGTCAGACCCTTAACATCATTAATTTGGTGACACATTATGAGGCTAACCTCTTAGGTGATGACCTCAGACCCTCATAACATCACTCGGTGGTGATGATGTCTGAGCTCAGACACCTTGGTTAGATGACCTCAGACCCTTAACATCATTAATTTGGTGACACTTATTATGAGGCTAACCTCTTAGGTGATGACCTCAGACCCTCATAACATCACTCGGTGGTGACGAGGTCTGAGCTCAGACACCTTGGTTAGATGACCTCAGAACCTTAACATCATTAATTTGGTGACACTTATTATGAGGCTAACCTCTTAGGTGATGACCTCAGACCCTCATAACATCACTCGGTGGTGATGAGGTTTGAGCTCAGACACCTGGGTTAGATGACCTCAGACCCTTAACATCATTAATTTGGTGACACTTATTATGAGGCTAACCTCTTAGGTGACGACCTTAGAACATCACTCGGTGGTGACGAGGTCTGAGCTCAGACACCTGGGTTTTTAGACCTCAGACCCTTGACTATTAATTTGGTGATATTTATTATGAGGCTAATCTCTTAGCATTCAGAGGTCATATAACATTCAGAGATCATATAGCATTCAGAGACATTCAGAGGTCAAAATAAAGGAAGAGATTGGCGTTCAGTAAAAATAAGAGATTACAAATATTCATTACAAAGTACTGATGTTACAAATTACAAGCTCAGTTACAAGTCAAAAATTACAAATTACAACTTAAAGGTCAGAGGAGGGAGCATTGACAGTCCCGGCTGGGTTAACCTGTTCAGCGTTGGTCACCTCAGCCACATCATCAGCAGGGTCAGTCCCTCCCAGAGTAGAAGTATCACCAGGGGCAACAGCCTCGTCTTCTACTTCTTGCAGTTCCTGGGAAAACTAAGGGTTGGAAAATCCGAGGCCCACAAAGTCGAAGGCCTTTATAGTTCCAACCTCCTTCTCTCTGACCTCGGCCCATTTGGTAGTGGCTTTGATACCTCTTTAGAGGTATTCAAAACCAAAACTTACGAACTCCTCAGAGACTTTGTAGTCAGAAATTATTCTCTCTGAGGCATCTGCAAGGGCAACCTTCACAGCCGCGTTGACCTTCCGCTGCAGAGCATCATCATTATCCTTCAGGGCCTTGGTGTGGCTTTGGACGAGCGCAGAGATATCTTTTTCCAAACCCTGGGCCTTATTTTCAGAGTTCTGGCCCTTATTCTCGGCATTCTGTAACTCTGACCTCAGACGGTCAACCTCGGCCTTCAGGGCGCTCTCGACCTTCTCAGCCTCCTGCCCCTTCTGAATGAGAGGCAATTTCCTCATGGCCCAGTTAGATAGCTTGTACATGGCAGTCACACCCTGCACAGATAATGAAGAGGTTAGAGGGGAGTAAAATCAGACGTTGCACTTGTAAAACTATTGGCAAAAGGAACAAGTCATACTTGGACGGCTCTGTGGAGGCCGAACTCAATCATCATGGGGGTATCCATGGCCCTGTATAAACGCTTGTCGGCCTCTGTCATCATGTTGGAAAGTGTGTCCATGGCCTGTCTGCTGTGGCCGACCACGCTATCGGTAAGTTTCAGCTGGTCCAGACGAGCCGACAGGGTGTCGGCTGAGATGGGGATCGCAGCGTCTGAGGTCTTCTTTTGCCTTGAAGTCGGCCTCTGATCCTTAGAGGCCGGGACCTCAGGGGACCTCTTCTTGGATTTGGATGTTGAGGGAGCTGAAGGAGGAGCGTTCAAACCAGTCTTCTTTGAAAGTCTGTCCAAACTCGGAGCTGTCATCTCCCACAATTCATCTTGGACACCTGGTGGTCTCTCTACAAAAGTGAAAAGATAAGAGTTAGAAATTAAACATGAATGATCAGGGGTTAGACTTGAAACAAAAAGGAAAATCCTTACCAAAGTCAACAAGGGGACCTTCACCTAGGCTTCGTCCCCGAGAGATACTGGGGGGTCAGCAGATGTTCGAATTTGACAAACAGACCATGTGCCCCTTGGACTTGCAGGGCCTTCACCTTTTTGATATTTTGAAGACTTAGGTTAGGATCGGCCCTGGTAGACATGGTGACTTTACCCCATCTGAGGGGTATCCTCGGCTCAAAAGTGGAAGAGGGAACAGATGAGCCAAATTCCCATGGCCCTGAGGCGAAAAAATACCGGGGCTTCTAATTGTGATTCGAGGTCTGAGTGACCTGAAGCATTTTCTTCTCAGGCCTCCGAGCCACGAAGTGATAGTAGCTTGGATGGTTTTTGGCTGAGGTAGGGACGTAACAACCAGCAAAGACCTGAACTGGGAGGTCAGAGTGGTGGACTGCCCTCCACAAGATGATGGATCCAATAATGACTCTCCAAGCATTGGGAGAGAGATGCGAGGGGGCCAAGTTGATAAAGGAAAGAATGGACCTGATGACGGGATGAATGGGTAGACGAAACCCTAACTTAAACATCTGCTCGTACAAGCAGATTTCTCCATCTCGGTCGTGGTAGGCCCTCTCTTCCCTCAGAGGTCTCCTTAATTTTATTGAGGGACTGATGGAGTATAAGTATCTGAAGTGCAACAGATCCACCTCAGTGACAGTGCTCTCGTACTCGGTCGCCTCAGAGACGTCAACATCACTTTCAGCATCCTCATCATCGTTGTCAAGCTCAATGTCGGCTGGAGCAGACGTAGACGGGTGACCAGGGAACCTCTGAGCAAACTCGGCCCCGGTAACGGCCGACAGAGGGATGGCATCTAGAATGGGTGGAACAACCACACTTGGCACAACAAGTTCGACCTCTGAAGAAGAATTTGAGGTGCTTGAGCCATTCTGAGACGAGGCTCGGCTGGAGACCTCAGCCTGGTCAGGGGCCTGACCAGGCCGAGGTGTAAAGTCTATGGCTTCTTGGAAAGAGTCCACAGACATGGGGTCTGAGGTGGAGGACTCAGACTCAGACATCGACAATTGGTTAGCAAAGACGTCTGTCTGATAGAAGTTCTCAGGAGGATCAGGGTATACCACCTTGAGAGGTGGGGGAAAGATAGGTCTGACAGGGAACTCCTGTGACCTACGAGCTTCTTCCTGAGCTCTCTCTATTTGCCTAATTTTCTCTAAGGTCTTCTCTCTGAGAGAATGGAAGTCCTCAAGAAGCTGGTACAGGGGTCTGAGCATCAGAGGACGACCCAAAACATGGGATGACCCTAAACTTGGGAAATCTCTAAAAGCTACAAACACGTTTGGCTTATGAAATGAGGAAGCCTAAAGATCAAACTAAGAAGTTTTCAAGAAAATCTAGTTCACCTGAGTTAATAGAGCTCACCGGAAAACTCAAAGAACCACCGGAAAACTCAACAGAACCACCAGAAAACTAAAAAAAAAATGCCGGAAAATGCAAACAAAATATGAAAAACAGAGGAAATTAGAAAAGGAGAGGTACCTGGAAGTGAATCGACGAACGAAATAAAGAGACTTGCAAGAAAATCGATGAAATCCTCTGATTTAGGACGATGGGTGAAGAAGCTTTAGAGAAGAAACTTGAAGAAGCTGTATGCGCGGGAAAGAAAAGAGGAAGAAGAAAGAGAAAGGAAGGGTTTAACCCCTTAAATACTTGGGCACACTTCCCAAGTCCCATCATTGCCTTGGGAAAACCCAAGGGACAACTACTGACAGCACACGCCAAGTTGGCATGCCCTAGATTGGGACAGGTGTCATGCAGGTGTTAGCCTTGGGACGGACAGGCCTCGGAGGTGAAGCAATCCCTTAGCCACTTGCTCTCGCATATGACTAAGGGCTAGGGGTGATTGATATGCCCAAGTATAACCTCGGCCCAGGGACACCTACCTTGGCCGAGATGATGGCCGAAACATTGATCGACCCTATGAAGGCCAGGGGCCCGCGATACCATCCCTCGGCTAGACCTACCTCGGCTCAGGCCGACACTACCATCAACACTACCAAGGGGCACTGCGCGCATCATAGGCATCAACATCACTCTGGGTATGGCAACCACGGCCAAGGCTGGGCCGAGGTGGTAGGGAGCCGACCCTCAACTTGGAACCGGTTCAACCTCGGCTTGGGACGAGGTCACAAGAGGCCTTAGTAATCACCAGCATGGGACTATCCCTACCTCGGCTGGGCCGACCTAGCATAATGTCTCGGCTAAGATCAGGCCGAGACTCCTTATGACACTTCTCGGATTGAACGGACATCAATCCTTTACAGCTCGGCCTCTCCCAGGCCGAGGTCATTCACCAACATGACTGTCGAGCATCTGTTGACATTTGGATAAGGACACCTGGGCACAAATCAGTTGTAACAAGATTATTCTCCACATGTGGGAGAATATTTCATCATCATTACTTACATGTGACAGTGACAGATGGCATTCCCACATTGGTGAGGATATCACACACATGCTCATTGCATGCATGGGGGGTACATTATGCCCCCTAGACACTATATATAGGGGTCATCTTCTACCTTGTAAAAGGATCCAGTTATTAAAACCCTAGCTAAAACTCTGTCTAAATATACAGTAGAGAGAGAGAGCTTGAGAGGTTGTATCCATGGCCATTAGTGCCTTCTTTCAGTGATATTACTCACACACTCACAGTGGACGTAGGCCAGATTGGCTGAACCACTTATATTCCGGTGTGTTACCCTCTTCTCCTCACCACCTTCTATTATCTTCTTTATATAGCTGTGCTTCCATTGTTATACTTCTATTGAGCTTGGAAACACCATACCTGGTGGTGCTAATTCTTAGCATCATCATTTTGGCGCCGTCTGTGGGAATCGAGAGGCTATCTCTCCCTCTTTTTCTGCTTTACCTGGTGGTGCTAATTCTTAGCATCATCAAATGAGTAAGAGTATGTAGTTGGGATCTTGTACGGACAGGCTCAGTAGGGTTACCAACTGCATTATCTAAAGGATGATCTTTGGAAACCCAGTTATGCACTTCAAGGGTCTTAGTTGGTAAGAATCATCTATTTCTGGAGAATCATAAGTTAAAGTGTTTTTGGATTCATCCACTATAGTTGGTCGTTTGATCTTACTCTCTACATTTGTGTCACTTATAACCATATAAATGGATTCCATTAAGTTTTTGGTACGAAGATTGTAGACGCGGTAGGCTTTACTATTTGGTGAATATCCTAAGAAAATTTCTTTATCTCCCAGATGTTTTCGATCCTTGCATACATAATAGGTACTACCAAAGGTTCTAAAGTATTTTAGGTTCATTTTCTTCCCATACCAAAGTTCATAGGATGTTTGTTTATTGTTTTTCCTTACGTATACTCGATTGATTATATGACAAGCTATACAATAGATTCTACCTAGAAATATTTAGGTAAGTTCTTCACATGAATAATAACGCATGACATTTCCTGAAGGGTGCGATTTTTATGCTCAGCAATTACATTTTGTTGAGGTATCTTAGGGGAACTAAATTCATGTTTATAACCGTTATAGTCAAAGTATTTGATGACACTTGAATCTATAAATTCACCTCCTCTATCGCTACAAATTCTATCTACTTAGGAGTCGTTTTCATTTTCAATACCAATTGTAATTTTTATAAACTTACGAAATGTTTTTTACTTGTGTTTAAAAAATTTAACCTAGGTAAATCGAGTGAAATCATCAACCATGAAAAGAATATAATTGTTTTCGCAAAGACTAACAGTATGAGAAGGACCCATATGGATGCGTTCTAGGGATTTAGTGGAAATAACTTCTTTAACTTTATTGAAGGGAGCCTTAAAATTCTTTCCTTCTTGACATGGGCCACATATAATGTTTGAAATTGGTTTGATTTTAGGAAGACCTCTAACTATCTCTTGAGAACACAATTTACCAAGGCTGTCGTAATTAATGTGACCCAACCTATTATGCCATATCTCATTGTCTTCCATTTTGGTAATGTTACAAACCTCTGTACTTGGATTGGAGTACAGAGTCCTGTAACAATGCATTTACCATTTCCATTTAAAATTTTGCATTTGTTATTTGAAAAGGTGACAGTATGGTGGGATCACAAAATTGCGATATAATTTGTAAAAATTTTTTAAGACCCTTTACCAAAAGAACGTCCTTAAGAATAGGTAATCCCTAATGTAGGCTGATACACCATCTCCAAACAAGACTTTACCTCCGTAGAAGTTAGTTTTATTTAAAAGTTTGGTATCACCCCATGTCATATGTTTAGAACATCCTGAGTCTAAATACCATCCAGATGCTGTGTATTCATCATTGAAAGCACTGATCACAATATTTCATTTTATCTGGGGTAATAGATCATATTTTCTAACCCATATTGCTCTAGTTTTCAATTTGCGCTTATTATCTCGTATTTGATAAAACTTGCGAGCTTCAGCCTTTTCTCTAAAATATTTTTACGCTTGTTTTTTGGTATGATAAAAGGTTTGAGCATTTGGCTTAGAAAATAATCTTGCATTCTTTCTTGTAGATGATCTATTAGTATTTGATGTTCTCTTCCTATTACGATAGTTAGAATTCTTATCCGACTGTCTGGGTAGGACATAATTATTTTGGCTTCTCATAAAATAGTTGAAGTTATGGTAAACAAGTGAGTGATAGATTTGTTTATATAGATGTTTAGAAAAACATCCATCAATAGAATGTCCAAAGAAATCACAGTATGAGCAATAAAGATGGCTAGTAGAGGGTTTATATTTAGAAACGTTGTTAGACAAAGATTTGTCTAAAAATTTAACTCTAGTCTTATTCCTAGAAGGTATAGGTTAGAATAGCGAATCACTTTTTCTAATGGGAGGGCAACCATATTTAGTCTTATGTTTAACATTATGCTTAGAGTTACTTGATTCACCAATGTCTAACTTTTGTTGTTGCGAGTCCAAATCATTTTTCAAGGCTTGAAAATTTGGGCAAGTTTCAACAGGACTTTTACCACCAGACACAAACTTGATACATTCAAAAGTCTTAGTTTTCTTGGAATTGTTGGGGGCAAAAACCTATTCCATTTCTGTCATCAGAATTGATCTTACTTTCAGCAACGCAGTCTTCAAAACATTTTGAGTTATTTTCAAATTTAGCAAACTTTTTAAAGATTGTTGAAGTCTCGTATTTAGTTTGTTCCAATTCTAACAACGTTCCTTTATATTTCTTATCCAGAATTTCATTTGATTCAGAAAACTCTTTAAGTTTTTATTCAAAAGTTTTCTTCTCATTATCATGAATTAGACATTAAGAAGTGTACTCTTCAACTTTCTATTTGACCATATGGCTTAGGGTTTCTATCTTCTATGTAAGGTCTTTAATAATTTTCTCAAGTTTAGGGCTTTTTCTGAGAATTTTTTAGTACAATGTGTGAATGTCTGAGAGATACTCATTGTCGGAGTTACTAAGTGTGCAGTGTCCCATAGCGATTCGTTTTTAGGACTCACACACCCACATCAACAATAAATCGCTCCCTTTGACTCACACACACAACGTTTGATGAATTATCAGCATTCTTAAGTAATAAGGTAGACAAATAGGAAGGGATAGCTTCATTCAACATAGCATGCTCAGATTCCTTATCATTAGTGTATAAGATTTTCGTAAAGAAACACATATAGGGGTCAGAAGTATTGAATGACTCAGGTTCCCCAGATTCTGATTCACTTGAGCCATCCAAAGTCTTTCACAAATTAGCCTTAGTGTTCTTGTTTTTATTCAAATTGACTCTCCAATCACTGGCTATGTGTCCTAACTTCCCACATCTATAGCATTCAGTGTTCTTAAGGTCTCTACTGGGTTTCTCAAGCCTTTTCTCATGATGCCTATTATTAGATTGGTTTGAATAGGTAGGTTTGCCTTGTCTATTTGTAGTTTTATTTTTAAATTTCACAATTTTATTAAACTGTTTAGATATTAAGGCAATCTGATTATCCAAGCTCTCTAAATTACAGTCCTTATCAGAGTCTAAGTCTATTTCAGACAAATGACATTCAGGTTTAGTCAACTTAGAGGTAATGACAAGATTAGAAGTAGACTGTTACTTATGGGTCTATATTAATTGCTGCTTGAACTCTAATTCCATTTCCACAGTTCTTAGCTTGATATTGTGGAGTTCAGGGGTAAGGTTTTGATCATCCATCTCCTCAATTGCATTCCGCTTATTGTCAAATTTTTGTGGAAGTGACCTTAGAATTTTAGAGATAATTTCCTTCCTATTATAAATTATACCATTAGCATTCAATTTTGTTACTGTGTCTGTTAACCTATTATAAAAATCATCAAATGAAATATTCTTAGTCATGACTAGAGTGTTGTACTGCTGGATTAACATTTGGGTTTTAGCATCTTTAACACAGGTGTGTCCTTCATGTACAGTCACAAGAGTATCCCAAACATCCTTAGAAGTTGTGCAGGAAGAGATCCTCTTGAATTAGTGTTCATTTATGGATATGAATATGGAATTTTTTTCCTTTGTTGTTACTAAGGGATACCCATGTCTCTTCTTTAGTGTATTCACTTAACAACTTCCTAATCCTATCTGTACTTCCTTCTACGGATGCTTTAATAGGAAAAGTGTAACCATTTTCAATAGCATCCTAGACATCATCTTCCAATGTCCCTTGGATGAAAGCTACCATCCTCACTTTTCTGTAAGGGAAGTTGGTTACGTCAAAGAGAGGGGGCCTGAACAGGTTACCTAATCTCTCAAATTTCTAGTCTATAGTTCGTTTTGAGAAAAAAATTCAGAAACGCAAGATCTAAAAGAATTTGTAAATCCTTGCTCTGATACCAATTGAAAAACGTACCACTTAAGTTGTTTAATTCAAGATTAAACAGTTTAAATGGCTCTAAACAGTTTTTTGAAGAAACTCTTTAATCAAAATAAACAGCTAACATAAGATGTGTACAAAAGATTATATGAATGGGTTATTTAAGATATAGGTATACCAGTTTTGAAAAATAAAACTTATATATGTTCTAAATCAGCTCAGTCTCAAGAAGGTGATGAGAGGAAGAGTAAGTATGCAAAAACACAAGATTTTAACGTAGTAAAACCCCGCCCAATTGGTCAAACATCCACGAAAGTCTCTACACCTCAAAAGAAAAATCTACTAAAACAGAGTAAACATATTACAAACTATATAGTAAACCAAACACACAAACAACCCTAATCTAAGTCCAGAATATTTACCAATTCCTTTAGATTATTCTGACTCCTTTGAAGGTTCAGATGTTGAGGCTATTCTCCCAGCTTTGTAACCGCTTCTCCTTTTAGCTTTTTGTTGACTCTAAACTTAAGAATATATCTACCAACACTTCTTTAGCGTTGTAGTGTGACAAGTGTAAGTGGTGACGTGCCTAATCACATGCATGCAACCCACACACACTTATACAGACATTTTCCTAACAAATTACAAATATCATTCTAAGATGCAGTAAGGATTTGTGAATCACAGTTTGTTTGATAGTCTCAGACTACTGGTTTTTATTTTTATTAACGTATCAAGAGGGAATCTTGATATTAAAAATATCCAAGATCCTAAAAACTTTCTTTTTATTTGTTATACACAGTTATTTCATAAATTATGAAATATTCACGAAAGTGTAAACCCCATTTCAAGATCTTAAGTAGATCTAAGTCTGAATTTTCTAATAACATGTAAACATAAATGGATTTGTTGGTTCCAGTTTTGAAAAAAACATGTAAGAACAAAATTTACCAGCAAATGAAGATTTCTAGAAAAAAGAAATCAAACTAAGCAAGTAATACATCAGATGTATCACACAGTTTCAGATCTCAACCTTTTATGAAGAGAAAATGAGATCTAAACTTCGTTACTTGGTTGGAAAAGAGATTAAATACTAGAGAGGATGAATATTTGCAAATACAAACTCACAAAGGTGTCTTAGAGAGAAAAATTAGCCGGAGTTTGATTCGAGTTTTCTCTCTCTCTCTCTCTCTCTCTCTCTTCGCCTTTTTTTTTTCAATTCTCAAATGAGCCAAAAGCTAAAAATATTCCCCACTTAGTCTCTATTTATACTACTCGTAGAAGGATCTGGAAGGGTTGGATGATATCAATGGCTGGGATTAAATCTAACATAAAAGGTGTGAATCTAATGGCTTAGGATACACCGCCATTAAACGCGCTCTGATTGGTTCTCTCAACTGACAGAAGGATTATTACAAAGACATGCACGCCATTGATAACTAATAATTCAAGGGATAGGATTACGTCTTAAGGTTGTGAGATGTAATAAACATAAATCCAATCGCTCACTGACCAACACGTGTAAGGCAAGGATGAGCCCTCAAGCGCATTTTTCTAAGTTCTACAAAATCTCATTTTCCACCACAGAATTCTTTGCCGCTTTTGGATCGTAGCCATGCATGGTTTTAGGAAGAATAGGAAGTTATAAATCAACCCATAACATTTTTAAAACCAACTTTTAAATGTTTAAAAGTGTTTTTAAAAATTGCTATTTTTTTTTTGAAAATCCCAAAAATTATTAAAAAATCATTTTTTTGGGAATTAACACACACACACACACACACCCTAAATTATAATGAATGCAATACCAAATGCAATATTGGTATTATATCTTTGAGACTATTAGAGGAATTGATATGTAGTGTCTAGGGCTCTTTGGTAGACTAGGATATGCCTCAAATTTTGTCACTATTTTGAAACCAGACTAGTTCATATATAATGTAGACTCAAGTGAGTAAAAGATATAGGGTGCTTCACGATGAAGGTTGAGACTTCCCAGGAAGAGAGCTCAACCAAAAGTCGAGGTCGATCAAATAGAACTGTCATAACAAAGGACAAAAAAACACAACAACCATGGAAAGGGTCTATCCAATGTCTGGAGGATCGGTTGGGTGAAATCATCAAAATAAAAAATCCTTTGCAAAGGGGTTTAATATTCATTTACTGCCACAGTAGTGGGTTACCCACCCCTTCCAGATTCAAAACATCGGTCATAATTTTTAAATATGATGGGAAATCTGATCTGATGCTGTAAGTAGAACAATACCAGGTTGCCTCAGATATCTATTCATTATCTAATGAGATGCGTCGTATAGCCTTTTCCAGAACCATCACAGGATCGACTCAGGTATGGTATAATAGCCTTTCGTGAGGGAAAATATCAATTTTCCTGCAGTTGGTTGATTTCTTTGTTAATAATTTTTATTTTGCCGCAAAGCTAGGGAAAATAATGCCCCACCTGCTAAATGTTCGTCAGAAAGCACAAAAACAAGGGAATTCATCATGCGATTAAATACAGAAAAGATTGAGGTGATAGATTATGATGAGAAAATTTCCATTACTGCTATCATGCGTGGTTTCTTGCCTGGAAAGATGTAATGGACTTTAGCTAAAGAACCACCAAGCACGATGGCTGAGCTCCTAATCAAGTCAGGAAAAATTATCAAAGCTAAGGAAGCAATAGCAATAAAGGAATCGAGTCATTCCAGATTAGATATCGGCAAGTACTCTAGTAAGAAGGAAAAGCCTCAAGAAATAAAAGTTTAAAAATAGAAGAGATACGATGAATATACCTCGATGACTATAGGTGTGCATCACAACACTAACAATTTCATTGCCGAAAGAACGAGAGTGAAAATCTGATCAGACGAGGAAAACTGATAATGTTTGGTGATAAAGGTGGCCAAGATGATGAGAAAAAACCTAGATGCCGAGAAAATACCTATTACAAAAAGGTGGATGAGAAGAAAAGGGACAAATATGGAGATTCATAGGATGATCCATATCTTCCTAAAAAATCCAAGGAACCTGTTTATAAATTCAAGATGATCTCCTTTAGATATAATATCATAGTAGGAGGTTACGCTAGTTGTGGAGATAAACCAGAAAGGAAGTCCTACCTCAATGAGGCAAAAGCATGTGCTCATGTTAGATAACTCAAGCTAGTTGATGCTTTTGAAACTCACCCCACGAAGGTAAAAAAATATCGTCTCATCATTGGCTTCTCTAAATATGACCTTCCTGGAGCACTTTACCTGCATGAAAACTCTTTGGTTGTCATGATGATGGTGTATGAGATTTGGGTAGCAAGGATCCTGGTAAAAAATGAAAGTTCAACTAATGTCATTTTCTATAATTGATTCAAGAAGTTGAGGTTGCGAGATAGAAAATTAGAGGCATATTATAGGCATCTTATTAGTTTTTTAAGGGATAAGATGTTCCCCTTAGGGACAATTGTGCTTGAAGTTATGGTCAACACATGGCCAAATTTTAGAAAAGAGATGATACAATTCTTTGTACTTGTTGAGAATGTCCACTCAACTTACAACATCATCTTTGGCATAGTTAGATTGAAAAAATTCGATGTCATACCTTTTATTGTTCACTAATGCCTAAAATTTCCAACAAACTATGGAGTAGAAGTGGCAAAGGGAAACTAAATTGAAGCCTAATAATTCTACTACACCTCATTCGAACAAGAGGATCAAAAGAAATTGATAAACACTTATCATATTGAGATGTATCCTCAAGATGAAAAGAAGTTGGTCAGATGAGATGTTATTTTTCTATATGGAGAACATCCTGAGTGGACAATATAGCTCGGGTCATCTCTAGATCCAACCTTTAAGAAATAATAACACACTCTCTATGATAAAAAAAGAGTGTATTCTCCTATAATCACGAGTTCATACAAGGAATATACTCAACATTCCTCTACCATGAACTAAATACTATAAAAGATGCCAAGCCCATCAGAAAGAAGCGTCGAGTGTTCATCCCAGAGAAGAATTTGTCCATTTAGGATTCGGTTGATAAATTAGTGAAGGAATACTTCATTGAGGATGCTATATATCCTGAGTGGCTATCGAATGTAGTCATGGTAAAGTAGAATAACGAAAAGTGGTGCATGTGTGTCGACTTTATCGACTTCAATAAATGTTTTTCCAAGGATCATTATCCACTACCCATGATCGACCAACTAGTCAATGTTACTATTGGACATAAGTTGCTTAGTTTTATGTATGCTTATTTATGATATAACAAAATCAAGATGAAGCAGGAAGACATGGATGAAAATGCATTCATCATCAATCGAGGAATATAGTGTTACAACGTAATGCCGTTTGGACTGAAAAATACTGGTGCCACTTCCCAGAAACTGATGAACAAAGTCATTGAGGAACAAATTAGGAAAGATATAGAGGTATATGTAGACGACATACTGAAGAAGAGTAAAAGAGACATCGATCACATCAGCAACCTCAGTACAACATTTGATCAATTGGAAAAGTATTGTATAAAGATAAATCTGTCGAAATGCATCTTTAGGTGAATCAAGGAAAGTTCCTCGGTTTCATAATCAATCAGAGGGGCATAGAGGCTAACTCGGATAAGATCCAACCTTTAATCAACATGTAACTACCTGCAAGCAATAAAGACACCCAAAGATTAATAGGATGAGTAACCACACTAAATCAGTTCATATTAAGGGCTATCGATAAATGCTTTCTATTCTTCAAAATACTCAGAAGCTCGTGTGAGTGGACTGTGGAATACGATAAAGCCTTTTGGGAATTAAAAAGTAACTAGGGCCAGTTCCTCTTCAGTCAAGGCCAATCCTCAATGGAAAACTTTATTTATACTTGGTGGTGTCAGAATCTGCTGCCAGCTCAGCATTAGTCCGATAAGATGAAGGATTATGAAAACCCATATACTACAGTAATAAGGCATACCGAGGAGCTAAAATCCAGTATCCTAAGCTGGAGAAGTTGGCACTGGCTTTAATTAGGCTCATGCAATTATGGTTTACACAAACCTTGCTCTGTGTTAAGACCTTCATAAGCCAAAGAAATTGGGCAGATTAATAGCTTGGGCTACAGAATTTAGAGAGTATGATATCACGTTCGAGCCCCGAATAGTAATCAAGGGTCAGGCTCTAGAATTTTTTCTAAAAGAATTTATGTATGAAAAGAAAAGTGTCAAGAAGACTTCTATAGATTAAAGCACAGGAATAAGAACAACCGAGTAGGCTTCTTCGATAAAGATCCAAATAATGAAAACAGCCAGTCAGACTTCTCCGAAATAGAGGTTAGTAGAAAAATCAGCTAATCGGAGAAGAGGCATACTAAAAATAACAGCCCAATGAAATGTAAGAGCCCGTGAGGCAAAGAAGATGAAAAAATTATTCAAAACTTGGGTTCTAATTAAAGAAGATTTTGATGATAGTCCTTTATGTGGAAGATATTTGTAGATGGCTTGTAATGTGCTAATGGCAGCGGGGCGAGTTTGGTCATCAAGGCACCTGATGGTAGAGACATTATATAATCCCTCAGACTCAACGTTAAGGCCTCTAATAACGAGGGAGAATATGAAATACTCATAAGAGGATTGAGATTGGAATTATCATTAGGTGCTAAGAAATTGACAACAAACATTGATTCTCAACTAGTTAGGAATTAAATTCCCAAAATTTACGAGGGATAGGAAGAATCGATGGTGAAATACTTGGTAAAGGTAAAAACATTACTATTAAGTTTCTTATTTATACAGATAATTAGAATACTAAGGTCTAAAAATTCCCGAGCAGATTCACTCACTTGTTTGTCATTAGTAATAAGAGCCAAACTAAGGAGAATAGTCTTGATAGAAATCCTGTCATAACGAAGCACGAAAGAAGTGTGAGTCAATGTCCAGGAATTATATATGGGACCATTATGGATGGCTCCCATCTGTGAATACTTGGAGACTGGTACTATGCCAGTAGATCTAAAGGAAGCAAGGAGGCTACGTTATAAAGCACCTCGATATGTTTTTTAAGGAAGAGATTCATTATATCACTACTCAGATACGTCCACCCCACTAAGTTTATTAACCTAATAAAATAAGTACACGAAGGATCATGTGGGTCCCATTCGACAGGATGTTCGCTTGTGAAGCGGGTCGCCACTCAAGAGATCTGCTGGCCCACTATGGAAGAACATTGCGTAAGCTATGCGAGGAAGTGTGACAAGTGCCAAAAGTACATTATTATTCATAAAATCCTAGGAGCTTTATTAACACATATCACATCCCCTTCGATATTTTCCATGTGGGGGATTAATCTAGTCGAGCCTTACTGAAGACAAGGGGAAGGTTTAAATATCTAGTTCGGGCAGTGGATTACCTCAGAATGTGGGTAGAAGAAAAACCCTGATCGAGATACCATATGAGAAATTTTTTCTCATTATATGGAAGAAAATTATTTGCCAATTATGGAATGCTATATGCCTTCATTACAAATCAAAGTACTCAATTTGATAATAAAGATTTTTAAGACTACTGTATACCTTCAAAGATTTAGAAACTACACTCAGCACCTGGTCACCCGTAGTGCAACGGGAAGACATAGGTGATGAATATAACTTTAGTAAATGGAATGAATAAAAGGCTAGATGACGCAAAAGGAAGCTAAATTAATGATTTGCAGAGCATACTTTGGGAATATAGGACAACACATAGAATAACAACGGGTGATACCCAATCCATGTTGGTCTTCGATACTAAAGCAGTAGTGCCAATTGAGATCGAATTACCCAGCCATCAGGTACTCAACTTCAATTCACTGAGGAGAAATTTGATGATAAGACTCGATCTATATCTTATAGAAGAAGTTAGGGAGAATGCAACAATATGGGTGGTAGCCAGTCAACAAAGAACTACTTGATTTTATAATAAAAGGGTAAAAACAAGCACTTTAAAGGAAGGAAATTATGTAATCAAGAAGGTAATAAAGAAAAAGAAAAAGTTAGAACCCAATTGGCATGTCTCATATAGAGTATCTACTATCGTACGACTTGGAACTTATAGGATTGAGACTCTAGAAGGTGAACAGTTTAAGAACCCATGGAACATCTGAGGAAATATTACTGGTAACAATGACCATATATGGAGGACTGAGTAAAAATTGAATATTTAAGAAATTTTTAATTGTTTTTAAATTCAACTCCGTGGTCAATGAGAATCAAAACTTCATACTCTGCATATGTTATCATTTCAATCTTTATGCATTATTCAATACCTATTTCATTGATATAAGAGATGTGTCAAACGCCTAAGTCAAAGACACCTCAAAAGTGAGCACGTGAAGACGCACAATCAAAACCTCACTTCATATGTGACCTCATCCGTGGGAAAGTCAAGATCAAGAAGATTTGGTTGAATATGGGAAATCCAATTTAGTCTTATCGACGATAAGATCTGATCGTAACTGACTAATGCAGGGATAAATCCTAGTATATTTGGTCGACACTGGTAACTAATACTGATAAATGGATAGGATAATAATTTATGTTTATAGGACTAGTAGTCTGCCACGAGCATTATTCGATCCGTAGTCAGGACAACTCGGGTTCTTCCAAAATTGACAGCTAGTAAGTTAGATTAGTTCAATGAGATCCCATCATGCGATCATAAGTTTAAGCTACTAGCATGCCAGCCCTAACACTAAGAATCTAATATGTCAATATGGTGGGTGGAAAATATCCCACCATCACCATAAGACTAGAACTAACTGGGATGACGATGTGATATGACCATATTTACTTCCTAATTTTTTTCATTACAGCACTTAGCTACAAGTAGTGGCTAACAGTTTAGCCGAGAAAAATAATTGGCAAAAAAGTTAAAATATACTTGTGCATGAAGATAAGAAGTAGATTTAAAATTTATGAAGCAAAGAAATTGAAATTATATTCGTTCTCTAAAGAAGTCACAATGGCAAATGTTCATTATAAATTATCAAAATAAAAATACAAAAAAGCTTCAAAAGACCATAATTTCACTAGTGCTAAGACAATGGGATGTTTCCAGCTTTTGGGATTGTTTGAGGAGTTGGATTAATATCTGAGTTAACCTAGGAAACAACATTAGTAATAGAATCATCTATGATAAAATTTAGGGCAATCTTTAAAACATTAGGGAGGGTATCCTCTCAATCGCCGCGTGGTCGACTTCACCGACCTCATGT
The DNA here is from genome assembly GCA_949130495.1 of Sambucus nigra. Lineage (NCBI taxonomy): Eukaryota > Viridiplantae > Streptophyta > Magnoliopsida > Dipsacales > Adoxaceae > Sambucus > Sambucus nigra. The sequence goes on along the minus strand of OX422208.1, from coordinate 508,366,407 downwards.
CCTTCAGTAGTAGGCTCATCTACCTCCATTACCAACTCAACTACCAAGGACTTTTCCTTATCATCATACCCTTCCAAAGCTTAGATGACTTCTACGATCTCTGGATAATGCTTTGAGACTCTTTTCTTCATCTCGTCATAACTGTTTATAAGGACAGTCACCAAGTCAATGATGATGCTTGACATAAGCCTTCTAATTTTTCTTACCTGTTTCTTCAGCTCAAGAAGGGTCCTTAGTTTCTTTCTATAAAGTAGTCTCTGGTCTATTAATTTTGACAGCATTAGTGGAAAACTGGTCCTTCAATTTCCCGTTATCAGTCTCAACGTTGCTCAAAGCTTTTATATTAACCACAAGTTGTTCATCCTTCTCTTGAAGATCAATATAGACCTTATTATAATTGGACTTACACATCCTTAAGTTATCGGCCATATCTTTATTTTGGACTAAGAGATTATAGTTGGTCTGCCTCTTAGAATCAAAGGCCTCCTGGATAATCACTGCTTTCTCCTGCGAGATTATGGATGCCATTGCTCCCCAAAAGATAAGGAGATCGGTTAGAGCAAAAAATTAACAAGACAAGACAAACGAGAGGTAAGCATCGAAGAAAACTTACTAGGTACATCATATGATGAATAAAGTTTCACAGATATTTAGGATAATATATGAGGTATATGAAATCAAGGTGACAAACGAGAGGTAAGCATCGAAGAAAACTTACTAGGTACATCATATGATGAATAAAGTTTCACAGATATTTAGGATAATATATGAGGTATATGAAATCAAGGTCACGCCCATGGTAGCCAAACCTCGGCAACATTATATGTTTGGAAGAAGATTGAATCGGGATCCTTCTTCAGTTTTTTAGAGGAATAGGAAAATTAGGTTTGTAAACATAAGCTCCCACATTTTCGTATAAAGAAGAGTATCCCACACCTCGAAATAGAGACCAAGCAGGTCGACCTTCAATCTATACCCTGTCCTTGGGAAAACTGCCCTGTGGGTGCTTTGGGATCGTGCTATGTGGAGGGACTTTATAAATACCTCTTTTTACGAATCAGGGGGACATCAACATCCTCCGAGGCAATGACCTTTCTCTTATCTTTGGTTTTGTCATCTCCTTCAGCCTTACCCTGCTTGCGAGTTTTGTACTTGGCATTTTTTTTACCTTGATTATGGCCTTTTTCTCATCCTCATTTTTTTGTTTTTCCAGGGCATCGAGATTAGCTTTCTGTTTGGATGCGGCCTCAAGATTCTTCTTTTTAAGAAGATAAATAATAACCCTATCAAGATTTTTAGGATCCATGCCAATCGACGATTCTACTCGAGAAGAAGATGAGGAAAGGTTAAACACTGCGTATAGATGTAAAAATTAACAGTAGACTTAACAAATGATGGAATATGAGCTAGTAATATAATTTCCCTACTTCAACATCATGCTAAAAAATTTCTTGCCCAGTAACTAGATCTTACTTCACTTGAACTCCATTACGCGGGCTATAATATACAGGGCTAATAAACTTACCCAATGAGAATATCTTCTCGAATACAATAGGGATGGGATTACAGTTCTTTAACAACAACTAGTTCAAAGTAGAAGGAAACTTGGTAGCTTTCTTTACTGCAAAAGGTCAGAGATAAAGAATTAATCACGAGATGAAAGATAAAAGAAAACCATAAAATAATGGGAGAGGTAAAATACCAATATGTTATGGCCTACACCAGTAGCAAGGAATTCTATGCAACCTCTTTTTATCGACAGCACTTAACTCCCAATCACCAGATATGTACATAAGCTAGTTTTTCCACTAATGGTTGCTTGTCTGGGCGACTTTCACCATCTTCAGGTTTGACTTTTGGAGAGTATAGTAATATTATCCATTAGACTTGGCATTATCTTTAAGCCATAGACAAATCTAAAAATGCACCTAGTAAGGTCAAATCCGATGTGGGTATGCCAGAAGACCATGGAACCTAAAATAGTTCGATAAGCGTTAGGAGATAGTTGAGTATGAGCTAACCCATAACCACTTATGATGAACTTGATAATATGATAGAGGAGAAGTTGAACTCCAATTTTGAGGGACTAGATCGTAAATAATTTCTTATTAACATTTGGCCGATAATAAACTCGCTCACCATAGTCGATTAATCTCAGGGGAAATGCTGATAGGGATGTCATACCTATCCCTCAACTCATCCATCTCATCTTCAGTTACATTGTAGCCATGATTCCTAATGTCAGTAACAACCACTTCCTATAATTCAGAACTATCTGAAGTACTCTCCTCAGTGGGGGGACAATTACTGGGGATTTAGAGACCCTAAGCTTTTGAGGTATTGCCTTCTCGAGTGAGGCATCCAGGTCAATAATGAAAATTTCTGATACCGTTTTTACTAAATTATCACAACCTAAAGTTTGAGTCACGGAAGTAATGTATAGAGCATCTACTGTCTCAAAAGTGACAAGATACACGATCGTGGTATGTGGATCAAAACTAACAGAGGAAGCAACCTGAGGAGTGTACCTTAGATAACCAGGTTCGTCCTCAGGGCGAACGACTTGGAGTGGATTGGGTAATCGCTTAGCAATAATACTGGGACAAAACTATTCCAATTCGATCAATTGCTCTATCCACTTTTGAACCCAAGGATTGTAGCTCATTAAAGAGTTAAAAACTAAATTTGGAAACTGATTCGTTGGAAGAGAAAGCTAATTTGGAGGAAAATACTCAGAAAAACCTAAAAGAGAAAACGACGGGACAACAATACCAATGGCACCTAGGACATTCAAAACCCCAATCTAAGTTCAAACCAACCAACAAATGCCAATAATGGTGATGAATTTCAGATTAAATGAAAGTATAAAAAACTCAAATGAAACACTAAGAAGATACATAGGTGAAAATGCGTACCTGAAACTCTCAAAAGGATAGAGAATATAGGGAAGTCAAAGAACCTCATCGGGAAATAACCTACATGCAAGACTCTAGTCAGTAATGGTGCTGAACAAAATATTTTCAATTCGAGAAGAATAAGTTTAGAGAAAAGATGGGTTTTATGTAAGGTAATCTATTGAAGTAAAGAGATTTGGAAAAGTTGGAAAGTGGTTCAAAATTTGGGTTTTATACTTTTTATGGAGTTAATCATTACGACCATTAAATACATTATATAACACCATGCATGAGAAAATGAACTGATGTGATGTAGTCTGACACACGTTGCACTAGGCACACGCACCATTATTAAGACAGACACCACCCCTAACATATGAATCGGGGCAAGTTTATTACCTAGCTATATATGTCACGTTATTATGCGCGGCACGCATTAAGAAGATCCGTAGACGATGACAATTCTTAAGGCCAATAATTTTTTACTGATTAATATTTCACTCACTTGACATCTGCCCATCATACACCCAAAAGACGTAATACTTCAGAGAATCAGCTTCACACCTCAATTGCAAGAAAAGTCTTGGGGGATTTTGTTGTACCGTAAATATTATATAATCCTTAAACTGATCAATAGAAGATATCTAGACTTATTATTGGCTAGAAGGAGGTCGGATTAAGTAGACAATGAGATCAGCTCAGGTATGATTGAGATTATCCTTAGGCATTCTGCTCGGCCAAGCTGTCCCACACAACACACGTGCAATTATATGTCCACTATCGATGAGTCAGATATTGGGATAACATTATCAAATCATTCACACACTAGTAACAAATGAACATTATTCCATCCATGCTTGGCCATGCTAACTTTATAATTATTCACCCGCTACCTTGTTGAGTGGGTATTTGTGTATTCTATGAAGACAAAACCCCTAGAATATCCCAATGGATCAGTTGTATCATTCCACAAAGAGATAATCCCATGCCCATATTTAAGGAGGTAGAGAGTAACCCACAAAGGACAACCAAATTAAGATTATACACTCTCATTCTACACAATTAATACTACATAACTTATATTTGTGTACGTAGGCATCTCCTTGGGTCGAACCACGTAAATTTAGTTTTATCTTTTTTCTCTGATCTCACTCTACAACAAGTTCTAGATAACTATTCCATCAATTTTCATATTTTTGATCTATTATTGTTTGAGGTTATATACTTCACCTAAGATGAAATCCGTAGTTTTAGGCGATAAAAATACTATTACATTTGATTACTGAATACAGGGTATTATGTCAATAAGTTTAAATTGAAAATAAATGCAAACAGGAATCCACAAATGTAGTGGGAGTAAAATGAAAAAAATTTCGAGTGGAGACGATATATATATCTGTGTTGGTATATCTGCTACTATGCTTGTTCTTTAAGTTGCAAGAGAGAAATGAACAAATAATAATTCGAAAAAATAACGTGTTTGACAAATAAATATTATTTTTACAGTCTTAAGTTTTAAAACTTAAAACTGAGGGAAAATGCAATAAGGGTCCGTTTGGCAAGACAATTCCAAGCCGTGAAAATGAAATTGGAAGACCAATTTTCAATCCACGGAATTGAAATTGGCCTTCGAATTCTAAGCCTTGGAATTCGGATGCCAAACAGGCCCTAAAAGAATTTACAATTCTTTGTGAGTATGAGAATTAGTTTTTAATTTTTGTGGGGGTAGAGGTCGGAGGGTGTCTTTATAGATAACTCTCTTTCTAGTGTGATAATATTTTCATAAATATGGACTAAAATTTTGTTTCAGCAATTTGACATGTAAAAGGTTCTTTGACTTCATCCTACAATATCACATCCTCTCTTGACCCCATATAACCATAGTTAGAGCAAAGAGAAAATGGTAAAAATAGTGGAACAATGGGAAGCGAAGAATTTGTTCCACATTATACACATGTAAGTCGAGTTTTGCTAGGATTAACTTACACTCTTGTATCCCCTTTATATATTTATTTGATAAAAAACATCAACCAACAAACAGCTGTAGGCTAACACAAATTTGCATGGGTGATTGATTTTCACTTCGATCTTTAATACCTAAAATAATAAATATGCAAAAAATGAAGAACGGAATCATTTAATTAAAATGAACAAATATATAAAAACTAGAAATTTAAGTATCCCAGGAGAATGACTATTAACTCTTGCCTCAAGAGGAACTTTTTAGCTACTTAGTGTATTTATGCATTTTTAGGCTGGTTATCAAGGAATCTTTGTAGAGGCTTTATTATTATATGAGGTTAATTGTTTACAAGAAATCATTTAAAAGTAAATAAGTTTTACTATTATACACACACACACACACACACACACACACACACACACACACACACACATATATATATATATATATATATATATATATATATATATATATATATTGGTTACCCAATTAGGAGAATGTACCATATCCGATAGTGTATTGTGGCTTTTCATATTGAAGGGTCAAATTTGAAGATTTACCAAACGTACATAGTGTACAATTTGAATTCCACAAAATAGAAAACTTTAAGATGGCAAAAAAGGACATAGAAATGACATTATCCCCATCCAATGTCTACTGTTTATCAACATAAGAAAAGTAGTAGACTATGTGTGATATGTTGAACATAAGTAAGTTGTGTATAACCATTATTCATTCACTTGCTAGGAGGTTATATATGTATATTACTACCATTATTATTGCACTTGCCAAGAGGTTATGCATTTACAATTTGCTTATGAGGTTATGTATTTATAATTTTCTAACCTATGTTAGAAATAGAATTATAATAACATGAATGCCATCAATTCTTTACTAAAATAGATATATCTTCTATGAATACAAAAATTAAATTATATAATAAGAAGTTAGAAGCAAGACAAAGGTAATCACATTTGATTAATGAATTATGAATCAAGAAAAATAGAAATCTTTTGTGAGGTAAAGTGAATGTGCAACAGTAAAATATAAGTGAATAATTAATTTTGTGCTGCCGTAGAAACACAATATAAATAAAATAAAATTTTTCTTCAAAATCCCAATTACACACCTATATTAGAATGTAAAACATATATAACTCCTTCACCAACGTCACTTGATACCATATTGCTTATTTACAAAAAAAATCTAATAAAATTTGAATAGTGAAAACTGAGTCGCATATTTGAAAAAGAATACTAAAATGCATCTATGTGATAAGAGAAAATTGAAAAGTTAAAAAATAATGAAACAACAAACGAAATATTCATTTTCAATGAAACAACTGAGGGAACAGTGGCGGATGGAGGGGGGAGGGGGGCAGGGGGGCCTGGGCCCCTGCAATTGTTATAATATTTTGAACAGCAGTAATGGTTTTATATATATTATAACTTATTTATATGAAATGGGCCCCCTCAAGTTAACTTTACTTTAAAACAAAATACATAACGTGTTAGTTTAAACCCACCACAACACAACCCAACAAAGGATAAAAATGACATTTTCTAGAATTAGGTTATAACAGAACAAAATATAAAAAGCGGCTGTACTCACTTCTTAACTTTGGCTATCTAAGAAACCAAATAGAAAATAATTGACATAATGAGAGATGATCCAACTCCCAAATAAAAAATACCTCACAACTGGTCCATCTAATCTCAAGAAATAGATCGAAGACTCACTCACTCGGCCATCATCAGAATCGGAATTTTTTACCCCCTTGGATCCAGCCGGAGGCTTTTGTATGAGGTATTTTTAAAAAAAAAAATTTTGTAATTTTTTCATTGATTCTTTTTTTTTAGTTTTTTTTATAAATGCTATTTATTTTTTAAGATTTGCAAAATGAGGAGGATTTCATTAAATATTTTGAATATAGTATTATTAAGTATCATTCGGTAAAACTGTTAATTATGTTCATTATGAATAATTAATTTAAAATTAAGATAGTTGTAATTTATCATTTCTTTAATTTATGTAAATGTAATTTAAGATTAAGATATTAGGCTTGTTAATTCCTTGAATTGTAATTTATCATTTATGTAATTTATGTAACTATTATTTAAGATTAAGATAAGAGGCTTGTTAATTTATGTTAATGTAATTTCATTTTTGTCACTGTAATGTATCATTTATGTAATTTATGTTCTTTCTTTCGTTTTAATTTTAGATAATAGGCTTGTTAATTTGCTTAAAGTAATTAAAATGTTATTATTTATATCTTAAGTTTTTTTACAGTTAATCATGGTCAAGAGAACAACTATTGATGCATTTTTCAAGAAAAGTATTATTGAAAGTTTAGATGCTTGTCCACTGATTTCTACCCAACAACCCCCCTCTAATGTCGAAGCTGAACATCGACCCTCCAAGGTTTCAAAAATCAGCTCGATTGAAAAAGATCCAAATTTTTTCGAATGTGATCCGGGATTACGCCAACAAATATGGGAGTATCCATATAATCAGCGTGATGAACTCCAACGAGCTTACGTTAAAGCCGGTCCATATCAACATCTTCTTTCAGAATACCCATTTAATGAAGATAAACATCCTCGCCGATTTCAAGCTTCTTGGTTCAAAATGTTTCCAAATTGGTTGGAATATTCTCCAACTACCGATGGGATTTATTGTCTTCCTTACTTTCTTTTTACCAAACCATCGGGTCGCCCTGGGTCTAGTGCATTCACGGTGGAGGGATTTTGTTTATGGAAGAAAGTTAATTGTGGTGCCAATTGTACTCTTTGAAATCATGTTGGTAAAGATCCAAATTCGTTGCATAAGAATGCTGTGAAGTGTTGCCATGATCTCATTAACCAATCGTAACATATTGAGAAGATTATTGAAAAACAATCTCCTGAAATTGTGAAAAACAATAGATTGAAATTGAAGACTTCAATAGATGAAGTTAAATGGCTCACATTTCTAGCTTGTGCTTTTAGAGGTCATGATGAACGGCCAGAGTCGATAAATTGGGGAAATTTTATTGAATTGATAAAACTTTTGGCATCCTATAGTGAGGAGGTTGCTGCAGTGGTCTTAGATAGAGCTCCTCAAAATGCTATATATATTTCTCATGCGATTCAAAAGGAAATTTTACAAATCTATGCAAGGAAAATTCGGGTGGTCATTCGGGAAGAAATTAATGATGCTAAATTTTGTATTATTGTGGACGAGTCCCGGGATGAAGCAAAAAGGGAGCAAATGGCCATTGTTCTCAGATTTGTCGATAAAGATGGATTTATACGGGTGCGGTTTTTTGATTTGATTCATGTAGCTAATACCATGTCCTTGACTTTGAAGAAAGCAATATCACTTGTCATTTCTAATAATAATCTTAGTATACAGAATATGCGAGGTCAAGGATATGATAGTGCTAGTAATATGCATGGAGAACGGAATGGGTTGCAAGCCCTTTTTTTAAATGAGTGCCCTTTTGCATATTATATTCATTGTCTTGCTTATCGTCTACAATTAGCACTTGTGGCTGCTTCTCGAGAGGTTTTTCCGGTTCATCAATTTTTTAATTATTTGCCCCTCATTGTTAATGCAGTTGGTTCCTCTTGTAAACGGAATGATCAATTGAAAATTGCTCAAGTGGAAGAAATTGCAAAAAAACTTGCCATTGAAGAAGTTTAGTCCGGTAAAGGTTTAAATCAAATTGGCACTTTCAAACGGGCCGGAGATACCCGACGGACCTCTTATTTGGGATCTCTTTGTAGCTTGATATCTATGTTTGATGCAACTTGTTCAGTCTTAAAAAATGTTATTACTGATGGAACAAGTTATGTTCAACGTGGAGATGTAGATGGAGTTTATGATTTGATCACTTCTTTTGAATTCATATTTACCTTACATCTCATGAGAGAGATCATGGGGATTAGTGATGATCGTTGCTAAGCCTTACAACGTAAATCCCAAGATATAGTTAACGTAATGCATTTGGTATCAACAACAAAATCTCTTATGCAAAAGTTGAGAGAAGATGGGTGGGATCCTTTATTTGATAAAGTGAAATCATTTTGTGAAAAGCGTATGATAGAAATTCCTAATATGAGTGCTCGTTATAGTGGTGGTCGGGGTAGATCTCGGGAAATGGACATTACCATTGAGCATCATTTTCGGTTTGAAGTGTTTACTGTTGCAATAGACTCTCAAAAACAAGAATTGAATCATAGATTTATGGAAGACGTGATGGAGTCACTACATCAAATCTGCCCATTTGTCAAGGTCATTGACCTTGACAAATCCAACTTGTCAAGGTCAATGACCGTGACATTTCGAGGCGAGACAACTTTTTTTATCATGGTCGTGTCACGGTCATTGACCTTGACACAAAACTCGCGTTATGTGTCACGGTCGTATCGCGGTCAATGACCGTGACACGCTTGTCACGGTTATAAACCGTGACAAAGCCGTGACCCTTCTTAAAAAAATTGTCACGGTCAATGACCATGAAAATTCTGGGCAGAATTTAAAAAAATCTACTAGGCAGTATGGCCACTGCCACTGCCCAGCAGTATATTTGTACCTGTTATAGCAACGTTGTACCTGTTCCAAACATCATATATCCGAACAAACTAAAGATAATGCAAATATATATTCAAATAAGAAACTATTTAAGAAGAAACAACATCACCATCATTTTATCTCAAAATCTACAAACTATTTGCATGGAAAAGAGATTTTGTACCGCGACGCTCGGGAACACCTCGTTATCCTTCCCTTCTCCTCCGAATAGCCACATAAGTATAGAGCATATGTGGCCTACCCTTAGGGCCACTCCCTGTCCCCTGAATTGAAATAAAGTAAAATTAGTATCCGCCCCTCAAATATAGATAAATATAAATCGTAATTGAAATCGAAATCAAAATTTACATATAAATATAAATATATTACCTGTAGTGTCACTCAAACAACTAACTTGAGCTCATATGACACCTCCTTCCAACTAATGTACCCCGGGCAATCGTGTCAAATATAATTCTCTTCATATCTAAACACTAAGAAATACCATAATCCTATGGAGTTATGCGTTGCAAATTCCTTCCAATCGTTGTGTAGCCAAAAATCAGCAGTTGAAGTTGTCAATTCCACCTTTCAATGGTCTCCCATGTTTTGCTAGAAGTTCCAAGTGGTGGGGTATGGAAAGTGGAATTGACAACTTCAACTGGTGATGTTTGGCTACATAACGGTTGGGAGGAATTTGCAGAGCATCGCTCCATAGGATTATGGCATTTCTTAGTGTTCGGATAGACGAAGAGATTCAGTCTCCTCTCCATAAATAGGACACCCCAAATAACTATGTACTAATCACCTATTAAAGGTAAGAAGCGTATATTCATGGATTAGTATAAACAAAACTTAGATGTAGTTGGAATATTTATGTATTAATCTCCTCTCCACACACGCACACTACACAAGAGTGAAAATGATAAAGTGAAGATCAAGTAAAAGCATTAAAAATGGATGTTTCGATACAAATTGAAATATTTATTACAAATTGAAAAATTGTTTCAAATTCGGGTTATCATAAAAAATGGATTGATATTCGGTAGGAGCAGCCAAGTCATCCACACTACTATTTAGACGCCTTGGCGCGTGTTGGACAATTGACCACGGCTCGTTGTTGATATACTCCGAGTAAAACACTTGCTTAACCTTTTAAAATGCACAAACAAATGGCTCATCGCTCACGTGGTCGTTGCTCTTCAACTTGGACAAGTCAACCATGATCAAATTGGTGACAGGATCAACTTTACAAGAATTTTTATCCTCAACTCTTACCCATTCACAGTAAAATACAACCTCTTTGAAGCTTATATAATCCAATTCAAATATATTTTGGATTACACCATAGTAAGTCATTTCAGCTTCAACGAGGTTTTTATCTTTTGCGCTCGCTCGAAAGAAAGTAAGAGCCTTGTATGAAATTCCCGAGTTCTGTTCATTTGTACTTTCCTCGTACACTTTAGCGCCGAAAATGTAACCGTTCAATCGATACTTTTTGTACTCTTGTGCCACGAACAAGGGTCCAGTGGCTAGACGAGCAAGCCTTGATGTCGCATCACCCATCTTTAGGAGCTGAGAATATAGATAAATTAATTATATTAGTGGTAAAATTTGAGTGTAATGTAACGTTATATAACGACTGTTTTCATTATAATTACCTCTTGTGTCAACCATAGCATAAATTCGTTGTCTGATTATACCATTGTTTTTCGTCTTTTACTGTTCTCACAGGCTTCATATTTAGTGCATATTACAAAATTAATCATGTATAAAATAATCTAAAATAATGTTAAACATTATAATATTCGAAACTTACTTTTTTCATTCTTCGACATCTTCATGTGTGTCAAATAGATAACGAGCTACTTGTTCATGTTGCAAACTCGTTAATTTCACTCGTTTTCCCATCACATTACCACCATCATCGAGGAATTCATCAGTGTCATCAATGCTGGTCGAGTCAGGCATATATTCCTGAGTATATATTGATGACTCCACGGTGATGTATTCCTCTGCAATTGATCCTGCAATATATCGCGTATTCTTGACGTAATATTTAAAAACTTTCATCAATCTTTCAAACGGATACATCCACCGATATCTAACTGGACCACAAAGAAGTGCCTCGTTGCATAGGTGTACCAACAAGTGAACACTTATGTCAAAGAATGCTGGGGGAAAGTACTTCTCCAATACACAAATCGCTTCGTTCACAGCCAATTTTGCGGCCACTATGTGTTCTCGATTCACTACCTTCTCACACAAGAGGAAGAAGGTAATACTAATTTGCATAATAGCCCTATGCAAATCCTTGTGCTTGGAGAAACAGTGCTTAAACAATAGAGGAACCAATTGCATGATCACATGCCAATCGTGGGACTTACACTTATGTAAATCATGAGTAACATAATTCACAATCCTTTGCAAGTTGGACGAAAAAGTAGATGGTCCCTTCAAATTATATATTGTGTCTAGAAGCACCTTCCTTTCCTCACTTGTCAAAGTAACCGCACCAGGGGGAATTATTGTCCTTCCCCTATTATCTTCTTTCAACCATAGTTGTGTTTTAAGTTTTAACGTTTTAAGGTCTTTTCGTGCATTTTCTCCATCCTTCGAATGACTCCCCCCAAGGCAAGTACCCATAATATGTTCAGCGAAGTTCTTCTCTGCATACATCACATCCAATACATGGCGCACCGAGTTTTTCTTCCAATAAGGCAAGTCAAATAAAATTGACCTCCGAGACCATGCCTTTCTTATCTCAGTCTCATTCCCAGTTAGGGTCTTCTTATGTTTGACATTCTTAAATTTGGGATTCTTACCTGGCATATTTGGGCCACATTCAGAAGATTTACTTTCAATTTTTGAGCCCGAAAGTTGTTTCGGCGGTAGCCTATGTTCAACTCCGCCCAATAAAAAATTGGAACCTTTCTCAAATCTGAAACTATGAGCTGGGGGTAAAAACCTCCTATGGCAATGGTATACATTTTTTAAGCTAGAGGATAGACGAAGAGATTTAGTCTCCTCTCCACAAATAGGACACCCCAAATAACCATGTACTACACATCAGGATAATGTCCCATAAGCTGGAAAATCATGAATTACCCACATCAACATAGCTTTCAGCGTAAACTCTTCTTTTCTAAAAGAGTCAAATGATTGCACACCCTCTTCCCACAACTCATTTAATTCTTCTACCAAAGGAGACAGGTAGATATCAATGTCATCACTTCGTGCCTTTGGCCCAGGTATCAATAAAGCCATCATCGAAAATTCAGGTCTCATACACTGTGAAGGAGGGAGGTTGAGTGGGGCTAGGATCACTGGCCATGCACTCTGATGGGTGCTTAGATTTCCAAATGGATTGAAACCATCTGTTCATATATCCAAACGAATGTTGCATTGTTCTCGAGCAAAATCAGGATACTCAAAATTCATCCTCCGCTAGGCAGTAGAATCAATAGGATGACGCATGATATTACCCCCTACTTTTGGCCTAGCAGGCCAAGTCATTGCCTCTGCAATCCATGGTACTATGAAAAATTTCTTTAATCTAGGCCTAACGGGAAAATATTTCAATACTTTTTGAGGCACTTTTGAGCTTGTGCCTTCCTTACTAGTAGATTGGACATATCTAGGTTCATCATATACCGGACAACGATCGAGATTTTCATACTCCTTTTGGTATAGTATGCAATCAAACACACAAGCATGAATCTATTTATACTTCATTCCCAAACCTTTCAAACTGTTCTTCATAACAGGATAGCTATTTGGAAGTGTATTCACCTTGGGTAATAAGCCCTTCACCTATTTCAGAATTCCCGTCACGCTATTGCCAGACAAACCATACTGCGTCTTCAAACTGTGCAAACCAACCATGGCATGTAAATTTGTTTGATCTTTCTCACAGCCAGAGTATAACGGTTGGGTCGCCTTAAATTTTAAACTTTGGCAGTCATCGTCAAGTTTTATCGTGTTATCTTCACGAGCACTTGAATCTTCTACATCATCAGTATCCTCATTCTCCTCAACTTCATAAACTCCGTACGCATCATCAACTAAATCCTCTAACATATTATGATCTACGTCTCCCCCTTCTACATCTATTCTACTTGTTGAAGGTTGTTGTGAAGGTTGGTCGGGGACAAAAGGAACTTTCAATTCACCGTGAAAACTCCAAAATCGATAACTATCTTGCATACCCGATCTTAACAAATGTAGTTCAACTATTTTCCACTCAAACACCTTACCATTCTTACACCTAGCACACGGACACGAAAACTCTTCATCATTACGACATCTCTTTGCATATTTCACAAATTCGTTAGCACCTCTGCGAAACACATCCCCCATTGTATTAGTCTCACCCATCCACTCTTTGTATTTCGGATATCCCATCACAGCTACCACAACTAAACACCTATTAAAGGTAAACAAAACTTAGATTTATAGTATGTTTTATTTAATTATCCCATCATTTAATTATACTATTAAAGGGTAAGTGGTCCTATCCCATTCAAGACTGCATTTTTCTGTAATATACTTAACAGCTCATGCACATTGTTACGATTTGAAAAAAATTCGACAGCATATCCCCTTAGTTCTCCAAGTACACGACGTAGATTGGCAGGTGTGAGTGTTATTTCAATTGGTCAATTGAAATAACAGTCACACTTGTCAATCTAGTATGTACCCAGAGAACATTAAGATACGACTGCAGAACTTCCTCCAAAAGTAACAACTTTAAGCCAATAAGAATATTATACATAAATTATACAGTCTCAAACTGTCCAAACAGGACAATTCGAGAGATCTCATTATAGGGGCAATGACTCTCAAACGGGTCTAAGGGCTATTGAATGCGTACGCATAAGAACTAGAATGCTAGTATCTATGCGCACTATATTTAATTTCAAGTATGTTTCATATAATGGGTTAATTCAAATACAAAAATAAATTCATGGGTTAATTCAAATACAAAAATAAATTCATGGGTTAATTCAAATACAAAAATAAATTCATGTATTGACCACATACACACACACACACACACACACACACACACACTATCTAAGCTGTTCTATAGGAATAAAAACAACATTTTTAAAATATGAAGGGCTCACCAATTTGATCAAAATTTTCAACAACATAGACTAATTGATCTTTATTATAAGACAATTACTACAAATTTACGTGCATCGCCCGAATTCAAAAAGTAATTTAATGACTAAAGTAATACTTTTTTTAACTTTAGTTATTCACCACAAATCTTAAAAAATATTTTATTTTTCATGCTTTTTTAACTTCAGATGCTTTTAGCAACTTCGGATGACAAATACTACAAATTTACATTTTTGGATATTATTTTTGGATATTATTTACATTTACATTTACATTTTTGGATATTATTTTTGGAATTTTATAGAAAATTACTTATTTATTTACATTTTTAACCCCCTACCCCTTACCCTCACCCTGTCCCCACCCTGCCCCACCCCCTACCCCACCCTGCCCCACCCCCCACACATGCACACACACACGCACATATATACACACATACACACATATATATACACACAAACATATATATAAATGGAAGAGAGAGAGAGAGAGAGAATTAAACCTGAAAGTAGAGAGAGAGAGCATTGTCGAGAGAGAGAGAGAGGGATGGAACGGCGCGGGAGGGAAAAAAGAAGGGGGAAAGGGATTTTGCTGTAAACATTGTCACGGTCGTGTCAAGGTCATTGACCGTGACAATTATTTAAAGAATTGTCACGGTCATTGACCGTGACAAGTCGGTGACAAGTAAATTTGTCAAGGGCTTGTCACGGTCAATGACCGTGATAATTTCTTGTCACGGTCGTGTCAAGGTCAATGACCGTGACACAAAACGCGTGTTTTTTTGTCACGGTCAATGACCTTGACAAGGGTGACTGGCTGAAAGGTGACAATTTGACCATTTTGGTGTAGTGAGTTGCTTATTCTGAGCACGACACTTGACCCTTATGATTCTTATAAGTCATTCAACATTGATGATATTTGCAAACTTGCAAAAAAATTCTATCCTAATGACTTCGATAAACAAGAGAATTTGTGTTTGAGGTCTCAACTGGAATATTATGAGCTTGACATTCGTAGAAATACTGAGCTGCAAAGGGTGTCCACAATTTCTGAGTTATGCCAAGTTTTGGTGAAAACAAGAAAAGCAACAATTTATTCCCTTGTTGATAGGTTGATTCGCCTAGTGTTAACTCTCCCCGTTTCAACCGCAACAACGGAACGCGCGATTTTGGCCATGAGTTTCGTTAAGAATAAGCTACGGAACAAGATGGAGGATGACTTTCTTACAAATTATTTGATTACATATATCGAGAAAGAAATTGCTCGAGATTTTGAAGTTGATGACATTATATATGACTTTTATGAAATGAAGGAACGTCGATCACAATTTGCGATGCCAAAAATTCCTATGTAGTTAGGGTCATTTTTTTTTTATAATTATCCGTGCCAATAGTGTCTATATTAATAAAGATTTACGTAGTGAATTTTTGGGATTATTTATTCATTTACATTACTTATTCATATTTATATTTTGTTTACTTAATACTTTGGCCTCCCCATGTGAAATTCCTGGATCCGCCACTGTAAGGGAACGTACTGTGCAGTAAGTAGTTCAAAACACAGGGTTCATGGTAAGATTTTAGCAATTATTTCATTTGGTAAAAACTTAAAAATATACTGATAAAGTAATAGGATAAAGTAATTATGTCAATGAAGATCTTGCATCGATCTATGCTCTTGTGAAGTTGTAATATGAAGTCCCATCGCTGGAAATACATTTAAGCTAGAAAATAGAGTTTTATATATTTGTGTAAGAAAATGCGAGCAATGAATTTGCTAAATCTGTTCTTATATCTCTTACTGGGATGACCAAAATCGATTTACAGTATAATTTTTGCTTGTAGTTCCATCATTATTCTCTTGTATTAGGTGGTTGAATCGGCTCCAGTTCCTTTTTTATTCCCTGAGCTTTTATGATTTATTAGCTTGTTAAAATTTCATACTACGTAAATTATACCTCATCGTGAAATTTTTGTTTAATTTGTGGGCCTGCGTCGATGTTGTCTTCGAAAATGTTTGTCATCGTGTATTGATGTTTTCAACATTTGAAATTGTAGGAGTGAAGTTTAAGGTGGAACATGAAGGTTTTCCATATTAATTAATGGATCACGAATGGCATTGTTCCGTTGGAATCCTCTTGATTTAGGATGTGTGAGGTTTTGGTTGTATATATATATATATATATACATATGAGAATGGATCTCATGAGGACCTCTGTTTGAATATCGTTGACGCGGACCAATTTTGATAAAATAGTAAAAAAAATATTTTTGAGCTAATTTTTTTTATATAGTTTTTAAACATTTCAGTAGGGCCATATAAAAAAAATCAGGTCAAAATAATTTTTTTTACTATTTAAAAAAAATTGGTCAAACTTTGTGAGTTTTTAACAACTTAAAAACTGACAAAGTTTGACTGATTTTTTTAAAATAGCAAAAAAAATCATTTTGAGCTGATTATTTTTTATGATCCTATTGAAATGTTTAAAAATCATAAAAATAAATCAGTCCAAAAATATTTTTGTTACTATCTTAAAAAAATGGTCCTCATTCGAGGTCCTCAAATTGGGACCTCACTTGATCCTTTCCCATATATATATATATATATATATATATATATATATTAAACAGTAAAGTTGTAGGTAGATTCATATAGTTTTTTTTAGATAACTACATGTTGTAAAAAAGTTGTTTCTAGACCACCATGGAATTATACATTCGACAGAGTTGTTAACTTTTTATTTTTTAATTGATGAGAAAAGAAATTTATGTTGTTTAATTTATGTTTATAGAAATTTAAAATGCTTGTTATTAACAATATTTGCATGCATAGTGAAGTTTAATTGGGATTCTAGATAACAGTCTATCCTACTCGATTTTGATGCATCAAGACAAAGTAACTACTCAAGTCTAACACCCTCATATTATCTACTATGTTTAAATTTTTACCAAATATGTAACTACTAATCTAAAAAAATATGATGGATCTAGAAAATGAAGTCAAACATTAATCACACCCATTATTACTAAGATAAACCCATTGAAATTGACAACTATTACAATTATATTCGAACAATATGATTCATAGTAAGGACGTAATTTAAACAAAACCAAAAGATGAACACTAAGACTGATGTTTGGAAGCTAATTAAGTAATACATTCACATCCTCGTATTTCAGATTATTGTAATACAAATAGCAAGAATTAGTATAAGTTGAATAAAATAATTCAAATTCATTATAAAAATGCAAAATATGACAATCCTGTAAAACACTTTCAGAAAATGATGTTTCAACTCAAAAAATAAAAACTAATATATGAACTTCTATACAAAACGTTAAATTACAAAATAAAATAAATAAATTTAAGGTTAACGATTGGTAGAATTAACATGTTTGTTTATTTTACCTTTTCGCTATTCATATCTATTTTTATTCTCTTAAACTGGTTTATTGTAACACTAAAAACTTACATTTTCCTAAAATTCCAGACTTAATATCCTAAATGATCGTGTTACCATTACTATCAACGTTTATGCTTATGCTAACAATATATCATTTGTCTATGCCAGTGCTAGGCTACATTAAAAATTGGACCTTTGTATATTACATAAATAAGAGTAGTGTTGAATACCAAATTAGATTTTTGCATTACAACAATTCCACAAAAACCTCAATAAAAAAATAAAATAAAAATTTACCATTGGAGATCCTATTTAAGTACCCTATAAAAGTGTAATAGTAAAGAAAAAACCTATTGAATAGTTTTTGAAAATAAGGTTTAGTTCTAAGAGGAATTGGAGAAGAAAACAAAGGAGCTAATTTAATGGATTATGCATATTGATTAACATGTGGCATCACACTGAGTTGCACTCTTAATCTTGAATTATTATCATTATTGAGAAATGTATCTCCAATAATCTTTATTAATTCGATCAATGGAGTACAAAATTATTAACATTGAAAGTAAGAGAAATATTATTTTTATTAAAAAAATATGTAAACTCATATTTCAAATAGAATGTTTAAATACAGCATTATTATTTTTGTGCCTATATTAAGGGATTACACAAAAATACAATGGATCAATCATATTACTTTTAGTTTATTCCGGACAATAACTACATAATAAAGTTGTGATTATTATTATTTTTAATTTATCACCAAAGAGATGAAACAACTATTAACATATTACCACTTATACATAGCAAAACATCCACACATGATACAACATTATTTTAATGCATATACCTTTTCGTCTAACAACGTCATGTTGAGACTGACGAAGTCTTTGTTTGCCTTGATGTTGACTCAGTCCAACTCTCTTGTCACGCATAATCGTATGTTCCAATTTTCTTTACCCTTCTGAAGTTCACTGGTGTAATACCCCACTCTACCACCATTGATATTGTCACCAATTTAACTACCGCTTACAGCGATATGGGGTTTTATTCCAACTCACATCCACAAATGGGTGCTAACGAGGTTTGAACCCTCGACATGTGATGTAATAATCAAAATGCCTTACTAGTGGATATAAAAAGAACTCGATGTTATAATATTAAAAATTTGCATATATGAACCATTATTTTCCCTCACCCGGGCGATGTGGGATGTAATTATCTCGCTACCAAATCAACTACGACACCACTCTGTTATAATCCACCCCATTAGCGATCCTAATGTCCTCATTGCGATGAAATCAACTATCATCAAACATGTTAAAACACTAATTCTGGTTGGGTACTGGATCTGATATCATTATTTAATACTTCACTCTACCACCAACGATAATGTCCCTAATTTAACCACCACTCATATTGGTATGGGGTTTTATTCTAGCTCACATCCACAAATTAATAATTATTACCAAAATCAAGTTAATGTTTGATTTTAATTCAAATTCGGGCAAAAGTTAATCCTAACATCTAAGTGACAAAATAGTGATTTACAAGTTGATTTAACTTAACAATATATGTTCAATAAGCATATAAGATAAATCAAAATGCATAATAGTAAATCATGCCATTGAGACGAGAATATATATGAGAAAAAACCTTTATTGAAAAAATCCCTAGCCAAATCAACATCTTTTACTAGACATATGAAGATTTACGAAAGGGAGAAATAACTTACAAACTTGAACTTATCCTAGACACAATAATGCAAAACCACCACAATACAATTTTTCTACCTCCTAGTTGAAACGACAAGCATGGATCGCACTCCAATCACTATCCATGTAGCATGTGTCAACTTCCATTAATAATGCCACATTTGCACCAAAAGAAGTTTCTTTACTTAAATTTCAAAGAGATAAATTTCTTCTTTTATAGTTTGACAAAAAAAAATTATGTTCCAAAATGGAAGAAATGAAAAGCCTTTATGAATATAAATCATCCTAGGATGTGGGGGTCCTAAAGGTTGAGGAACGTTTGAGTGTGTTTGGCTAATAAAAAATCATAAAGTATTTTTGAGAGCTCAATTTTTTTAAAGTTTCTTAGGAAGACGTTTTACAAAATTGTTTGTTGTAGACTTAAGAGAAGTAGTTAAACTTCAAAAACTTTAATTGTAGAATGATAATGTTGGATATCTAAAACATATAAAGAAGATTTTTTATCTTAATAAAAATATGATTTATTTAGTATTATAAACCATGAAAACATTTCTAAAATTTCTTCACCTTACTTTTGTGAATGATACGAGAGTGATTTAAATAGGATTTTTGTATCTTAAAAATGTGTACAAAAATTTTTAAGCCCTCTAACTCATTCTCAACCACAGAAAAATAGGTTACATCTTTAAGGAAACAAAATATATGGTAGAAAAAGAGAATCTCACAAATTATAATGCAGTATTTTGGGTCAGATTCAGTTTTTATGCTAGATGTGATGCTTTCGCAGAAATGTCACTGCAACGAGCTCTTTCTTCATTGTGAAAAACCTGAGGCGCTCTATCTCACGCAAAGAAGACGAGAAACTTTGAACATGGAAAAGGATAATAGTGACAGACTTCTAATGTAGCGAGACAAGTCGTTGCAATGATATTGAGGCGAGGCAAGTCACACCTTTGCTCATAGATTTTTGGTCTCGGAAAAAAGGCACCAATGATGAGCTTTTGTTGTAGCGAGACATAGCAGTACTGCAGTGAAAGACCAGCGAGGCAGGTCGCTCCCTTCTCCAAAAAATTAGAACTAGTATTTTAGTTTCAAGGGTTTTGAAGATATTTTGGAAAAATACTCTAAGTCTATTTATTCTTCAATAACGAACACTCATAATTAAAATACACACATAAGACTGCAATTTTTATAATTATAGTTTTTCTATAAGAAAACTATATTACATAGTGTATTTTTTTAAATAGTAAAAAAACCCCAGACACAAGTTTTGATACATTTTTCATTTTAAGAAAATCCATTTTAACTTAAGTTATGTCAACACACAAGTGGGAAAGCTGAGTCATTCTAAGTCCTTCACCTTATCCTAAAGAGAAAATCTAATGGGTTATGGAATGACGTAGCTTTTCGGATGAAATAAAGAAGTTTGGTCTTGAGCTCTTGATAATGAAGATTTTAGGGGAGAATTAGATAACGACTCACATATATTTTGGAATGGGATATGACAATCTAATCCTATTGGATCTTTTGAGCATACGTATGCTCTTAAATCACCCCCTTTTTCTATTATGTGACAAAATATATACAAAAAAGATTACAAATAAATGGATCAATTCTATCACCTATGACACGACTCGCCCAACCAAAGGCATTACAAGCATAAACACGACTCAACCATTTGTAACTCATTTAACTTATTAACCTGTCAATACACTAGCGAAGCCATTATTATTCTAGTGCATAAATATTGACAAGATAACAAGAGTAATAAAATGAATAAAAGACCTAATTAATGTAAGCATGGTTTATCTAATTACTAATGATCACAAACTAAGTTTAACTAATATCTCAAAATTTTCATGTCTATATTAACTTTTTCTTTGATATATATTTTATAAAATCCATTTTACATAAACTAAACCACAATATTATAATAGTGCTTCCTCTTAATTATCCTATTTATCCCTTAGGTAATACTCTCCCCACGAGTTAGGTCTCTCTCCTAAGGAAAATATGAAATATTTTCCATAGGAATGAGTCTTATAATGAACATTCCAATGAAAGGAGAATAATTCTCACCCTTTTTGTTATGGAATGGTCAAAGATAAAGACAACATAATCAAGAATTAACATTATTAAGATTACAATGAAAAAGTATTTATAAAAGATATTTTATAATAGATAATTTAAGGATTAGAATTAGCATATTAGTTTTCAATTGAGATGTAAGTTAAGCTAAGATATGATTAAATATATATGTGGCAACAATATATATAAGACATCTAAGATAAGTCAGTCAAAATCATGGATAAATACAGTCACCACAATCCCATTAATCTATTTATCACATATAAACTCATTCTAATATAACTCCAACATTCATTTAATATACAAAATGTTCCATCTTCCTTCCTTACATATAATTTCCTTTG
Organism: Sambucus nigra; assembly: GCA_949130495.1. Lineage (NCBI taxonomy): Eukaryota > Viridiplantae > Streptophyta > Magnoliopsida > Dipsacales > Adoxaceae > Sambucus > Sambucus nigra. The sequence goes on along the minus strand of OX422208.1, from coordinate 508,344,319 downwards.
GTTTTTCTTATATTTCTTGACCACTTCATCTGCAGCGCAATGTAGTAAAGGAATACAAGAACAAAAAAAAAATAGTTATATGAAATGACTAGAGAACACAAGTCCTGAAATATGCAGAACATGCTAAGTAGGAATAATAAGCGCATTAATTACTATGATAAATAAATCATATGATATAAATATCACCATCGAGGTATCATGTGGGATATATGAATATAGGAAGCACAAGAAACTGGTAGTAATATATTTGCATGGAAATCGTATAACTCATGATATATAAACACTATTTTTAGATACCTAAAGATATTACAAGGTACGTAAAAAAAAAATCACAAAATCCAATGGTGAAGCATGGGTAATAACATGTTTAGGAACCACCATGGATATAGGATATACTAAGACATGTGTAATTTAAATCTAGCATCTTATTATATAACATCAAACACGTGAGTCATCTTATCAAATAACGTCAACACAAGTGAGTATCTAAAGAATTTGGACAAAATATCGTGTTTATCCTAATGCAAGAACTAAGATATCAATATATATGGGAATTTTTGTTCGAATATCAAAATCAAAGTCAACATAATCTACACTAGAGCACTAATAAGTAACATCAAGTCTAAAGTCAATCAATGACTATAATAGTGCAAATTTATATCAATAAAATTTTGCCACTCAACAAAGGTGATATCCCCAATAATGCCTTTTAAATAAATATTTGAAGGACTTTACAAGATATACTGCATGTGAAAAGAGAATAAGATATGAGGCAGATAATACAAATCGAGTTTCTAGTATTGTATCTCAAATAAAGGGTTTTACATGGCATAACTAACATTTATGCAATGAGAGAACAATACCAAGACCCATCTTTGGCAAGTAATAATAATATATGAATTATTATCCTACTTATCAATGTTCGAGAGTTATGTCCAATGTTCATAATCAAGAAAATATTATCAATAAAGGTTAATAACATGGTGAGAGTTTTAACGAAAAATATAGGATCATATCTCGAATGTGCAAAACAAAAAATAAAACTATTGAGAGAAAAATCCAATATCAAGTTAAATTCAGATCATGAATCATAAAACAAAGAACAAAGGTTCTACTCATGTAAAATATCCAACACCCTATTTAGGATCATTTTCAACTTACCATTTTTTCCCCATAAAATTTGTAATTTTAGTCAAAACCTTTTTATTTCATTATTTGGTGTTATCCAATTTTAGGTATATGAATATATTAGGATATTTATATTCTCAAATTATTTTTTATGTGGTGGCTTTCACTCATTAATTAATAAGATAGGATACTGTGGTGACAATTATTATGCAACACAAACAGAAAAGAAAAAAGCAATCACCAAGTAAGAACAAGGAATATAAAATGACAATCACACAACAAAGGATACACGTGGTTCAGCAAAGATGTGCCTACGTCCACGGTGGTGCAGCCAATGTTATTTCTATATACTCTGGAGAGTGGTTAAAGAAAATACAACTTGTCCTTTTGCCCCGGACCTAGGGTTCAATATATACATGTACATTTAGGTAAGTGGGGGTGATGGATTCTCCCACGTCTTACATCTCTCTCTTCCATCGTTTAATGGGATCGTGGGAAGAGACCGGGTCATAAACAAAATAAGAGATGGGGGGTCTAGACTTTGGGCCGACATAATCGGGCTACTTGTCTAGGCCCATGATCTAAATTTTGGGTACCCATAAGTTTGTTGGGCCATGTTTTTGGGCTCAATAAATTTAAATGATTAGCCATAATGGCTCTTTTGCAATTCTTCGAAAGCTGTGAAGCTGATTTTGGCGGCACCCGCTTCGTATCTTGTGCACTAGGATTAGCAAAATTTGAAGGTTTTCTAGAATAGCCACTTTTCTACCGTCGTATCAATCTTTTCAGCACTCTTCCATTCCCTGTGAGTTCTAGCACTTCGTACCTTCTTCTCTCAATCTCCATTCTCATTGCTCCCTTGTTGTTTGGGCCCGTGCTTCTTCATTGTTCGAATCGATCTTCTATTGTGTAAGTTTCCTGTGCCTTTTTCTTTGTACTTTATCTATGAATTTGTAGTTATCTAGGGTTTTCCAATGGCGAAGATTGGGAATAGGTCGGTCTCTGAATTTAGGAAGTTTTATAACATCCCTGAGTGGGTAGATATTGAGTGTTGCGCTTCCCTTCCTAGAAATGTTAGAGAGATAGATGACGCCCACTGGATCCATGTTTTGTTGCTTTCCCAGGGGGGACTCACTTTTCCTCCCAACGATTTGTTCTTGCATTTCTTTGGCTATTTTAATATCGTTCCTGCATATTGCTCGCCCAATGTGTGAAAAATAGTTAATGGCGTCCATAGAATAAATTAGTTGTATGGTACTAGGTTAAGGCTTGTCGAGGTCTGTTTTTGCTATTCCTTTTCTCGAACTAGCTCTAGTGTCCTCTACCTCAAAGCTAGGAGCCCTGACAGGGTATTGGTAGTAAATCTACCTGATTCCCATAAGGACTATTGGCAAGAAGGTTTTTTTATTCGAAACTGACAGTTCCCTCCCTAATTTGAAGGGTTGAGGTCTGAGAGGTTCTCTGTTCCAATTTATGGGGAAGAATACATAGGTAGACTTTGCTCTGTTGTTTTCTTTTTTTGTTGATTTGTGATCTTTCTGATTCTTCTTTGTTTTTTCTTCCACAACGAGGTCAAAGAACTTGGAACCTGCTCTTAGCGAGGTTCGCCTCTCGAAATTAGTCAAGGCTTGGAATATCCGGGAGCCTTTGGGTGACGACGAGCATCCCAGGTCTGCTGCTTTTTTTTCTTGAGTATAAGAACGTTGACTCTAGTTTCATAGCAAGGCCTGTGGACAGTATCCCAGAGTTTGGTTCCTCCGAGGAGACTGCTGTGGATCTTATCCAGTTGGACGAGGAGGGGAACATCTCTGAAAGTGACATCGTAGGTGCTGTAAGAAATTTAGGGGGAGAGAGCTCCAGTAATAGTAGTTCTTCTGATCGTGGGGAGGTTTTTGAAACTCGAGAGTCATCGAGCACGTCCGGTAGTTCGAGCGAGGAGATGGCTCCACCCCGAAAGAACCTGATTCGGGATGATTATGATGAATACCATATGTTTCTCGCACAGAGGTCAAAGAAGCAAAAATCTAGCTCTGGGGCTGTGGCTACTGGTTTCCAGTCCTCTTCTCAGGAGCAGGAGAAAAAGAGGAAGGAAGAAGAGCAGGTAAGGGAGAGAGAGAGAAAAAGGGAAGAAGAGAAGAAGAAGATGGAGGAGAAAATGAGGGTATAGGAGAGGAAGAAGAAAGAGAATATGAGAGAGGAGGAGAAGAGGAGGGTGGAAGAGAGGACGAAGGCTGGGCAGGCCTTAGTCCCGATGTCCGCGCTACCCGAGGGTGCTTCTGTTGCAATTTTCCCTCAGTTGTCCCCCGCTCTGCTCGAGAGGGCTATTCTCCCAGCTGATCATCAAAGGGCAGTGGGGTCCGAGCAATTGGCCCTCCAGGCTAGTCAGAGGCTTGCTTTGGTAAATTTTTTTCCTTTTCTCCCCTGTTTTTATGAATTCTATCATTTCCTTCTTCTAATATCTTATTTTTTCTACAGTTTGTGACTAACTTCGCCATGCTATATCGTTCACGCGATGAGTTGGTGAGGAAAAATAGCGAGTTGGAGAAAGAGAACGCTGCCTTGAAGCTGAGGGGTACAGAGCTCGAGGCTGGTTTCAAAGCCGTTGAAGCTGCTTGGATATTATCTGACCTGGCTCTTGCTACTGCCAATCGGGAGAAGGACGCAGCAGTTAAAGATCTGAAGGAGTTGCGACAATCCTACGACTTGGTTTGCTCGAGCAAGCTGACCGTTGTGGAGGAGAACAGGGTTCTATCTAAAGAGCTGAAGAAGGAGTCTGAGGCTGTCACTGCCAAGGATGACTCATATAATTTTGGTTGGGCTGTAACATACAAGGATGTTGAGGTTCAGATAGGCTATATTAGTCGTCTGAACTTCAAGAAGGGCTGGAACAAGACCCTCATAGCTGCCGGAGTGGATGTTGCATCTCCCCTATTTGACGAGCATGACCCAGGGCTTAGGCCAGTTGTAGATAAGGACCCTGCCCCATCTGTTGAAGGCGCTGACCCTGTCCCTCAGACGACCCCTGCTGACGTTTCCCTTGTTGTGGCGATAGAGATTACCCCTGCTGAGGGCGGTGCTCCTGCTGATGCTAACAAAGGGAAATAACCATCGACCTCTGGGCAACCTGAGGTTGCTAACTAGCTATTTTCTAGGATTACTTTGTATTTTTTCTTTTTCTGTTTGTAAACTTTCTTTTTGCTATTCGATGTAATTTCAACCTTTATTAATAAAAGGCTCCTTTTTCTCATCGCACTGATTTGTCTCCTTCTCTCCCTTGTCTTTCTATTGCTTGTAGTTAATTGATGTGGATGATTACATTCCTGCTACTTCCCAATTGGGAAGGATATTGGGGCCCAATGTGATCTCCGAAGTTTGTCACACTTTTATGAGGATTTGTAAGTCTCTGCGGCTGAGGAACAAGCACTTTATAGAGCAAACAGAGCTCGTCGCCAAGCTGAAGGATAGGCTTTAAGAGATGGAGGACATTGGTGCCTCAGTCCAAGAGGAGGTCAATGCGCTGAGAACGAAGCTATTAGAGGCCTCTGAGATCAACCAAGTTGGGGAGGTTCTTTAACAGGAGAACGAGGCTCTGAGGAGAGAGGTATCATGACTTAGGGATCATGCACCGAGCACTACTCCAACAGTATTACAGGGTTCCTCATCATCATGAGCTAGAGCTGGTCAGAGTGATATTCCTCCTGTGCTGTGGGGTTCCACTGGTCCATCCGTTCCGCGAGCTGGCAGGACCACCAGGAGCCGAAACAGGGAAGTGGAAGAACTTCAAGATAGGGAAATGGAAGAGCTTCGTGGTGATGTCCAGCGAGCATATGTGATTGTTGCTGGGCTTCAAAGGGACGTTACTCGACTACGACACCTATTCAAAAAAGGTCCTTGGCGAGTGTGGGCTGATGGCTATGACCAGGGTTGGTCAGATGCTCCAATAAGGTTGTCAGATTTTGAAGAACTTTCTTTTATTAGAGGGTGGCTGAGTGCCTTGAATGAGCTGCAAGTCCCGAGGAATTCGATACTCTGGTACCGCCATGAGATTTCTCCCTCTACCCTGATGCCTAACCCCTTCCGAAAGGATGATCTATGGATACCTATCGATGCCATCCCTCGGTAATTATTGGAGTCGGATGCGAATGAGGTTGAGGAAGAGTTAGCTCCTCCTCCCGATGACGAACGAAGATCTCGAGAGGCTGATTATCTCACTCAGAGGCCTCACCCCTATTGAGATTTTGCCAGTTGTTTCTTTTTGTATTTTCGATAGTGTAAATGCTTTGGGTGAGCTCGCCGACTAAACATATATCACCATTGTTGTAAATATGATGAATTAATGAAAAGTTTGTGTTTTGGGCAAATTGGCCGACTAAATAAGTGTATCATATTCTTCATATTCTTGCTGCTTTATGATCTTCTAAATTTGTGTTGTCATGCAAGTTTCCTCCCAATCCAATATAATATCGAGATACCATTGTGCACCACTTTACCTTTTAGGTCGTGTCGTCACACTCCCTTAGGACTAAGTGTGGCAATTGGCGAGGACACACCTGGTGTTGGATGATTTATCCGATCAGGATTTTATTCAACCAAAGAAGGTTTGATGACTAGTATAAAATTTGGCCATATTGCCTAAGGATCCCCTATAGGGATTCATATATTGCCAGGGGCAATTCTAAGAGGTCCCTCATGTTTCATAACGATGACCTGAGGAGGGATGCTCCCTTGCTATGTCGTAGTGATCAATGTGCCTGTCATTTGGAAAAGATGTGCGATAATGCTCATATAGTTGTTACTTATTAGAATGCAACCGTTTAAATAATTTTCGTTAATGACAAGGGAAATGAACTTCTAGTTACATAACGAAAGAATAAAAGAAAGATCTAAAAATAGAATCTCTTGAGATTGGTTGCGTTCTATGCACGTGGTATTTCTCCGCCTTCCATCGTTTCCAAGTGATAGGCGCCTTGCAGATCGTCTCTGGTTATCTTAAAGGGTCCTTCCCAGTTTGGTCCTAGCTTACCATCTGATGGTTTTACTACGCTTCCCAAGACTTTCCTTAGAACGTAGTCCCCAACTCAGAATGTCCTTGGGTTAACCCTTTTGTTGTAAAGCCTCACGAGTTGTTACTGATAGCTCGCTAGTTTTACTAGGGCTAGCTCTCGGTGCTCGTCTTCTAGGTCGAGCTCAGCGAGTAATGCTACATCATTATGGCCCTGGTCGACAAGGTTGGACCTCATTGTTGGCAAACCTACTTCTAGTGGGATGACTGCTTCAATGCCATATGTCAGCAAAAATAGGGTTTCTCCTATTACTCGCCGAAGAGTGGTTCGGTATGCCCATAGGATATGGGGTAGTTCATTTACCCATGCGCCTTTGGCTCGCTCCAATCGCTTCTTTAATCCATCAATCAAAGTTTTGTTGGAAGCCTCAGCTTGACCATTGCTCTGAGGGTAGGCCATCGAACTGAAGTGGTGTCTGATACCGTGTTCGTTACAGAAAATATAAAATGAGTCGCTTTCTAATCGTGTTCCATTGTCGGTGATGATGGTTCTGGGGATGCCAAAGCGAGTGATTATATTCCTCTATATGAACCTTATCATATCAGCATCTCGGATGTTCGCCAGGGGTTCCGCCTCGATCCATTTGGTGAAGTAGTCAGTCGCAACCAATAGATATTTGCGATTGTCGGTGGCGGTAAGCAGTGGTCCCACGATGTCCATTCCCCATTGGGTGAATGGCCATGGGCTGGACATGGATTTTAGATCGCTGGCGGGTTGGTGGACCATAGGAGGGTGAAGTTGGCATTTCAGGCATTTGCGAACATACACCGCAGAGTCCCTTTGCATATATGGCCACCAATAACCTTCCTTGATTTCTCGAAAAGCTAGAGACCTTCCTCCGATATGGCTTCCACAGACTCCTTCGTGAAGCTCGTGTAGCACTTTCTCGACATCTCCTGGGTGAACGCATTGGAGGTAGGTACCGGAGAAGGATCTCTTATACAAGTTGCCTTTCGGGGATAAGTGAAAGCGAACAGCTTTGACTCTTATCTGGTGGGCAGTCTTCTTATCATCCGGGAGCGTGCCATCCTTTAAATAGTCCCTTAAGGGGTCCATCCAGTTGGGGGCTGATCCCACCTAGAGTACCTGTTCCACGGTTGGTGGCTTGGTGTCGTAGTTAATGCTCGGACGAGTGAGGAAATCAATGGGGATGGTTCTTTTTAGGTCAGAGTCAACTGCCGAACTCAGGGCTGCTAGGGTGTCAGTTGACTGTTTTTCCCCTGGGAAACTGCTGGACGTTGATCTCTTCAAAGCTCGACATTAGTGTTTTCACTAAGGCGAGGTAAGCTTCCATTCTTTCATCTTTTGCATTGTAATCTCCACTTATCTAATTGGAGACTAGTTGGGAATCGCCGAACACCTGTAAATGTTTTGCTCCAAAAGTGTGCGCCTTTTGGAGGCCGGCTATTAAGGCTTCGTACTCTTCTTCGTTGTTGGAGGCTGCAAATCCAATCCTGATTCCTTATTCAAGGATTGCATCCTCTGGAGTAATGAGGACAATGCCTACCCCTGCCCCCTTTGAGTTGGCGGCTCCATCAACAAACAGTTTCCAGGTTTCCTCTGTTGCTTGGTTCTCCTTTTGCCTTGTTGGTCGAGATTGGTTGGAGGGTTCCTCGCCCGTGAATTCAGCTATGAAATCAGCAAGAATCTGACCCTTGATAGCCTTCCTTGGTTGAAATTGGATGTCAAATCGCCCAAGATCGACTGACCATTTAGACAGTCTACCCGACAAATCCTCTTTCCTTATGATTGCCTTAAAGGGGTGCGATGTAAGGACGATGATAGTGTGGGCTTCGAAATAATGCTTTAGCTTCCTCGATGCTACTACTAGTGCAAATGCGAGCTTCTCCAGTGGTATGTACCTTTGCTCGACGTCCAGTAGGGTCTTGCTTGCATAATAAACGGGGTGCTGGACTCCTCCAACCTCGCATATTAACGCAGAGCTGACAGTGTGGTTGGAAATGGAGAGGTACAGGTATAAAGAATCTGTTTGCTGTGGTATGATGAGTAGTGGTGGAGAGATTAAGTAAGATTTGAGATCGACCAATGCTCGCGAGAAATCTGGGATCCACTCTACCGTTTTGTTCCCCTTTAGAAGCTGGAAAAAAGGCTTGCATTTCTCGGAGGATTTAGAGATGAAGCGATTTAAGGCAGCGAGCATACCAGTGAGCTTCTGTACGTCTTGGATTGTGCGAGGGGGTTGCACCCTGTTAATTGCATCGATTTGGTCTGGGTTAGCCTCTATGCCTCTATTACTGACCAAGTACCTAAGAAATTTTCCTGACTGGACACCGAAGGAACACTTGCTTGCATTAAGTTTCATTCGGTACTCCCTGAGGATTTCAAAGGTGTTTGACAGGTCTGAGAGGTGATTTTCCTTTTTCTTACTTTTAACGAGCATGTCATCGATGTAGACCTCCATGGTGTTTCCCATCTGGACCTTGAATATCTTGGTGACCAGCCGCTGATATGTTGCCCCTGCATTCTTGAGCCCAAAGGGCATGACCTTGTAGCAGTATAATCCAAATGTCATGATGAACGCTCTCTTATCCTGGTCTGGGGCATACAAGGGGATCTAATGATACCCTGAGTATGCGTCCAGAAAACTCATTCGCTCGTGAGCTGCAGTGGCGTCCACTAGTTGGTCTATTTTTAGGAGGGGGAAACTATCTTTAGGGGACGCTTTGTTGAGGTTAGTGAAGTCGATGCAAACTCTCCACCTCTCATTGCTCTTTGAAACTACCACTGGGTTGGATAACCACTTAGGGAATTTTACTTCCCGTATGGACCCTGCATCCAATAGTTTTTTGACCTCTTTTTCTACCACTTTAGCCTTCTTGAGTGCAGTTCGCCGTGTTTTCTGTGTGATTGGTTTGAAGGTCGGGTCGATGTGCAGCTGATGGCAGACCATACAAGGATCGATTCCAGGCAGTTCATATGGTTACCATGCGAAAACATCTATGTTGCGTCTCAGCAAAGTTGTCAATTCCTTCTGTTCCTGTCCAGTGAGGGATGCTCCAATCAAGAAGACTCTATTACTGTCTCCATCTCCAACTGTAACCTCTACGAGGTCCTAGACGACCCGTTCGAAGGGGAGGAGCCTTGTCTCCTATACTCTAAGTCTACCGTACTTTAATTTCTATTTAGAAGGTGTCAGACTTTCTTCAACTTTGTCGCTGGGCTGATCGGCCTTCTTTTATGGCTTTGGTCAGATGGCTGCTATGAAGCACCTTCTTGCCATCGCTTGGTCGCCGTGGATCTCCATTACTCCTCGCTCGATTACATACTTGTGTTTCTGATGGTAGGTCGAGGAGACTGCCTTCATCGCATGAAGCCATCCCCTGTCGAGGATGGCCTAATATGGCGAGTCGATGTCAACTACCAAAAACTCGATCATCTTGGAGACTTTTCCAGCGCGCACCGGTAGTACAATCTTTCCCAAGGGCATAGTTATTTTTCAGCGAAGCCAACTAAAGGGACAGTAGCTTCCTTTATATCGATGACGCTTAACTTCAACTTTCTGAACCTGTCGAGATACATTACTTCGGATGAGCTTCCTTGGTCGACGTCAAAGTTGGCTATCCTAAGGGTAATCATCAGAGCATCGTGATGTGGGGTTCTCACTCCCACCAGATCCTCATCTATGAAGAAAATATGCTTGTTATAGTTGACGTCATCTGCTCGTCGACGCTTTCCTGACTGTGACTTTACTGGATCGATCTGAAAAGCCTGCATTACCGCTGTAAGTTTCTTCATCTCGATTCGAGATGAATTTCCTTGTATCTTCTTGGAATTAGATGCCCCGTGAATTACCGCAAACTCATGTCCAGCGTCATTTTTGAGCACGTTGTCAGGTCTCGCCTCTCTATTGGCAGCCACTTTCTCTTCCTTTTTCTCCACAAACTCGTTCAAATGCTCGGACTGGGCCAGCTCCTCGAGGTGAGACTTAAGAGGTTTGCAATGTTCAGTCTTATGTCCTACCTCTTTGTGGAAAGCGCATCTTAGCGAGTTGTTCCTCTTCGAGGGATATCCTCCCATCTTCCTGGGCCACTTGATGAATGGCTCAGCTTTGATCTTCGTGAGAATTTTATAAATTGGTTCTTTGAAGACGGTGTTGACCGCCTGGAATGATTTTGACGCATCATTGTTGCCTTCGTTCTTGGAGCCATTTTTGCCTCCGTTCTTTCCTCCTTTCTTCTGGTTCTCAGCTTTGTCACTGCCTTTGGTAGTGAGTTTAGCTCGACCGTTTTCTCCTGTACTGAGGCGGGTGACATCTTCCTCCTTAGCGTACTTCTCGATGCGAGCCATTAGGTCGTCAATAGTCATAGCCTCCTTCTTCGTCAGGGACTGGTCTAGAAGGGAAGAACTGGTTAGCCCAATTTTGAAAGAGGCCATGCCACTTCCTCTGAGCAATCCTCGATCTCATTGAATAACTCCCAGTACCTCTTTGCGTAGTCTCGGAGGGTCTCTTGTGGTGTTTTCTTCATTGTCAGCAAAGCATCCATCCTTTTGGGATGGGAGCTACTAGTAATGAATCAGGCCGTAAAATGTTTGGCCAAGGATTTGAAACTCCTGATGGACCGGTGGGGGAGCCTTTCGAACCACTTCTGCGCTACATCATGCATGCTCGAGGGAAAAATTCGGCACATTAGTGCATCTCGGTGGTTCCAGAGGGTCATGGCCTGTCAGTACTGCCTGACGTGATCTATGGGATCAGTCTTACCATCATAAATCTTGAACCTTGGAATGGCAAACTTCTTGGGGGCTTCTTCTTCTTCTTCTTCTTCTTCTTCTTCAATTTCCCTCATGAAGGGTGATTTCATCTGGGTTTGGAGAGCTCGCCTAGTGAATTTTCGGGTTGATCTGGTACCGTGGTGGGCAGGATGTTGGTCTATCTCCCTACGGACCAGATTTTGTATGTTCTCGTTGCTGTGAGTAGGGCTCTGGTACCGGCGAGCTCTTCGTAGCTGCTCACGGAGGTCGTCATCTGATTCGTCTCCCTTGACCTTTTGAGATCCTTTCCTAGGGATCCTTCCTCGGTTGTGAGACTTGCTCGCCTGAGGGCTAGGAGTGCAGTATGGACGTCTCTTATTATCATGATGAATCTCTCTCTCCAGTCTTTCCAGTCTTCTTTTCAAGTGAGCATTCTCTGCCTCGTGCCTGCGAGAAGACTCCCTCTGCTCATGGAGCCTTGCCTCGTATGCATCAATTAGTCTGGATATCCGTGTGGACCTCGCTGGTCCTTGGCTTTCTTCTGAGGCTGGCCTTTCCAAGCGATCCCTCTAATCTGAACGTCGAACTTCAGACCTAATCCTGCGAGGAGCAGGTGGTTCTTGAATATCCCCTGCCTGGGGGGGATTGCTGCTGTGACCAGATATTTTAAACTCCTTTCTTGGTGTGGGATCTTCTCAGGGAAAGATGAACGCTTCCCACAGACGGCGCCAATTGTGGTAACAATTATTATGCAACACAAACAGATAAGAAAAAAGCAATCACCAAGTAAGAACAAGGAATATAAAATGACAATCACACAACGAAGGATGTACGTGGTTCAGCAAAGATGTGCCTACGTCCACGGTGGTGCAGTCGATGTTATTTCTATATACTCCGGAGTGTGGTTAAAGAGAATATAACTTGTCCTTTTGCCCCGGACCTAGGGTTCAATATATATATATATGTACATTTAGGTAAGTGGGGGTGATGGATTCCCCCACGTCTTCCATCTCTCCCTTCCATCATTTAATGGGATCGTGGGAAGAGACCGGGTCATAATCAAAATACGAGATGGGGGGTCTAGACTTTTTGCCGCCAGAATCGGCCTACTTATCTAGGCCCATGATCTTAATTTTGGGTACCCACAGATACTATTTCCAATTTTCAAAGGTAGCATCATCCAATAATGGTTGTAGCCCTAATCACATCATCACTCTTGATTTTTTAAGATACATCATAAGCTTTTTAAACTTCTCCAAATCATGAAAAAAAATGCTCACATACACATATAGGAGTTAGACACTCTTGCACAAGTCTTGAAGCTTCGAATGTTTTGTAAAAAATTCTAAAATCTATGACATTCCTCATAAGGTAGCATAAAATCAATGTGTAGTGAAGTGTAAAGTGCAAGAAGATATGATAATGTATTCTCAAAGAATAAGATTTATCAAAGTTTATATGACTTCGAAGAAAAATAAAATTCATCTAATAAAGCACATGTAATATTCCCAAACAAATGAAAAAAAAGATCAAATAAGCCATTATGATATACAAAAATATATCACGGAACATATCATCTAAAGGAAAAAAAATGTATTGTACCATAAAAAAATCTTTTAAAATTTTCTATTGAAAGATATGTACAACCACAAAAGAGCATGATATAGGGTTAAAATATATAAATAAAGCACATAATCCTAAACATGTTCCAATAAGATCAAATTACCAAGATTAACCAAGGCAATCCCAAGATAATTAATCTAGGGAAAAACGGGACAAGGTTAAAAGAGCATGTAAAACATAAATACAAGACTAGGAAGAATTCCAAGGATTATAAACAAGTGCAATGAATATACATCCAAGGTAAAGTGAGAATATTTTTAACATGTATAAGAGCATAAGATACATAGATCAAACGAAAACTCAACTAAATGTGATAATCTTAAGCATATCTTTGGAAATCCAAAACAAGGTATTCTAAAAAGTAAAGCCTTTCCAATTTTTTCAGGAAATAAATCAAGATACAATTTAATATACAGACAAATAATATATGAGTTGCCAAGATGATAAATATTGAGTACATGAATTTTTTTAATCAAAATTTATCTTTTAGCGGGCGTAGGGGTAGATTTTCTATAACCATACGCCCTTTTACCTTCGTTGTTCCCCATAAAATTCTTACCATACTTTCCATGATTCAAAGATAATATTTCATAGAGTAAATAGAAAAAAAAATCCTCAAATGACCAACTTTGTGGAAATGAACAAATTTAAACAACCTCTGTTTAGTCATTTAAGTTTTAGTCTTGAGAACAATTTTTCAAAATATAAACCTGTCATCAACTTGTAACAAACTTTGTATAACCTTTTTTTATAAATATAAGAACAAAGAAAGTTCTTTATAGGCCTTTTTCTGTGAGGCATATGATTTTTGTTCTTAAACATAGGATGGACAAGTTTATCTTTCTTTTCAAAATTACTTATAATATTTACCTTTTTATCTTAAGTCTTCAAATGAGTTCTTTCAATGTTTTTTGTATTATTTTGAGAAGAAGATTATACAAAAAAAATTCACTGATGGAAGACGAAATATTGATCTTGTCAAGGCCTAACCCTCTTTTGTCATAATCACTTTGGGTTGACACTAACATAACTTTCCCAAGATTTTATGAATCTATTGCAATGTTTGCTTTTACCTGTTTGACTATGTTCAAATCGTTTTGAAGAATTTGAACTTTATTTTCCAATATTAGTTTGGATTCTTCACTCAAAATAAGATCCATTTTCAATTTTAAAAAGGTGCAACATGTTATATTCTCTTTTCTTCAAATCGATTAAATTTCATCCTCTTGTTTTGAACTGATATTCTTATCTTTTAACTCATCTAAAAATTCTAAAAGATTCAATAAATAAACATCAATAAATTTATGTTTTTCAAAGAGGATAGGATTTTGAGCATCCAAAATTCACAAAAATTCATTTTCATCTTTTAAATGTTCAAGCTCGTTACAAAAATCTAAATTTTCTCTTTTGAGACTTTTGAACTTTTTTCGAAGAGATCCATTTTATTCCTTCGAAACATTTTTTGATGTACAATTAATAATTAGAGGCTCTTTTTTTATCAACTTAAACTTCTCAGTTATGAGAGTATAGTCAACACGAAGTTTATGGACTTTAGATGCTTTAAGTGGCAACGTACTATTGTCCTTTTTATATTCTTTGATTTTGGACGACAATAATGTATTATCCTTGAAAACTTTCAAAGGATCTTTGTATAAATTATCATATTTATCATCAAGAGTTAAGAAACCAAAATATTCACTATCATCATCACTTGATTCATATACACTTAGGGGTGAGGGATGACAAGTAATGATGGGTGGAGAATAAAATGCAAAGTGAGATATATTAGACGGGATACAGGGAAAATCCTCAAATATATCAAACAAACAATCCATTTCCACACACACAAGATCTACCTCTATGGGGTTAAACTTTATAAAAGTGAGGTTTGGCTATGATACCAATTAAAAGTTTATGCGTGGAAAGAAAGACTACCTAAATTAAAATTCATTACCTAAATCAAGGTAATGTTTGATTTTAATTCGAATTAGCTTCCAAAGTTAATCCTAACGTCTAAGTGAAAAAAGAATGATTTACAAGTTGATTTAACTTATCAATATATTAAGAATATACAATAAATCAAAATGTAGAATATTAAATCATGCATTTGATAATATAATTTATACGAGGAAAAAAACCTTTTGAAAAAAATCTAGGGCTAAATTGATTCTTTCCACTAAGCAGGTAAAGATTTACAAAATGTATAAATAACTTACAAACTTGAAACTCTCCTATAATCAATGATTCATGACCTCCACGTGACACTTTTTCCACCTCCTAGATGGAAGATTAAGCATGGATCGCTCTCCAACCAGTCCCCACATATCAAGTGTCAACTTTTGTTGATAATGTCGTGTTTTCAATAAAATAAGTTTCTTCATTTATAGTTGGAAGAGAGAACTTTGTTCTTTTAAAGTTTAAGGAAAAAAGTTCGTATCCAAAATGGAACGAGTGAAAAACCTTTATAAATATTGAACTCCTACGATGTGAGGGTCCTAAAGGTTGATGGAAGTTTGAAAATGTTTGGATAATCCAAACTAACAAAGTATTTTTGGGGTCTAATTTTTTTTAAAGTTTCTCAAGAGAATTTTTTTTCAAAAATGTTTATTCAAGACTTGAGAGAAGTAATCAAACTTCAAAAATATTAAACTTAGAATGAAAATGTTGGATATCTCAAAAATATAAATAAGGTTTTTTCTCTTAATGCAATATGATTTGTTTAGATTGATAAACAGTGTAAACCTTTATAAAATTTCTTCACCTTACTTTTGTGAATTAGAAGAGAATGAGTTAACTAGGTGTTTTACTCAAATTTATAAACCTTTTAACTTATTATTAACTACAAAAAAATGGTTGCTTATCCAAGGAAACAAATGATATGGAAGAAAAATAAAATCTCACATTTTATAATGCAGTCTTTTGGGCTTGATTAAATTTCTACACCAGATCTGATGCTTTCACAGTAGTATTGATGCAATGAAATATTTCATCACTACAACAAACTTGAGGTAATATAGTTTGTGCCACTAACTCGATAAAATTTGGACATGGAAAAGGATACTAATAATAGACTTTCGCTGCAATGAAACTAGTCATTGCAGTGATACTTAGGCGAGGTAGGTTACACCTTTGTTCATATATTTTTGGTCTTGGACAAAAGACACCAATGACGAGTTTTCGATGCAGGGAGACATAGAGTCACTGCGGTGAAACTGGCACGAGGCAGGTCATGCTCTTCTCTTAAAAATCTGAAGTAGTATTTTTCTTTCAAGGGTTTTGAATTTTTTTTGCCAAAATACTCTAAATATGTTTGTTCTTTAACCAATAAAACTCATACTTAAAATACACACATAAGAATGAAATTTTTATGATCACATTTTCTGTAAGAAAAATTGACGGGTGTTAAAATCTTAAGTGACTTTAAACCTACAGGAGCCCCCTATGCACCTCAGAAGAGTAAAAAGAGAGAAGTGTCAAGTGAAAGACAAAGGTTTAATGCGATTTAGACCTTATTATATTTTCCTACATCAATTGTACAAGGTGTTATGTATGCTTATTAAAATATAATTAAGTATTACAATCTAAGATACCCTATGAGCTATGGTCAAGGGATTATGAGGTCTTGAGTCCCTTTTTAACGATACAGAGGACATTAGGAAGTAACTGGATGACTTCTCTAAGGGTACCTAGGTAGTGTTTTAGGTCTCTTGTAAGATTTACAAAGTGCATGAACAGTGGAACTGGTCCAAAGATATTTATAGACTTCGCAACAGTGGGTTACGGGTATACAACAAGGTGGAGACACCTGTGGAATGCTAAGACTATTGTGAGTATGATTGTTTTAATGATTTAATATCTTTATATGCTAGACATTGATCCCTTTTCCACCTTCTAATATCCTTCAATTGATTGGATAATTATTGGAGAAATAATGAGTGGAATGTCACGACATGACTTGATAGCTCTGAGGTCTACTCCCCTCTTTTCCAAAGACATTTTCTTCCCCTTATAAATTCCTTAACAAAATGCCCTTATCTACCACGGACCCTTATTTTCCCTTTACTTACCTAATAAGGAAAGTGACAGAACTTTTGAGGAGACTTATCTGGGGTGAGTGACCTCAACTTCACTATTTGAACTTATTCTACGTCTCCAAATACCAATCAAGACTTGGCGAATATCAGAAGGATTTACAAAATATCTAAATTCATTATTTTGGGGAATGCCAAGATTTATGAAAGGGGCTTCTCTTTGATCTTGGGGTACGTCTGCTTCAATGAATTCTTCTTAGAATATGGGGCATAATTACCCTTGTTTATGCCAGTGCTGAGGATTTTAAGGGTTATTAAAATTGGTCATTCTCAACTAGTGGCCAATTCTTAGAGATCGCTAATGGCCACAATCCTACCCTTTAAAGAGTCTAGTGGGGGTTAGCGTGACGTAACACTGGTCTAATTATTTGGGTTATACCAGATTCAAGAACATATTAAGACAAAATCCAATGGGTGGAAATAACTTTTTCCTAAGGATGTTGTGGTCTTCGCTAGGGATGGGCATATTGCCCGTAATAATTAAAGGGAGAAGTAATTCTTCTTGGATAGTGCTTAGTCCACCATTAGTCTTTAGGAGCCAACGAGTTTCCCTAATTTTTGATCTACTCCCCGAGTTCTTGGTTGGACTTTATCTCCTTTCATGCTTCAGACTTAATTTTTTGGATCTGACCTTTGTACGAGTCTGCTAATCCTCTTACTTTGTTTACAGTGGTTGTTAAACTATCCGATCAGGAGAGGGAGGAGACATAAAAGGCCCTAAAATTAGAATTCATACCTTTTTACACCTTTATCACAGCCAAGTGCTTGTTTAACAGTGGGTTAGGACTTGAGCCCAAGATTTTGACTTCGAGAGTCGCCCTTCCTCCCCCAAGCTCTTAGTGATGGAAGTGATGGGGTTCGAGACCCTGGAAGAGGTCTCTCATAAGAGAACAATTATCCCCAAATTGGTGTTTGAGGTCTTTTAAGCCTCCAATGAAGAGGATCAAGCCCTGGTTATAGTTAAGATTCCATCATGGTTGACGGGGCCATTATGTTAGACTCTAATGAAGAAGGAGACCAGCCAAGCAAATGGTCAACCTTTCCCTTTTCTTTTATATTCTCCGTTAGCTCTATTCTTATAATGGCCAATTTCTTATTGTACTTTTGTATTAAATAAACTGGAAAAAAGAAGGATGATGAGGAAATTTTCCAAGGACATCTTAATCGAGGTTGTTGATATTACAGGGAAGATGTCTCTTTGTATTAAAAAGTTAAAACTTAACACACTAGTAGGTCCCGAGGTTAAACTGGACAAAGAGGCTGAAGAGGGTCCTATAATCAAAGATAAGTCCTTATTTCAACCATTATTGGGGTAGGTGGAACCCCTGGGGAAGACCAAGGATGTTCTTCTATTGTAGAGGACTTGCATCCCCTAGTCTCAATGAGAAAAAAATGTGATATTTTTATTGAGGGAAAATACCTGAAGAGGGGTCCTGAGACCCGTATCCATTAAAAATGGATGACCTCCAATGAGAGGTATTCTTGACCTGCTTCACTTAAAAATTTAGAATCTTATGCTTCCCTAATGTATGCCCTCCATTTGAGGGACAAGACGATGTGCCCCGATGTTGTGGCCAAGCTGAGGACCTTGGAGACCTCTGTCAATGTTGAGGAATTAATTCACCTATTAGGGGAATATATCTTCAAAGTTATTATTTTTTTTAGTTTTTTTACCTAATGTGACTTTTTTCTTACATCTCCTTGTCTTTTTATAAGTTCAGCACCTAACCGAGACTCTTCTAGTTAACGCCTTTAATGGCAGTAAATGGTGGAACAAGGCTTTTAAGATAAACCCTTACGTAGATGGAATTTGATTGAACCACTAATGATATGAGGGTATAAGAAGATATTCTTAGGAAAGAGAAGGAAGCTCCTAGGTCTTGGCTCATTGTTTTAGATTAAGATAAAATACTGGATGCCAAGAATATGAGGAATAATGCTTCTCTAATTGTTGCCACAAGAGACTCTTCAGCGGAGGTAGACAAACTTCATAACCTTGTCCCAATTAAGGTTTTTTATATGGAGGAGACTCTTTGGGACTAAAATACTGATGTCCAAGTCTTATAGAGCAAGCTTCTTCATGCCAATTGTGAAGTGGAGATTTTAAAATAGTTAGTTCGAGAGATTAGCATTGTGAAGTAAGAACTAACCTCTAATGGAAAAGATCTTAAGAAAGAACATGCCAGGGTTTCCTTGCATTATTTCGTTCTTAGGGATAAATCCACTCTACTACTAAGAAGAATGTGGACGTCTATCTTAGGTTCGAGCCCTTTAAGAAGTACCCATTCCAGGGAGAAATCCGCTCTTCTAGAGGTTATTCCATGAGGCTAGTGGGAAGAGCTCAAATGATGAGGTGAACCATGGGAAGACTAACGAATATGCCTATGCTTTTTTCATAAAGTGAAACTTCTATGGATCCTAAGTTCTCAGGCCTTGATTGGGTCTTTTCTAATTTTTTTTGAACCACTGATTGGTCATGGGCCGTTAGGTGTAATCCCCCCAAAAGACGATAGGATTAATAATTATTTCGAACTTAATCGAATCATATGTAGTGGTCATTGTAATCTCATATATCCGACCATTCTCCACGAGAATGATTATTTATTGGTAAAGAGTCAAAGAAATAAATTCATCATTCCACTCCAATCGATTATTTTCAGTGTTCAATGATTTGAATGGGAAGGTATTGCTCTTCAGTATTTTACTTTGTACTTACTTTACTTTTTTCTTTTCTAAGGAATTTTATGCAATGGTTAAGATGATTATGATCTGATCTACATAAGTCATGCCACTAGTCCCCCAAGATTGTTTGGGAAAGAAATATAAATAGGGAATCTATCCTGTTGAATTAGACTCGGGGGCCTCGAGACCTCTACTTCACACTTACGCATTTTGCCGAAGTCCAGACCATGGTATCGTAGTGGGCCATTGAGCCTTAGAACCTTAGCACTTTTGTATCCCTGCTTTTGTGAGATTGAAAGCCCATAATTTTTGTTCATACATTTAGCCCCCATAAATTTTAGGCATAATTATGTAGCAGTCAAACTTGTAATGGGTCATAAGGACTTAGGATTTAAAACTTGGTATTGAATATTTGAAATATAAAGTCCTTATAAGGTCATAAGATCTCTGAACTTAGGAGAATTTGAATTCTGAAATCTTTATAAGGGTCTTAAGGCCTCTAAATTTAGAAAGAGTGCAGCCTCAAGTACCACAAAGGGTCATAAGATTTATGACATTTAGAGAATTTGAATATTGAAATCCTTATAGTGGTACTAATACCTCTACATTTTGAAATAGTAAAACTCGAATCCCCACAAGGTCCCTAAAACCTCTAAAATTAAGATAATTTGAATTATGAAATCCTTAGAAGGGTCCAAAGACCTACGAATTTAGAAAAAAATTCAACCCTAAGTCCCACAAAAGGACAAAAGTCCTTTGAACTTAGAATAATTTGAATTCCAAAATCCTTAAAAGGGTCATAATATCTCCCAATTTTGAAATAATGGAACTTGGTACACAAAGGGTCACAAGATCTCTGAACTTTGGAGAATTTGAATTCTAATCCTTCTATGGTTCTTAAGACCTACAGATTTAGAAAGAATACGACTTGGAGTTTCACAAAGGGTTATAAGACCTTTTAACTTATGAGAATTTAAATTTTGAAATCCTTACAAGGGTCCTAAACCTCTTAATTTAGAAAGAGTTTGAAATTTTGAATTTTGTTTGCATTTGAACACTTACCCCCTGAGAAATTTTGAATTTTTCACAAAAGAAGGGTATGAGGCTCGTACGTCTTTTTGTGTAACTAAAGCTAGAGTAAAGGTTTTGTTGAAAGGAATTGGGTTATTGATAGGTCCCTAAAATGTATCCTTTTGTAATTATTGATGAAAATATCAATAATTATTTTATTCTTTTATGGGTCCGGAGACCTTTTGACTATTATTTTTGTGTTGTTTATACCTGAGGACTGTAGTCTTTTTTGGATCCGAAGATTTTTGACTATTATTATTAAGGCAAGCCTGAAATACTTACAACTTGAATAGTGGGTCCTAAGACCTAAAGCCAAGGCTGAAATCCATGTAACTCTTTTTTGGGCCCTTAGGCCTTAGTTTATATTTTGAGTTAAGATTGAGGTACTTATATCTCGTAAAGAACACCAATGCATAACATATCGT
Organism: Sambucus nigra; assembly: GCA_949130495.1. Classification (NCBI taxonomy): domain Eukaryota; kingdom Viridiplantae; phylum Streptophyta; class Magnoliopsida; order Dipsacales; family Adoxaceae; genus Sambucus; species Sambucus nigra. The sequence continues at coordinate 508,323,523 of OX422208.1, read as the reverse complement.
GGGCATTAAAATATTTATTTCATCGTACTTGAGTATTAAATACATCACTAATAATATTTTTTTGAAGTACTCTATATTCCAAGGATGATGGAATTCGTATCCCTCATGTTCTTGGGGTAATAATATCTAGGTATCACAACTTTGGTCACTACAAATGGGACTTCCTAGTTGGGGCCTATCTTCCCTTCACTAGTGTTTGTAATTTCCAAAGTGATCTACCTTAGGACCATATCTCCCATCTTGCATTCCCTTTGGTGGGATTTTCTCTTGAAGTAAGAGGTTTTTTTCTTTTTATAGATTGCCATCATGACTAGTGCAACTTATCTTTTCTCCAAGAATTCATCCAAGGATAACATTACGTTTTCTTAATTAGTCCCGATCTCAAAATTAGGTACCCTCTGTTTGGGTATTTTAACCTCAGTTGGAATCACAACTTCAGTGACAAAGGTCAAAGAGAAAGGAGTTTCTCTCGTCCGACCTCTGGGTGTGATCCTATTGGCCCGCATGATGCTTGTAATTTCTTTGGCCCATAGCCCTTGGATTTTTCCAGTCATTTTTTCAAACTGTGTAATATTATTCTATTGGTGACTTCAACTTGATCGTTGGCCTGAGGATAACCCGAGGATGAATAGTGGTTGCTCATGACATAGTTTGAGTAAAACTCCCTAAATTCTGGATTGTCAAACTGCTTGTCGATGTATAAGATGATGGCCTTAGGAATGCCAAACCTACAGATGATGTTCTTCCAGATGAAGTTGGTGGTTTTCTTCTCAGTGATGGTGGCTAAGGGTTCAGTCTCAGCTCACTTGGTGAAATAATCAATGGCTACTATATAAAACTTATTTTGACCTTTACAGATGTGCAAAAGTCCTTCTAAATCCATGACCCATTGAGAAAAGGGCCATTGACTTACTATCAGAGCCATTTTATTGGCTTAATGCTTTGGAAGAATATAAAATATTTGGAACTTGCCACAAAATTACACCAGGTCCTTAGCTTGCTTTCCCAGTGTTGAACAAAAGTACCACTATCTCCAGACATTCCAAGCTAAGGTCTTTGGGCCTGTGTGGCACCATAAGTACCTTCGTGAAGGTCTCTAACAAAATAACTGGCTTTAGATGGGCTCAAGCATATATAGGGTACTGATCAAAATTCGTTCTTATACAACGCTCCATTTTTCCAGGTAATATTTGGATTATATGCACTTTACCCTTCTAAACTGGATCTTGTTTTGGTAAGCTAAACATTTTGGAAGTAGGCTTTTAGAGAAGTCATCCAGTCTAAGCTCTGATCAATGTAGTGTTGATCTATAGTTGTGTAATGCCTAGATAATCCATAGTGATAACTAGGACCTCTGGGTCTATTTAATCTGATGATGTTACTCATGAAAGGTGGTCCTCCTTTGAGTTCTTAACTCGGGGGATGCTTTTAGTATAAAACTTTGGTGTCCTCTTGATGAGGTATAATTCCTATGTATCCTTCCATCCTATCATATTTGGCCTCGTAGACCTCATTGACCTGATTGACCTCCAACTGAGAGTCATAGATAGCTTCCACCTATTGAGGCATCAAATGGACGATAAGGCCCAAGCCTACCACAAAGGATTCGTACTCTACTACTCATTATTAGAGGCTTTGAACTTAAAGCAAAGGGAAATAGAGATAATAGCTTTTTTTAGGGCTGCTAAGTGGATACCAATCCCACTACTTGGGATATTTGAGGAGCCATCCATATAAAATACCCAAGTAGGAGAGATGAGCTCTATTTGTTAGAATAATGGATTCCTAGGTTCTTAGGGGGATGATATAACCTTAGCCCTAGAACTTATGTAATCTTCTTCTACTTTCTCTAGGATGTTGAACTCTGCAATGAATTCATCCAAGGCCTGACCTTTAACATCACTTCGGGGTTGATACTTGATGTCAAACTCACCCAGATCTATATACCACTTGACAAGCCTTTTTAAGGTGTCAGGCTTGTGGAGGATGTGCCAAAGGGGTTAATTAGTCATAACTATGATAATATAAGATTGGAAATAGGGCCTCAATCTTTTAGCTGAGATAATGCGGCAAAAATCCAATTTCTCTATTATTGGATACTTTCTCTCAACCCCTTAAAGAGATCGATTTATGTAATACATGAGTTATTGTTCCCCAAACTCTTCCTAAATGAAAGTGGAGTCGATAGTTATTGGTGAGGTGGCGAGGTACATGTATAAGTTTTCCTTTACAATTGTGTGGGACAACAAAGATGTAGATCCTACCTCTTGAGGTTATGAAAGGGTTCCTCAAACATAGTGGTCCACTCAAAGGAATTATTTAAAATGTTAAATAAAGGTATGCCTTTATCTGTGGCCTTAGAGATGAATCATTTGAGGACAATGACTCTTCCTACCAAGATTTGGACCTCGTTTATTTTTCTTGGGGACTTCGTATCCAATAGCGCCTGGCTTTTCTTTGGGTTGGCTTCAAAAAATCATGTGGTGACAATGAACCAAAGGAATTTTCCTACGGCCACCCTAAAAGTACACTTCTTCATATTAAGCCTCGACTGATTCCTCTAAAGGTCAATGAAGGTCTTTCTAAGGTCCTGAATGTGGTTGCAGGCCTCTAAAATTTTAACCATCATGTCATCCATATAGACCTCCATGGTATTACCGATGAGTTCTTCGAGTTACCACCCTTTGATAAGTGTCACCTTCATTCAAAAGTTATGAATATATAGTAATAAGTACTTTTGTTTGTGATGAATGAGGTCATTTATTCATTAGGAGGGGCCATCCTGATCTAGTTGTACCTCGAATACTCATCCATGAATGATAGGATCTCGTGAGCAACTATAGAGTCTAGTAAGGTGTCAATCTGAGGTAGAGGATAACAATCCTTTAGGAATGATTTATTAAGGTCCATAAAATTAACACACATTCACCCTTTTTTATTGGCTTTGGGCACCATTCCCACGTTAGAGAGTTATTATGGGTACTTGACCTCTCGAATGAAGTTAGACGCCAGGAGCTTATCAATTTCCTCTAATATGACATCGTTCCTTTATCAACCAAGGAGTTGCTTCTTTCAGCGGACTAGCTTGTAATTTGTATCCACACTTAAGTTATGGACCATGACTTCGGGATGCACCCCAACCATGTCAGAATGGCTCCAGGTGAAGATGTTCTTATTTTCCTTTAAGAAATGGACAATTTATTTTTGGATCTAGAGTGTCCACATTTAGCAATTATATTCTTGGCCTTTATAAGGGAGCCATTTTGGCCGAGCTTCTACTTCTTTGGGAGGGTGATCCATAACATTACTAGTTTACATCTCGAAGAGAGCAAGTGTGAGTTTGAGAAAGATGGAACTTGTCTTTCCCACATACGGTGCCAAAGTAACGGGTGTTAAAATTGTAAGTGACTTTAAACCCATAGGTTCTCCCCTCTGGACCTCAGATGAGTACGTGGAGAGAAGTGCTAAGTGTGAGACAAAGGTTTAAAGTGATTCAGACTTCAAGCGATGGTCCTATATCCACTGTACAAAGGTGTTATTCATATTTATTCGAAGGCAGTTAAGTATTGTGGTCTAAAATACACCTTGAGGTTTGGTCAACAGAGTTTGAGGTCCTGCAACCTTTGTTAACAATTCAAGGGACCTTAGTAAGTTACCGAACGAGTTATTTAAGGGTTCCTAGGTACTGTTGTAGGTCACTCTCAATATATACAAAGTGTATGGACAATGGAACTGGTCCAAATACAAATATAAACGTCATAAAAAGGGGGTTATGAGTATATAACAAGGAGAAGACACTTGTGGAATGCCAAGACTCTTATGAGTCTGATTGTTTGAATGCTATAATCTCTTTGTATGCTAGAGATCGATCCCATTTCCACCTTCTAACAACATTTTATTTATAAGAGAACTCTTTGATAAAGAATGAATGGACTATCAAACTATGGCTTTTACAACTATGTGGTTCATCGAGGTCGGTAGGAAAGTGGAGTGTTGGTCAAAGTATTTGAAGGTGAAGTTCCTTGGTTGTTGAGTTCATTAAATACTGTTGGGAATACTCAATACACGTGAAACTGAATAATGGTGGTAAGTGGAATAGTGTTTCGCTTTCTACCTTCTCTGTCAGACTAGTTGAAGAAGCTCTGTCGAGGTCTTCTGAGTTCCAAAGGGATCGTGGAGTTGGTGGGATTTGATCATGTAGTACCACGTGTCACCACATCCTGCGACTAAGGATTGGGTGATATCTTAAGGCTACTATCGCTCAATATGAGGTTGGCAGAGGGAGCCGATTGTTACAGGACGTTGATGCTGAGGTCTCTAATCTTAATGGAGGGATAATGTTAGGACATTTAACCTTCTTTGGGGGGGGGGGGGGGGGAGGAGGACACTCGACTGAGATGTGCTAGAGTACTTTGGCTTTCCCTTAGGAGCATCCGAGATCTCAAATGCTACGTAGCATTTTGCTTAAGGCCAAAAGTTAGCTAGGGCCCCTCTCTCTTTGCCCAAGGGCATTTTATGAGGTTTGAGGTATTGGAAGTTTAAGTATTTTGAGATGTTATCATCAAAATTATATTTCGTAGTGTATTTGTTCAAATAGTCTAAAAGGCTCACACACAGGTTTTAACACATTTTCCATTTTATAAAAGTCCTAATATAAGTTATCTCAAAACAAGGGTGGGGATGATGAGTTATTATACGTCTTTTACTATCCTAAAGCGATAATCTCATTGGTCATGGCATGAGGTAACTTTTCAGATGAAGATGAAGAAGTATGATCTTGATATCTTCATCATGAAGGTTTTTGGGAAGACTTAGATACCAACTCAAATATGTTGTTGAACATGATAAGTCAATATAATAATATTAGAGCATATGGACATACATGCGCTGTTACAGGTTTGAACCCCTGCCAGGTGATGTCATACACAAAATGTCTTGCTAGAGAAGATGAAAATGGCTAGGTGTTAGAAGAATGAAAATCTACATATTCAAACCATTACTTTTCCTCAGAAAGGAAATGTTGGATGTAACTCTATGGCTACCAAATTTAACCACGTCACGAGTGTCTTATAACTGAGCGGGATGAATGGTTTTACCATGGTCATTAGAAAGGCCCTGTCATAAATGACTAGTTTTTTTATATATAAATAACTTTTTTATATCTAAAGTAATGAAGAATGAGAGGCAAATATATTATTACAAATATATTGTGTTTATTTTTTGCATTACCCAATTTTAAAGAGGAAAAAACTTCTTTTTATAGCACATTTTCTGTTTATTTGTTTTTGTTGGGGAAGTTATACTGTACCAAAATTTTAAAAATAGAACATGGTGTCACTTATAAAATGGCTACAAAAAGTTATCTGCGAGTGAACACTGATTTTGGTAAGAATACTAAAACATTTTGGACCGTTTGTCCTTAACTTTTATTAATTTTCATGTAGAAAGACGACCAAACATGAAGTTTTTGTCATTTTTAAAATGAACGACCATTTTTTCTCGGTTGGGGACATTATAATTCTTGCAATGAAAACCTTAGCCATAATGTCTGATTTAACTATTATTCTACCTTTGATAACCAATAGAGCTAATTGAGTAATGATTAGGCGTGCTCCGTTGCACAACCCATCACTTTGATTAATATTTCTTAACAAAATAACAGTAATTCCGACTCCAAATAAAATTCTTGGTTTGGTAGGCCAGAAAATCATAGAGTATTTAAAAATTCTATATGGTATAAGATATCTTGGTCACCAATGTTTCCTGATGCTTTGTACAGAGAATGTGAGCTTAAACATATCTTATTTTCTTCTGGTATAAAATCCATGATGTAAGAATCGATTTTATCCCCACTTTCATTTGTTAGGGTTATAAAACCTCTAGAAGTAAGATATTATAAATATATATAGTTAGCTTCCAAATTTGGATATGTAACAGACATTATCTCTCAAATAGGATCATCTTTGGTAGGTATGGGTAAATTGATTAGGCATAAATTCTTCATACTAATCCCCATAATTAAGAGTCTTTTAACACTCTATGCGGTGTAATTCAAGTTGATTTATTTCATATCATTGCTAATGACATTTTCTAACGAGTACACCGAGTTTTATGACATTTTCATCGATTTTTCTGGTATTTAGTGCACGCAAAGAAAGAAGGAAATCGAAATAAAGAAAGAAGGGAAAAGAAGAATGTTCTAAGGGCAAAAAGTAATTTTACATCTATAATTAAGATAACAATACCCAAGAGAAGTTTAAGACCTCTAGTCTACAAGAATATAGGAATAAACGACATCCAAATCTGAGTCCTAGATCAAAAGTTATGAAGCTTCAAAGTTGAGACAAAATCGCATGAAAAAAGGGAAGAAAAAGAACCAAACCAAACCGGTGAAGAGGAAAAACGAACTGGTCTAGTGTTGGTAAATTATCTGAATAAGGTGAACCGAACCGATGAAGAGGAAAAATGAACCTATCCGGTGTTGCTAAGACTTCTGTATAAAGAGAACCAAACCAATACACCTGGACCGGACCAGTTCGACTAAAGAATTTTCGAATTATCTTTCTTCTAAATTGTAGTTGTGCAAGGTGAAAACTCTTGTAAAACATAGTGTTTTTATTCCAACTTGCTACCAAACATTAAAGAGTTCCTTGTTGATTAGCTTTGGAGAGAGAAAAAAGTCCAAGAAGCCAAGGAACTCAAGTTTACAATTTTATGGTTTGAATTCAAGATTTCTGCAATAGAGTCTATTTCTTCTCCTTTATTGTTTGAAGTTTATAACTCATGTATTATTTGTTTACTTCCATAAGTTCTTAGATTCTCTTGCTTATCTACGTATAATTTTAAAATGGTTTGAATATATGCACAGTAGAAAACATAACTTTAATTAATTGCTCCATGTTAGGCTAGACTTTTAAGGGTTGGATTGCATGAACCCAACCCAATGTGGTTTGCATGACTATAAAATTAGTTCCCTTAATTAAATAAAAAATTGAATTGTATTGTGTACTAGTCACAACCGTTGTAGGTCTATTTGCCTCGTTTGAACTTGGTAACTGGGGTTTTAAAGAGTGCGATGCGCGTGTTAGCTATTTCGACACCGTTCATTCTTAATCTTGATTATGTATGCTGCGGGATGTTACCCTCATATATGTAATACTTGAGATTAATAAAGAGTGGATTTAATCAATTATCAAATTCATGACTAGTTTTATGCCCGGTAAACGTATTAGGGTTCGGGGTAGTGTATTCCAACCTATCTTTCTTATTCATATTTAGTTAATCACAATTAGTTTAACTCTGCGTGCTTAATTTAATTCAGTAGTTTAACTTAAATTTCACTTAGTTGGTAGATCAAATTCAAATCCCATCATCTTTTCATCCTTTATTCGAGTTAGCTTAGGATTAGTTATCTTATCTATTGTCGTCACGAGAGATCGTCCTATTTCCCTGAGGATTTGACCCCATATTCCCGGTTTTATTACTTACGCGATCGGTTTGCACTTGAACCGATATAAGCATGCATCAGAGACATTTTTGAGTCGCATCAAGTTTTTGGCGGCGTTGCTGGGGATTTAGGTAGACGTTTAGGTTAGGTCGATTTAATCTAAAATTTTACTCCAAATCTCAAAAAGCCAAAAAAATCATAAAATCAAAAATCCAAAATAAATTCTGAAAAATTGAACAGAAAAAATATGTAACATCTCTCATAGACCTTTTCATGAAAAATCAAAATCCGGAACAAACCCCTCAATCTACTCCCACACGCATTCACGAGAATCCTATAGTCGAGTACGATCCTGATAGCCCACATACTCATAACGTACCTCAGTTCTGGGTTGCACTTCCTACACCTCCAAAATCCATTACGAGTCACAGTTATAGGACACCGAGTGAGGATACTGAGTCATTTGGATAGAGACACATGCCTAATCACACTAGTCTTAGTACAGGTGCAGGTGAGATACGGTATCATCCAATGAGAGAACTTCTCTATCATGAGAGAACTGTCACCCCTGGATGCATTCTACTTTCGTATAATGTGTGACAGTTCCATTTTCATAACGGGATGATACAAATTCTTGCCACATTTCATGGGTTGGATTCAAAAAAGCCTTATCTCCACATTTGTGAGTTCAAAGAGGCATGCGATACATTTAGCAATCAAGCTTGCACAGAAGAAGTCGTTCGCCTAAAGCTTTTCCGTTTTCCTTAAATGATAAAGCTAAGACCTGGATTTGGTCTTTATTAATGAACTCAATTGGATCATGGAGGGAGATGACCTCCAAATTTCTCTTAAAGTTCTTTCCCCAACAATAAATAAATTCCATCCAAACTCAAATTCAAACATTCCGATAATAAGAAAATGAGTCATTTGATCGATATTATGAACATTTCATTGAGCTAGTTAGTACGTGCCCTCATCATGGTTTTGAGAAGTACCGTCTCATATCCTTTTTTCATCAGAGGCTAAGTATAACATCTAAATAATTCATTGAGACAATGTGTCAGAGACCATTTTGGGAATTAGATGAACACGATGCAGATGCCCACCTTAAGTTTGTCTCCGAGACAACTCAATCGTGGGAGACATTCGATCCTAATAACCAAAATCGGGTTCGACAAACTCCCACCGCTCCTTCAGCGCCATGACTTTATCATTTGAAGATGTAGTTGGATCAAGGCTAAGAGAATCGATCCAACCCATGAAAGAGAAGGTGTGTGCTATTTGTGAATCGGGCCATTCAACGAAGGAATTCCCAATGATACCCGCCTACAAAGTAATGCTACATGAACAAGTGTATGCAATAGGAGGATTTAAGGGTAATTTAAATGCCCCACGTGGGAATTCTTACAACCCTTTGTGGAGGAACCATCCTAGTTTTAGCTACATGAAACAACATGCAACGCTGAATCGTAATTCACACGTTGCCCCACCTTCACCTCCACATTTCCAACACGTTCCACATATGCAAGCACCACCTCACCTGTCGTATATCACCTCACCGTGGAGATATCTCAACGATACTATAAATTAATTCATCCAATCCCAATTTGAAACCAATGCTAAGTATGATCGCATGTTTATCGAAATAAATGCCAATATCTCTAGGTTGGAATCATCTTTAAGTATCCAAGAGAAGGGTAAGTTTTTGTCCCAAGGTCAAACTAGTGTTAGCTCTACTTCCAATGAACATAAAGAGAAATGTCAAGCCATCACCATTTTACGTAGTGGGCGAGTTGTTAATTTATCATCTCCCCCACACGGCACCCCTAAAGATAAGGAGGTTTTTCCCGACACAAAAGAGGTCGAAGTTGCGCCCTTGAAGGAGAGTGACAATGATGACACTAGTGAGGCTGAAGTCATAGTAAAACAACCCACCGTCGTGTCTTTCCCTCAACAGTTGGTTCTTCCCCAAAAAGAAATCCCCCATAATGATGTGTTAGACGTATTTAAGCAAGTCAAGCTGAATTTACCTTTTCTCGATGCTATACAGCAAATTAACGCCTATGCTAAAGTATTTAAGGACTTATTGAAGGTGAAAAGAAGGATAAAAGTAAAAAATAACGTCTTTCTAGAACAAAATGTGAGCTCCGTTCTGACTTCCCACCAAAATTTAAAGATTTGGTTGCACCTACCATTTCGTGCATCATTAGGGAGAATCGAATAGAAAATGCCTCACTTGATTTAGGGGCGAGTGTCAACATTCTTGCCTAATCCATATATAGGCTACTCTATTTTTGGGACCTCGAGCCCATAAAAATCACTCTCTAACTCGTCGATCGTAACGTGAAGATACCACGAGGCATTATTAAAGACGTGATCGTCCAAGTTGACACCTTCTCTTTCTCAATAGATTTTGTGATTTATGACACAAAACCCTCCATCACCCCAAGTAATCATGTTCCCGTCATTCTTGGACGCCCATTCTTAGCTATGGCTAATGCCCTGATTAATGCTCGAAATGGGAAAATGCAACTCACTTTTGGGAACATGTCCTTAAATAACAAATATCTTTAATATCGCAAGTCAAGTGGGTAATATTATTGAGGAGATAGTAGAGGATCATGTAGTGTGAAATTTCAGTGGGGATGCCTTAGAAGCATGCCTTATTTGGTGTAGTGAGAGCGATGGGACATACACCGATTTTGAGAGAGAGGTAGAAGAGTGGAGAGAGGCATTAGACGAAGGAGCGTCAGATAAGGATGTGAGAGATGTGAGTTGGGTTTCTAAATTCGAGGAAATACCACCGAGGGAGTCATGCACGGTTCCCTCTGAAGAAAATTTTCCCACCCTTGAATTAAAGAAACTACCCTCCAACGATAAATATGCTTATTTGGGAGAGGTTAAGACATTTCCAGTTGTTGTCTCCTTTAGTCTAGATAGAGAGCAAGAGGGTAAACTTTTAGTGATATTGAGGAAACACCGAAGTGCTTTTGGTTGGTGCATAGCGTATTTAAAAGGTATAAGTCTCTTGATTTGTACCCATAAAATCCACCTTGAGGAGGACGTGATGCCCTCGAGGGAAACGAAAAGGTAATTGAACCCCACCATGAAAGAGGTAGTACGAGTGGAAATCATTAAATTATTGGACATCAGGATCATTTACCCAATATCAGATAGCAAATGGGCGAGTACTATGGAATGATCGTGGTCGAGAACGCCAAGGGTGAGTTAATTCCCCAACGCATCACCACCAGGTGGCACGCTTATATTGACAACCAAAATCTCAATGTGAGCATAAGAAAAGATCATTTACCATTACCATTCATTAACCAAATGCTATAGAGAGTAGCGGGACAACCATATTATTTCTTCCTTGACGGTTATTACGGAAATAACCAAATATAGGTAGATGTTCTTGGCCAAGACAATATGACTTTCACATGTCCCTTTGGCACGTTTTCCTACAAATGTATGCCATTTGGATTGTGCAACGTGCCCGCGACATTCCAAATATGCATGCTTAGTCTCTTTAGCGACATGGTTGAGAGAGGACTAGAGGTATTTATGGATGATTTTAGTGTTTTTGGATCCTCTTTTCATCTATGTCTCGCTAATCTTAAGAAAGTACATGACCGATGTGTGGAAAAGAAATTAGTGCCTAATTGGGAAAAATGCCATTTTATGGTGACTGAAGGAATAGTTCTTGGCCACATAGAGTTATCCAAGGGAATAGAAGTCGATAGGACCAAAAAAGATGTCATAACTGAGTTTCTCCTACCTAAATCACTAAACTATATGCGCTCTTTCTTGGGCTATACGGGGTTTTATAGAAGGTTTATTTAGGATTTTAGTGCCATTGGTAGACCCTTAAGTAACCTCCTTATGAAGGATGACCCCTTTGAGTGGAATGAAGCATGCCGAAGTGCTTTTGATAAATTGAAAAGCATGCTTGTTTCCTCCCCCATAATGCAAGCTCCAGATTGGTCCCTTCCATTCGAGCTTATATGTGACACAAATGATTATGCTATAGGGGCTGTTTTAGTGCAAAGAAAGGATAAGAAATCTCACGTCATTTATTATGCTAGCTGGACATTAACTGGACTGTAACTCAATTACTCCACCACGGAGAAAGAATTGCTAGCAATAGTCTTTGCCCTAGACAATTTTTTCTCGTACCTTATTGGTTCACCCATCACATGGTTTACTGACCATGTGGCGCTGAAATATCTCCTTGCTAAGAAAAATTCTAAGCCGCGCCTCATAAGGTGGATTTTACTCCTACAAGAGTTTAATGTTTCCATCAAAGATAAGAAAGGTGTAGAAAGCGTCGTTTCTGATCATTTGTCCTGACTTTTGTCCGACGTGCCAAGTGATCTCATACCCATATACGAATATTTTCCGAATGAGCAATTATTTGCCACTTCTTCTCTCCCATGGTTTGCGGATATAGTTAACTACCTTGTTAAGGGAGCCGTCCCTCCCAATTGGACACCACAAGATAAGAATAAGTTCATTACTTAGTCACGCATGTTATTTTATGAAAACCCTTATCTCTTTAAGTATTGCGCCGATCAATTCTTTCGAAGATGTGTACCGAATGACGAGATCCCTAGCATCATCCTATTTTATCATACGGAAACTTGTAGAGTTCACTTCGCAACGAACAAAATGATCGCCAAAATCCTTTAAGGTGGCCTCTATTGGCCCATAATTTTTCGGGATGTTAACATGTATTGCAAATCTTGTGATAGACGCCAAAGGATGGGGGCCATCACTCGATGTGACATAATGTCATTAACCACTATACTTGTTATTGAGATTTTCGATTATTGGGGTATTAACTTCATGGGTTATTTCCCCCTCATTTGGCTTCCAATACATCCTTATCACGGTAGTCTAGAGGACGTATCTACAAGGAAAAATGACAACAAGGCGGTGATAAAGTTCTTAAAAGAACACATACTTTCTCGCCTAGACGCTTCGAAGGCGATTATTAGTGATAACGACACTCACTTTTGCAATAAACCACTTAAAAAATCATGAGAAAATATGGGGTCATCCACAAGGTTGGGATGACTTATCACCCTTAATCGAATGGGAAGTCGAATTAGCAAATCATGAGATTACAAAAATCTTAGAAAATTCCATCGATCTTAATCGAAAAGATTGGTCCCTACGCTTAAACGATGCGCTATGGGCTTATCGAACCATACACAAGAATTCCCTCGGGATGCTCGCATTTCTTTTTGTGTATGGAAAGCCTTTCCATCTACCCATGGATCTAGAACACAAGGCATATTGGGTCATTAAGAGGTTGAACTATAATTTGAATAAAGCCGATGAAGCACGAAAGTTTTAATTGAATGATTTGGAAGAGCTGCGCAATGATGCATATGAGATTGCCAAAATATCCAAGGAAAGGATGAAACTCTCCCATGACCGAATTATCCATCGAAAAGAGTTTCATCTGGGACAAAAGGTGCTTCTATACAACTCTAGGCTACAGTTGTTTCCCCAAAAATTACGCTCGATATGGACTAGCCCATTCATTATGATAAATGTGTTCCCCCATGGATTTGTGGAATCGAAAGATCCAAAGGGTGGAGATACATTCAAAGGTAATGGATAACACCTAAAGCCATATCTAGGGGCATCTGTGGAAGAATTCGACACTATTTAGTTATCGGGCCTCGTTTACACGGTTGAGTGAGCTGTAACGGAGAAGTCATCCCACCCCTGATGCGTATGGGGTGATTCTTGTGTGTATTAGTAGTGTGTAGGTTAGGATTGTTAGGAGTCCGTAGGTGCAAGTCGTGAGAGGATAGGACCTCAAGCACACGGTTCGAGAGAGCACAAATAGCTTCGAGGGAAGTTGTTGTGTAGTCCGAGATAATCATACGTAAGAATAGTTGTGGAAGTTTTCAGAAAATTAAGAGAGAATAGTCAACACTTCGAAGAGAAGAGGAGTGCTTTATAGTAGACCAAACCGGTTCTCCCATCAAGGGACCAGATCGGTTCAGTAATAAAAAGAAATAAAACAAAAAGAAACCATGCCGATCCACCCCTGGAACCCAGTTCAGTTCGCTTTCTACAGACTTTTGATGTTTCCCTAGGTATACCCCCTTCCCCCCATTCCATTCCTCTCCCTCCAAATCGAAATTCCCCCGTTTCCCCTTCCATTCCCTCCATTCTTCACCCATTTTCCCTCTATTTTATTTCCCTCTAAATCCCTTCCCCCCTCCACTCACCAGCTATAAATACACACCATATTCCACCCATTTCTCCACACACCATCCCCTTACCTCTCTTAATCTCTCTCTCATCTTTCATGCAATACCAATTTATTTCTAAATGGAAAATAGGACTCTACCCGTAAAATACACATCCATCGAAATCCTCCTCGATGGTAATGGGGAGTTCTGTTTGCGTCTAGAGTGCCCATGGTGCGAGCGATTTTTCAGTCCTTCCCGAAAATTAAACATTCAGAACCAAGTCAAACAGAAATGAGTTACCTACCTCCATCACAAACCTTTTCCTTCTGATAGGGTGGTGCCATGTTTTCAACGAGCCACATGAAGTGGTTTTGGAGGACGATGTGCGTTCTTTTTATGGATCTTTCATCCACATGAGAAAGTTTGAAGCCAAATATTATTTCAAAGCAACTCTAGTCCCCTTATTATTAGAAATTCTATCCTAGAAGCTAGAAGCCATTGGGGTTCCGAGCCCTGACTGGTACGAATACCCCACTAATGTCACCCCAACACCAAAAAGTACGTGCATCGCCCGCCTTGCACTGAGAGAAAATTAGGACCGTGAGACTTTTCCAGTGGGAAATATTAATGACAAAGACCGCATCACTTTCCAAATTTTATGCGCTAACATCCTACAATCTTCGAACAATTCGGCGACGCGCCCTCGCCAAGCCACCCTTGTAAACCACCTCTTCAATCTCGACACCACTATCCATCTTGCTCGAACCTTTTACACTAATATTATTTATGGGATGATGGATCATAAGGGTAAGTAACCTCTCCCATATCCTAGCCTCTTCACCTCAATCCTCGATAATGCCGGTATTGTCTCCCCCGAGCGATTCCCTATATTCTAAAGCCCATTGGGCAGGAATCCTGTACAAAGACTGAAAAGAAAATGGAGGTGATACGAGATGCAAGGGTAGATGATGATGATGATGAGTAAGAGGAGGATGGGGAGGAGGGGAATGAGGATGTATAAATGGTAGAGGGCGAGGAAGTGGAGTATGAAGAAGAGGCCGATTCGGATTACGAGCTAGTGAGTGCGAAGCTCGATCGTCACTTTTCTGCGCTTGAAACGTGCTTTGACGGGTTCATTAACAAATACCATGCTGACCGCTAAGAGGAATATCAAGCTTACCGGCCCTATACAAGCATGATGCATCGCCTTCAATCCGAACTTTATCACCTTCACATGGGTCACGATGTTCCACTATCGACTTACTTTTATGACCTGTATAACTCCACTGCTCTTGATACCTCCCACCCACTGTCCCAATAGAAGACCAAGGGTGCTATCCTAAAAAACTTACTTGTTTTTGTGGTTCTCTCTTGTATGAAATTTTTGCTTTCTTGTATTTCTTTTCTACCTTGTACCCAAGTTTAGTCATTAAAAAAAGTTCTGCATTTTGATTATTTCTTTGTTTTATTTTTTGCACTTTTTAATTTGTTATTATTGAAATTTTATTCCTTTTTGCTTGAGGACAATACAAAAGTCTAAGTTAGGGGGGTGACAAGTGAATCTTTCTAAAACTTAAAAAAAATAGAAAATTTTAAAAAAAATTGAAATTTTTTTGAAAAAGCAAAAAAAAAATTCAAAATAAATGAAAATTAGAATTTAAATGCTTAAAAAATGTCACAATTTTTTTTAAGTCTCAATTTGTAGAAATTCAATTGCACAAGGCCAAAATTGACGAGATATGGAAATTTAAAGAAAATTGATGACTTTTTGAATAAGTGTGGAGTAACTAACCCGGTGATATTTGGAGCCTAGCACTTTTTTCGAGTTTTTAAATCCAAGCCGAGTTAATGGTTAACTCAAAGTTCAATTCAATGTTTAAAAAAAAAGAAACGTTGAAGATCTCAACTCCTTTTTTTATCGGTTACAGGAAACGTGTGAGATGTTGTCTTAATTACGATCTAAAATATCTCTAAATTAAATTAATCTCAAGACGCATATGGTGAATTAATGAGTGATTTGGACAATGAAATAGGCCCTCATTTGTTTACCCAAAAATATTAGCCATAAAAACTTATGAAAAATTATCCTTTTGCTAGCCAATTTGAGCCTAATTTTTTCCCCTTTCGTTTGTAACCCGAAAAACCCAAATAGCCTAGAATTGTGAAAGGTGAAAAATTTAGAAATAAAGTCCAAAAAGTGAATAAAAAGGGACAGGAAAAAAAGAAGATAGAAAAATGCTCAACAAAAATTGCAAGAAAAGAGAAATGAGAAAAATGAAAAAAACTGAAAAAGGAAAAGAAAATGAGTAAAAGCCCGAAAAAGCAATAATGGTCATCATAAGAATATTTTCCAACCCCGAATATTTCCAACCATTTTCGTTTTACCCATTACACCTTAACCCGAAAAGTCCTAATTGAGTCCGGCATTGTGAAATTAATTACCGCGTGGAGAGCCTAAGACACGGAAAGATAATAAGAGAGATTAATTGGTGTGAATAAGAGACGATGTTTCCTGTTTTTCAAAAATCGTATTCCGATGGTGAGATATTTTTACCATAAAAGTCCGCCTTTCAAAATTGTGTACGTGAATTCGCGTTCCAATGCATTTACTCTTTAAATCATGCATAGCGAGAAAAATAGCCACAATTCGAGTGATTTTTTTTGTGAGAGAATCCCGTAAGAATTAAATCCAAACGAATTTTTGAAAAGTAACGTAATGATCAATCGGTGGAAGTTAGCAGTTTTATTTTTGGCTTCGAACACACATTACTAATTGAGGCTTGTGAATATGAGTTTACGGTGACCATTTTTGGGGAGTTTAAATTGTACATTTTTTAAGTATTTTGAACGTTCTTTGAGTGGACAACGAATTTTGTGGGTATATTCACTGCAAACCATCACGAGACACCACTCGTCCTACTAGGGTAACCTAGGGGTTTAATGGCTTGTTGCATATGCTAAATGCAATCGCTTGCCAGCAAAAGAGGTAATCTATCCCAATAAAATTTTTGATAAGAGTTTGACCTTGTTTTGATTCTTTTACATTGTTCAAGATGATCAAAGTTCTAAGTTAGGGGGGAGGGGGTTTATTAGGCATAAATTCTTCATATTTATCCCCATAATTTAGATTCTCTTAACACTTCGTGTGATGTAATTTGAGTTGATTTATCTCATAACATTGCTACTAAAATTTTCTACCCCGTACGCCAAGTTTTATGTATTTTTCCTCGATTTTGCAGGTATTTAGTGCACGCAAAGAAAGAAAGAAATCGAAAGAAATAAAGAAGCGAAAAGAAGAAAAGTCAGAGGGAAAAAAGAGTAATTTTACACCTGGAATTTGGATGAGAAGTCTAAAAAAATTTGAATAACTCGAGTCTACAAACACATAGGAAGAAATGTCATTCAAATCCTAGTCCCGGATCAAAAGTTATGAAGCTTCGAGCTTGAGAAAAAAGCGCAAGAAAAAAGGAAAGAAGAAGAACCAAATCGAACCGATGAAGAGGAAAAATGAACCGGTCTGGTGTTCGTAAATGTTCTGAATAAGGCGAACTGAACTGATGAAGAGGAAAAATGAACCGGTCCGGTGTTGCTAAGACTTTCGTATAAAGCGAACCGAACCGAAACCCATGGACCAGACCTGTTAGGCTAAAGAATTTTTGAATTATCTTTATTCTAAATTAGAGTTGTTCATGGACCAAACTCTTGTAAAAATGTAGTGTTTTTATTCCAACTTGTTACCAGACATTAGGGAATTCCTTTTTGCATAGTTTTGGAGAGAGAGAAAAAAGGCCAAGAACCCTAAGAACTCAAGTTTATAATTTTAAGGTTTACAATTCAAGATTTTTGCAATAGAGTCTGTTTCTTCTCCTTTATTGCTTGAAGTTTATAATTCGTGTATGAATTGTTTACTTCTATAATTTATTAGATTATCTTGATTATCTAGGTATAATTTCATAATGGTTTTGAATATATGTACAGTAGAAAACATAACTTTAATTAATTGCACCATGTTAGGCTAGGCTTTTAAGGGTTGGGATGCATGAACCTAACCCGATGTTCTTTTCATGACTATAAATTTTGTTCCTTGAATTAAATAAATGAATGAATCGTGTGGTGTAGTAGTCACAACCATCGTAGGTATTTTTACTTCGTTTTCCCTAGGTAAACTAGGTGTTTAAGAGTGCGACGCGCATGTTAGCTATTTCGACACCTCTTTATTCTTACCCTTGATTATGTATAATGCGGGATAGTACCCTCATATATCTAATGCTTGAGATTAATAAAGAGTGAATTTAATCAATTATCTAATTCATGACTAGTTTAATATTTGGTAAAATATTAGGGTTTGGGGGAGTGTATTCCAATCTATCTTTCTTATTCATATTTTGTTAATCAAAATTAGTTTAACTCTGCATTCGTAGTTTAATTCAGTAGTTTAATTTAAATTACACTTAGTTAGTGTGACACCTCGCCTAATTAAATACCGAGTGATCAGTCATTTATTAAATTAAATCAAAGTATCCAGTTGGTTCTGTCTTAGCATCACTGTCGAAAACATTTATTTTATTAATCACCTAATAACTAATTAACCTAGTGTCACGACATTTTTTCCAATAATTAAAATAAATTAATTTAACCATTCACACATTCATTATTTTTATGAATGAACAATTTACGGATAAATTACCATTTAACTGAAAATCATAAAGTTGTCATAATTAATCAAATTAATAAATCATAATAATATGAAATCCAACTGAAACTGAAATACTGAAATGAGTACAATGACTCTATAACATAAATCAAATGAAAATGGGTGACACATGCCCTAACTCATAAGCCTAAATAAAAAAATTGAAGTCATAGATGTGGAGGTGACTAAGTACGAGGACCTGCAACTCCCACTATAGTTGAAGCACGTCTAAAGATCCAACAGTCTAAGTCTAACGCCCGTGTGGATGGAGATCTAATATAATTTCGCAAGAAAAAAAAGATTTTTCAAGAGACGAATTAGTGCTCGAGTGTAAAAGTTTTTAAAATAATTTAGCAAGTATTTGAAAATTCGAATAAAGTAAATATTATGTGCATGTTACCTTTTTGAGCACTCACTTGAGGTTCTCACCTCTCAACTATTGCGCATGCCTAATGTACTTTTACTCCATCCTAATTATCTTTATGTCACCTAAATAGGTCGTAACCATAAACCTTCTAATCCTCACCCGTAGAAATAACCCATATTCCCCACATATAATTATTATTAAAATTTTTGTAGTTACTATCCCAAGTAAAATTCCATAATAAGGTTAAGAATTCACATAATTGATTTGATTCCATTTGCATACTCATCAAAATATCCGCATGGTATATTAAATCACAAGTATTTATTTTCCATCACACTACTATAAATAAATACTAATACAGTACCCTCAGACTCAGCTGCATCGCGGGCATACTCTGCTATCGAGTCCCGATACATCTCATACCGAATAAGGACAATCAGTTTGAAATCACTCTCGAACCGTATAAATACAAGTCACACGTATTGGAGGCGAACATAGTTCCAAGACTATGGGCTACACACATACCTACGCACCCATATGACTGCCAACTTATCAACTCACAGATAAGACGTTCCTAGGTTTTATGCTCTGAGGTACTAATCTAGTATCCCCCCGAAGGCTCATCAAGATAAGATTGTTCTCTCTTTAAGACCTCCCATGATAGAAAGCATGGTAGGTATGTCATACACAAAATACTCTCTCTCGTAATTCTCAAGGGTAACTCATCGCTCCAAACACCTTAAAGTTTTATTCCCAAATAACTTTAATAATTTTGTCCTATACTAAAACTAATTCCTTAATATTTAATCTCCCTCGAATTAACTACGTCACATAAATTGAAGTCAGGACAAATACCCAAAAATCAGATACTTCGTTCGAACCAGGGATGATCTCGTTTGAAGGATATCGTAGGTCATTTGAATGACCTCTTTGTGCCATATGCCATCTCGTTAGAATGAGATCCAATCTCGTTTGAATGAGATGATGCTGTTTCATCCCCAACCTCTACCTATTACGTTTTCCCACCATTTTCAACCCAAAAACCTCTACTAATTACTCCTAAACTCGTATCAATCAATTCCAAACATTGTTTCAACATAGAGGGACGATTTCTAACAACTTAGAATCCCTAAATCCTTGATAAACAACCCTAAAATCCAAAATTCTCAAATTCATATACATTGGAGCCCTAGTTCATCAATTTTCAATTCAAGCATTCTAATCCCAGATTTAATCATCAATGTTCATCGTAAATTTTTGGTTATTCTTATAACTACATAAACAAATCAATTTCATATCAATTCAGTCCTAATTTATGCATTCAAACATCACTGTTCATTAAAGTCCCATAGAAATCAAGGGTGTTTATTACCTACACTAACATGAACATGATTATTGCCAAAATAAAGTAAGGATTAAGCATTTCCCTCACAAAAGAAGGTATGATCCATTGATGTAGATTGTATGGTTTCTATCCTTGTTCTTTGATCTATGGAGTGGTCGTCTTGGTGGTGAAAAAGGTGCACTAGTGGTGGTTCTAGATCTAGAAACTTCCCCTCCTCTGTCCTCTTTTTTACCCTCTCTGTGTCGAAAACTGATAGCCCTAATCTAACCCACGCACATGACATTTATTTCTTTAATTTTCATCAGTAATTATACTCCAAAAATCAAATTACCAAAACGCCCTCTTGGGATGCCGATTTGGCCTAAAACTATCCCGGGACCTAACCTGAATCCCTATGTAGACTTTCCTGACTATTTTGACCCTTCCAAACACATTGGCGTACTCAAAATGACAATTCGAGTGACTTATAAATAACTTATTTGTTTTATTCCATTAATTTAGTACAGACACGACTGACACACGCATCCCGACTTAATTACCGTAACTGTCATATTTCCCACTCGTGACAGTTCTCATAATTTCACAATTATATAAAACTTTATTTTCTCTGTAATATTAACTAAGATTATCATCAATAAATACTAACCCTTATCTCGCTAGTTAATATTCGTTTTGATCCGGATTAATTATTAATTAAATTTCTCATATTTAAAATTTTAATTAATCCCTTGTTTTAAAAATCTTAAAAATTATGGGCTATTACAGTTAGTCGATCAAATTCAAACCCCATCATATTTTCATTCTTTTTCTGAGTCAGCTTAGGATTAGTGATCTTATCTATCATCATCACGAGAGATCGTCCTATTTCCCTTAGGATTCGACCTGTCTTACCAGATTTATTTCTTACACGATATAAGCACTTGAACCGATACAAAGAATGCATTAGAGAAATATTTTGAGTCGTGTCATAAATCTTCTAATAATTCTATCCAATAAGGCTCTTCTCCATCATGGAAGGAAGTTGTAGGTAATTTTCGATCTCCATGTGCAAGTTTCCAATTCTTAAATTCTGTTGGATCTTGTATTCCCATGTTTTATGTTAGGTGGAAAAGGCAGTAGAGGTCCCACATGTAGGACTTGTTAATTCAGGGCTTTACTACCTATTCTCATTTTCCTCTAGGAAAAAAGGAAGAGTCTTCCTGACATCACCACCTTGAAGGACAGTTTTTCCACTATATACTTTTTCATTTGAATATGCATCGTCAAGTCAAAGAATATTTTCAAGCGTTCTATTGATAACCTCAAAAATGTTACAATGATTGATCGGATCCTTGTCCAAAAATTATTAGTGTAGTCTTCCCTATTATTTCCACTAACATAGTTCCCTATAGAATGTCATGGGTTAAGTTATCCTCGATGTCAATTGTAATTGTAAATATTGAGTGAGTTATTCTTCGATCGAGCAATAGAAATGACAAAATTTCATAATAAACAATGAAAAGGATAATCTTCCCTTAGGCTATTAATAGGAAAATTACTGTCATGTACAAGTATCTTTTTATGGTCCCCTAACACTGTAGAAAAATTAAATATCGCACTTTCCTTCATTTATTGAGTTGACAACCTCGTTATACACTTCTTATTACTTAGGGTTAAGCCCTTGTTGTGATTGTCGATGATCATGAATTAGTCGTTTAATGTTATACAAAAACTCATTGGTTATGAGCATATTACTGAGTTCTTTAATAACGAAATAATATGGTAGTGGTAAGGGAGGGAAATCCTTTATGGATTTGTTGTCTTCATTAAGATTTGTTCCACTACATGTTGGTAGTAGGTTTTCAATTGGTCATTGGTCGTGGACAACTAAGGGGATTGTAATATATTTCTTTGCCTATACAAAATATCGTAGGATATCGAATGCTAATTCTTATCCCAAAGTTCAACAGGATCGAAGACTTCACAAACGAGGAAAGTACTCATAAATAAGTCATGCAACTTTGCCCCTATTGACCGTTGTGATGATTCTTAAATGGCGTTGTTCCATTCTTTATCTCTGTATAGTTGGCCAACTGTATAACATATCTATCTGAATATTTGATATGTCACCTCATTGATAATTTTAATTTCCTTATGGTTTCGTTCCACTTTAATGATGTGACACAATATTCGAAGATAAAATATCTCACCTAATGTTGGTTGTATGTA
Organism: Sambucus nigra; assembly: GCA_949130495.1. NCBI lineage: Eukaryota > Viridiplantae > Streptophyta > Magnoliopsida > Dipsacales > Adoxaceae > Sambucus > Sambucus nigra. The sequence continues at coordinate 508,301,251 of OX422208.1, read as the reverse complement.
GTTCACCTGATCAATACATTTCCCAAACTTTCTTGTTTTCACTCTTTGCATTTTTATTTCCACACCTATTATGTTTGATTCAGATCGATATTTTCTTCCAAAAGAAATGTTTTTCAACCATCTCTTCTTCTGTAAATTGGGAATCCTTTGTCATCTACTATTGTTTTAGTGAATAAGTTTTGGGGAAAGTTTTTAGAGTAAACATCTTTGGTCATAAAGGGTGCTTTTATATTAGACTTCAAGGATCTTGCATCATAAATTGACTAACGACTTCATACCCTACTGGAACTCTTGTGTAGTTCGGTAGCTCTGTGGATATGATTTTATCAATGTTAGTGTGAGGTAGTTATTTATTAGATCTATTAAAAAACAACAATATATATGTGCACGCGGTACGCCTCTCTTTTGAAATCCTATTATGTTCATATCTGTAAGAAAATTTGAATTACTAAACATTGAAAAGTAATGCATATTAAGAGGTATATGCGTATCTGAATAGAGAGTGTTACATATTAATTACCTACTTATACTTTCCTAAAATGTTCGCCTGTAACTAAATCCCGCATCAATTGATCAAGTTTGATTATGAAAACTCTTTTCACATTGTCCAGTCGATGTTTAGGTTTTTGCGACGGATTCAAATAAAGAAAATATTGGATGTCCCACCATTTTGGATTTGAAGTGAAGGTAATAAATAGATAAGCATTTCCTGTCCATCTACATATGGCTGTTGCATATACGAAATTTTTTCCATGTATCATGGGCCTCTTGTGAAAATCGACACTACGCCAAATTCTACAAATAATCATGGAAAGGGGGGTCACGGATTTGGTTCGTGACTAGATGGTCATGGCCCATATCTTTGACCATGTCTAATATAGCTATGACAAGATCCATGACTAAGTGTGGCCATGGAAGTACTTGGAGCTGGTCATGGCCTTGAGCCCAAACCATATGGGTTATGACCCTCATCCTTGACAATGGTGTGACTATTATAGTGCCAAACTGACCCCTAGATTCCCTCCAAGTGTTGTCGTGGACCTATGCTATGACCGTGTCCATGACTAATTCCTAAAATCAATCCAATAGCCGTGACAAATTCAAAATGTTCTCCCATGTGGGTCATGGACTAAGGCTGTGACCACATCTATTTCAATGTCTTGGTAGCGGCTAATGACATGTAAAAAAATATGGCCACGTATAGGGTCACGAACTAGAGCCGTGACAAGTGTCATTAAATTTAAACCCATAACCATTTCTTCATTTTCACTCGAAATTTTCCCCTCTCTCAATCTCAAAGGTAACTCTCAGACCCTAACATTTTATATTTGGGTGTTTGTGTATTTATATGTATGTGTGTATTTGTGCATTTATATGTGTATACATGTATGTATAATCAGTGTATGTGTGTATAATCAGTGTATATGTGTGTCTAATGTGTTATGTGTGTGTACTGTACATATGTGTGGGTATTGTGTGTGTGTGTGTGTGTGTGTGAGTGAGTGTGTGTGTGTGTGTGTGTATTGTGTTACATTTTCTGTGTGTAGTGTGTATGTTAACATTATTATTGAATATATGATAATACCCACATATGTTTCTTTAAAAAAAATCCATTTATTGGTTCAAATTTTAAGGTGATTCTAGGCTTTAAATTTTGTTGTTAAAAACGAGGGTTCAATTTTCGTTGTTAAATTTTTGACTAATTATTATGATTTTTTTATTGTTGTTAGTAATTGATGTGTGTTAACATTATTATTAAATTTATGAGGAATTTTAAGATATAAATTAAGAAAACCCCCAAATCCCTAGTGTTCATACGAACTCAATCCCCATTCATTAGGATTCCTGGCATGATCCCTAAGCTTCATGTATATTTATTTTAACATACACACATGTATATATTGATGTTTATTTATTTTAAAATTGAAACCCTAATCTTCACATATATGTTTGTGTATTTATTTTAATCCTAACTAAAATTCAAACTCTAATCTTCATGTATGTGAATAATGAGAACTGACCCTACTTTAGTGAGATATTTTTTGTATAGGTATGTGTTCTATCACGTGGATGACATAAAAAGTATGGGATAATTACTGGCTTGTTGGTTTGGTTATTGGATAGTATGTTGGATTTCTTGGATTGTTAATACACACATACTTTTAAACTCTCAAATAATAAACCCTAACATAATGTGTCTTAACACTTACGTCAGGTTGTTGTTTGGATTTCAAATCGGTGAGATCCAACATGCACTAGGTTAAGACAAGGGTATTGATGAATCAAAACCTTAATCAAACTAATATACCCTATACCTAATATATTAGAATTAAAAATTATTAATTAATTTGAGCCTTTATTTGTAGGACTCATATTCACACTCTTATATATTTTACTCAGGAAAAATGAGGCACGATGATAATCACTGGCAACAAGTGTACGAGAGGTTGCAATTGGACCGCACATATACCTATTTCATTAGTTAATGCCATATATATAATACTCCTATTTATAGTTATGATAATATGAATATCGAACAATTTTACTACCTTTCAAATCGTGGAGTTAATCTCCAGCAAGAGTACTTGTTCGATCATATTCTATTTGCCTACCTAGAAGCTGAGATGACGCTATAAGGGATATATTACACACACACAATTCTAATGTAGCCCTGACCTTGCTTACATTGTTAAAGAAGGCAATAAAAAAAATCCACCCGTTTTGGATACAACTATGTACAGAGAGCATTGACATAGAGTGTGATGTTCGGTCCATATGCACGTAAAATCGAATTTTTCCAATAAGTTGAAAAATATGGGATTCTGATTTTATGTCACAGATATCTATACATTAATCATATATACGATTCCCCATAGTTGGCCACGTGCTAAAATCCGTAAGTTTTTAAAAAATTAATAACAAATGGATGGAGATCAGGCACATTGAACATATTCGAAAGTCTTACTCTGAAAAAATAGATATATAGATAGTCATAAACTTGATTAGTTAGTTATAATTTCATGTTACTGTAATTATTAAGTCTCTTATGGTTTTTCATTTTTTTAGGTAATGTCGGGAGGAAACGGTCAAAATGTACCAAGTGTCGAGGTGACACTCCCAAGATGTCCTCATCTCGTGCACAACAACCAAAACTCTCATCACCAATAGCTAATGAATTAACAACTCCACCTCTAGTTCATTTCTTTATTCGAAATATGACTCCAAGTACGAATAGGTAATGAAACCCTGTTATTCCAACTCCCCCATCCAGCGCTCCCGACACCTCCTACTAAAACGAAAAGAAGCCCATTGGTTTCTTCATTCTTGAGAATAACTCTATGGGTGATAAAAATGACCCGCTGAAATGACATTTTTGTAATCATAACATTTCCATAATAATGTCACTTGAATGCAACATGAAATTTCCATAATCATATTAATTTCTTGAATTCAACATGACATTTCTTTTAATGTGTCAAAATAGAATTGAAATCTCAAGATTATTAAATGAATTTCCCACAATACAAAGAGTGGATGGGGGAGACTAATCAAATAATAAATAATTGGCATTCAAGAATTTGTTAAATGTGCTTACAAAAATCTTAAAAGTCACAAGATTTCGTGTCCGTGCACTCGTTGTATGAACAAAAAATACAAGTCATTAGAAGACATTGGGTTGCATTTCATAAAGTGGGGAACTTATCCAAACTATAAAATATGGACATACAATCGTGAAAAATGTACCTTTTTTAGAATAATTATCGGTACCCGACCACGTGAGTGGAAGTGGTACATGATTCACCAATATATCTTCCAATGGTCGACTTAATTGATGATGCTTATAAAATAAGCAACCATCAAAACCACCAACCCATGGATACGAATAATGCACATTATGACCGAGTAAATAAATAATTATATTCTAAACAACTAAGAGATCATGAATACATATTGTTGAAAGCCGATGCAGCTAGACTGTTGTATACAGATTGAAATGAGGATCACATAGTATTATATGGAATGATTGGTTTGAATCATTAGAAGAGTCAATTTGGTTTGTCTAACAACATCGTAATCTAAATTATTAAGGGGGTTAAAGAAATTCTCCCGGTAAGAGGGTAGTTTAGATTAGATGGAGGTGTAACCCCTTTTGAGCACAGTAATGATAAGTTAACCATCAATACTATTGATTAACTGTAGGACAAGTAAATGCAACTTAGTGAAGATAAACTCAGTTTGAACTCACAAATCGCTCGTGTATAACTCAGAAGATAATAATGAAATCGGAAGAGACTCGTTTAGAGGGAGAGAGAAAATAATCACCCTAGATACACCTTGGCAGGCAACCAAACACCCCAACCAACCTCAATTATCTCTACCAAGTATTAAAGCTTCGTAATAAATGACAATGGTGGGTGAGTAAGCTCTCTGGTTCATAATAAATATCTCTCTGATGTATGTTCTCTCTAGTAATAACTTCTAAACTCTCAAAAAGAACATCCTCTCCCCAGAGGTGGTTGAGGTCATTAAATAGCCCCCACACCACTCCCGAGGTAACTCAGTCATTAATAACTGTGAAAGACATACCTCATACTTTAGGTCACCAACATTAAATGCATGATGCCCTAGTTAGCTCCACGCCATAAACATTAAATGTCAAGACATGCCTTTTGCCTAACCACGGTGTGTTAGGTGGTTGTCGTCACAGAGGTGGATCACCAACTGCCTGACACCCCTAAATACCACGGTGGTTTACTCAAGTGCAGATTTGACATTGTCTAGTTGGCTAGTGACATCACGTACAGTATATGTGAAATTAAGTAGAGGGTTGTTTGGTCCATAACTCAATGCCCGATGGAACTCAAGGCTTCTTCACTTGGGGTTCCACGGTCAGGGTCTTTTGATGTTTTACCAAGTGTATCCAAGATGATCAGGACAAGCCCCAACGGTTCCTCACTTCTTAATTCTCCAAACCAAGTCCCTCTAAACTTCCGACGAGGAGGTTGTTCGATAGAGCATGAAAGCTCTCCCAGGCCCTGTCAATCATGGTCTCTTGCGAGTACCATTTGACCTCACACTAAAAATCATTATACTCGTTACATAATTACAATCGTTATGGCCCATAGTCAATATAAACAAAGATAAAATGTGACTACATAATATAACAATCTAAGGTATGAGATGCCAAGATGAGCTGTCGCGCTTGAGCTGCCATGCTGAGCTGCCACGTTGAGCTACCTAGATACCTTAATCCACAAACACAAACACTGTTTTTAATTGAGCGATTATCTATAATATGAGGATTATCTTTAAGCCCCCTCTATATTTGCCCCTTCGTGGAGAGATTTTTTATGGAAACAAGAAATGTCTGTACAAAAACTTCTCAATCTGATGAACCTTCTTTGTGTGAAAAATTCTGGCATCATTTCCTTTATTGCATCTAACTGCGGTTAAAGCCTCCAGGAAAAAGTAAATTTCTCCCCGATGTACCTGAGTCAAAGCATTGTGGCGTACTGGTTTTTTACAGAGGGACATCGCAACCTTTTCCTCTTACTGAGTTTTAACCGTTCTGGCTTGACTATTTGGAATTCTCCCAATAGACCTACTAACTTTTTTAAATACTCGTTTTGACTTTGGGGAAGTGAAATTCTCCCGTTTGTGCTGTTGTGGAGTATGGTTGTAGGCAGTGAGTTTTTCCTTAGGACTGCCCCTATCGTTGAGACTTGTGAAATTCTCCCTTGTAACATTTTGCCATATTAAAAAAAGCTAGAATTCTACCCATTGTAGCTGAGTCATAATTAAACAACATTTGGACTTGTGGTGAGGTAACATCGTAGCTTTTTTGAACCATTGGGACAGCTTCTTCGTTGGGAGTTATTGGATAAGTCTGACAAAAATTGTGGCGCCAAAACTCAAACTTGCCTAGGAAGGAAACCCTTTCTATTCCCCATGCGTCTCTTCATTAATGATGGTGCGCTATCTTTTCAACTGTCAGGACACTTCCCAATATGCCCCATGTCTGTTTGAAATGATTATATGCGTCTTTGCATGTGTGGTGGTGGAAAATTCAAAAGACGGGTTAAAAGAATTCAAACGTTCAAAACACTTCTCTTTTAATCATCTTCTTCAAACTTCCATCTACTCTAGAGAGAGAAACTCTACCAAAACTCCATTGTTGCCAATCTTTTCTCCTCATTCCTTTCCTCTTCCATCATCATCGCTTTTTAACCACTCCATTGTTACTTCTCTAGTGAATTTTTTAATATTTTCTTTGTACTTTACTGTCATATTTAATGGCCTCCTCAAGCAATCCTACTACGTCTGCCACCAATACTCCACCTGCCACCCCTACTGCCACTACCCTGTATGTTGCTTGTCAAGAGCAGCTAAGTATTTACCGCTGGTATTCCATCTTTGGCAAGGATGATGAGTTCTCTAATGCATGCAAGACCTGTTATTTTTTAGCCAAGTACGACCCTTTGTTGTGGGGTGATGAAGATGAAGATTCATTAAAGTAGGGCTTTCTTCCTCCATAGGGGACTTTACGCTTTCGGTTGGATCGGGGCGACTTCCCTTACTCCCAGATCGATTTCAAAGCACCTGGGGGATTGCCAACTTATTTTCCTTCCTTGCATGCATACATGCAAAGCTCTCACTCTGTAGCTCTTACCAAGGTTAGTCTTCACCGAGCCAGCTGGTTTGGGGAGTTCACTCTTTCTAAGCACAACGCTACACTCTAAGTGTTGGTTTCCAGATAGAATGTTATAACTCCCATATTCTTCACTACTTGGGGGGAGTCCACCATTTCGTTTGAGGATGTTTGTGAGCTACTTGGGTTTGAGCCCTCGGGTGAGTTTACTTATCATGATGAGGCCTTGGATGCCGAAGAGACCGATGATCGAGCTGAGCTAGATCGAATTTGCTGCTGTTGTACTGCATCTTCTAATAAGGCTATTTTTACTCCCCTTATTAGCTATTTTTTCGAAGCTCGTACTGTGAAGGATGTCACTGCTATTATGGGCCAAGGTAAATGTACATCTTTGGAACTACCAACCTATATTCTTATGCTTCTTTCGCATTTTTTCTTGACTGGGAAACCCAATGACCAACCCCAGAGGGACCTTATAAACATTTTTATCCATTTAGCTAGGGGTTTCAACCTTCCTCTAGCCGCCATTACTTTGGGGCCCCTCTATACTTGGCTGGATCGAACCCACCTTGACATGGAATGGTCCCTTGGTCGTTACAGCTTGGCCAATTTTGCCAATACTGTTATCTTAATGGGTTTCCTCTATACCCATTTTCCTACCATTGTTGCCAAGTCTGTCTCTTATCCCGTGAGCCAAGGAATTAAAACCCCATGCCTCTTATGCTTCCATAAAAAATAGAGTCGAAAGGAAATAATGGGAGTTTTTAACCGTTTTGATTCCTTTGTAATGGGGTTGTACGAAGAATCTACTTTTGCCCATACTTGGAATTTTTTTCCTTTTCCAACTACAACGGTCACTTTTGTTCCAGTTATAGAAGATCCTTCGTAGGTCATGGCACTTTTGTTCACTCCTGGGTTTCTTCCTTCCTTCACTGAATGGGGATATATTTATGAACCTTAGAAGTCCAATAGGTGTAGTAGGCGATTCGGGTTTGATCATGGGGGCTCCCCGACCTGTGTTTCAGTTAACGAATAGGAGGGATACTTTTCTGAATGGCGTGACATCTACTATGAATGTTCGAGTCACCCTCCCCAGTGTTACTAGTAAAGGGAATGTATCTACCTCTTATGCCACCAAATTTCGTTTGATGCAACTGGCCATGATTCGTGAGTTTATACAAAATTCCCCCCAGTATCCCCCAATTCTTTGTTTCTCTACCATAGAATTGGGCCTCAAAGTAAACTCTATTCTTGGAGTTAAGTTCCCTCTGAGTAAAGTTATTAAAGATCCTCCCCTCGAGCTACCCCCTATTGCCCAATGATCCCTACTTCCATGCCCAAATCCAAGATCGTTGAAATCCCCAAACGGCCTGCCCCTACAACCGATGTAGCTTCTGGTAAAGGGACCTGCTGACCCCCAGCAAAAAAAATAGTAAATCCAAGAGTGGGACTTCCTCAAAGTCTAAGTCTCAAACTCCTTTATAGGCATTCCCCATCACTTTCGTTCCTCCTACCATGTCTGCAGAAATGAGTGAGGAGTTGAGAAGGAAAGTTCAGGTTGAGGTGGAACGAATAGATGTTGAGTTCCAACGACGCGTTCCCGTCATTCTTCCTTCTACTTCCTTCCCCACTATCTTGGTTGATCTGACGAAACCAGTGTCAAAAAGAAAGAAGGGTTCAAAGGTTCCTCGAAGTACTGGTGTTGTGGGTGCGAGGAAGAAGACTCTGGGTTCGAAGTCCTAGAGGAAACGAGTTCCAGATGTACATCTCCCCCAGCTCCCTCTGTTGCTGCCTCCTCTCCTCCTTCGCCAGTGGTTATATCCTTCCATTCTCCCTCTGTATTCAAGGTATTCATGTGTGTTATTCTTATTACTCCCATTTTTCTAAGTCAAGCTGCATCTATTTAAATCTTAACAACTTTGGTGCATGAGGTTGAAGAAGAAAGATCCAGCCCCCCTGTGAGCCCTTTCGTGAGGGGACATGTTGGTTCCTCTCAGACCGATGTAACTTCTCCCCTTATCCTATGATCGGGCTTACTTATGCTTGGCACTCGGCCTTACAACATGCGAAGGATGCTGCTGCGGGGCGTGATTCCATTGAGTTTGTGGGAATCTCTTCTTTACCAAAAACAACTCCCCCAGCGTCTTCTGAATTATCACCTCAGCTCGAGGTTATTAAGCCCATTATTCCAACTACAGAGAGTTCCCCCAGGTAACACACTATCAATCAATTATTAGGTCTGACGGATTTTCTCTCTTCCGTCCCTTTTTTCTATTTAAAATGCTGAATTTTAATCTGTTGGGATGCGTTAGGTCGAAATGGCGTCTTTGTTAGCTAACATTCTTCTTCTCGCTGTGTTAACGAGACCCCTAACTGTTGTTCCCCTATTTGGTATCATAATTGAGGTAAGTGACACTTAGAGGTATTTCTCCCTTCTTCTGTACTAATTCCCCATTTCTAACACTTACATTCATTTTTGCAGTCTTCTCTAGATTTTTCCGCACCCTCTTATCTTGGTGGTCTTCATATTACCAAAGCTAGGGTTGATGTTTCTACCCAGCGTGGTGGTTCCTCTACATCCACCAACATTGGGGCATCGCTTAGAGGTTAAACGTCCTCCTCAAGTGGGAGTCCTATGCTGGCCTTTGTACCTTTCTTTGGTGAAGGAGCTTTACCGGACACTGAGGCATCTTTAGTTGAGGGTGCTATTGAGGCGTCTGAGAAGGTAAGACTGCCCCCAACAGTTCCCACCATTGTGGCACCCTTGGTGGCTCCCGTTCTTGTTCCATCCATTGGCAAGGTACATCGCTAGTTTTTCTTCATTTCCTGTTGTTTGTCCTTTATTCTTGACAATGTACAATCTAGAAGAGTCTCATTTCTTAAACTTTCAAACTTCACCTATAACGGTGACTTAATAATGAAAACACTTGTTAAGATTTTTTACAAACTCCACCTATAACGGTGACTTAACGATGAAAACACCTGTTAAGATTTTTTTTGCAAACTCCACCTATAACGGTGAATTAATAATGAAAACACTTGTTAAGATTTTTCTCAAACTCCACCTTTAACGGTGACTTAACAATGAAAACACTTTTTAAGATTTTTCGCAAACCCCACCTTTAACGGTGACTTAATAATGAAAACACTTGTTAAGATTTTTTGCAAACTCCACCTATTACGGTGACTTAACAATGAAAACACTTGATAAGATTTTTTGCAAACTCCACCTATTACGGTGACTTAATAATGAAAACACATGTTAAGATTTTTTGCAAACTCCACCTATAACGGTGACTTAACAATGAAAACACTTGTTAAGATTTTTTGCAAACTCCACCTATAACGGTGACTTAACAATGAAAACACTTGTTAATATTTTTCCCAAACTCCGCCTATAACGGTGACTTAACAATGAAAAAACTTATTAAGATTTTTTGCAAACTCCACCTATAACGGTGACTTAACAATGAAAACACTTGTTAATATTTTGCACTTAACTCATTGTTTCTTCTACCTATTCATAGGTTGCACGTGAGTCTTTTTTGACGGGAGAGAAATCTCCACCAATTCTTTCGCCCATTACTTCGCCCCATCGGGAAACCGCTATTTTAGAAGATTTTAGCCATGATGACCAAGGTTCCATGACTGGTGCTGCTATTGGTAGTGAATCTAGTTGTGAGCTTCCTCTACCCGACTTATCTCCTCATGACTTTTGCGTTATGGTTTTTCAGCGTTCTCCTCAAATTCCTGCCAGCCAACATTTGGTAATTGAGTAGCTTGCAAGCCACCATCCTAAGACTGTTACTGTGAATTGCCTGCATTCCAATATTACCGTGATGAACCATAGGTTTCAGGGCATGGATTTTTTATTACTGATATCGTTAACACTCCTATCGCGAATGTTATCAGACCTCTTCTCAACCAATTACTGAGCTATTTGAGGGAGTAGGGTCGAGATGGCTTCTGTTTTGACTGACTGATTGCACACTTAAATACTTTGAAGAGACAATGATTGGATAGTCAGAGGGAACTGCTCTAGAAACATTAGGAGGATCAACGGTCTAAGGAAGCTATGTTGACTGAGCTAGAACCTCTACTTGAATATGCTAACAAGGAGGTAGAGGACATCGAATAAGCTTTGTGTCTAGCGAAGCTAAAATGAGAGAAAATACTTACTGAGCGTACACAAACGCAAATGAGATTGGAGGCTTCTATTAACGCCCGACAGTCTTACCTAGTAATTTCTTCGGGCCTGCCCGAAGATTTTTTCTCTGCTCCAGACCTGTGGTTCCTTTTAGGCTAATGAACTTTTTTATACATTTTCCTTTTTCTTCTTATGTAATTATTGGGCAGTAGCTCCCAACTATGTAATGCCCCAAAGTTTATAAATGAATGAAAAAGATGCATGTTTTCCCATGCCATTTCTTTGTGCTGTCACTATTTGCGTATATTATGAAGTTCTAAAATTATTTCATCTCCACTGGAGTTATAATAAACAAAAGAAATGACTTGTATATTCATAACAGTAGCTAGATACAACAATGGTCTAAACTTAATTGCTTACACATGATAGAATTTTAACCATTTATTGTTAATCTTGAATGACTTGTCTTCTTCCATATTTATAATTAAGCAATAACCTGGATCATGATCTTCTTTTACAACAAAAGGTCCCTCCTAATTTGCTGTAAATTTAGGTAGAGTAAGTCCCCTGATGTACTTCACTGCTACCTTCAAAATGAGATATCCTTCTACGAACTTCATTGGTATCACCAAGTTATCATATGCCCTGGAAAGATGCTTCGCATACATTTTAAAGTGCTGCATCGCATTATCTCTATGTTTGTCCAATGCTTATAACTACAAATGTCTGTTCTGAGGGATCATGCTTCTTTGCAAGGCATATCAGGTAGAGGGAACTTCCAACTCTAGTAAGAGAATCTCCTCAGCCCCATAAATAAGGGAGAACGGAGTATACCCAATGGGATTCCTCTTGGTTGTTCGATAGGACCTAAATACAGCTGGTATCTTATCACCCCATAATCCTGGGAAATCCTCAATTATTTTAGCAAAAATATTAACCAAAGTTTTCTTAGTTGCTTCGACTTGATCGTTTCCCTTTGGGTATGCCACCGTTGAAGTGTGATGATTAATAGAGTATTTGTATATGAGCATTGTTACCTCTGAATTGACAAAGGGGGTTCTGTTATCTGAGAGAATAACCTTTGGGATCCTAAAATGGAAAATTATGTATTCTCTGATGAAGTTTCTCACCACCCCTGTTGTTTCCTTTCTTAGTGGTATCGCTGCAGCCAATTTTTTCTACTAATATCCAGATCTTCCCCCTCGAAGAAGGATGTATTGCCCCTACTAGGTCAAACGCCCAAGTGTGAAAAGGATAAGGCATCACCAGGGAGTGTATATCCACCGATGGGTCATGGATCATATTTTCATGAAGTTGGCAAGCCTTACATTTTCGAAAGAACTCAGTAGAGTCCTTCTCCATCGTTGGCCAATAATACCCCAATGTCATCAACTGTTCATACAACTTGGACCCTTTTATGTGAGCTGGATTGTGCGCTTATTTGAGGACTTCAGCTTCTTCTTCCTTTATGATGCAACGCAATGGCCTGTTAAAGCAACCCTTTGATAAAGCTACCCCTCCTGAACGTAGAATCTAGAAGTCCTTTGCTTAAGTCCCATCGCATTAATTTTCTCTATTATGACAACTCCCTCTTTTATGAAGTCAATATAGGGTTGCCTCCTGTCTAATTGATCTTCAATGAAATGGAGTTCTACTGCCTCTATGAATAGTTGGCACTTATCGCACTTTCGTTTTACCCCTGCTGCGTCCTGTTTCATTATAGGCCATAAATATCCCTCCATTTGAATTCTCCTATAAAGACGTATCTCAGTTATTTCGCAGTGCTCTTCATGTGTTTTCTTCAACCTCCTCTCTGCTTCTCCTGGGACGATGCATCTTGACAACCATCCTCCTGCGTTTTTGAAATAAAGGTTTCCCTAATTTTTAAAGTATTGGACTAATTACCTCAGTTCCATCGCTCCTTTCCCAGACTCTAGTTGTTTTCTAATTTCCCCCTCCTGTGAGCTTCCTCCTCCATCGATAGAATTGGCTTTACCAGCGAGGGAGATGTTCTTTGTTGGATCATAATTATAGTTGTATCGTCTCTTATGACCATTTTCTGAGCAATGGTGGCATAGACGTATGGATGGTGATTCATCATTCAGAGATATCTCTTGATCTTGGTTTGATGGAACTGGCTGAGACGCCTCTAAATAATTGTTCTGTACGGTGCTAAACTCAGGTTTTTCAACGCATATTCTCCATTAAATTGCTGAATCACCAAGTTTGAATCACCCTTGATGCAAAGTGAACGAATTCCCGTTCGAAGGGACTCCAGCAAGCCCAGTGCCAACACTTCATACTCTTCTTCATTATTGGAACAAAGGAAATCTAACTTATAGGAAAGATAAATCTCCTCCATTTCTCTTGAAAGAAAAAACCCAACTCTTTTCTTTTTTGCCGCAGATCCATCAAACTGCATCGTCCATTCTTCATCACTTGCATCCAAGTAATTTTCCTACAAGTCATCTCCTGGAATACATTCTCTAGGTAGTTTAAGCATCCTAGAGGAGAAGATTGCCAAGAGGTCTGCGTATGCCAGGCTCTGAATTGCGTGGGGGACCACACACTTCAAGTCATATTCTGAGAGCATGAGGAACCACCTAGTTGTTCTACCAATCAATATAGTTCTTGCTAGAAAAACCTAATAGGATCATATCTGGTTACAATATGAAATGTAAAAGATATCATATAGTGTCTAAGTTTTTGTGCCATAAAGACTAAGGCTAAACAATGCATTTCCAAGTTACTATACCTGTCCTATGGCCATGTATGATTCTACTAAGGCAGTAGACTGGTCATTCTTATCCATCAATCTCCTGTGCTAATAGAGCTCCAATGGACCTCATGGTGTATGTGAGGTATAGCTGTAACGATATTCCTACCCTTGGGGGAACCATGGTCTGTGGTGAAATGAGCAGCTTCTTTAGACCAGTGAGAGACTCCTGGTGAACCTCCTCCCACCTGAATTTTGTGTTCTTTCACAAAAGCTGCGGCAATGAATGTGTTATTTTGGCTAATCCAGGCACAAATCTCCAGAGGTAGGAAACTTTTCCAAGGAAACTCTTCAGCTCCTTCGCCGTTCTTGGACTTGGCATCTCTAAGATTACTCGCTATTTGTCCTGGTCCATCTGAAACCCTTGTCGATCAACCACAAAACCTAGAAACTTTCCACTTGTTACTCCGAAGATGAACTTTAGTGGGTTAATTTTCAGCATATACTTCCTACATTGGGCAAACACCTTCCTCAAATCGCTGAGATGGGACTCTTCCTTCATCGATTTGATGACCAAATTGTCCACATAGAATTCTAAAAATTTGTGAAAGATGTAATAGAAAATGGCTATCATTTTTCTTAGGTAAGTAGACCCAGCATTCTTGAGGCCAAAAGACATCACTTTGTATATGAATTTTCCCAACGGGGTTCTAAATGTCGTCTTCTCAGCATCTGTGGGTTCCATCTTGATCTAGTTATACCTTACGTACCCATCCATAAAGCTGTACATTTTGTGTCCAGTCGTTGCATCTATCAAGCCATCGATGGAGGGTATAGGGAACTACTCTTTGGGGCAAGCCCTATTCAAGTCTCTGAAATCCACACAGATCCTTATTTGATTTTTATCTTTCTTTCCCACCGGAACAATGCTAGACAGCCAGAGTGGGTGCTATATCGGTTTGATGCCCCTGCCATCAATAAGCATTGGACCTCTTCCTTGATCTTCAAATCCAGCCCATGCTTGTACATTATCATTTCTTGCTTCACCAGAATAGCTGAAGGCATCATGTTCAAGTTGTGGTAGCTTACTTCCTTATCCAGCCCTTTCATCTTTGTGTACTTCCACGCGAAGATGTTTATGAACTCCCGAATCAACTTAACCAAGGCCTCTCCTTTCTTCTTACTGAGGTCCTTCGAGATAAAAATAAGCCTTGGATACTCCCCTTATTTCTCTAGGTTCAACTTCTCCAACTCTTATGCCTGTGGCTTCATTTGATCTACTATGTAGTCTGGTTCCTCAGCGACATCTTCCACGAACTCCTGTAAGTTGGAGTTGTCTATCACCATACATTGCCCCCATTGATCCATCCAAAAACACTCATATATCGGGTCAGACTCATTATCAGCTTCTTTGGCCGCCCGTTCACACCATTATAAATGATACACCACTTTTCCCTCTCCGGTAATAACTTTCTTGCACTGCCTACTGGTAGTTGAAATTGCATTCCTCTTCTTTTCTCTAGAAGCATCAACAAGTCTTCCTCCTAAAAATCGTCTCAGCATGCTTTGTTATTGGACCTCATTCTTTATTGGATCCACTCTAGGCCTCATCCTATCTTTGAGCTGCTTTGAGATGTTTCGGGGCCGAGGGACCACCAAGTGGGCTTCTTCTGCCATCACTCCTTTATTATTTGTAAATTCATTATTCTGCTCATTCAAGGTCCCCATCCTTTCTCTATTTGAGGGAACCCACGCTCTCTCCATTCTTCTAGTTAGGACTCTGACGTCCTCCTCCAGTTCTATGTAAAAGACTGCATCTAGCAGATTAGATTCTTCGACAAGGAAGGGCCTCTTCGTAGCTCTAATGGTCACCTCTATTCCCTTGATATTCGCCTTGGTGCATTGGTGATACGTCGATGGAACTAGCCCTTGGTTGTGCATCCACACCCTCCCTATCAATAGATGGTAGGAAGTTGTACTTTTTATTACGTCAAATTTGATGTGGGAGCTCAGATTTCCCATCATGATCACAATGTTCACATAACCAATGGACTTGGAAGAGTGGTCGTCATAACCTGAAATCACCAAAGGCATGGGGACTAACCTCTCCTCCGGAATATTAGCTGCATGGAAAGAGTTGATTGACATGATATTGGTAGAGGCTCCCCCATTCATAAGAGCCCTTGGAAAGCTAACTCCGTTGATGCTGGCAGTCATATATAATGGCCTATTATGAGGGAACCTTACAGCCCTTTCCGCATCACTGAAATTTATCTCTGACAGAAACCTCTTTACCAACCTGGCTATGGGTCCCTTCCATCTCAGTGAAGGGACTGCATTCTTGCTTGAAATATCTAGGATTACCTGGGTTATCTCCAATCTACTCTCCATTAGTATCCCTACTTGGTCAAAGAACTAGGCAAACTTTGGGGAATTTAAAACTGCACAGTATTCTATAGCTTGCTCTACTTCCTCACCTTCAATGCTATATACATCCTCCACATCTTTAGCACTTGCTTCGTCATAAGATAACACTAAGTTATCCATTCCCCTAGTATAATCTTCCAAAGATTCTTTAAACTCCTATTGCTTCGTTGGTAGCTCCCTTGCTTCTCTCTCTGCCTCATCATCGTAGGCCACCACCAGATTGGCCCCATGTGTTGGGAGTGGGTTGTTGTTAACATTTTGTGGGGGGATTTATAAAGTTCCTTCCTTCACATATTTTTCGATGTTGGATCTTTCGATGAATCTGGCAATATTTAGGATCCGCCCTGGTTGAAGCATCTAGTTCCCCAATGGGGTTTCCCTTCGGTTCATACAACGTTCCTCCTTGAACCATGGCATTATAACAGCTGACAGCCTCTTTTACTGTACAAGGTAATGATGGTGGATCCTCCCCGTCTCTCCCAAACTTCCTTTAGTTTTTCCTCTTCATAACTCTTCCCCCATCTGTTCCTTCATTATATACCACCCATGGGGGCGAAGACCTCCCTCCCCCAGGTTGTATCGACTGCCTGAACATCATGGGAACCACCATTAGGTACGACCAATGAGATATTCTTTGATGCTTTTAGAAATGCCGTAAAAGTCCCATCACATGTCTCGTTAATAAGATAGCAGATGTACGCAGGAAGCAGTCATTTCGCCCAGATCTACAGCAGTTTAGATTCTCTAGCCTCCTCCCTCACATCGAGGGACCTTTCCTCAAACCTTTGAACGTATGCCACTACATCTTCCCCTGGTCATTTCTTCTCTCTCCCCAGTTGGGTCAAGGTGAACTCATCTTCCGTCAGAAAGAATTTTTGGATGAATAAAATGTGCATCTCCTCCCACGTGGAAACACTCTTAGGAGATAAGTGAGAATACCAGGTATAGGTCTTATCGGTTAAGGCTTTAGAAAATTTCCTCAACCTCAGCTTCTTGTTATTGCAGTGCGCCCCTAAATATTTCACGAAGTGTTTAATGTGCTCTTTCGGGTTCCCATCCTTTCGTGTATATTTTTCAAAGATAGGAGGAATATAATCTTTTGGGTAGGGCTCATCGTTGTACTTCTGTGGGTAAGGCATTCGAAATTCGTCATAAATCGAAGCTACCTCTCCAACAGATTACGAGGAAGCTTGCATAAATTTCAGCATCTCTTTCCTCATCTCTTCCATAGTTGATGTTGTTGAAGCAACGACCATAGGGGACATAGGCGAAGTGCCCATCGTAGTTGGAGAAATTATCACAGTTGGAACGGTTGATACTCCTGGAGTTCCCATCATTGTATTTACAATAGGGGGTACACTTGCTGAAACTGTTTCTGTTAGAACTGCACTTGGTGGGGCCATTGGGCCTTCCCCTGGTGTCATGAAGGAGTTGGCCCCAAATCCCCCCAACACCGTTGAAGCTACGATAGTTTGTAAAAACTCATAAAATTTATTCATGGGGAGTGACACTTGGGTCGGTCCCAACCCCGTTCACGTAGAAGCCTGTGTTACCCCTGGGATACCTGTCTTCGTTTGAACTTGAGGTACCTCTAGTCGAGGGGATCCGTCCCTTAAAGCCTCCAGCTCTCTCACCGCTTGTTCTTTATTGTGTTGAGTGTCATCAACGTTAAGTCTTCGATTAACCTTATCATGCTCCATACTCCTTGCTTAGAAGAATGCCTCCTAGCAGATTTGCCAAATGTAAACGGGTAGTTTGGATTAGATGGAGGCGTAACCCCTTTTGAGTACAATAATGATAAGTTAACCATCAACACTATTGATTAACTGTATGACAAGCAAACACAACTTAGTGAAGATAAACTCAGTTTGAACTCACAAATCTCTTGTGTATAACTTAGAAGATAATAACTAACTCAGAAGCGACTCGTTTAGAGGGAGCGAGAAAATAAGCACCCTAGATACACCTTAGCAGGCAGCCAAACACCCCAACCACCCTCAATGATCTCTTCCAAGTATTAAAGCTTCGTAATAAATGACAATGGTGGGTGATTAAACTCTCTGGTTTGTAATAAATCTCTCTTTGATATATATTCTCTAGTAATGACTTCTGAACTCTCAAAAGGAACATCCTCTCCCCAGAGGTGGTTGGTGTCCTTAAATAGCCCCCACACCACTCTCGAGGTAACTCAGTCATTAATAAATATGAAAGACATCCCTTATACTTTATGTCACAAACATTAAATTCCTGATGCCCTACTTATCTCCACGTCATAAACATTAAATGCTAAGACATGCCTTTTTCCTAACCACTATGTGTATTGTGGCTGTCGTCACAGAGGTGGCTCACCAATTGTCTGACAGCCCCAAATACCACGGTGGTTTACTCAAGTGAAGATTTGACATTTTCTAGATGTCTAGTGACATCACCTACAGTAGATGTCACATTAGGTAGAGGGTTGTTTGGTCCACAACTTAATGCCCGATGGAACTCCAGGCTGCTCCGCCCGGGATTCGACGATCAGGGTCTTTTGGTGTTTTAGCGAGTGTATCTAAGATGGTCAGGACAAGCCCCAACGGTGCCTCACTTGTCAATCCTCCAAACTAAGTCCCTCTAAAGTTCCCACGGTGAGGTCATTCGATAGATCATGAAATCTCTCCCAGGCCCTGCCAATCACGGTCTCTCTCGAGTACCGTTCGACCTCACACTAAAAATCATTATAGTCGTTACATCATTACAATCGTTATAGACCACAGTCAATATAAACAAAGATACAATGTGACTAAGTAGTACAACAAGCTAAGGTATGAGCCGTCACGCTGAGCTGCCACGCTGAGCTGCCTTGTTGACTGCCATGCTTGAGCTTCCACACTGATCTACCACACTGAGTTGCGTCACTGAGTTGCCTCACTTCCTTAATCCCCAAACACTGTTGTTAATGGGGGGATTATCTCTAATCTCAGGATTACCTTCAAGCCCCCTCTGCACTCCCAAAAGAGAACACATTATAGACAATTGTCCTATTATGAAAAAAAATCTTAAAGGGTTTGGGTTTGAAATACAATTCTATTCATGGATGCAAGTATGATTGTGTATCGTATCGCAACAAGAATAAAGAGAAGGATGAGTTTCCTATATGCAGTGAGACTATATAAATGGATTGTGAGAATGGAAAGGACAAAGCTACAAAAAATTGCAAGTTCACGCACGTCCCACAAAAGGTTTTGAAGTATTTTCAACTTGGGCCATGGTTAAAATTGTTTTCCACTATACTATAGATAGTGGAGGCCATGACATGGCACGCTCGATGCGAGGTGGGTGGAATCTGATGCGACATCCAATTAGTTCACTTATCTAGTGAGTTTCAAATGCACAACACTATGAATTTTCAAAGGAACCGTGCAATGTCTGTCTTGCAATCTCAACCGATGGTTTTAACCCGTTCAGTAATTTAAGTACTAATCAGAGTTATTGAACAGTTCTCATGGAATCTTTAAGTCTCCCTCCGACACGGTGCATGAGAAAGGAGTTCACATTCTAGTCTTTGTTGATACCCAGGCTGAAGGATCCCATTAATGATATTTATATTCTTAGCCTCATTAATCGAAGAACTTAAAGAATTATGGGATAAAGGCATGATGGCATTTGACTCTCACAAGGGTGAAGAATTCATACTTAAATCCATGGTGATGTGGGCAATCCACGACCTTCCTTCTTATGGTACCTTATCCATTTGTAATGTTCATGGTTATTATGCATGTCCCATATGTTGGGAGGAAACTGAAGACAGTTGGCTATATAATAGTGCTAAGATGAATTATACGGGTCCTCACAGATTTCTACTGACCTTCCACCCTTTTAACAAAGACAAGTTTAACCTTTTACCTATCGGTCATGAGCGGAGGATCCCGCCTTCTCGACTTTCTAGTCAACAGATTGAGGAGAAGGAGATAAGTCTGACTCAGCAAAATATATATATGTAAACATACACCCTTAGTTTGTAAACCTGAAGCGTAAAGCTAAGGAGGGTTCAAATGACCCTAGTAAAGCGAAGCAATGATCCAAATGATCATTATTTTTTCACTTGTTATATTGGAAAGATCATCGTATAAGGCATGAAGTTGATATGATGCATAGAGATAAGAATGTTGCATAACATCTAATAGGAACATTTCTGGGTTGATATCATTTAAAAGATGGAGAGCCTTCTCTTCGCGATTTATAGGATATGAAAATAAAGAAGAAACTATGGCTATAAAACGATCCTACAACAGAGAGAATTTTTATCCCCTCCAGTTACTTTCACTTTGACTACTAGTGAGAAGAAGATCCTATTAGACATATTGTTTAACTTGATGACTTCGAATGGTTATTCTGGTAATTAGCATAGGATAGTGAGCTACCAAACAAATAGTGCAAGTCTCACGATTGGCACGTAATCATTCAATTAATCCCTCTGCTATTTCAGCATTACTTCTCTGAACACAAAGATCTATGTTGAGCAATTATGCAATTCAGTTTTTTTACACTACTTTATGATAACTTATTAAACATAAGGCACATTAAAGCTATGAAATCAACTTTAGCTGAGGCAATTTGTGTATTAGAGAAATACTTTCCTCCGTCGTTATTCGATATCATCATCCACCTTCTTCTGCATATATGCGATGAATCTTTATTATATGCTTCCGTTAGGTATCGCTAAATGTATCCTTTTGAGCACTTGATGAAAACCTTTAAAGATTACATAAAGAATACACAGTATATTAGAGTGTCAATTTCTGAAGAATATGTAATTGTGGAATCATCGTTATACGCTAAGGAACATATGCAAGAACAAGAGGTGAGGAGGTTCAATCCTCATGGAGAATGAGTGATCTAGGAACATGGTGCGTTTGAGGATGAATTACCTTTTGGGAACCCTAAAGAGGTGAAACTCACAAATCTACAAAAGGAACAATCAATTCATTATGCCTTCGAATCGCAAAATAAAGTCAAAGACCGGAGAGAGACAGTATCTACTGAATTCTTCTTCTTTAATTATATGTATTTTATACTTTATGATCTAAACTCTGCAATTTACCAGTAGGAAGTAGGAGAATGAAATTGCCCAAAATCATGAAGAAATTTCACAAAAACTGATTTTAGGGCATGGGTATCAAACAAGGTAATTCACCTATTATGTGTTCGATTATTTATTCATGTGTGGTAAAAAATGCCCTAATATTCATTAATAAATTCAGCTTCTAAAAAGAGGTGATGTCTCTGCAAGGCTTGCACGCCTAGAAAAAGGTCCTAGTTTTCGTGCGAGAGAGTTTAAGAAATTCTGCACCAATGGTTTTAATTCCATTTCATATCTATATGAGGAAAGATTTTGAGGAAAAATAATGGAATTTTAATTTCTGCCTTTACTACTTGTATCGCTAGAAAAAGAGATAAAAATCCAAAAGAACCGGTGCTAACCTATTATGGACCAATCCAACAAATCATAGAACTCAATTACTTAGATTTCACGAAAACCGTATTGTATTATTTTTGGGAGAAGTGGAGGATACTACAAATGCTTACAAACTTGATCCTGTCTCCAAACTTATTATGGTAGATTTATCAAAGGTGAAAAGTAAGAATTGCATAGTCGACGAGCCTTTTATTTGTGCCTTTCAGAGCGTAAAAAAGATATTTTACTTGAAATGTATAAATGATGGAAGTTTGTCTATTGTTGCGCATGCACCAAAGGGTATGATTACATAAGTAAATGCATTAAAGGCTCTAAAAGAGTTCCAGTCAACTCTTGATGACAACCCTAATTTGAAGGATTTTTTAGTTGATTTAGAAGAAGATTAAGTATCAAAATATTATTTAATCATCGTTATTCTTATTTATATCATATTATGATATTGACACTATATTAGTGTTTTACTTTGATGTATGAATGTTTAGTTTGATGTATTGATGTTTAGTTTAATTTATGAATGTTTAATATGATTTATGTATGTATAGTTGTGACATTTCAAAAATTATGTAATATATTTAAAAAAATTTAACCCTATTCATTTGCAAAAGTAACTTCCGGACACTTTATGCTTGAGCAATAATGAAGGTTAACTTACATGACTCCAAATTAATATTTTTACATTGTAATGATGGAGAGTACCTAATCTTATTTAAGGAACAATTTTCATTGATCCTAATATTGATTTGGAGTCATTAAGTTAACTTTAATAATGTGCTTTATTCAATCGAATGATGGGGGAACGAGCACCTTTGATGAGACGCTTAGTTTGAGAATGACATCTCTTGAGTTTATGATTGGACCAAATTGACCCGCTCTATTTCCATGTGTTCTTATACATATACATTAATTGATCAGTTTTATTGATATGATCTTCATAAAATGATGGTAAATTGACGTCTCACATGGGAAAAAAATCAACATTACTAATATCCTTAAAATTTGGAAATTATAAATTGGTGATGAGGTTGTTCTATTCTGAAAATTATCCTTGATCAAACTCAAGGAGATAAGTGGATAGGCAATTTTAATTCTCACCTATCCACCGATCTCCTTGAGTTTGATCAAGGATCATTTTGAGAACGGAACAACCTCGTCACCAACTTAGTGTTTCCAAATTTTGAGAAAATCAGTAATGTTGATTTTTGTCCGATGTAAGATGTTAATTTACCTTCCTATTATGAAGATTATATCAAATAAAGTAATAAAAAAATGTACATGTACAAGAATATGCTGGGGCCTCTTGGATCAATTTTGTATAATTTCACATTCATGGGCTTTGTGGATCGCAGGAACTAGGTATTCTTTACTTTAACTAACATTTTTATAAAATTGATACACATTATCTTTTAAATCTTTTCGATAATAGAAATAGTACGGGATAATTATTGGTTTTGTTTGGTTTAGCTGTTGAATAATTATTGGTTGTTGGTTTATTATTGCATAGTATGTTAGAAGGACTACAAGATAATTAGAAGGAGTACGAGATACTTATTGGTTTGGTTATTGGGTGATATGTTTGATCATTACTGGTTGCCATTGTACTTAGGCACACGTATTAATTAGGCTAGAAAATGTACCGCAAGGGGAAGATGCCACCAACCCCTTCAAATGGTACCATGTGTAACACGAACGACTTGTGCGCATCTAACGTAACACGTAGCAACCGGTCGTGTAGTCGTGGGATGCCCTATTTAAGAATAAGACCCAAATTTCAGAGTAGGAACACTTAGGCTTGAAAAAATGCAATGAGGGGGCAGATGACACTAACCCCCCAAAACAACACTACGAGTGACACGAACACCACATACGTGTCCAACGTAACACATAGCAACCGACTGCGCAATCGCGGGACTCCCGATTTGAGAATAGGAATCAAATTTGAAAATAGGCACACTTATGCTTGAAAACGTGCCATGAGTGGGAAATAACCCCTAAACGGCACAACGAGTGGAACGAACACCTCGTGTTGTCCAACATATCATGTAGGGACCGACCATGTAGTCATGGGACTAACGGTTTGAGAATATGACTAAATTTGAAAATATGCACACTTAGGTTTGAAAACATGTTATGAGGGGGTAGAGGCCACGAACCCCCCAAATGACACCTCAACTGGCACGAACATCTCACACGTATGCAATGTAACATGTAGAAACCAACCGCATAGTCGTAGGATGCCCAGTTGGATCTGTAGCAGACATCTATTCCATCTCTGATGAGATAAGGTTTCGATCTTTTTCGAGCACTTTAACTGGGCAGCATATGTGTGGTTTATCTCTCTTCCTAAGAATTCCATAGAAAACTTTAGACAGCTGGCCAAGAGTTTCACTCATAATTTCGGTTTTGGGGTAAGACCTGAGAAGAAGACGACCCATTTGCTTTATGTAAAGCAAGGAAAGAATGAAAGCCTCAGATACTATATCGTGCGATTCAACAAGGAAAAATTAGAGGTAGAGGACTATGAAGAGAGTATATCCACGACATCCCTCATTGGAGGACTTCAGAAGTGAAAGATACTCTGGAAGCTCGCTTAAGACCCTTCTAAGTCTATGACCGAGCTGTTGACAACAACTAGAAAGGTCATGAACGCAGATGAGGCAATGGATGCTAAATATGAGGATGAGAATGGAAGTAGCAGTGGGAAGTTTTAGAAGAAATAGGATGAAAAGAAGAGGACTGTGAACAACAAGTTTGCAGACTATACTCCTTTAACTATGAGCTATGAACACATCTTCAATGAAATAAGGAATGATAGGTCTTTGAGATGGCTGAAAAAGCCGAAGGCTCCTCCACTTAAGAGAAACAAGAATTTATGGTGCAAGCTTCATCAAGATCACGGCCATCTAACTGACAAATGTTTCGACCTGAAGGACGAGATTGAAAAAATGTTAAAGTCTAAAAATCTAAGAAAGTATGTGGATACAAGAGCTTTAAAGAATGGCCGAACTGACCCCAGAAAGAAAAGAAATGATAAA
This sequence comes from Sambucus nigra, assembly GCA_949130495.1. Taxonomy (NCBI): domain Eukaryota; kingdom Viridiplantae; phylum Streptophyta; class Magnoliopsida; order Dipsacales; family Adoxaceae; genus Sambucus; species Sambucus nigra. The sequence goes on along the minus strand of OX422208.1, from coordinate 508,276,822 downwards.
TGCCGGGAAGACACCCCTACCAGGAAATATAATGCCTACGATGATGATGACGATGACCATGACCTCCCACCAAAGGACGACAATGTCCCACTAAAGCGAGTCAACATGAACTCTTTTGGTGTGAGCACTATCTGCGGGGGACTAGCAGGGGGTGGCTCAGAGGTAGCTGATCGCAAGGCTCATTTGGCAGAGGCCAAAGCAGTGACTAAATCCGAGGTTATGAACTTGGCTTCTACATAGGTTAAACTTGAGAAAAGAAAGAAGGTAGACATAGACACATTCGTAGTCGTATTATTGCGGATTGATTTCAAGTGTATCTTGGCTCCCCACGATGACCCTCTAGTCATCATCACAAGGGTGCATGGATGTGAAGTTTAGAGGATCCTTGTGGATGGGGGAAGTTCTGCAGACGTTATGTTTTGTCCCTATTTCAAAGGCTTGGGTCTCAGTCGAGCAAGGCCTAAGAGGTTGACCAGAAAAATTAATTTCTTTGTCATGGATGAAAATGTCTTCTCATCCTATAACCTCATCATGGGACGAGTGTCCTGATCGGGCGGAAAAAGTGTGTTCATGTGAGGACACAATCGTTGTGTGTTTTGCCTCCGCGATACAAAAGAACCTAAGCTACTACCACACTTGACAAGCGAGCACAGCGGTAAGTCGGGTGTCGTAAGAAATCCACAGGGAGTGATTAAATTTTAGACTTTAATTGTTTTAATTACTTCAGGAATAAAAGTGTAAAATAAATAAAAGAAAAGGTGATAGGGTGGTTATGGTGACAAAACAAAAGAATAAGCTACGCTACACAAAAGTAAAGCGAGGATCGGGATCGCATTCTACCACACGGATCGAAACGACTACTAATTAGAGTTAAGGCTCAAAAGCAATTTAATCGAGCATTTTCAATTAAGCATAAACATAACGCAATAAGGAATTTAAGCCAAAGTTGCGAGATTAAACATTTAATCAAAAATGGTCACACGCGGATTAAATTCGGATTATCTCTATAAACACTAGAGTTGCGTGACAAATAAAGTTAAACGCATAACAATCCAACTTTAATACACGCGGTTTCAATTAAATGTAATTTTACACGAAACCCTAACTTTCGGAGCTCGGGGCCCGAAAATGGCGGAAATGCAATCCCGACCCTATTTATCTAGGGACTAAGCATGATTAAACTAAATTAAACTAATTAACTAAGAAAGCAACAAATTAAAGCAAGAAAACCTAATTAGAAAGCATGGAAATTATCTAGAAAGCAAGGAAAGATGAAGAACAACTATATTAATGGAATTAAACTTAAAGTACAACTTACAAAACAAGAGTAGAAGAGAGGAGTAGGGCAAATCTCCCAAGCTTACAAACCCTAAAATCTAAGACAAAATTAAGATATCTAGTCTAAAAAAAGATCCCCCAACTTAATACAATGTTTCCCCTTATATACCCAACCAAAAACCAACTTAAAAATAAAGATTTTCGGACTTTTCCTGTAGCCGAATTGATTCGGAAATGGTCCGAATCGATTCGGAAACAGGGGAAGTTCATTTCTGCATTTCTGAAAGCATTCCGAATCGATTCGGTTTTGGGGCGAATCGATTCGCCCCTACAGGTCTGCAATTCTGCAGCTTTGTCCTGTTTTACGGAAAATGCCGCCATTTCTTCGTTATAGCTCGGAATGAGGCACGGTCGGAGGCTACGCGAAGATAAATCAAAGGAATACAACATCCAAGAAGACATTAGGCTAAAAAACCAAAATATGAAATGATTAAAATGCCCTTGAATGTGACCTTGAGTGTGAATTTGAAGTAAAAACCATCCTAAAAATGCCATAACTCTTTCGATACAACTCGAAATCATGCACCATCGGCGGCCACGCGAAGAGAAATCAAAGGAATTCAACTTCCGTGAAGAGCTCGGGATTCAAACCAGAAAGCTGGAATTACTAAAATGCCCCCGAAGATGCAAAAGTCGACGAAACAATTCCGGAAAGCGTCCGAACTTCATACTAAGCATCCAAATACCTACAAAAGCTCAATTAACCGCTGCAAAACATGTTAACATAGAAATCCGAGGTTGTCTGGTTAACGAGCATAAATATAGGGATTAAGATACCCGAGGGGGCTAATAAGGCGTAGGTTAACGGGTGAAATACGCAATATTTGCGTCGTGTCACACCCAATAACTTACACATTGCTAGTCCCTAGCAATGAAATAAGAAACTACAAGAACAACAAGCAGACCAAAAGTAGGAGATAGTACAAAAGTATGGTATAAAAGCATAAGGCCACTTTCGCGGGCGATTCGATTGCATTTAGCGTATGCAATAAGCCGTTAAACCCCTAGGTTACCCTAGTGGACGAGTGTTGTCTCGTGAGGGTTTTCAGGGATGATACCCACAAACATAACATGGTTTCCTCAAAATATGCCCAACCCAACATGCGAAAAACTCAACAACGACGAAAAAGATTTCAAACATGTTATTAGCATATTGAACGAATTCAAGCTAAAGTCCGTTGTTATTAACAGGTTGAATGCACCTCATAGAATTGAAACTTTAAAAGTGGGAGGGGAGAGAGCACATGCAAAGTATGATTTGGCGAAAAACTTAAATAAACCGGATAAACGTTAAAGCAAGCATATATTCAATCCTCACGGGCATTACGCTCAACAAATGAAATCACTCGGAATGGGAGGTAACACACGGAACATGCGGGCATAAAGAGTAAATGTAAATGGAAACTAGGCCGCACACATGTCACAAAAGAAGAACGCTATATAGAAAATGAAAAATTGTAATCTCAATGAAAGGATACCGCACACTAAAAGAGGCGAAATGCATTTTCACAGATTATCAAAACTATTTAAACTTTTTAATTACATTAACCTAAGATCACATATGACTTGTAATAGGGTTGTAATGTAGGATAGGCTAGGGTACGAAATGAAGGAATGTATGTACGGATTCAAAGAGTTCGGGATGAAAACTTGGGATAATGGGAAAATACGGGCAATATCAAAATTGGAAAACAAGTTCCAAAACAAGAAGTAAATGTATCATTTGGAGAGTAATCAAAGCTTATTGAACTATATACAACATATACAAACTTCTCTTTCTTTTTCTTTTCATCCTTTTTCTCATTTTTCTCTTTTGTTTTCTACTTTTTGCTTTCTCTTTTTTTACTACTTTCTTTTTCTTTTCTTCTTACTCTTTTCATACTCAAATTGCAACCACACAACAATAATAACATTCAATTCCAAGCAACAATCCAAACAAGGGTATGTAAGGTAATATATATGGTATAAAACTCCAATTTGGAGTTGGTTATGGGATTTTGGGTAGTGAAAAGAAAGGCTAGTATTTAGGCTCAAGTGGGTTGACTAGGGAACATATAAAAGGTGAGGTCAAAGTCATATGGATGATATATCAAAGAGGGCCTATGATCATTTCACAAAGTATACGCAATTCGCGAGTCAAAACAACATATGAAAATCATGCTCAAGTAACACATTTCAATGATGAACTCAATTAATGAATGGTCAATGAAAGAATAAAGAGATTACCAACGAATTTAACGTTTTCAAAGAAGAAAGAATAGTGTATACACTCACAAATGAAGATAAGTCTCTAATCTCACTCGGTGTAAGTATATACAATGCAGCAAAAGCATACCGAGTTATAAAAATCTTAAACCAAATCAATATAACAAGAATGGTGCATATGTTCACGGATAAAGTTTAATTCATGAAGTTATTCATAATATCAATGATTTAGGGACTAAAATCTAATAACTTCTAAAATCGAGAACATGCATAGTTGAATTGTCTATTTGATCGGGCAATTATTAAAATTTATCATCCGAAACAGGGCAAAATGCCCAACAAAGGAGAAAAAAGAAAGAAAATATTTTTGAAAATTTTCAAATTTTTCACAAAAAGGCATACTCAGTAACTAAATGTGAGCAAATCCATGGACTACACATGAAATGGATAGAATATCCTACACCCCCTAACTTAAATGTTGCATTGTCCTCAATGCGCATTAAGAACACAACACAAAGAGAGGAAAAGAACGATATTACCCAAAATTGGAGCGATCTCCATAAGCATGAGTCCAAAGAAATCTACAAAACAAGTTAGTACCGAGCATAGCAACAACAAATAACAAAAAGTTAACTAATTACACTAGACTAAATTAAAAGGAAAGAAAAATAGGAAAGAAAGAAAATTAAAAAGCTAACTATTTACAACCTACTATTTAGGCTTCACACTAACTATACACTAGAAGTCTAAATAGTTGAGGGTCCACCCAAACATAGATTTGACTTTGAAAGATCAACGGTGGACCCTCCAAAGAGAACATGCCTCCCGGAAAATAAGAATTCCGTTTGAACAACGGAAGGCATGTGGGTGGTGAAAAAAGTGAACCATCGCCAATTTGAAATTTTGGGCGGACGATGGGGGATTTGGATAATAAGGGGGAAAGGTACACTTGAGGTCCAAGAAAAATTGACTCATCTCCCAAAGATTTTTCAAATGGAATGGGAGATGGTGCACACATCAGGATAACATCCATCGAAAACAAGTCCGGTAAAGAGTCCTCGTCGGCAAAAAGTGTAGAAGTTGTAAAAGTTTCTACCGACTTATAGGAATCAACCGGTAATTCTAATGGTTCTATGACGGAAAACGTATATGGTGATGAAACAAATTCAATCTCAATCGACTCATCGTCGGAAGGAGATTGAATTTCGGAGGAGAAAGATTCACATTCGATGAGAAATTCTCTGAAAAAGTGAGGTGAAACACAAGTTTCCACCTCCTCGTTGTTTTGTGCAAAAGAATTCATCTCATCGCAAAGTGAACCAAGTCTCATTCCAGCATCATTTAAGCTTTCCAAACCTTGGGAGTAAAGAAGAAAAGTTTCTTCCAAAGTAGGCTTCCTCGGTTCAAGAGCTTCGGACTCCTCATTTGGTTGAAACTCGTCTTCGAAAGTAACGAAATGAGAATCGTCATTGGATTCGAATAATGAATCCAACTCTAGCTCCCAATAACGATTTTCATTCCGATAAATGTTTTCAAGTCTTTCATTTTCAAGAAAATCTTGAAAATGGAAAACTTGAAAACTATCCCCAAAGTAAGAATCATTAGAATGACCGCAATAACTATAATAGTAGGACATGGCTACCTCGTAGTTGAAAGATGGAGAATCCGAGCAAAAAAAAATGAGCAACCGCGAATCAAAGTTTCATAGCGCTCAAAGTATGAAAATCCTGCAAAAAAGGTTAAAACAAAGAATACAAATACAAAAGGAAAAATACTATGAAATAATAAAACAACTACAATCTAAAACACACTCCCCGGCAACGGCGCCATTTTGATCTGGCGGAAAAAGTGTGTTCATGTGAGGACACAATCGTTGTGTGTTTCGCCGCCGCGATACCAAAGAACCTAAGCTACTACCACACTTGACAAGCGAGCACAGCGGTAAGTCGGGTGTCGTAAGAAACCCACAGGGAGTGATTAAATTTTAGACTTTAATTGTTTTAATTACTTCAGGAATAAAAGTGTAAAATAAATAAAAGAAAAGGTGATAGGGTGGTTATGGTGACAAAACAAAAGAATAAGCTACGCTACACAAAAGTAAAGCGAGGATCGGGATCGCATTCTACCACACGGATCGAAACGACTACTAATTAGAGTTAAGGCTCAAAAGCAATTTAATCGAGCATTTTCAATTAAGCATAAACATAACGCAATAAGGAATTTAAGCCAAAGTTGCGAGATTAAACATTTAATCAAAAATGGTCACACGCGGATTAAATTCGGATTATCTCTATAAACACTAGAGTTGCGTGACAAATAAAGTTAAACGCATAACAATCCAACTTTAATACACGCGGTTTCAATTAAATGTAATTTTACACGAAACCCTAACTTTCGGAGCTCGGGGCCCGAAAATGGCGGAAATGCAATCCCGACCCTATTTATCTAGGGACTAAGCATGATTAAACTAAATTAAACTAATTAACTAAGAAAGCAACAAATTAAAGCAAGAAAACCTAATTAGAAAGCATGGAAATTATCTAGAAAGCAAGGAAAGATGAAGAACAACTATATTAATGGAATTAAACTTAAAGTACAACTTACAAAACAAGAGTAGAAGAGAGGAGTAGGGCAAATCTCCCAAGATTACAAACCCTAAAATCTAAGACAAAATGAAGATATCTAGTCTAAAAAAAGATCCCCCAACTTAATACAATGTTTCCCCTTATATACCCAACCAAAAACAAACTTAAAAATAAAGATTTTCGGACTTTTCCTGTAGCCGAATTGATTCGGAAATGGTCCGAATCGATTCGGAAACAGGGGAAGTTCATTTCTGCATTTCTGAAAGCATTCCGAATCGATTCGGTTTTGGGGCGAATCGATTCGCCCCTACAGGTCTGCAATTCTGCAGCTTTGTCCTGTTTTACGGAAAATGCCGCGATTTCTTCGTTATAGCTCGGAATGAGGCACGGTCGGAGGCTACGCGAAGATAAATCAAAGGAATACAACATCCAAGAAGACATTAGGCTAAAAAACCAAAATATTAAAAGACTAAAATACCCTTGAATGTGACCTTGAGTGTGAATTTGAAGTAAAAACCATCCTAAAAATGTCATAACTCTTTCGATATAACTCGGAATCATGCACCGTCGGCGGCCACGCGAAGAGAAATCAAAGGGCTTCAACTTCCGTGAAGATCTCGGGATTCAAACCCGAAAGATGGAATTACTAAAATGCCCCCGAAGATGCAAAAGTCGACGAAACAATTCCGAAAAGCGTCCAAACTTCATACTAAGCATCCAAATACCTACAAAAGCTCAATTAACCCCTGCAAAACATGTTAACATAGAAATCCGAGGTTGTCTGGTTAACGAGCATAAATGTAGGGATTAAGATACCCGAGGGGGCTAATAATGCGTAGGTTAACGGGTGAAATACGCAATATTTGCGTCGTATCATGTCCCTTCAAGAATTTGAGGCTATGCCTTCAACGATCCATCAGATGCTAAAATTTACGACTCCCTATGGATTAAGGGAAGTGCAAGGTGACCAAATGTCGACACGTGAATGCTACTTTAACTCTGTAGAAGAGAGAGAGGAACATAAGAGGGCGACAACGACTTACAATCCCTGATCCCAGAGATGAAACAAAGCTAAAGAAGGGAGAGGTTGTGGAGGACGTAAAATCCATCGTCCTCAATAAGGACGAGCCAAAAAAACCATCCAAGTCAGCAAAACGTTAGAACCTGAGATCAAGGAGAAGCTAGTAAAGCTGATAAGGAAGTTACATAGTATCTTTTCCTGGAGCCATGAAGACATGAGAGGTATTGATCCTGTAATAATGTGACATAAACTCAATACTATATAGGATGCCAAGCCCATCAATCTAAGAAGAAGGATATACTTAAGAGAGAAGTATGAAGTCATCAGAGATGAGGTTTAAAAGATTGAAGATGCCGAGTTTATTAGAGAAGTTATATACACTGAGTGGATGTCTAATGCTGTCATAGTGCCTAAAGCTAATGGGAAATGGAGAATGTGTGTAGACTTCACCGATTTAAATAAATCTTGCCCAAAGGATAATTTCCCATGCCTTGTATAGATCAGATGGTGGATGCCACAGTAGGACATGAGCTCATAAGATTCATGGATGCATATTTCGGGTATAATCAGATCTTTATGGACTCTACTGACTCAGATAAGACAACCTTTATTACAGATAAGGGGACCTATTGCTACAAGGTCATTCCCTTTAGACTGAAGAATGCAGGGGCTACTTACCAACGTCTTGTAAATAAGATATTCGAGGATCAAATTGGAAAAACCATGGAAGTCTATGTGGACGACATGCTGATGAAGAATCTAAAGGCCGATACTCATGTGACTGACCTCGAAAGGACTTTTGAAACAATGGAAAAATATAGAATGAAGCTCAACCCAGCTAAATGTGTCTTTGGCGTCAGAGCTAATTTTTTTTGGGGTTCATCATTAATCGAAGGGGAATAGAGACTAACCCTGAGAAGATCAAGGATTTAATGGAAATAAATACACCTAGAACCATTAAAGACATTCAGAGGCTAACCGAACGAGTGGCTGCACTTAACAGGTTTGTCTCTAGAGTTACGGATAAATGTCTTCCATTGTTCAAAGTTCTTAGAAAAGCCTTTGAATGGAATGAGGAATGTGATAAAGCTTATAAAGAGCTTAAATCCTACCTCGGATCCTATCTAATCCTATCACAACCTATTCAAGGTGAGAAACTATATGTATATTTAGCTGTCTCAGAGTCAGCCATTAGTGTTGCAATAGTAAGAGAAGAGCATGGATTGTAGAGACCAGTGTACTTTAATAGCAAAGCACTCCAAGGGTCTGAGCATAAGTACCCTAGGATTGAAAATCTAGCCTATGCTTTGATATATGCTGCTAGAAAAATGAAGCCATACTTCTAGGGCCACTCCATGGTCGTCGTCACTAACTCCCCACTCAGACAGGTCCTTCATAAGCCTGAGAAGTTAGGAAGGCTAATGACCTAGGCAATCGAGTTGAGGGAGTACAATATTGCTTATCAACCTAGGGTTTCGATTATGGGACAAGCACTCGCAGACTTTGTGTCCGAGTTTACCTGGTACGAGGCTGAGGTTGAGAACCATCTTGAAACTTTAGATGAGCAAGTGGAGAGGAACGTCGACCGAGAAGAAGACAAGGCTGATATAAGCACATCCACATAAAAAGTAGTTGAAAATGAATAAGTGATGATACAAAAATATTGCATATTTCATCCTCCGAACCTACGCATTTTAGCCCCCTCGGGTGCCTTAATTTCTATATTTAAGCCCGTTAACCAGACAACCTCGGTTTATATTGTTAACATGCTATATGAGGTATAATTGGGCTTTTGTAGGTATTTAGGTACCGAGTATGGGATTCGGACGCATTCCGCGCAATTTTCGTACGCAACCGCATGTTCAAGGGCATTTTAGTCGTTTTACAGATTTGGCACCTGGCCCAACAACTTCATGGAAGTTGTATCCCTCCTCGCCAGCTTCGCGTGGCCATAAACGGTGCACGATTCTGATTCATAACGAAGAAGTTACGGCGATTTCAGCGGACGAGAAAAGCTTGGAAACCAAAACAGCAATGCACTATACTGCCCTTGTTTGATCGACAGATCGAACAGATCATCGATCGATCGACTATATTAAATTTTTGAAATTTGGCCTTGATCGACAGATCGACCAATTCATAGATCGATCGATGCTCTGTTTTCTGCAGATATTTTTTGCATTTCTTTTCTTTTCTAATTTAATTCCCACTTGGTATATAAGCCAATTTTGTTGTAATAAACAGGGGTGAACGTTTTTAGGTTAGTTTTAGTTAGGGTTTTGGGGTTTTGGATGGTTCTCCTTCATTTCTCTTTGGATTGACAACCCAATTGGTTTGTATGTTAACTATTCATCTTCCCTACCATTAATATAGTTTGTTTTCCATTAATTCTTGCTTTCTAGTGTAATTTTCATGCTTTCATAATTAGGTTTACTTGCTTTATTTCTTTCTTTCTTAGTTTAATTTAGTTTAATTCATTATGCACCCTTAGATAAATAGGGTCGGGATGCGTTTCCGCCATTTTCGGGTTTGGACCTCGAAAATTAGGTTTTGTGTAAAATTGCGTTTAATTGAAACCGCGCATATCAAAGTTAGATTGCTAAGCGTTTATCTTTCTTTGTCACGCAACGTTAGAGTTTATAGCGACAATTCGAATTTAATCCGAGTGTGACCATTTTCAGTTAAATGTTTTATCTCGCAACTTTGGGTTAAATTCCTTCTTGTGTCATGTTTATGCTTAATTGTAAATGCTCGATTAAATTGCTTTCGAGCCAAAATCTTGATTATTAGTTGTTTCGATCCGTTTGGTTCGATGCGATCCCGATCCTCGCTTTCCTTTAATTTAGCGTTAACTTCTCTTTTCTTTAGTCCACCATAACCACCCAGTCACCTTTTCTTATTTCTTTTACACCACTTTTATTCCTGAAGTAATTAAAACAATTAACATCTAAAATTCAATAACTCCCTGTGGATTTCTTACGATACCAGACTTACCGATGTGCTTGCTTGTCAAGTGTAGTTGTAGTTTAGGTTTTCTTTTGTATCACGGCGACGAAACACACGACGATTGTGCACTTTACACGCGCACACTTTTTCCGCCCGGTCACAAAATGGCGCCGTTGCCGGGGAGTTTGTTTTAGATAGTAATTGTTTTATTATTTCGTAGTATTTTTCCTTTTGTATTTGTATTCTTTGTTTTAACCTTTTTTGCAGGATAGCATATTTGAGCGCTAAGAAACTTTGATTCGCGGTTGCTCACTTTTTAGCCCGGATTCTCCATCTACAAACAACGAGGTAATCATGTCCTACTATTATAGTTATTACGGTCATTCTAATGATTCAGACTTTGGGGATAGTTTTCGAGTTTTTCATTTTCAAGATTTTCTTGAAAATGAAAGACTTGAAAACATTTATCGGAATGAAAATCGTTATTGGGATCTTGAGTTGGATTCATTATTCGAATCCAATGACGATTCTTATTTCATTACTTTCGAAGATGAGTTTCAACCAAATGAGGAGTTCGAAGCTCTTGAGCCGAGGAAACCTACTTTGGAAGAAACTTTGCTTCTTTACTCCCAAGGTTTGGAAAGCCTAAATGATGTTGGAATGAGACATGGTGCACTTTGTGATGAGATGAATTCTTTTCTACAAAACAACGAGGAGGTGGAAACTTGTGTTTCACCTCAATTTTTCAAAGAATTTCTCATCGAGTGTGAATCTTTCTCCCCCGAAATTCAATCTCCTTCCGACGATGAGTCGATTGAGATTGAATTTGTTTCATCACCATATTTGTTTTCCGTGATCGAACCATTAGAATTACCGGTTGATTCCTATGAGTCGGTAGAAACTTTTACAATTTCTACACAATTTGCCGACGAGGACTCTTTGCCGACTTTGTTTGCTACGATGGAACCTACCCTCGTGTGTGCACTATCTCCCATTCCACTTGAAAAACCTTTGGGAGATGAGTCGATTTTTCTTGGACCTCTAGTGTACCTTTCCCCCTTATTATCCAAATCCCCCATCATCAGCCCAAAATTTCAAATTGGCGATGGTTCATTTTTTTCACCACCCACATGCCTTCCGTTGTTCAAACGGAATTCTTATTTCTCGGTAGGCATGTTCGCTTTGGAGGGTCCACCGTTGATCTTTCAAAGTCAAATCCTTTTTTGGGTGGACCCTCAACTATTTAGACTTCTAGTGTATAGTTAGTGTGAAGCCTAAATAGCAGGTTGTAAATACTTAGCTTTTTAATTTTCTTTATTTCCTATTTTTCTTTCCTCTTAATTTAGTCTAGAGTAATTAGTTAACTTTTTGTTATTTGTTTCTGCTATACTCGGTACTAACTTGTTTTGTAGATTCCTTTGGACTCGCGCTTATGGAGATCGCTCCAATTTTGGGTAATATCATTCCTTTCCTCTCTTTGTGTTGTGTTCTTAATGCGCATTGAGGACAATGCAACATTTAAGTTAGGGGGTGTAGGATATTCTATCCATTTCATGTGTAGTCCATGGATTTGCTCACATTTAGTTACTAAGTATGCCTTTTTGTGAAAAAATTGAAAATTTTCAAAAATATTTTCTTTCTTTTTTCTCCTTTGTTGGGCATTTTGCCTTGTTTCCCGTGATAAATTTCAATAATTGCCTGATCCAATAGACAATTCAACGATGCATGTTCTCGATTTTAGAAATTATTATATTTTAGTCCCTAAATCATTGATATTATGAATAACTTCATGAATTAAACTTTAATCCGTGAGCACATGCACCATTCTTGTTATATTGATTTGGTTGAAGATTTTTATAACTCGGTATGCTTTTGCTGCATTGTATATACTTACACCGAGTGAGATTAGAGACTTATCTTCATTTGTGAGTGTATACACTATTCTTTCCTCTTTGAAAACGTTGAATTCGTCGGTAATCTCTTTATTCTTTCATTGACCGTTCATTAATTGAGTTCATCCTAGAAATGTGTTACTTGAGCATGATTTTCATGTATTGTTTTGACTCGAGAATTGCGTATACTTTTTGAAATGATCATTGGCCTTCTTTGTTTTATAGCCCATATGACCTTGACCTCACCTTTTATATGTTCCCTAGTCAACCCACTTGAGCCTAAATACTAGCCTTTCTTTTCACTACCCAAAATCCCATAACCCACTCCAAATTGGGGTTTTAAAACATACATACACTTTCCATACCTTTGTTTGGAATGTTACTTGGGATTGAATGATGTTTTTATGATGTCGGTTGCAATTTAGGCATATGAGAGTTTGATAAGTAAAGAAAAGAAAGTAGTGAAAAAGTGAAGAAAAGGAGAAAGCAAAAAGCAAAAGAAAACAAAAAAAATAAAACATGAGAAAAAGAAGAAATGAAAAGAAAAGAGAAAGTTGTATATGTTGTGTATATAGTTCAATAAGCTTTGATTACTCTCCCCGATGATATATTTAATGCCGTTTTGGAACTTGTTTTTCCAATTTTGTTATTGCACGCATTCTCCCATTATCCCGAGTTTTTATCCCGAACACTTTGAATCCGTACATACATTCCTTCGTTTCGCACCCTAGCCATACCTACATCATAACCCTATTAAAGTCCTATGTGATCTTAGGTTGATGTAATTCAAAAGTCATAATAGTTGTGATAATCTGTGAAAATGCATTTCGCCTCTTTTAGTGTGCGGTATCCTTTCATTGAGATTACAGTTTTTCAGTTTATATATAGCGTTCTTCTTCTGTGACATGTGTGCGGCCTAGTTTCCATTTACATTTACTCTTAAGCCCACATGTTCCGTGTGTTACCTCCCTATTTTGAGTGAATTCGCTTGATGAGTGTAATGCCCGTGAGGATTGAATATATGCTTGCTTTAATGTATATCCGGTTTATTTAAGTTTTTGCAAAATCACACTTTGCATATGCTCACTCCCCTCCCACATTTTAAGGTTTCAATTCTATGAGGTGCATTCTATAATGTTAATGATTTGGACTTTTGTGTGAATTCATTCACTTTGCTAATAATGCGTATGAAATCCTTTCCGCCATTGTTGGGCTTGTTGCATGTTGGGTTGGGCTTATTTTGAGGAAACCATGTGATGTTTGTGGGTACCATCTCTGAAAACCCTCACGAGGCGACACTCGTCCACTAGGGTGACCTAGGGGTTTAACGGCTTATTGCATACGCTAAATGCAATCGAATCGCCCGCGAAAGTGGCCTTATGCATTTATACCATATTTTTGTACTTATCCTTCTTTTGGTTTTCTTGTAGTTTTTGTTGCATCCTATTTCATTGCTAGGGACTAGCAATGTGTAAGTTAGGGGGTGTGATGATACGCAAATATTGCGTATTTCATCCTCCGAACCTACGCGTTTTAGCCCCCTCGGGTGCCTTAATCTCTATATTTAAGCCCGTTAACCAGACAACCTCGATTTATATTTTTAACATGCTATATGAGGTATAATTGGGCTTTTGTAGGTATTTAGGTTCCAAGTATGGGATTCAGACGCATTCCGCACAATTTCCGTACGCAACCGCACGTTCAAGGGCATTTTAGTCATTTTATAGATTGGGTACCTAGCCCAACATATTCATGGAAGTTGTAGCCCTCCTCGCAAGCTTCGTGTGGCCACAAACGGTGCGCGATTCCGATTCATAACGAAGAAGTTACGGCGATTTCAGCGGACGAGAAAAGCTTGGAAACCAAAACAGCAATGCAGTGTACTGCCCCTGTTTGATCGACAGATCGACCAGATCATCGATCGATCGACTATATTAAATTTCTGAAATTTGGCCTTGATCGACAGATCAATCGATGCTCTGTTTTCTGCAGATATTTTTTGCATTTCTTTTCTTTTCTCTTTTCTTTTCTAATTTAATTCCCACTTGGTATATAAGCCAATTTTGTTGAAATAAACAGGGGTGAACGTTTTTAGGTTAGTTTTAGTTGGTTTGTATGTTAACTATTCATCTTCCCTACCATTAATATAGTTTGTTTTCCATTAATTCTTGCTTTCTAGTGTAATTTTCATGCTTTCATAATTAGGTTTACTTGATTTATTTCTTGCTTTCTTAGATTAATTTAGTTTAATTCATTATGCACCCTTAGATAAATAGGGTCGTATGCGTTTCCTCCATTTTCGGGTTTGGACCTCGAAAATTAGGTTTTGTGTAAAATTGCGTTTAATTGAAACCACGCATATCAAAGTTGGATTGCTAAGCGTTTATCTTTCTTTGTCACGCAACGTTAGAGTTTATAGCGACAATCCGAATTTAATCCGCGTGTGACCATTTTCAGTTAAATGTTTTATCTCGCAACTTTGGGTTAAATTCCTTCTTGTGTGATGTTTATGCTTAACTGTAAATGCTCGATTAAATTGCTTTCGAGCCGAAATCTTGATTATTAGTTGTTTCGATCCGTTTGGTTCGATGCGATCCCGATCCTCGCTTTCCTTTAATTTAGCGTTAACTTCTCTTTTCTTTAGTCCACCATAACCACCCAGTCACCTTTTCTTATTTCTTTTACACCACTTTTATTCCTGAAGTAATTAAAACAATTAACATCTAAAATTCAATAACTCCATGTGGATTTCTTACGATACCCGACTTACCGCTGTGCTTGCTTGTCAAGTGTAGTTGTAGTTTAGGTTTTCTTTTGTATCGCGGCGGCGAAACACACGACGATTGTGCACTTTACACGTGCACACTTTTTTCGCCCGGTCAATAAGAAAGACACCTCTTCAAATAAAGGGCCCTAACAAAGGGATACTTCTATTCAAATGAAACCATTTGGAACCTCTTAATTTATGGGTTGTCTTGTGAAAACGGGAGTGGAGAAGGGTTGATATTGTCGGCCCCCGATGGTACAGATATTGAGTATGCACTGACCTTCAACTTTAAAGCTTCCTACAACGAATCAGAGTATGAAGCATTAATAACAGGTCTTTCTTTGGCAAAAGCCCTAGGCATAGGCTAGCTCCTAGTCCATAGTGACTCAAGATTGGTTGTGAACCAGATCCAAGGGGTGTATGAAGCCAAAGATGAAAGGATGACCAGATACCTGAAGAATGTGAGATCAATACTAGAAGGCTTCTAAGAGATAAAAATGAGAGAAGAAAGAGAATGATGAAAGAGAAAAGGTATTTAAACATTCCCTAATAATGGGGCGTAATTTTCAAGGCGTCCATCATTAGCCTAGAGAACCTAAAAGAGCTGTCATACCTTGGGGAATATGTTAGAAACTTTAATGAGTGACATGTTTCCCAGGAATCACTCCACATCCCGAGACACCAAATGTAACTCGGCATCGGTCTGACTTATATACCCCTCAGCCACCTACTCACATAGGAAACTAAGGGCTAAAGGGTGATTGATATGACAATATGTACCCTTATACTCGTAATCTATAACCTCGGCTAATATAATGGCCGAGTCGGTAGGAGGATCACAATCTCCATCAGACAAGCCATACTTCACAAGGTCGGGCCCACAATAACCCACCTCGACTGGCCACTAGTCGAGGTTAGACATACATCATTGTCTCACGCAACTGCCACCATCGTGCCCTTCTTCAGTTGAGGCTCCAGCTATGATAATCTAACCTCAATTGGTAAATCAGGCCGAGGTTATACTTGCATTTGAAAGATCAAAGACAACCCTCAGACTCACCAAACATCATACTCGGCTAGGCTGAGGTTACCATGGATGACATCATAAGTCCAACCATACGTAAGCACATGGGAGGACTTGTAACACGTGGACTAAACCGTTATAACAAATTTATTCCCCTCAGGGAGGGAATATTTGGTCATCATTACCTTCATGTGGTGTAGCCAAATGTCCACATGATATTCTTTCGATCTTTACACACATGCTCATGGCATGCTTGGGGGTTACACTACACCCTCAAGCACTATATATACATGCCTTCTTCTACCTAGAGAAGGATCCATAATGGCAACCCTAGCAAAAGCTCTGTAGAAATACACTGTAGAGAGAGAAAGTGAGAGATTGTATCACAAGCCATTAGTGCCCTTGTTCTAGTGGAATTCACTCACACTCACACTGGATGTAGGCCAAATTGGCTGAACCACTTAAATGAAAGTGTTTATCCTCATCTCCTTCTACTAGTTTATTACTCTTGTGCTACCAAAGTAGCTACTAGCTTGAGCTTATCAACACCTGATACTGGTGGTACTGTTTATGGTAATAATAAGCGTCACAAACAACTTGTGTGCACCCAATGTAACACATAGCAATGGGTCGTGCATTTGTGAAACTCTCGATTTGAGAATAGAACCTGGATTTGAGATTAGGAACACTTAGTCTTGAAAACGTGCCACGAGGGGGCGCACGCCACCAACCCCACCAAATGGTACCACGGGAACTACTAACACCTTGTGCCCATACCACTAACACATAGCAACCAGTCGCATAGTTGCAGGACTCTCACTATGATAATAGGACCCGAATTTAAAAATAAGCACACTTAGGCTTGAAAATATGTCGCGAGTAGGTGGAAAAGCACTAATAACCCCCAAAAGAAACCGCGAGTTCCACGAAAACCTCATGTGTGTCCATGTAATACGTATCAATCGTTCGCGCATTTGCGGGACTCACGGTTTGTGAATAGGACCCAAATTTGAGAGTAAGAACACTTTGGCTTGAAAACGTACCGCGAGGGGGCGGACGCCACCAAACCCCTTCTAAACGACACCGAGGGAAGCACAAACAACTCATGTGCATCCAACATAACACATAGCAGCCGACCATATAGTTACGGGACTATCGGTTTGAGAATGTGACCCAAATTTGAGAGTAGGAACATTTAGGCTTGAATACATGTCGCGAGGGGGAGGACGCCACCCCCTCCCCCTCACATAAAGAACATGGGCAGTGAAATGGTACAACCATCTCGTACGCATTAAACATAACATATAACAATCAACCAGGCAGTCACGGGGTACCTGATTTGAGAAAAGGACTAGGATTTATAAGTAGGAACACATAGGCCTGAAAATGTCCTGCCATGGGGAGGATGCCACCAGCTCCCCCTAAATGACACCGTATGAAGCAGGAATAGCTCGTGCGCATCCATCGTAAAACGTAAAAATCGATCACACAATCGGGGGACTCCCACTTTAAGAATCTGACCAAAATTTGAGAGTAGGAACACTTAGGCTTGAAACGTGTTGTGAGGGTGTGGACGCCAACACCCCCGCCCCCCCCCCCCCCCCCCCCCGCCAAATAGCACTACGGGTGGCATGACTAGCTCATGTGCCTCTAATGTAACACATAGCAACTGGTCGCGTAGTCTCGGGATGCTCGATTTGAGAATAGGACCCAAATTTTAGAGTTCCAACACTTAAGCTTAAAAACATGCTGTGAGGTGGAGTATACCACCAACCCCACCCCAAATAGCACCACGAGTGCCATGAACAACACATGCATGTCCAACGTAATATATAACAACCGATCGCATAGTCACGGGACTCCCGGTTTGACAATATGACCCAAATTTGAAAGTAGGTACACTTAGTCTTAAAAAGGTGCTGCAAATGGGAGGATAACAACAACCCCCCAAACGGCACGAAGGGATGAACAAACAGCTCGTGCATGTCTAATGTAACACGTAGCAACTAGTTTCATAGTCACGAGAGGCTCGGTTTGAGAATAGGACACAAATTTAAGATTGACAACACTTAGGCTTGAAAATGTGCTACGACGGGGCGGACGCCACGACCCCCCCCCCCCCCCCCGCCTAAATGGAACTACGAGTGGACCGAACAACTCATGTGTGTCCAACATGTAGCAACTGATTGCGTAGTTGAGGGATGTCCAGTTTAAAATAGGACTCTATTTGATAGTAGGAATACTTTGGATTGAAAATGTGTTGCGAGAGGGTGGATGCCACCAAACCCCCTCCCCAAAACGGCACTGCATGGGGAACGAACACCTCATTCGCATCCAGCGTATAAAGTAGCAACTCACCATTTAGTCGCGGGACTCCTGCTTTAGAATATGACCAAAATTTGAAAATAGGCACACTTAGGCTTGAAAATTGGCCACGGTTGGACGCAAACCATCAATAACTCCCAAATCGCACTGCGAGTGGCACAAACACCTCGTGCATGTCCGACATAATGTGTATCCATCGGTTGTGTAGTCGCGAGACTCTCGATTTGTAAATAGGACCAAATTTAAAAATATTCACAGTTAGTCTTGAAACTGTATCGCGAGTGGGCATAAACAAGAACCAACCCCTAAACGGGACCTCAAGTGGCACAAATAACTTATGCGTGTCCAATGTAATACGTAGCAATCAACCGCATAGCCACGAGACTCCCTTTTTTATAATAGGATCCAAATTTCAAAATAAGCAAACTTAAGCTTGAAAACATGCCGCGAGTGGGAGGAAAGCACTAATAGCCCCCAAATGGCACCAGAGTAGCACGAATGCCTCTTGGGCATCTAACGTAACACAATAATTTCTCTCACAGTCATGGGACTCCCGATTTGTGAATAAGACCCGAATTTGAGAGTAGTAACACTTGGCTTGAAAACATACCGTAAGGGGACAGATTCCCCCCCCCCCCCTAAACTGCACCATGGGTGGTACGAACAACTAGTGCATGCCCAACGTAATTCATAACAACTGGTCGCGCAATTGCGGGAATTCCGATCAGAGAATAGGACCCGAATTTGTGATTAGGAACACTTAGGCTTGAAAATGTGCTACGAGGAGATGACGCCACCGATGTCCACCCAAAGGACACCACGTGTGGTATGAACAACTCGTGTGCATCCAAAGTAACACGTAGCAACCTGACGCACACTTGTGGGACTCCCAATTTGAGACTAGGACCTGAATTTGAGAGTAGGAACACTTAAGCTTGAAAACATGCCGTGAGGTGGAGGACTCCCCCCCCCCCCCAAACTGCACCACAATTGGAACAAATAGCTCATGCACGTTCAACAGAACACGTAGAAATCGGTTGTGCGGTCGAAAAATCCTCGATTTAATAATAGGACCCGAATTTAAGAGTACGAACACTTAGGCTTAAAAACATGCCGTTAGGACAAGAACTCCCCCCCCCCCCCCCAAATGGAACCGTGGGTAGAATGAATAGATTGTATACATCCATTGTAACACGTAGCAACTGATCGCACAGTCTCGGGAATCCCAATTTGGGAATAGGACCTGAATTTGAGAGTGGGAACTCTTAGGCTTAAAAATATGCCATGAGGGTAAGGAAGCCACCAACCCCCCAAAACAGAACTTCGGGTGGCACAAACAACTCTTGCTTGTCCAACGTAACGCATAGCAATAATTCTCTTAGTAGTAGAATTCTTAATTTGTGAATAGGACCCGGATTTTAGAGTAGGATTAATTAGGCATAAAAACCTTCCGCGAGGGGGAAGACACCACGAATTCCCCCCAAATGAAACCACAAGTGGCAAAAATAGATCGCGTGTGTCCAACCTAAGACATAGCAACCATCCACACAGTCGTGGAATGCTTGGTTTGAGAATAGGACCCGAATTTGACGGTAAGAACACTTAGGATTGAAAACGTATCGTGAGAGGGTACATGCCACTAGCCCCCCAAATAAAACCACGGGCTGCACGAATAACTCACTCGCATAAATGGAACATGTAGAAACTGTCTGAATAGTCATGGGGCTCACGGTTTGAGAATAGGACCAGGATTTGAGAGTAGTAATACTTAGGTTTGAGAATGTGTCATGAGGGGAATGACTCCACAACCCCCCCCCCCCCCCCCAAATGGACCCGTGGGTGACACGAACACCTCGTGCACATTCAACTAACATGTAGTAACCGATCGTGTAGTCACAGGTCTCTCGGTTTAAGAATAGGGACCAAATTTGAGAATAGGCACCCATAGGCTTGAAAACGTGCCTCGAGTCCCCCAAATGGAACCGCGAGTGGAATGAACACCTTGTGCATGTCCAACCTAATAGGTAGCAATCGGACGTGAAGTTGCAAGACTCTCGATTTGAGAATATGACACGAATTTGATAGTTGGAATACTTTGGATTGAAAACGTGATGCGAGGGGGCAAAAGCAACCCCCCAGATGGCACCGTGGGCATGTAAAATATAACATGTAAAAAATAGCCAGAAATCATGGGACTCCCAATTTTAGAATAGGACTCAAATTTGAAAGTAGGAACACTTTGGCTTAAAATCGGGTCGTGAGGGGGATGATGCCACCCACACCCACCCCCCAAAACGGTGATGCGGGTGGAGAAAATGACCAGGAAGTCACGGGATGCCCTGTTTGAGAAAAGGATCCATTTTGGAGAGTCGGAAAACTTAGGATTAAAAACATGCCGCGAGGGAGAGGTCGCTAACAACACCACCTAAACGCTACCATGGGTGGCACGAATAACTCATACGCATCTAACGTTACATGTAACAATCGATTGAGTAGTCGTGGGTCTCTCGGTTTGAAAATATGACCCCGTATTTGTGAGTAGGAACACTTAGGTTTAAAAACATCCGATGAGGAGACAGATGCCACCCCGTAAATGATACTGGGGGGGGGCATGAACAACTCGTTTGCATCCAACGTAATACAGAGAAACTAGCCACGTAGTTGCGGGATGCCCGATGTGAGAATAAGACCTAAATTTGAGAGTAGGAAAATTTAGTCTTGAAAACATGTTGGGAGGGGGAAGATGCCACAAACCCCCTAAATAGCATGACGGGTGGCGCAAACACCTCATGCGCATCCAAAGTAATACATAGCAATCGATCGCGCAGTTGTAGGACACTAGGTTTGAGAATAGTACCCTAATTTAAAAATATGCACACTTAGGCTTGAAAACATGCCGCGAGTGGGCGAAAACCACCAACAGCCCCCACACGGTACCACGAGTGGCACAAACACCTTGTGTGAATCCAACGTAACGCGTAGAAATAGGTCGTGTAGTTACAAGACTCCTGATTTGAGAATAGGCACACTTAGGCTTGAAAACATGTATTGATGGGGCGGCAGCCTCCAACCCCGAAAAAGTATCGCAGGCGACTCGAATAGCTCGTGCAAACCCAATATAACATGTAACTGTCGTTCTCATAGTCAGGGAACTCTCGGTTTGAGAATAGGACCTAGATGTGAGAGTAGGCACACTTATGCATTAAAACGTGCCGCGAAAGGGAATAAACAACCAACCAACTCAAATGGCACCACGATCGAAATAAACACCTCATACCCTTACAACTAACACGTAGCAATTGGCTGCATAGTTGCCGAACTCTTGGTCTGAGAATAGGACCTAAATTAGAAAGTACGCACACTTAGGCTTAAAAACGTGCTGTGAGTGGGTGAAAACCATAAACAACCCCGAAATAGCACCGCGAGTGGCACGAACACATCGTATGTGTCCAAGTAATACGTGCCACAAGGAGGAGTCCACTAGATCAGTCCACTAACTCCCAACAAATGACACTGCGGGTGGTACGAGTAGCTCGTGCACATCCAACATAACACATAGCAACTGACTGTGCAGTCGCAAGAAGCCCAGTTTAAGAATAGGACCCGAATTTGAGGGTAGGAACACTTAGTGTTGAAAACATACTGTGAGGGGACACCCCCCCCCCAAATGGTACCACGGTCAGTGTGAACAACTCGTGTTCATCCAACGTAAGACGTAGCAACTGATAACACCGTCGCGGGATGCTCAACTTGAGAATTGGACCCGAATTTAAGAGTAGAACCCTTGGGTTTGAAAATGTTCCGCGAGGGGTTAGACACCAACCCCCCCCCCCCCAAACAATACCACAGGTGGAACGAATAGCTAGTGCATGTCCAACATAATATGTAGCAAATGACCGTGCAATCGTGGTACTCCCAATTTGGAATAGGACCCAAAGAACCCATATTATTTTTGCCAGTTAAATATGGTCACATCTCTAGTTCGTGACCATATTTTATTTTTTCATGATATATGTTGTGTCACTTGGAGGCCATGAACAAAATGCAATGGGTATATTGGTTGGTCATGGCTATGGTCCGTGACCACCGTCATAAGGGACGGAAATATAGTCACAACTTAAGGCCTTGACCACTATCATGAGGTGTAGAGTTAGTCACGACTTTAGGATGCGGCCAAAATTGTGAGGGTTAGGATGCAGTCACAGCTATGGGTCATGATCAACTAACCATATAGTCAAGATGGGGTCAGGGATTTGGTCCATGACCAACTAGTCATAGCCCCTCTCCACAACTGTTTTCCCTAACACAATGGTCCATGACCATTACTCTTGGTCAGGTACTTGGTCTATGACTTGTAATATTGGTCATGCTAGATTTGGTCACGGCCCAGGTCTTTAACCGATGGGCTTGGTCATGACCTTAGATGATGACCATTTGCCTATTTTGGTGTAGTGCGAAGGGAGAACAATTCACTTGCCCACAAAAAAAGGCTTAATATCACCTCTCCCTACTGCATCTTCTAATCCTTTAAACAACTTCATTCTCAACTAAGGTTTATTCCAACGTATTCATCATAATAAATCTTCCTCAACATAAGTTTTTGCATCAACCAAGTATTATTAGAACAATCTCCCCAAACGTGTGAGATTCTCTGATTCATTTATCCTTGTTTGAATTTAGTACGTACAATATTCTCGTATGGTAATGGAATCTATATTGGTTCATAGTATTCCCATATTTTTCTTGTACTTTATTCTAATTTGAAAGGCATCTTCACTGTAAAGAAATAACATTGTGTACTGCATAGCCATAAATGATATATACAGTTCGCTAATTCTTTTTAAACCCATTAATTTATTATCATAAATTACGTGTCGTGTTAATTTAGTTTCATGAATACCGAGATGAAATCCTGATGTTGAAAATGATCACGTGCCATTGTAAACACTTTTCTAGTTCATTATGTCAATCAAACATGCTGATGAGATCCTCGACGATCTTCCCATCCACACTTGAAGAACTGTTATGTCCATGAATGGCTTCTAACCTATTTGAAATATCGTTCTCAGTGTTATAAATCTAAACCTACGAAAACTTTGAGGGATCTCCTTCTATCGATAACAGTGAACCAATTTTGTGATTGTTTTGCACACTAATAGGATAAACTTAGGGTCCACCCCAATTATTGATACAATTGTCAACATTTCCACCTAAAGAAGTGAATAAAAATATCGAATTTTGACCTTGTATATTGTCATAAAAAATTGCAAACCCCCTTCCACTATCGAGCTCCGAAAGATCTTTAAGAAATGAAGGTCGTTTTCTTAGAGGGGGTAATTGTATCTTTCCTTGTCGACAACATAAAGGGAACTTCACATTACTATGTATTTTTTTTTGCTTTGCTCCATATAATACCACAATGGTATTAATAACTGTGAGTTGGCCTTCAAAAATTCCAACCTTCTATAAACTTTCATGTAATAAAGAGATTAAAAGTTACTGAGTTGTAGTATAACATTTTATATTGTGCCACTTAAAGCGAAGACTTTGAGAAGTATTTTCTTACTTAATTGAGGCGAGGGAATAATTTCCGTAGTAGATATGTTGGTATGTGTATGGGAATGAGACCCATGTGAATGGGTAACACTTCTTATTGTTGACCCATAGAATCTTATATTATTACCTGCAAGTAGGTTATAGAATTTTAGATTTCTATTTTCACTATAGTGTTAAACCTTTTGTTCTTAATTTTTTTTAAACCCTGAATGGGTTATTAATTTTTTAAGGGATAAGAGATGTGTAAAATCGGACCCGAATTCTTCTTTATTGTATCTTGTTGAATAACATCAATAACGTGTTTAAGAGTGTATCCAATGTCGCACCCATGAATATGATTTCATTCCTTTTTTACAATGTTAGATGTTGAAATAACACTTCCATCTTCATTCAATGTTTTTCATTTCTATCCTAAACAACCACTGCAACTATTGAGACAATATAGTGTGGGATTTATGATTGTATGAAAGTTTTTGAAATTTAAGTGGGAATCTTTGGTAATTCATGTTGTATTTGATTCCACTACTTTATGTTACTATTTCTAATCAATCTTCTTTGAAACTTATGAAAAATTGTTTTAAGTGGTCCGGTTATATGGTCAATTGTAAAAATCATAGATTAGGTCATAAATAAGACAAATTCAATTAAATCCATGTTTATCTTAATTAATTAAGTGAGACTAAAAGTGCAAGATATTTAATTTAAATCTAATAAAATAAACAATAACAGAAGATGTGAGGAAAAAACATTTTGAGAAAATTCATTTTTTAGCATTGTTAGAACTAAGGCATTATAGATTGACACAAACGGACTTACAAACTAAGACTTCAATACGTATATCAGTTATGTCTCCTTTCCTATTGATAACATAATGTAGTGCATATCCAACAACGCTCTAAAATAAGTTCTAGTTGCCTCGGTGTACTCGATCATCCTTAGAAAACTCCTTTCCCCTCTTCAACAGTGAAGAATAAACTTCACAAGGAAATGAATATGTGATGTATTATTCAAGGTTTGATAAAGTTATCAGAAAACATCGATGGGGTTTAGATTTGAAAAATCAATTTATTTATCACAAAAGATATGTAAAAAAAGATTGCAAAGAAGTGTGAGTTTGTAACTCTTTAAATAGGGATAAGAATCTCAAAGAGATTAACTTGAAAATACTGCATTTGAAACTGAGTAAAAAATATTTTTTCGCAGGCTCATTCAAACGAATGGGAACCCATTCGAATGACCCGTGCAAATCCTTTGGAACCACACCAAACGATATATCGAACAACATTCCAGAGTGATGAGGAAATTTGATTGTTTGATGTTACATAAGACAACTTGCATCAAACGAGTATAAGAATCTCCTTTGAACGAGCCTCCATACCTCGTTCCAGTTGACTTCCTTAAAATAGTTTTTTCATTAAAGATTTTTAAAAAAATATTTTATGTTTACAAACACTTTTAAAATAGACCTAAACATAATGATTACACGAAATGAAACTTGTATACCTTCTCCGATGATTGTAGTGACGGTCTTAACTCTTTAATCTTCGATTGTTGCATTTGGTCAGTAATTTATCTTCAATTGAAGCTCTTGGGAATGTATATGATGATGTAGAGGTGTAACAAAATATTCCAAATTTAAAAATGTAATGAGCAATTTTAAATCTCTCTCTTACAAATCTCCCAATTTGGATATTCCACTACAAAACACAATACCCGAAAAAATAACCCATATGACAAGTTCAACTAATGTACCTCCCAAACTCGAAAAGGAAAAGACACTTACAACATTATCACAACTGGGGATCTTCGTCGCATAGTCCATGATATCATCGTTGCAGAAAAATATCTACATACATGAAACAAAGAAAGAATGTCGCGACTCTTGGAGTTTGTAGAAAACAAAACTCCCCCTTGTTATGATATCCCCCTTTTGTTCGAAATAGATACAGAGTTAGAAGCTAAACCTAAAAAGTTATTATCATGAGGAAACACCTTTGAAATATCATCATAAAGTACGGACAACTATGCAAAAACGATGAAACTTTAACAAATCAACAAACTATTTTTGATCATTTTGAAATTTTTTAGTATATAAAAAAAAAACAAATACAAACAATCACATCATGGAGTAGCACAAAAAATCCTAATCATGGATATGAAATTAATAGCTGTGAGCTTAATGCATGAGAAAGTCAACATAGGCATACATAGCAATGGTGCACGAAGTTAAAGAGACACTGCTAAAGAAAGAACTCAATTCAACCTTTTGTGTAAAAAAAATTGAACAAAGTGAAATTGACTCAACTCATACGAAATGTCATGAATTTCAATGCTTCTCAAATCAATAACGCTAAAATATTTAATATTTTTGAAGAAATTTCATTGTGAAAACCCATTGATATTCAACTTCTAACACCCTCAAAATCTCATATTTTAAGCATAAACTCTTAATTTTTTTAAATGAATCTTTTTGCTCATTTCCAATAAAGCATCAATGAAACAAATTGGCCTTGAAACTTTTGTTTTTATGTTTTGGATTTTATTTGTCTCTTTTCAATGGTGTCTTTTAATGCAAAAAACTGCTTCTTTCGTAGCCATTTTGCATTTCTTAAACACATATCAATCAATATTCCGATAAAAAAATCTGGGTAATGGTTTTTACATGCACAATTAGTTCCTAGTACATTTGGTTCGTTATTAAGAATGATTGAGATAAGAACATCCTATTCAACGTATGGCAAGAAAGTAAAATGTTCAAAACTTTGTGCATGTCTACAATCAATGTGATTTAATGAGTCCAACATGGAGGAAGTAAGCAACAATGGACAACGCAATGATAAATAGGCATTATTAAGAAATAAAAAGGAAGCCAAGTTTCATGACACCATCATTAAGACACATGAACGGGTGGAATGGAATTGTGATTTGAACATCTTAAATGCACATCTGTATATGGAGTAAAACAAAATAAAAAAAATATTTTTGTAATTTTTGAAAAGTTTAATGAAAATAAAATATTTTTTGAATTCTTATTTTTTTTCTAAAATAAAATGATTAACATATAATCAAGGACATCTAAAACATTTCGCAATAAATAAAAATCCAAGACTAAAGGAAAATGCAGTACGACTAGAGAGAAATAATATGCAAGCACACCTAGGCTATGCGTGAAATAAAAAAATACTCACTCGTGAGAGAAAACCTCACTACCTAAAGGTGTTTTGGCATTATGTTTGTGTAAAGGAATGATGTAAGAAAAAACATATCTACTAATCTCTTGCTTACACTTATCATTATTGACACTAGTCATTGTGTTGGAAGTGTTCTCAAAAGGCATAGACATATTTTGAAATTATTCCAATAGATGTTTAGAATCATTAAATAGAATCTCAACTTGCTCTATAAGACTAGCAAGATCTTTATGGCGGTGTGTGGGAGCATGTATGTGCGAGACTCTTTCTAGTTTGTAATAAATCTCCCTTAGGTGACCCCTTCGTTTGAAATGGGTAAAAACATAGATTTCTTTGCGTTTACCTTAGTTAAAATGCCTACGATTAATTCTCCTTGGTGGGTTATGTGGATGACCATAAGGATCTAATGCAAACCTAGAAACTGATTCTGGTGTGGTATTGGAAGTGGATGTACCTATGTAACCTATGTCGTGCCTCTCTCTAAAACCTTTAGTGGGATCTAGGAACATCTTTTCAAAATTTTGAGATTTCTCCTCTAAGGTGACTTTGAACTCCTAGGCACATTCAAGATCTTTCTCATTTGGGACACATTGTCTTCAAGTTTCTTACAAGTATCCAATGATTCTTGAAGATCTCTCATAAGACTAGCCACTTTTTTGGTCAAGAGGATCGTTTTCCTATCCACACAAAAAGTTTCTCAATTAAAGAGATTTTAACCGCGACCTCACTCTCTCTCAAAACTTTCAACTACTTCTCTAAAGACAACTCCCTAAGAGTCAATTTTTTATTTTTAGTTTTAGTTTTTAAAGATTTGGTGAAATGTTCAAAGTATGCATAGTAGAGACCAGAATAATTCGATTCAATGTTGAGGTTATTACATTTAGAAGCGTTCGCATCAGTGAGAGACATACTTGTAGTGTTAACGTGACTAGCCTTTAATGCGTAAAAGTTACGTTCATGTGGTGATTAATCCCGGGAATCCATTGAATAAACATCACTATCTCTTAGAGTGTCATTACAAGTGGCTTTGCCTTTATATTGTGCCTTAAGAATCATGGAAGACTCATGGGCTTTGTGACCTTTTCCCTCATACTCATAACACCTCTCCGATTCATCTTCCTTACGACACTAACCTCTGGCTTTCTTCAGATCATTCTAAAAAAATCTCTTCCTTTCTTTGTAATTTTTTTCTCAAAACTTTTATTTTCTAATTTGGATTAATTTTGTTTTTTGAATTTTTAGAAACTTTTTGAATTTTTAGCAAATAGGGAAAGATCAACGTGATCAAACTCATAATTGGAGTCATAAACCTCCTCTTTTCTTTTTTAGATTTTAAAGATATTCTATTTTTGGGGGTTTCGAGGAACATTTGTAATTCTATGTTTCGAGATCGCCTATAAGTTCTTCTATCCTAGTTGTGACTAGTATTCCCAAAGAGTCCATACAGTTACCCCCATACTAAAACAAGACGGGAGAAACCACCAAAGTTTCTTAATAACTCTCACTTATGGAATTTTCTCATCTAAATTAAAACATGAATTTACAATTTCATGTATACGAGCATAAAATACATCAAAAGTGTCAGTATTATGCATGCGTATAGTTTCAAATTACGTGGTGAGCTTTAGAAGTTTATAAGCTTTAACAGAATTGGGACCCTTATGTGTGAGTTGGAGAATATCCCAATCTTCTTTAGACGTTGTACCAATCATGATGCGATGACATTATTCGAGTGTGACATCACCAGAAAAGGCATTTAATCCTAGAGAGTTGAAATTACTCAATATAAAATCATCATCAGTCCAATTTGTGTCTGGATTGAGACTACCAGCATTTTCATTAGTCACAATAGGAGTAGTCCACCCCCTTTCAATAATAATCCAAACACGTTTGTCGATCAATTTCAAAGAAGATCTCATTCTATCTTTCCACTAAGCCAAATTCATGTCATTAAAGTGTCCTATTCTATGAATTCTTTATATAACCAACATGATTAATTTAAATAACTTGTAAAAATAAGATCCGATACTAATTTGAAAAAAGTTTAGAGTGGTTCGATTATATGGTCAAATGTAGAAATCGTAGAATAGGTCACAAATAAGTCAAATTACATTAAATTCAATTTTATCTTGATTAATTAGGTCAAACTAAAAGCAATATATTGAATCCAAATCGAATCAAACAAACCACAACACAAGATGTGAGGAAAAACTATTTCGAGAAAATTACTTTTTTCACCCTGTTACAACTAAGATATTATAGAATGACAAAATATACCAACAAACTTATACTTCACTAAGGATCATAGTTATGTCCCATTTCTTGTTGATAATAGAATGTGGTGCATATCCAGTAATGCTCCACAATAAGCTCCACTTGACTTAGTGTCCACCAATCGGCCTCAGGAAACTCTTTTCATATATTTAGTAGTGAAGAACAAACTCTATAGGGATATAAATACATAATGTGTTCTTCAAGATTTGATAAATTGATCGAAAACATCCAAGGGGGTTGGATTTGAAAAGTGAGAGTGCGCCAGCAATCAATGATTAACTTGTTTCATTAAATTCTAACTTTTAATCCCAAAAATACGAACTCTTGCAACCAAATTGTGACAGACTGAATAAATCAAACCAATAATGCAAAGTCAATCACAATATGTAATGACTTACAATTACAGCAAAATACAATTTTGATGCACGAATACCTGCAGGAGTCGGTTCATTATCGGCGGCATTTTTCAGCAAAAGGCCTCGTTAAAACTCCAATATCAGCATTATATAATGACCCTTCTTCTCCCCAAGGTTACTCTAAGATGAGTAGAACAATTGTATCTAGGGTTTAAAGATTCACACAAATGTTTGGGAAGGATTTGTGAATAAAAAAGGAATTAAATTTTGAAAATACAAAGTCTTTTTCTGGAAGGAATATTTGCAGAAAAATTAGTGCCAAAAGACTTTGAAAATGTGTTGAATGACACTTCTTTAAATACAAAATTTGAGTTGGCACGTTGCTCGAACGTCAGGCCACGTCGGTCAAACGACTTCGCGCGAGATGGCTATGTCGCGCAAACAACAAGCCAATCTCGCTCGAACGACGTGAGCGAGATTTTTTCTTCGCCTCTATACTTAGAAAAAATTCATTTTGCGAAGTAAAAATGTTTCGGGCCTTTAAAAATATTTTAGAAAAATTTCCCAAATATTTATGTGAATAATAAACACTCCAATTAAATTATTTTACCATAATCGCTAGTGGAGTAGCCGGAACGGTTAAAAAGTACGTTGCATGTAAGTATGAAGATGATGGATGCGTGGATTCAGATAAAGGCCGTTATGGATGATCATGTTGACAAGCCTAATGTTGCGGTATCGGACATACCATCTGTGATCGAGGACAAATATAAAATTCCTAGATTCTAACTCGAAGATTTATAAAATTATGTCCTTACAAATCTCCCTCCATGTCTATGCCGGTACATACATAAAAATCCGAATTATGCTACCCAAACTAAAACCAAATGACATACAATTAAATATCCCCATTAAACCCCAAAACTGGAAATACTAAATGACACGTCTTCAAACAAAATTCAACATCTTCAAATCTCCAACTCTTCAATCTTTGTTTGTCATCCTCAGGGTGTGCGAAAATAATCCTCAATTAAGTACCTACACACATGAGGCAAGAAACAATACCCGTGATGCGCAATAGTTTAAAATATAATGGTAAGCAAAAGGAACATATAATGATAAGTAAAAGGAAGTAACAATTTCTGATCAAGCAAGTCACTATAAAAATAAACAAAATTCTCCCCCATAATTCGTTCTCCTCATTTTTACCCAAACAGAAAAATATGAAGAACATAAAGCAAATGCAAATGGAGAATGTCACAAGGTAGTCAAACTTTTTCTTTTTGAATTTTTCAAATTTTTTCTCACAAAATATACAATAAATAATCACACCATGAAAGAACACCAAAACAACCAAGTCGGTGATAGCGAAAATATAGGGATGTGAACAAATTCGACAGGAAAATCAATACATACAACCATAACATATGTGCACGATGAATGTTGGATATTCCTAACAAATGAACTCAACATCTTCCTTACGTGTAAAAATTGAGGAATCAAAAGAAATTAACTCAATCAAATAAAAAAATCAGAGCTCAAAGTGATTTTCACACCAATAAGATCCAAAACAATGTAATGCTTTTTCATGACTTTCAAGGATGTGTAAACTCGTTTTTCATTTCTTTCCATCCAAACTCCCTCGTAAATAATTATACATCATATTTTTCTTTTAAGGTGATGAAACTAAAACCTATTGGACCATTTGATTTGGCATAATTTTCTTTTCTTTTCAAACAGTGGCTTTCACGATGAGTTAATTTTGAATTCTCACAGTCCTTTCCTGGGATTGACAAATCATTTTTTGTTTCAATTAAATCATCACGGTAAACGGTTTTTATATGCGCTACTATCTTGTCAAATTTTATCGCATTTTGGTCATTATATAGACATAATTGAGATGGAAACACTCAAGCCAATATGTGATAGACAATTAAAATACTCAAATAAAACCATTCATGTGTGCAATAAAGGAGATAAGGAGCCAAACATGTAGAAGATATCACTAATTACATCTCAAAGGCTCCCAATAATGTAAAGCACATAGATGAAATGTTGTAGCATCTCAAATCACTATCAAACAGTCACGTGGAATATGGAATGAAGTTGTGACTATGGCTTCATCCATAAACTGTGTAAACAAAATACAAAACTCTTTGTGTATTTTTTAAAAAAAATTATATGAAGAAAATATTTTTGGTTTCTAAAATTTAAAAAAAAAATCTTTTTTGTTTTTTTAATTTTTTCAAAATAATAAAACAATCGAACAAATGATGATACGTATGATACACTCTAGAGGTAGGAATCAAATGATATGAAAATGAAAAATGCATCCTACTCTAGACATGGTGATCACCCCTCAGTCAACTATGCAAATTCCTAAAGACTTCCTAAGACTCTCTAATCTAACGACATCTAAAGGCTTCATGAAAATATCGTCTAATTGGAGGTCGGTAAATACAAAACTCAAGGATACAACGTTTTCCTCTACAAGCTCATGGATTAATTGCTCGCGTATCTGAATGTGATTTGGGTGTGAATGTTGAACTGGATTAAGGCATATGTGTATCGCGCTTGTGTTATCACAGGAAATAGTTATGGTGTCCTGTGATATCCCATACTCATCCCACATCTGCTTCATCCATAGAAGTTGCTTTCAACAACTCCCGGTGGCTATGTACTTAGCCTCCGTAGTGGACAAAGAAATAGCATTTTTCCTGTTGCTCAAACAAGTGACAAAAGGAGAACCAAAGAATAAACACCCACCTAAAGTGCTCCTACTTCCAATCGAATCCCTGGCCCAATCAGCATCCGAATATGCGGATAAACGTTTATTGGTATCAAAAGAATACCATTTTCTAAGTGAGTGAGTCCCACTCATATATTTGATAATAAATTTAGGAGCGAGTAAGTGTAACTCTTTCGAGGATGCCTGATATCGTGCACAAACACCAACACTAAAGGTTATGTCGGGATGACTTACAGTCATGTAGAGAAGACTAACTATCATACTCCGATACAAGGTTTGATCTACGTCCTTTCCTGATGTGTCCTTGCTAAGATTTGTTGAGGTACCCATCGGTGTACGTGCGTGCTTAGTGGAGTCTAGACCAAATTTCTTCACAAGGTCTATAGCATACATGGATTGGGAAATGAACATCCCGTCCTCTAGATGATGAACTTGGAGACCTAGGAAGAAAGTAACCTCACCAACCATACTCATATCAAACTCACTCTTCATCTTCTCCTCGAAGTGGTGAGAATGTTGGGAGCACGTGTATCCAAGGACTATGTCATCCACATAGACTTGGGAAACCAAAATATAACCACCATCTCTCCTGACAAACAATGTCATATCAACTCCCCCTCTCTTGAAGCCACTAGCCAAGAGATAGGAAGTAAGCCTCTCGTACTAATCATGGGGTCCTTGTTTCAAACCATACAAGGATTTCCTTAAATAGTAGACGTGATCAGGGTGTTTAGGGTCATAAAACCCTTTTGGTTTTTCAACGTAAACCTCTTCTTGTAGAATTCCATTTAGAAAGGCACTCTTAACATTCATCTGATATTACTTAAAGTGCAGATAACATGCGATGGTGAGTAGTAAGAGGATGAACTAAAGCCTCGCACGTTAAAGTCTATTCCCCCGATCTGTGTGGAGCTTTAGACAACCAACCTAGCACTATTTTGGATAAAAGTACGAGTCTTATCCACCTTATTCTTGAAGATCCACTTGCTACCTATCACATTTGTCTCACTAGATCGGGGGACCAGTTCCTAGATATCATTCTTTCTAAACTTAAGAAACTCATCCTACATAGCATATATCCAGTGTTCATCTTTGAGTGCTTCCTTGTAGTTCTTGGGCTCGATTTTGGACGTTTAGAAAACATCGATAACAAGGTTCTCTAGCTGAGAACGAGTCTTAACCGCTAGGGTGGTATCTCTTAGAATAGTAGAAGGATCATGAGTCTTGCGAACCTAAGCAGGAGTGTCTCCTAAGTCAGAAAAGGGGTCCACTCTAGGCGTGGGTGGCACAATGGGATCATCAGTAGAAAGTGAGTCATCCTACATGGTGACGTTTATTGACTCCATAACCTTAGATCTACTCGGTTAAAAACCCAATTTTCTCTACTTTTCGATGAATATCCTAACAATATTCCCTCGTCATTCCGGGAGTCAAACTTCCATAATTTCTCTTTATCTTGTAGGATATGGCATTTACTCCCAAGGACAAAAAAATATAAAAGGTTGGGCTTCTTTCCAGTCCACAATTCGTAGGGCATCT
The DNA here is from genome assembly GCA_949130495.1 of Sambucus nigra. Lineage (NCBI taxonomy): Eukaryota > Viridiplantae > Streptophyta > Magnoliopsida > Dipsacales > Adoxaceae > Sambucus > Sambucus nigra. Next base: position 508,243,054 of record OX422208.1, on the reverse strand, counting down.
TAAGTGCGTGTGGACGAAGGTAAACCTTATTCACAGTGTGGCATGTATTGGACACTGCCTCCGCCCAAAATATCCTAGCAGCTCTACAACCTGGAAGCATAAATCTAGCCATCTCCTAAATCGTTCGATTCTTCCACTAAACAACCACATTTTGCTGAGGAGTATTCATGGTCGAAAATTCATGTTTGATCCTGAGGCTATCACAATAAAGATCTACTTTAGCTTCCATAAACCCAATGTCATTTTCACTACGTATTCTATTGATAGCGAATCTGTTTTGATTTTGCAGAACACGACACTTGGTCGTAAGAAGTTCCACAGTATCAGTTTTCTCTCTCAGAAAACTTACAATGGAATAACAAGATAAAACATCTACCATTACGAGGATATACCTCTTAACACCTAAACTCTCAGTACGAGTAGGACCCATAAGATCAATGTGTATTAACTCAAGCACTCGTGAAGTAGTAATGGAATTTAACTTCCTGTGGGGACTACAGACTTACTTTCCCAACTGTCAGGGTCCACAAATCATGAAAGTCGTCTTTTCAAATGATGGCAAGCCACGTATTAGGTCCTTTTTAGCTAATTTCTCCAATTCTCTAAAGTTCACATGCCCTAGATGTTGATGCCACAGATCCATAGGAGTGATTGTGATGTTGTTGTAGACAAATGAGAACTTGGGTACAATCCCATAGCAATTATCTTAAGTCCTCACTGATCGGGCGATGAAAGTGTGTTCGTGTGGGGACATAGTCATTCTGTGTTTCATCACCTCGATGCAAAAGCATAAGCTATAACTACACTTGCAATACAAGTATAGCAGTAAGTAGGGTATCATAAGAAATCCATAGGGAGTTATTAAATTTTAGATCAGTAATTACTTTGCTACTTCATAAATAAAAGTGTAAAAGGTGATGGGTTGAAATGGTGAAAAAGTTAAAATAAGAAGTTACCGCTAACTTACAACTAATTAAAATGAGAGTCGGGATCGCGTAGCCACCATGGATTGAACAACTAATAATTAGAATTTAGATTCGAAAATATTTAACCGGGCATTTTTAGTTAATCATAAACATCACCTAAGAAGGAATATAACCCAAAGTTGCGAGATAAAAGATTCGTTCACCGTTTGCGTCCACGTGAAGCTTTAAAGGAGGGATAAAAATTTCTTGTAGATGTTGAACGAGTTGCCCAAACTATAAAATGACCAAAATGCCCTTGCGTGTGCGAATGTGTACGAAACTTTATCGGAATGCGTCCGAACTTCATACTGAGCATCCAAATACCTATAAAATCTCAATTAACCCCTGAAAAGCATGTATATATAGAAATTTGAGGTTTTCTGGTCAACGAGCATAAATATAGGGATTAAGATACTTGAGGGGGCTAATAACGCATAGGTTAATGGGTGAAATACGCAATATTTGCATCGCATCACACCCCATAACTTACACATTGCTAGTCCCTAGCAATGAAATAGGATACAAAAGGAACTTTAAGTAAACCAAAAGTAGGAGATAGTATAAAATGGGAAAAAATAGATAAAGGCCACTTTCGCGGGCGAACGATTGCATTTAGCATATGCAATAAGTCGTTAAACCCCTAGGTTACCTTAGTGGACAAGTGTCATATCGTGAAGTTTTTAGGGATGAAACCTAAAAACATCATATAGTTTCGTTAAAATATGACCAATTAAACATGCGACAAACTCAACAACAATGAATAAGATTTCAACATGTAATTAGCATAATGAGCGAATTCAAACAAAAGTCCGTAGTTATTAACAAGATGAATGCACCTCATAGAATTGAAACTTTAAAAGTAAGAGGGGGGAAAGAACATGCATAGTATGATTTGGCCAAAACTTAAATAAATCGGATAAACATTAAAGCAAACATATATTCAATCCTCACGGGCAGTGCACTCATCAAATGAATTCGCTCGAAATAGGGAGGTAACACACCGAACATGCGCCATAAAGAGTAAATGTAAATATAAACTAGGCCGGCCGCACACATGTCACATATGAAGAACACTATATAGGAAATAAAAATGTGTAATCTCAATGAAAGATATTACTCATTAAAGGAGGCAAAATGCATTTTCACAGATTATCAAAACTATTATGACTTTTAAATTGAACTCACCCTAAGATCACATAGGACTTGTATAGGGTTGTAATGCAGGCTACGCTAAGGTATGAAGCGAAAGGTATATGTACGGATTCAAAGTGTTCAGGGATGAAAACTCGGGATAATGGAAACATGCTCGCAATTACGAAAATGGCAAATAAGTTCCATAATCAAGCATTAAATATGACAATTTTAGAATAACAAGGATTATTGAACACCATACATCACACATATATACAAACTTTCTCTTTCTTTCTCTTTTCTTTTGTTTTTCACTTTCACTTTTTCTTCACTTTTCTTACTCTCACATGCTTAATTGCATCCACAAGACCAGAACATCATTTAATCCCAAGAATCATTCCAAATAAAGGCATGGAAGGTAATGTGTATGGTATATAACTCCAATTTGGAGTTGGTTATGGAATTTTGGGTAGTGAAACAAAAGGCTATATTTAGGCTCAAAGGGGTTGACTAGGGAAACATTAAAGGTGAGGTCAAGGCAAATATGGGTGATTTAACAAATATGGACTATGATCATTTCATAAAGTTTACGCAATTCTCAAGTCAAAACCAATTTATGAAAATCATGCTCAAGTAACACATTTCAAGAATGAACTCAATTAATGAACGATTAAATGAGAGAATATAGAGATTACCGATGAATTCAACGTTTTTAATGAGGAAAGAATAGTGTATACACTCACAAACGATGAAAGGTACAAAGCTTACTCGATGTAAGTATATATAATGCAACAAAAGATTACCGCATTATAAAAATCTTAAACCGAGTCAATAAAATAAGAAAAGCGCATGTGCTCATGGGATAAAGTTTATTTTATGAAGTTATTCGTAACATCAATGATTTGAGGACTAAAGTATAATAACTTCTAAAATCGAGAACATGCATCCTTGAGTTGTCTATTGGATCGGGCAATTATTAAAATTTATCATCAGAACCAAAGTCAATATGCCCAACAAAAGAGAGAAAAGAAAGAAAATATTTTTTAAAATTTTCAAAATTTTCACAAAAAGGAATACTTTGTAACTAACAAGTAAGAAAATCAATGGACTACATAAGAAATGGATGGAACATCCTACACCCCCTAACTTAAATGTTGCATTGTCCTCAATGCTCATTAAGAACACAACACAAAGAGAGGAAAAGAACAATATTACCCAAACTTAGAGCAATCTTCCACAAACACAAGTCCAAACGAATCTAAAAAAACAAGTTACTACTAGGCAAAGAAAAAATATTTTTCGGAATATTAAGTTAAAAGAAATAATGTCGTAAGTCACAACAATATAGAGGAGCTGAAGTGCAAATATGAGATAAATTGATGGTGAAAATTTGATTTTTTTTAAAAAAAAGGAAGGTCATACACATCAAAATCCAATAAACAACCACAAACTACATTACCATTTCTCATTTCATAAGTTCAATACAAAACAACTTAATACATGAATTAAAAGAAAAATGAAAAACTACAATATAATATTCGTCCCCAAAAGTACAAAAATAACCCCAAAAAGCAGCCTAGTGGCCAGAACCACTAGGATAAAAATGACTCTGAAAATGAGGAGGGAGCGTTGTGTTAGAACCATGCTGCTGCAAATATAAATATCTCATCATGGCCTGTATCATAGGGAACTCTTGCCGACGCTCTGCCCTGTCCTGCCGTTGGTTGGCCTACTACTTCTCTAGGCACGACTCCAAAGTATCCCACCTAATTTGGGTCTCCTCCTAACGCTGGTCCTACAGTGCCTCGTACGTTGCAAAGTGTGCATCAAAAAATGTTGGTGGCACCTATGAACCCTACCCTTGCTCCATTTCTCGAATCTCAGCCTCCTCCTCGGCCTGTTCAGTAGCCTTTGTCCTCAACCTCTTTCCATCCGGCTGCCCCCAAGGGTGGCCCAACATCTTCGAGATGTTATCCTTATTTGGAAGCTTTAGTGCGTCATGCTTGCGATTAGAATCAAATTCAGGGCAACCATGCGATAGACATATCTGGTTGATGAGGGAATGAAATGGGAGGGGAAAAGTGAGGGCTCTCTCTTTTGCAGTGGCGTAGATCATATCCAAAAAGATATTAGGCAAACTAATTTCACCCAAATTGTTGACGAGCGCGTAGACAAATGCAGCGTGCTTATGGCACACCTCAAATCGGTTGCTAGTAACCATAAAGGAGTGCACATTGAGGTAATGAAGCAACCATGGAAAGTCTTCCAATTCGGCCGAACGAAATGCTTTTTGTTTCCATACTTCCTTAGGTGCAAGCCCCAGGATCAATGTGGTGATCCCAAACATCTCTGCATCCAAGAAATTAACTTACTTCTCGAGGTCTGGAACACCCAAATATCTCGCTACATCCGAGCGACTAAATGAAATACGAACCCCTCGAACCATGGACTCATAAGTAGACGACCTTCCTTTGATTAACACAAATGTCACATAAAAATCCATTGGAACTCTTCCATTAGACTCTGAGAACTGGCAGCTAGAAACTCAACCTGCTCTCTAAGACTCGAGAAATCGCTAGTGGCACGTGGTGGAACAATTGTACATCATGTCCGACCCAAACGATAGCAAAACTCTCTAAGGTCGTACTTTCTTTTATAGTAGGTACAAAATTACATAGGCTTTGGGCAAACTTGGTTTTCTTTTCTTGGACGAACTATTCTTCAGGGTTTTTGGCAATGGCCATATGGGTTCGTGGTAAACTCATGAACCGATTCAGGTGTCACTTGGGACGTAGAGGCACCATCAAAACCAATTCCCTGCCTTTCACCAAAACCTAAAGTATGGGCGAGGGGCATTTTTCCCATCTTTCCATATCTATCCTCAATCTTTACCTTGACCTCCCTGGCTATCTCAAGGCCATGAGTACGCTGGGATACAAGGGCTTCAAGTTTCTTTAGAGTTTCAATAGAGGTCTGGAGCTCACTCGTATGACTAGACACTTGCTTGGTCAAGTCCCTTTTATCTTTCTTTAAACATCTCTCCCTCTCACCAAACTGACTTTCTCTCTCTACACAAACAATCTCTCTCTATGTCAAGGCAGTGGTAATGGAGGACTCTCTCTCTTTCTCTCTCTCGTATCTCCTAAATCTTTATCTAAGGAAAGCGTTTTTTAGTTTTAAAATAATTAGCATATAAATCAGTGTACGCACGTCGTAAATTAGTAGGACATTTAAATGCCTTATGACCTCCACCGTCACACTCATAACATCTCTCCTCGTCTTTCTTAAGCGCATCCTTTTTATCCTTTTCATTTTTCTTTTCGTACTTATTTTTCTCAAAATTCTTTTTATCTTTGAAATTGCCATTTTTCTTTAATTTGTGATTTTTTTTGAAAGTTTTAGTAAATAAGGCCAAATCCTCTAAGTCAAAATAAATATTAGAATCAGACAACTCTTCCTCTCTTTTTCTAGACGACTCGCCTCTCTTTCTTACTGACCCCTCACTCTTCCTAGCTTGGGCTTTAGTGCTACCCCTTTATATTTTGATTTGATTGTATTAGGAAACATATCAATTTCATAAGTCTCGAGGTCTCCTACCAATTCTTCTAATTCCAGGCTACTCAAATTTCCTAATGAATTTAGCACAGTGACTTTAGGGATAAAATTCTTAGGCAATGATCTCAAAATATTTTTAACTACTCTTGCATCAAGAATGTGTTCACCCAAATTGAAACTCGTGTTAAAAATATCAAATAAGCGTCCATAGAATTCATCAAAATACTCAGATTTAAGCATGGTGATTTTCTCAAATTGTGTAGTTAAATTGTAATTTTGATTCTTTAATTGCATTAGTGCCCTCATGGGTAAGTTGAAAAACATACCATGTGTCTTTAGATGTGGTACACATCATGATACATCGAAAATCTCCGGGAGTAATGTTTTCAAAAATAGCACTAAGCCCACGTGAGTTAAATGTGCTCCATTTAAATTCTTCCTCAGTCCAAGTAGGCATAGATTTCAAAGTAGTTACGTTATCTACAGTGACAGTGGGAGGTGTCCACCCTTTCACACATAACCCAAACACATTCATCAATGACTTTTAAGTGGGATGTCATACAGGCTTTCGAATATGCATAATTTCACCCGTTAAAAACTGGCACTCAATTATACAAGTTTTCCATTGAAATTGTGCTTTTTTAAAAAATTAATTTTTAAGCCAAAATTGATATCTAGAATTTTTTTGCAGAAGAGATTACACAATATAATTGTGTAATAGGCTCTTATACCAATTTGAGAGTGCGCTATCAATCAATGATTAACTTGTTTAATTAAACTTCAATTTTTAATCCCAAAAATCCTAACTCTTGCAGCCAAATTGTGACAGACTAAATAAATCAAACCAAGCATACAAAGTTAATCACAATATGTGGAAAAATCCCCCAAAGGGGAAAACCATTTATTTCACTATAATATGTAACGACTTACAATTACAGCAAAATACAATTTTGACGCACGAATACCTGCAGGCCTCGGTTTGTCATCCTTGGCTTTTGTCAACAAGAGGTCCCGCAAGAACTCCAGTATCAGCTATGGATAAGGACCCTTTTTCTCCACAAGGTTACTCCAAGATGATTTGAACAATTGCATTTAGGGTTTAAAGATTCACACAAATGTTTGGGAAGGATTTATGAATAAAAAAGGCATTAAACCTTGAAAAAAAGAAATCTATTTCTGGGCAGAATATTTGCCAAAACGTCAGTGCCAAAAGACTTGAAAAATGTGTAGAATAACACTACTTTAAATACAAAATTTAAGTCGACGTATCACTCGAACGAAGTACAGGTGTTGCTCAAACGTCAAGTCACGTCGCTCGAACGACTTCACGGGAGATGGCCATGTCGCGTGAACGGCAAGCCAATCTCGCTCGAACGACGTCAGCAAGATTTTTTCTTCGCCTCTACACTTAGAAAAAAAATCATTTTGCGAAGTAAAAATGTTCCATCCCTTTAAAAATATTTTATAAAAATTTCCCAAATATTTATGTAAATAATAAACACTCCAAATAAATTATTTTAGCATAACCGCTGCGGAGTAGTGGCAACGGTTGAAGATTACGTTGCATGTATGTATGAAGATGATGGATGTGTGGATTCGGATCAAGGCTGTCGTGGATGACCCATGTTGATGTGCTGAATGTAGCGGTATCAGATATAATAACTATAATATAGGACAAACATTAAATTCCTAGATTCGAACTCGCACATTTATAAAATCATGTCCTTACAAAAAGTCAAAGTGTTGATCACAAAATATATGTAAAATGGCTTGCAAAGCAGTGAAGTTCGTTTTTATATTAATAGAGACAAATTTTTTTGAGAGATAGACTAGAAAATATCTCGTTTGACCTCGTTCGAATGATCTATGCAAATTAGTTTGAACGACATTGAACAAGAGAACAAATGACATTCCAATGCGATGATGAAATTGTATTGTTTGAAGTTTCGTTCGAACAAATGCTATTGAATAAGTGTAAGAACCTCACTCGAATGACCCTCCATACCTCATTTTAACGAGCTACCTTAAAAATGATTTTTTGATTAAAAATTTTGAATTTTTTTTTTCTGTTTTCTAATATGTTTAAAAACCTCTGAATATAATGATTACACAAAATCAAACACATGTACCTTCTTCGATGATTGTAGTGATGATCTCAACTCTTCGATCTTCGATTATCACATTTTTTCACTAACTTGTCTTCGATTAAAGATCTTGAGAATGTACATAATGATGTAATGATGTGGATGTGTAACACTGTGTGCCAAACTTAAAAACATGATGATAATTTATAAATATTCCTCTTACAACCTAGGAAGCCTAGTGCAATCTTCATTCTCCATCTAGCCAGAGGAAATAATACTTTCTTGAAACCTAAATCTAGTATTTATACTTGTATATCAGGTGGCATGGTTTTCTTAATTTGTAGAAATGAAGTCATGAGATATGGAGAATTTTATCCATAAGATGGAGTAAAAATCATGAATAAAAAGTCAACTGTAATTAATAATAACTAAACAAACATTTTGCCAAACATTCATCATACTTAACAATGAATACATAAGTATGAGGACAAATATATTAAATGTCAAATAATATAATGGTTAGAAAAAAATAATGTCGATATCAACGAATATTTTTGACATAAATAAACAATAGAATACAGATCATCAATGTTAACAAACCATTTAAAGTACGTTTGTTAGTATTGAAGCTTATATCTGTAATAATGAAGGAAACATCGGTTGGTAATACAATGCAAAAGTGTAGTTAATTCAAATTTCAAGACGAGTGAGTTAGCATGATTCCAACTATATTCAATTATTTTACAAGAGCTTGAACATGTAATGTTGATTATGATGATAAATTGTATGGAAAAACGATATTTAAATGCAAATTTAATTCTATTGAATTAACTTAAAATATTGTTGACAAAAACAATTATTTTTTATACAAAATGAAAATATATATTTTTTTTCAACAAAACCTCTGATATTATATTACATAACTGAAATAAGAATCAAAACTAATACATTATGCATTTACATGGAAAAAGCTATTTTAAGTCAAATAAAAGATTATTTAGATCTTCAATCAATCAAGATCCACTAAACATAAGGAAGACTGTTAGGCAGTAAATGAGAAAACTGGGAAACATAACATTCTGTACAAATGACATTTACAAAGAAGTGATAAGAATACAAAATAATAATAATAATAATAATAATAATAATAATAATAATAATAATAATAATAATAATAATAATAATAACAATAATAATAATATGTTTAACTAATGACCTTCACTAATAATTTGGCAAAAATGGAAATAGTATGCCAATTTGTTTCATTTATGAAAAACAAATATAGCCAAATAGTTTAAAAAATAAATTCATGAAATCAATTTTAGGAACAAACTTATAGAGACTATACATTTGTACATGTAACTAAAATAAAATAATTTCGGGTAAACATATAAGAATGTGTAAAAACTATGCACATGGTAGTTATAAGTTTATAAAAAACAAATAATACGACAAAATATCAAATTGAAATAGTAATTTAATGGCTTTTTGAATTAAAGAAAACATAGGCCATACAAAAAAGAATATTTTGATTCTGATGAAAGACATCAAACCTCCTTTGTATTTTTATTTTTATTCCAAATAAACTAATTATATCAAAGTGATTTAAGTTATTCATGGTAAAACTGTTTTCTATTCTGTTCTTGTAAAAAGAAGGTTCTTATCATGTTTTGTTGAAATAAAAAGTTTCAAAAGCTTTAATTCGGACTCTTGGAATCTTATCATATCCTAAACTATACAATCCAATTCTAATTTTTAAAATCTGACTATGTACATAAACATATAAATAGTTGAATAAAGTTGTCTCTAAACTGTCATTTTTTTCTTACTGATAAGCACCCAAAAGCGTACATTTTATACCCCGAATAGACGTATTTTAGTTCCCAATTCTTGACAAATTGGGTCTTATATGCATAATTGTTTAATGTGCAGGCTTGATCGCCGTTGGTGAAGTTCAAACGCTTATTTTAGGGCAAATGTGCGATTTATGGAGCTAATTCCCCAGTCCCGTTCCTTACTCGAGCCTAAAACTTCCCTGAACCCCATGTGTGTTTAGTTTGTGCTTTTTAGATTCTTTTAGATTTTTAGTTTGAGTCGTTTTTATTTTTAGGAGTTATTTTAGATTTATTTAGAATTTTCTAAAATTTATTTTCTATTTCTTTTTATTTTTTTAATTTTTATTTGTGTTTTAAATTTTAGTCTTTATTTTTAGTTTTGTTAGATTTTATATTTTTATGACTTTAGGTTTTATTTTTACATATTTAGTAGTTTTTATTTTTATTATTTGAGTTTTATTTTTAATAGATTTTACTTATTTTTAGAGGATTTATTTTTTATCTTAGTGCGTCGAGTATTTATTTTCCTTTATTTTTAGTTTTTAGTTAGTCTATTATTTTTTTGGTTTGGTTTTGTTTTATTTTTTTTATTAGTTTTTATTTGAGTCATGTTTAGTTTGTAGAGTTTAAATTGTGTCATGTTATTTTTATTTTTTAGTTTATTTAGTGAGTTTTATTTTTAGTTGATTTTTATGATTAGTTTAGTTTTTATTTTTATTTTACTTGTTTTTATTTTATTAGGTTTATTTTTATTATTTCCTTATTTTATTTTAATGGGGTTACAAGTTAAACACGCATACACCCAAATAACACAGTCAATCACACCCAATTACCACATACACCCAAACAACACACTCACTCACCCCCAATTACCACACACCTAACACAAACAAACACCTCACTCATCCACACCCAACTCTCATACACCTCACCACACCAAAACAACAACCCCACTTCATCTTCTTCCTCTCACCCATCCTTACTCTCTCTCCTCCATTAACAATACCAACTTCCTCCAACAAACCCACAAACCTAGTTGAACCCAACAAGCTTCAACCCCACCTGTTATGCCATACCCATTTATTTTTCATTTAAGTTTGTAATAATAGAAGAAAAGCGTGATAGGAAAACCATACAAGGTAGAAGAGGGCATCCAAGGAGAGGAAAAGAAGCCTCCTTACCTTGGGTCGGTAGGACTCCTGGGGACGACTCAGATAGGCGTAATCTCCCTCCGATTGACTCAAATTGTTAATCGCCCCACGGTGTAAAACTCGTGGGAGGTACATTTCTAAACCCTCGCGCCTCTCTTGTCAGCGAGTCAATTTTTGTGTGTGATTACGTGCTCTTATGTGATTTTATTCCCGTATTTATTTTCGAATGGTGTGATGAATTAATCAATTAAAACCTATACCCACTCATTAACAAGAAGGGGTTTCATCACCCGATTCACTCGCTTACAGTTTGTGTGCTACCCTGGCTCTCATTAATTTTAAAAACAATCAACTAGGTAGCCCACTAGGAGAATAATTTTGCAAATGCGATCACTCAGATAATTCCGTGATTTTTTATTTCCCGAGGACTTAATTAAAATTTGACTACCCTTTCACTAAATTTAAAAATAAAAACTGGCTATGTGCTAGTTAGGATTTCTCCTTGACTTGTGTGTGGCCAATTCATTTCTCGGTAGTCGATTTTAGTGAGTTCGTTCAAAAGTTAAGAGTCCAAATATTTTTCCCACTCTTTTCTTCCAAAAAATAAAAAAATATTTTCATCCTTTATTTTTCAAAAAAAAAATCCAAAAACTTTTTCTTCCTTTAATTTTTAAAAAATCCAAAAATATTTCTTTCTTTCATTTTCAGAAAAATCCAAAAATGTTTTATTTCCTTTTGAAAAAATTTAAAAATCCAAAAAACTATCTCTCTCCACATGGCCGAAGAACGTCCCTTACAGGACTACTTTGGTCATTTTCCATTGTCACGCGACACGTGTGAGAGGGCTCCTGAGCCGTATCTTTATGATATACTTAGTGATCTCAGCTCTCTCACGAGTACTGTGGATATTCTTGCACCATCTATTAAAGTACCTCCTATTACATCACCCTCGGTGTCAAGTGTCGACGCGTCGCATACTTTCTAGTGCACCCATTGTTCTTACGTCGATCACATGTCCCACGAGTGCCCTTACTTTTCATATCCCTATGAACCCACAATGGATCATGTGTATCCACATGACACTGTTTCGGAACCCACCTCTGCCTATTATCATAACGTATCCAATCCCGAGTGGTGTGAGTACCCTAGTTATTCATGGAGGCCTGATCACCCTTCCACGCAATACGAATCCCAACCCAATGTTATGGATCCTCACACCTTCCAACAGTCGTCATGGCAACCTAGTGCATCTCCTCTCGATCAGTTCCCTCACTACGCACCCAATTATTATCAGCCTCTTGTCTCTCACGAAGAATCTTCTCCCATGTATGACATACTTGACCCCATTCCACACACTTGCTTTGAGTATTCTCCATATAGTCATGATCATAGAGAGTTGTGTCCACCTCAACCACCACCACCACCCGTCACTTCACCAGTATCATCCACCTCCACTCTCGAAAACCTCTTATAAAAATTCATTGTCGAGCAAGCGCAAGCCACTCAAATTCAAAATGAATCCCTCCAACAACTTGAACAAAAATTAAATGAGTGTGAGCAAGAGTCGGACTTCACCCCAAGTCAACCCGTTATTTCCCCCACATGGAGTGATGATGATTTGTCTTGTTCCACTGACTTTGAGTGTGACCAACCCTACCATCCAGATAATCTCAAAGTTGAGACCATCCCATGGTCCGGTCCTTAAGTTGACACTTATGTTGATTTATCCATCGACAGTGAGCCTGATCATGTCCTACCATGTCCAATTGAGTCCATTATTGCGGTTCACATTTCCACTCCCGTTATATCCAAAAATATGCCTGAATTTTTACCTTATGCCCCAATTGCATATGTCTCTAACATGGCCATATCTTTTAGGTTAGCTCCAGCTACGAGTGCTCACCAATGTCTCAAGATTGAATCCGAGATGATTTCTCACTTTTACCCTAATACCCACCCGTCCATGGTCCACCGATGCTTTTCATAGTGTGATGCACTTTTCCATACAAGTGCATTGACCCCTATAGCCTTTATCCGACAAAACTGATGCTTTAGTCTTGTTTAATTTTTTTTTGCCGCCATGCACTTTCATAGATCTTATCTTTAGGGTGAGAATGGATCGGTCTGGCTGAAGACATTAAACTTAGCGCTACCGAGAGGCAACTCATTATTCTTGTATGAGTCGCATCCTGTTTTGGGGTAGTGTTTCACACCACCCAATCCTTTACCATGTTTATAGACTCGTACACATTTTTTTTCTAATCATTTATTCAGGTTTTATTTTGGCTTCAACTATCCACTTCATTAACGGTTGATTCTGGTAATCAATTTCCTACCTTATGCTCTCAATTTTAAAAATCATTTTACTTAACATTGAGGACGATGTTCCTTTGTGTTTGGGGGTGGGGAATTTTATCAAAATCATACATCTTTTGAAATTTTTTGAATTTTAAACCTGATTTTTAAAATTTCGTGCAGTTTCTTTCATCTCAATCATTGATGTGAATTTTTTATCATCCATCATTCAAAGTCTAGGAATCAAGCTAGAGGATTTATCTAGGAATTACTATTGTGATACTCGACCCGTTTCATGCAGTTTCTTTTATCTCAATCATTGATGAAATCATTGATGTGAGTTCATTTGAGAGAGATATATCCGAGAGATTTTGAAGTTGAAGCGTTGGTTCCGAAAAGGAAATCTAGGAATTACTCTTGTGATACTCGACCTGTTTTCACTGATTCACACCACACACGTTGAGTTCTAGGAAGGATGTGCCTTGAGTATTTACTTAGCTAAACTTTTTATGCATTCTAGCTTGTATTTCGCAAAATATTTATATCATGATGGATTGTGCAATTATTCTACGTCTAATAAGAGATAGACTACCGTTTGCAAAGAAAGAATTTTGTGGGTATTTTACCTGCAAACCCTCACGAGACATAACTCATCATGTAGGGCAACCTATATGTTTAAAGTCTTGTAGCACATGCTAAAGGCAATCGTAAGTGCCCGCGAAAGTGGTACCCTTTTGTCTTCTAATCTATATTTCTCTCTATTTTTTGCCCGAGGACTAGAAATTTTTGGTTTGGGGGTGGTGTGATAAGAACCTAAAAGTGTACATTTTATACCCCGAATAGATGTATTTTAGTTGCTAATTCTCGACAAATTGGGTCTTATATGCTTAATTGTTTAATGTGCAGGCTTGATTGCCGTTTGTAGAGTTCAAACGCTTATTTCAGAGAAAATGTTCGATTTATGGAGATAATTCCCAAGTCCCGTACCTTACCCGAGCATAAACCTACCCCGAACCCCATGTGTGTTTAGTTTGTGCTTTTTATATTTTTAGTTTTAGTTGTTTTCATTTTTATGATTTATTTTTTATTTGTTTAGAATTTTCTAAAATTTATTTTCTATTTTTATTAGTTTTTAATTTTAGTCTTTATTAGATTTTATATTTTTAGGACTTTAGGTTTTATTTTTACTTCTTTTGTAGTTTTTATTTTTATTATTTGAGTTTTATTTTTAATAGATTTTATTTAGTTTTAGAGGATTTTTTTTGTTATGTTTGATTTTAGTGCATCGAGTATTTGTTTTCCTTTATTTTTGTTTGTTTTTAGTTTCTAGTTAGTTTATTACTATTTTTTTATTTTATTTTATTTTCTTAGTTTTTATTTGAGTCGTGTTTAGTTTTTAGAGTTTGAATTGTGTGACATGTTATTTTTATTTTTTTAGTTTTTAGTGAGTTTTATTTTTAGTTGATTTTTATTTTTAGTTTGGTTTTGTTTATTTTTTATTTTTATTTTACTTGTTTTGATTTTATTAGGCTTATTTTTATTATTTTCTTATTTTATTTAGGGTGCAAATTTACACACACACACAAATCCTTCTTACACCCACCTACACCTAAACAAAACCCCTATTCACACCTTAATACCATAAATTACACACATAACACAAATCCCACACACACCCCCATCTAACCTACACCCTCACCGCACCCAATAGTTTCCCAACCCATCTTCTTCCCCCAACAATCCTTTCTCTTACCTAAACCTCCATTAACAAACTAGACCCACGTTCTCTCTCCTGCTAACCTCCATAACCAAACAACCTCATCACACCATATTCAAACAAACCAAACACATCTAACCCCATAGCCGCAAGCGATCCCCTTCTGTCCGGCCCAACCAAATCCGGCCATAACCCATTCCTCAACCACCCAAACACTAACCCGTTACATAACCCGAGTTTAAACTGAAACCGCGCCCACTTCATCCTGACCAAACTCTACCGAACCCCGAACCTGAAAACCCCCTGTCGTCGCCCACAACCCAACCTGTAACTCGAAATCGTACCTCCAAACCCACAACTTCCGACCCACTCCATCCAACCCTCTGCTAAGGCAACCGGGAACCACCTTCTAACCTAGAATCTCCCCCATGCCTTATCCCTTGACCAAGCAGCAACCACATTCGATCCAACTCCCTTATCATACCCGTTACCACCTTTGACCCATTTTTTGCTTCTTCCATTTGTCCCAAGACATACCCATGATTTCACCTGCTTAAAATTACAAAGACAAAGACCAAAACAAACAAAACCCATTTACCACGTGTCTTTAACCCCTTTTTAACCCTTTTCTAAAATTACCCCCAACTAACTCCTTTTAACCATATACCCAAAATACCCTGTTAACAAATCTGATTTATTCCTCACCATTACCTCACACCGTTGCCACACATATGTGCTCTCATTACCCCTCTCAAATTCCTCATGTCTGTTAAATTCCCAAATTATCCCTAGACTCATTACACCTATAAATTGAAGACTTGGTGCCATTGAAGAGGGATCTCAAAATTTATTTTTAAACTTTGTGTGATAAATTTCTCTCAACTCCTCTATAGAGAGTATTTACATTTTTAGCAAATATCTCAATATAGAGGTGTGTGGTGAAATTTATCTCTAGGATAAATTCCACTCCACCCTTCTACAGTGGGTTTTTGCATTTTTAGCAACTATTTCAAAATAGATTGACGTGGTTGAATTCATCCCTTATGGGAGGTAAATTCTAATCCATTCCTTTATGTTGAGTATTTGCACTTTTAGTAAATATCTCAACATAAAGTGATCATGTAGAATTTATTTCCTTGGATGAGTTCTAATGTACAATTTTATAATATTAGGATTTGTATTTTTAGCAAATCTCTTTTATCATTTAAGTGTCCATTATGATTTCATCCATTATCTTGTTATTAGTTTATTTTTATTTTTATTTTTGTACTTTTTATTTTCGATTCAATAATTATATTAATGAGTAATTGTAATTGAGAGATTGTTGATGTAATCGAAGATTCCATTCTAATTCAAGGCTTAAATGGGGTTGATCTATTCCTTTCTTATTACTTTTATTTTAATCATCACATGCTTTCATTTGCTTATCTTATATTTTTGGATGATGATTATTGAGGGCTCCCTCACGAGTCCAATTGAGTTAGTTTACTTTTTAGCACAATTTTGTTTATCTCATTTTTTATTAGCTTTTATATCTTAGTTACTAATTTAAAAATTAGTATATAGTGAGTTAATTAATAATCCCTTGAAAAATCCATAAAAAAAATAGAAAAAGAAAAAATAGAAAAATCATAATAATATGCAAATGAATTACACATGTCTTCACATATTTTGTGTTTCATTCTTAGAGTTGGATTGATACTCCCTTACTTACCCTATGCATTTTTTAATTTATTTGTAGGTTCAAGGGAATTTTGATGGAAAAGAATTGTGCAACAATGACATATACATAAGAGATGCAATTTTTTTCTCTATCACTTAGAAGAATATGTGTCATCAATCATCCATCGTCAATATGTAATAACAGTCATGTAGGAACTCGAATAAGTTAAAAAATATTGCTTTGCATAACAATGATATGAAATAATTGAGAACGACCTAGAATAAGACAAAAATTGGGATCTATAAAAATAACCATAGAACATGAGGTCTTTTGTTATTAGCAAAATCGATAATACACAAATAAACTTCAGAACACAAACGATATGCAATGATTAAAAAGATTCCCTCATTCAACTCCATACATTAAAAAGTATACCTCGTTCAACTTAATAACCATTCTCCAAAAATCAAAATCCTCTATCAGTCTAATTTGGAAGGTCACCAATAAACGATGTTTGACCACCTGCTTCATTTTAATTATCTCCAATAGCTGATTCGGTAAATGACAACAACGATTTATAATTTTTTATTTTCTTTGGTTATTGTCTTTAGAAGAAATTATATTCCCATTATGATCAAATTGTAATACCCCGTAATTCTGCATAATTAGGAAAATAGGTTTTATTTAAATTACGCGAGTAGAGTAATTTAATGTGATCAAATACGTTTATTTAAATTACGTGAGTAGAGTAATTTAATGTGACACGTTTTAAATTAAATTACGTGAGTAGAGTAATTTAATGTGATATTATGTTAATAAATATTTTTATGACGACCAAAAATATTTACTAAATGTGAATAGTAAATTTTGAATGTTGATATGTACGGTCTAGCGATTTTGTGGACGTACCCGAGTTATCTCAACCGAGTGTCGCGCGTAGAGAAAAATTGAAGATGAGATAGAAAAATATTTTAGGATACTCAAACGATAATTTAGAGTCCGTAGATGATTCCCAAAGGGTCAAATTAGTCAAAATAGTGTACCCGGGGGTACTAGTTGAGTGTCGGGTCATTTTCGCGCTAAATTGGGACCATTCGAGGGCATTTTGGTCTCTTTACATTTATGGGTAAGTAGACCTACGAATTTTGAAACCCTAAATCAGATTATATGAGTTGAGGCTAGGGTTAGAAAGAAAGAAAATATACCATAGCCATTAGAGAAGAGAGAGAGGCAATTTCCTAAGGCAAAAGAAGGAAGGAGGGGAAATTCTAAGGAGATTTCACCACAAATCCGTTGGGAAGGAGGATTTAAGGAACAAAATCATCAACCATCATCAACAACCACGCAATCAGACCCTACAAATCATAAGGCAAGTGGTTATTTGCAAAATAAATTGAGTTATAATACCCATACTTAAGCTTTAGGAAGAACATGGTTTTTATGATATTTTTGGGAGTAAAACAACTTATTATGATCCATGATTGATAGGGATTGCATGTAGGACATTTTTGGATCTCCAAGTATTCTGATATCATAGAAAACTAGATGATGAATTCGAATTCGAAATAAAAATATGGAATTTGGATGAAAGATGTAAAGCACGCATTTTTAGGGTTCTTGAATACTAGAAAGATTTTTAGTTAATTTGGCAAGGATTTATAATGATTTTGTTGTTTTAAATCGTTAGTAATCATCCTAGAACATGTAGGAATGATTAGAAATTGTTGGTTGTTAATATGGTGAATTATCATGAAAGATAGATAGATAGATATAAATGGTGAAACCCGTATGAAGAAGATGAACTGGGTCTGTCACTACTTGATCGATCGATCGACCCTTGAATATCGATCGATCGAGCAGTCAATCGATCGACAATATCCCATCGATCGATCGACCCTGGCTGGACTTTAGAAAATTTTGTGAATAAATTTCCTTTTAATTACCGTCGCATGATGGGAACCTTAGTGATGATATTTTACCTATGAGGAGACTTCATAAATACCAGTAGGGGTACCATTAGATTTCTTCATAAATGATTGAGTGGGAATTTTGGAGAAATGGACCTACGGGAGAACGATCGATAGTCGTATGTTGGGATTGTGAGAATTTAGCTACGAAAAGAGTGAGAATAAATTTCCGGAATAATACCAGTATGTCAGAGTTAACTTAACTACTGAATTAAAGGGGGGGGGGGGGGGGTAACTAGGACCCTTAGAGTTGCGTGAATACTCGAATAATTACAATAGTGAAATAAATTGTAAATTCATGAGTACGGTGAATATAAGCAAAATATATTGCGTACGGGTATGATTTGATAGGTCGGGTGTGTACCTACTACATTATATAAAAGTTTGGGTTAAAATAATTTTACCTAAATTAATTATGTTAGAGTCGATGAGACATTCCGAACTAACATAAAGTTATTATATGTTTGGGGTTGATGAGAAAATGCCGAACCAAACTTTAAACTGGTGTTGCGATGAAAGAGTCCCAGACCAGAATATGTGTATATATTTATATTTTTAAATAGTTGGGGTCGATGGATCATTCCGAACCAAGAGTCCTTTATGTGTGGTATAAGGATATGTTAGTGATAACCGATATTAAATACATTATTGTGTGATAAAATGTATTCTATGTGCATAATCTACAGATTGAGAATAGTAGATAATGAAATGAATGGAAAATATATTAGTAATAATTTATAACGTGATGTAATTATTACTAGAATAAGGATGACAAACAGTTAATAAATTACCTACACTTATGGGTAGTATAACTAGGTGAACTAAGTATCCTCGATAGTCATGCACTATAGAAGAGAGGTGAGAAAGTTAAAGGGAGTGGTGCGAAACTTTAATATGTGTAATCAATAACTCAATTGTGATAACTGCTTGCAAAATATTTTCAAATATTTTGAGTACTAACTCTTGCTATGTAAAATTTTTAAAAACCTTTTAGGTGCCCAGCCACAGGGACACCCAGCATGATTTCATTCCAGAGATTTGGGAGCTGCAGCAAGTGTGGATGTTACAGGGATTCTTTAGACGCTTCCTCTTTTTCAGTTCTAGTGCAGGATCTCAGTTCTAGTACTCTTACTTGGGACCTGTTGTCCTATATTTACTTTTACTGTTACTCTGATTCTGGATTTTGAGATGTCTTTTATTGGCCGTGGTTTTCGGCAAGACTTTACCTACATTCCGTTATTTATGCAAATGTTTTATTATTACTAGAATTGTAATGTGTTGGTATGGATTATTTGCTATGCTTAAAGAAGATAAAATTTGGCACTCGCATAATTTCACTTAGGTGGTTAGTAAATTAAAAAGCTTTCGACAGTGATGCTAAGAATGAACCATTTAAGAAACCTGTTTTAATTGAATTAAGGCTTGATCACCCAAGGTTTAATTAGGCGGGGTGTCACACAAATGTTTCAATTATAGAAATGATGTCCAAACACTTGTAGTTAGTAATAAGTTTCTCTTGCCTAGTTTTCTTAGGCTTCTTGTTCAAGTAATGGTTAAAATCATCCATATGTCTTTCCCGATGCCTGCATTGAAACCTTAATTCCCGAGGATTTAGGTTTTCCAAGTCTATAACATCTCTTTTCGCATACATCTAGTTTGCGTTGAGTAGATATTTCAAGAGTACCCAATATGTGTGTTTTAAACAAAGCCAACTTTTCTTCGAAAATTATCCAACTTTTAATTATGCACCAAACCAAATTGTGAAAACCCAATTCTTACATTAAACCAATTTTATCTTGATTAATCCTAAACATGCATCTAGTGATTAAAGCAAGTGAAATAAAGTAAATAATACTCACAACGCCGGATGTACGAGGAAAAAACCAAAAATAGGAAAACAACCTCGGGCGGCCCAAGCCAGACAATCACTATGAATAATGGTTTTATAAACACAGATTAACCGTACTCAATGAATCGATCCCCACGGGTCTTGAGGTTACTTCTGATCTTCAACTGTTCTTTAATAGTGCCCACGCAAAAATTCTGTCTTCCACGATTCTTGTCCACAACACACGCGTCCACATATGTCTCGGTGTCCACCAAATGGCTTTGATTCGTCTACGATGTCGAACAAGAAATCCTTCTCTTTTCTTCACCGCAAAACCCTTTGATTTCAATGTGTATAACAAACTTCTTTGATTCCAAAAGATCACGTAAGCGTATAAGAATGATAACTCGGATCTTTGCAAACTCTAAGGATGTGTTGATCTTTTAAACCTTAGATAACATGGGCAAACAAGTTTCTGGTTCGAATAGTGTTATTTAGAATGTACACTTACGAAACTCTGATAGAAACACGCTTTAAATTACAATTAAGCGCCACCTCGAAATACATGTTTTTTGAATGATAATGCCATGTCGTTCGAGCGATATAGGCATCTCGTTCGAGCGAGATCCTTATGTCATTTGAACGAGGTGACGTGGCACTTTGACTTTTTGACTTTTAGTTAAAAACATCTCTTTTAAGGGAGATGCAAATAAGTCAAACTCTATTTTGAGTATATCAGAATAAAACGTAATGTAAACACTTTTAAAAACATTTTAAAATATTTTTCTTTATAAAAATACATCCTTATCTTTTATAAAAACAATTCCGAGCACCATTAATTATACGCATTCATACCTGAGTGATCTCAGAATAAAATTACCTTTGAAGATGATTAAACTTCCATGAATTAAACTTTGGCATGATTAATTCTTTGAAGCTTTGCCGCAACATCTTCAATTTTCTTCAATACGTCATAGACCAAGTGGGATCGTGACAAAATAAAAATCTCCCTATGACATATTACAAACATAGTTTTGTTCATGGAATTAAGTTAAAACAATACAAGGACTCAATTGGAAATTTATGTCGTTATAAATCTCCCCCTTTGACTATTCCAGGACAAAACTAAACAAGTGAAATGCCTAAGTCAGGCCGTCAAGCCGTATGACACCTAAATCCCATCCCATAAACCCAAAATAAAAAATTACACGACACGGACTAGTATATGTAGCACCGGTAAGCATGA
The DNA here is from genome assembly GCA_949130495.1 of Sambucus nigra. NCBI lineage: Eukaryota > Viridiplantae > Streptophyta > Magnoliopsida > Dipsacales > Adoxaceae > Sambucus > Sambucus nigra. The sequence continues at coordinate 508,221,617 of OX422208.1, read as the reverse complement.
GTTGTGTGAATGTGATGTAGACTTGTAATCTCGAATCGCTGAAGCATACCTACACACATGAAATAGACAAACAAATACCCAGTGAAGTCTGGAGGAACATATGAAACCAATATATATATTCGAATGATACCAAACAATAATAGATACCAATATGAATAATCTCTGAAAAATCATTTGTTAAACAATTTGAACAGTAAAATAATACCAATGTGTAATACCAATATGAGATACTAAATTGTAAACATATTTAAACCAAAACATGCTCAAATCCCCCCTACATCACATACATCTCTCCCCCTTTTTGTCTCGAATCGACAATCCAGTGAAAAGATAAACCAATGAAAATATCTAGCATGAGAATATAAACCAATGTGAATCAATGTGAAATCGCTAGATAATCATGAAACAACCAGCTAAATAAGATTAAGCAATGGAAAATAAGTAACTAGTCAATAAGGAATCACACAAAGAGTATAGAAAACTAATCAGGTGCAATAAACGGACTATATGCAAAAAATCAATTTTGAACCAATAAATACTGCATATAAACCAATCTGTCCAGAAACACTTCCAGCAGTACCAAAAAATATAACTATTTAAATTAGAGGACTGCAAACCAATAAGAAGCATTAAAATAGCCTGTAATTCGAACGAGCCAGGGACATCGCTCAAACGAGTTGAGGACGTCCCTCGAACAAAGTACAACTATCGTTCGCGTGACATGGATATGTCGTTTGAAGAATTTCTCGTGACCTACCAAAATTTCCCAGATTCCTAAAAATATAATATAATATTACACATTGAAAAAAATTCCATAAAAAATTCCAGGAAGGGTCTGATAGAGGCAAAATAGTGTTGAAATAATGAGCTTTTAACACAAAACACAAAAACTCATTAAAAACTAAAAATGTGAGTTACATGCAAACATAATACTGATGTGCTCAAACATGGATATGGAATGTATAGGTGTGAAACTAAAACAAATGAGACACAATTCCAACACATCGAAACGATCATTAATCTCTAATTGATAGCAATAAATCATCAAACTTTATCACAGCCTTATGACAATTAAAGTGTGAGCTTAATGAACTAAACATACTACATGCACAGCAATCCAGAATTTTGACGATTGTACAAACAATAGCGTCAAATTGCAATATTTCAACATTTAGGATTAGTTGTGCAAACCCGTTTAAATTTTTAATCCATCCAAACTCCCTCAATAATATCATATTTTCTTTGGAATGAACAAAACTAATTTGGAACTTTTCTTAGCATATTGCATTTTCTTTTGGGCTCTTTTAAATGGTGGCTATCACGATGAGATATTTTGAACTCTCGCAGCCCTTTCCCGTGAATCACTCATCATTTTTACCAATTTAAATCCTCACAGTAAATGGTTCTTACATGCACACTTCTCCTTAAGTCTACTTACACATGCATGACAAAATTGAGATAAGAACGCCTCACCAAATTCAAATATACAAGAGAAGTCAAACGTCCAAATAAACTCGTGCATGGGTGCAATGTTGGCATATATACAAAGTCAAAACAAAATGCATATCAAATTCGAAACAACCCCATATAAACAATGGTTAAGATCATTCAAAGCATCGATAATAATGACCAAATGTCCTAGGCACATGGATAATGAAACGATGGGGGGGGGGGGGGGGGGGGGGTGGGTCCAAGCACACCAATATGCCACATCAAACATGTAAACTCAAAAATAAAAACTGAAAATCTTTTCGACTTTTCATATTTTGACTCAAATAAAAGAAAAATCTTTTTGGGTTTTCAAAACTTTTGTCAAAAACAAAATCTTTTTTGTATTTTTCAAATAAGACTCAAACTAATGAAAAATATAATACAAAATGATACACATGTCATTATACTAGCAATGAATAAATCATGAAGCAAACTAGCATATGACAAACAAGGCAACACTATCATCCTTTAATTTAGCATGGGAAGAATCAAGTGCCCCCAAACGATAATCATGAAGTTTAATTCCTAAAGACATTAAATCCGATTTCCTAGCCCATGTAGGTGTAAAACGATGCATGGGGGGTTTGGGGAACCGGGGAAACTTTATTCCTAAAGTTCCTAGGAGCTTGTCTAAGGTTGTAACAATAACGCCTAAGGTGACCTTTCCTACCACAAAACGATAAAGTGTAGCGGTGGTGGGAATGATTACCTATATGTGGACCTTTTCTAACCTTCCTAGTGTTTCTCACACGTGCGGGGGGAATGGGGCCAACTCTCTCACCAAAACCTATACCTCCGCTATCTCCCTTAATTTGTATGGTGCCTAGGATATTATCTAACTTCTCCGACATAGCCTCCAAATCAAACTTAACTCTAGACGAGTCTCTCTATCTCTCTTCCAACTCGTGAATCCTAGACTCGAGAAAATGCCTAGACTCTTCAAACTCTAAAATCTCCTTTTTCAAGGACTCCATCAAACCACATATATTATCTCTCTCTTTCTCCACAAACTCTAGTTTCTCCCTAAAATTCTTCTCTCGTGCCTTAAGATCGTCAATTAAACCATCATTATTTTTTATGTCACGCTCGTCAACTTAGATTGCAATTTTGAGTTAGCCTTTTTCACCTTCACCGTTTCTACATACAACTCATTAAACGCATTTTGCAACTCTTTCACATCTACCTCCTCCTCATCACTCTCTTCACCCTCACTAATATGGGATACACTCAAATCCTCCTCGGAAGTGTCATGCACATGAGAATCTTCATCTATCACATGACATGCCATAAATGTAAAGAAGTTACGATCAATGGGGGTACTCTCTCCCTCTTCCGGATCACTATCACTGAAGGTGGAATTATAGACAATGGGTTGCTTGCCCTCCTTCTTAAGTGTAGTGGGACACTCCTTAACTTTGTGACCGTACCCCTCACACCCAAACCACTTATCCGACTCATCTCTCTTAGGCTTCTCAAACTTATCGTTAGAGGTGGGATCTACTTTGTTGTTCTTGAATTTTTTAAATTTATTGGCATCTTTCTATTACTTTTGAAACTTAATAAAAAATTTAAATTTCTTTGCCAACAAAGCATTATCCTCAAAATCAAAATCGAAATCGGAATCAGAATTCGAAACTTTAATTTCCTCCTTCCGAGTTTTCAAAGAAATACCCTTTTCTTTGTTAGGCACTTGCTTGGAGGTAATCATGTCGATTTCATAGGTTTGTAAGTCACCTACAATCTCTTAAAGTTTCGTCGACTCTAACCTACCGAAGGAGTTTAAAATGGTCACTTTCGCATCGAACCTACTAGGTAACGACCTAAGGATTTTCTTAATGACACAGTTGTCGGGAATTTTCTCACCTAGGTTAAATGACAAGTTGACAATATTGGACAACCTAGCATAAAACTCATCAAAAGTCTCACTCTCTAACATCCTAATGGTCTCAAACTGTGTAGTGAGATTTTGAAGTTTTGACGCCCTAACCGTGATAGTGCCCTCGTGAGTGATTGCAAAAGGATCCCAAGCCTCTTTTGATGTTTCACAGGTCATAATTCTATTATATTCTTCCTGTGTGACATGTGAAGCAATAACGTGCAGACCCTTAGAATTATATTGTACAAGTCTTTGTTCAGTTTCAGTCCATGACTCAACATGCTTTAAACTAGTGACCTCACCTACAATAGTGACAGGGGGTGTCCAACATTTCTCAACTTCTATCTACACATGCTCATCAATAGATTTTAAAGCACATATCATTCTCATCTTCAATAAGTGTAATTAGTGCCATAAAAAATCGAAGTTCGAGAAAATTCATTATATCCAGAATTCATCTTTGAAAACACACGGGATCACAAAACAAATAAAATATGTTTTCTAGCTCTGATACCAATTTGAAGAGTGCCCAATATGTGTGTTTTAAACAAAACCATTTTTTTCTCCGAAAATTATCAAACTTTTAATTATGCACCAAACCAAGTTGTGAAAACCCAATTCGTACTTTAAACCAATTTTATCTTGATTAATCCTAAACATGCATCTAGTGATTAAAGCAAGTAAAATAAAGTAAATAATACTCACAACGCCGGATGTATGAGGAAAAAACCAAAAACGGAAAAACAACCTCGGACGGCCCAAGCCAGACAATCACTATGAATAATGGTTTTATAAAGACAGATTAACCGTACTCAATGAATCGATCCCTAGGGGTCTTGACGATTCTTCTGATCTTCAACAGTTCTTCAATAGTGCCCATGCATAAATTCCTTCTTCCACGATTCTTGTCCATAACACACGCGTCCACGTATGTCTCGGTGTCCACCAAATGGCTTTGATTCGTCTACGATGTCGAACAAGAACTCCTTCTCTTTTCTTCACCGCAAAACCCTTTGATTTCAATGTGTAGAACAAACTTCTTTGGTGCCGCAAGATCACGTAAGAGTATAAGAATGATAACTCGGATCTTTGCAAACTCTAAGGATGTGTTTAATCTTTTAAACCTTAGAAAACATGTGCAAACAAGTTTCTGGTTCGAATACTGTTATCCAGAATCCACACTTACGAAACTTTGATAGAAACACACTTTAAATAACAATTAAGCACTGCCTCAAAGTACGTGTCATTTGAACGATAATTCCATGTCATTCGCGCGACATAGGCATCTCGTTCGAGCGAGATCCTTATGTCGTTTGAACAAGCTGACGTGGTAGTTTGACTTTTTGACTTTTAGTTCAAAACGTCTCTTTTAAAGGAGATCCAAATAAGTCAAACTCTATTTCGAGTATATCAGAATAAAACGTAGTGTAAACACTTAAAACACTTTTAAAAACATTTTAAAATATTTTTCTTTATAAAAATACATCCTTATCTTTTATAAAAACAATTCCGAGCACCATTAATTATACGCATTCATACCTGAGTGATGTTGGAATGCAATTACCTTCGAAGACGATTAAACTTGCACCAATTAAAGTTCGGCATGATTAATTCTTTGAAGTTTTTTCGCAATGTCTTCAATTTTCTTCAATACGTCATAGGGCAAGTAGGATCGTGACAAAATAAAAATCTCCCTATGACATATTACAAACATAGTTTTGTTCACGAAATTAAGTCAAAACAATACAGGGACTCAATTGGAAATTTATGACCTTACAATATTGTCGCCTACTATAAGTCATTTCCTTGTTCTATACACGTGATGAAACGACATTTCCATTGTCTAGAATAAGAATTGGTAAAATAATTATTTATATTATTATAATGTTATTTATTATTTATTAGGTAAAAAGTTGTAGCAAAAAATCAGTTACTATCATCTCCCATCGAAAACTATCGAGATCCAAGAAATGTTTTGGCATGTGGTTAATTAATAAGTTATTAGATATTATATATTTTGTTGGTTTTTATCAAAACACTTTTTTGGGGGAGATGGGAGATGAATAACGGAAAGTAGCTAAACCAACATACGCATAATGAATCAACAAATAAAGGTGGAGGGGCAATCTTTACATAACACACCCTTTAAATGCCATGTATCACACAAAATTGAACCACCCACTACAAATGGATGAAGAGATTGAGGAGAAAATCAAATAACTTCAGAACGCATGCACAAATGAGGAAGAAATACTTTAGTGGAATATGAATAAGATGTTCATGCAATAAAAAACAAGAAAATGAACACAATAACTAAACAAATTCCATTTTATAAAAATAACTATTTGCACAACCAAAATATTATAAATAATTAATAAAAAATAAATAAAAGTCAAGATATTATCATTTATCCAATCACAATTTTCTGGCATAAATAAAAAAATGGTTGAATTATCATCCTTTAATGAGGAATAAATATTTTAGTCGAATCACTAAATCAAATATCATCATTTATATAATATAAAAAGGAAATCCAAATTTAAATTATAAACATATTGCATGGTATACCAAACTAAATAACATATTCATGTGCGAGCTGAAATGGGGGATAAAATAAAATAACTTTCAAGGTTTTATCATGCAATAAATCATACAAATTTATTCAAATCGTAAGTGTTTTTTTCGCTAGATTTAGGATTTAACTCATGCTTGCACACATAATTTAAAACCATTGGTATTCCACTCTACAAATTTCCTCTATGCGTACAAATGACAACACTAAATTGTAGAAAAGACAACACTAACTTATAGTTAATTACTGTAATTCATACATACCTCTATTAATAGAAAATTAATAGAGGCGTCTCTTGATTACATGGTATATTACACACCAAAGTTATTTAAATTCCATTGCAAGTATATGTGATTGTAAATATACAATAAAACAAAATCATATTTGTAAGTATTTTAAAAAACTATATAAAATTTTAAATAATTCCTTGATATTATTTTTTTTAAAAATACTTCAATAAAGGTTTTCAATTTTATTAACCCAAAAAACATAAAATTTTCAAAACAAATTAATAAATAAAATCACATTATGAACATACTATATATATATACAATAAAAAATAATCATATTTGTAAGTATTTCAGAAAAAGTAAATAAAATTTTACATTCGTCCTTGAATTCTTTTCAAAAAAATATTTCGATAAAGGTTGTGAATTTTAATCACCCAAATAACATAAAATTTCCCAAAAAATAATAAACCAAATAAAATTACATAAATAAATCATGTTGAAGAACAACTTGAACCTTAATGCGCGTCAATAATTTGAGGTTTTGAATTTTAATCACCCACATAAAATTAAATTTCCACATAAATTATAGTAGATAATATCAAATTACAAATACCAATTATGAAGAAGAAGAACTGGGGTTTGGGGAGAGAAGATATGTAGAGAGGGTAAATTAAAACAAACAACACATGACAATTGAGAAATCAACGATACATTGAAAAGGACAAATTAACATAAATGACATAGTAAAATCAAGGAAAAATTAATATTCAAGATATTATCACGTATTTAATCTCCCAAAGGAAGCGATTGATAAATTTTCATGCTGAAACGAGGAACAACTTTTGATATATTATAGTGCAATAAATCATACAATTTTCTTCAAAGCATAAAATGATTAGAATACCTTTTTATTTACACATATGCCTTAAACAAAACCGAATGGGTGATGACTAAAATTGCTTGAACATCATATAAATAGGCTTCAGAGTAGACTTCATACAACTTTGATTTGGAGAGAATACCATAGATTGGAGATGAATAGCCATGGATTTGTGATCGACGTGGTGCTAAAAGATTCCAATTAATTGATAAGGAGAGAAAATGGGAGGGAATTATAATATCGTTCCCATAATATGTGTTGATTTGTTTTTTGCCTTAGAAATTGAATTAATGGAGAGGTAGGAGAGAGGGAGGAAGAAACCGCCAATTTTCAAGAGATAGGATGAATCAAATTTTGTAAAAGGATTTAGGAGATGGAAACATGAACCATAAATTTGGACGCAAGAAAGAGAGGAGAGAGATAGAAAGAGAGAAATAATCAAATTATGTAGAAGGATTCATGTCCAATTAATATAGATAATGAGAAATAGATAGACATATTGTTATTAGAGAGAAAAATGCAACCACGTAGTTGAGGGGATTTAATCCCCCCTATTTTTGTGTACTATTTATTAATTGAGGAATAAATAATAAATGGGACAAACTATTACTTGTGTAATCGGTAACAATACAAATACTTCATTTAGACAATAATTAAATATTTCATGTAGTCTAATTTTTGGTAATGTTTGTTCAAAAAAATTAATTAGTGATATTAATTATGGATTCTGACGAGCGAGGTGGCCAGTTGTTGCCGCCAAACTATGTCGGGTTTCACTCAATAAAATATCATTCTTAGCATGTTACAAAAATATGAGACATTAAAAACTTTTTCCACAAGATATAATTTGAAGAAATCCAACGAATATAAACATACATGCAAAGAAAATCAATCACCATGCTAACTCCAAAATAAATCCAATTCCAAATGATATATTAAAACCCATCACCATGCAAATTCCAAATAAATTCAATTCCAAATGATAGATTAAAACTCATGATAAATAATCCAAATAAAAATCTCTAACTGAAAACCTTAAACAACTGTGAAATCGAATGACCCACCAAATCCCTAATAATTGTATCATAATTAAAATGAAGGAAAAAGAATTAACCTAGACTACTAAAGGAATAAAAATAAATCTTCAACTGCACTCCAATATCTCCAATTCATCCTATTCAGTTACTCCAACAACTATTCCTGAAAGGTTGGTAAACTCAATGGGTCAATGCTCACCACAAGAACACTAGCTACTCCTCCAAATGAGAGTTTGTGAACCCAGACATAAGCGTCATATATAGAGTATTTATAATTAAATGATATAATTAAATGCAAATAATTAATAGAACACTACAAACCCATATAACTAATCTACCCCACCATTTAGGTTTAATTATTAAACTTTCAACATTTTTTATCATAAGATATTAATATAATTTAATGCGTTAATCAACTTATTATTAAAGCGACACCGCAAGAGCCAACCAGCCTTTTATAGATCCTGCAAATATTCGGGCCAGCCTAAAATTATTAGTACATCACACCCATTCCCATCACTATAGCGAGACAACCCAATTTTTTTAACCCTTCACATATTAGTGATGTTCCACACATACCATTAGCTCTGCACATATTGGCAAAGCCAACACACACCTACGTCATTATATCTAGCCAAGCCAATTTTCGTTAGTTCTAGACATATTAGTGATTCAAATCCATTTCAATACCCGTTCTTTATCTTAAGCATTAATTATCAGTTTATTATTAATTTATCATTTTTCTCAATTAGCCCCACCCGTTATTCAGGTAATCCACCTTAAATCATCCATAGTCTCATACCTAAAGATCACTAAAACCACAAGTACTTCCTAGGCTATCTCTTAGGAAGAATACCTACCACAAATCACCACCTAGTCTCGCACGTAGGCTAACAAAAAATATGTGACAGTGTACTACCTTTTCCAACCTAGGAAATACCTAACCATACGAACCTACACTCCCTAGTCACATACCTTGAAAGTGTTAATGACAACGAGGCCTACCTACTAGTTACATACCTAGCAAGCAACCTACATATAAGGGTAAAAGTATAACTACCCTAAAATCCCAACGTCTCTGCGTGTCAAAATATTAACACAAGCAACATTCACATAAAGCATATTATCAATTTATAGCAACAATTATTCCAATTAATTCTCCGATTATAATATTATCCAAATTATATCCTTTTATTTATATAATTTAACTAGTCTTACGAATCATCACACAAGTTGTCAAATTTCATAATTTCCATACGAATGATATTTTACCGCTTAACAAAAGATTCCATTTTTAATATGCATATTCACCTATTACACGATAGTGAATGTAATCAATAAGCTACACATAAAAATCATGATTTTTCAAGTCAAAAAATTATTATTAATCCATATTTTTAACTTTAATACACGATAAGTCCAACAATCCTATCATAGAGTAAATCTCTAATCTAAGCATGCGATTGTTTCAAGTTAAAATATATTTTTAGATTTGAATAAAAATAGTCCTGAAATTATTTTCACTTTCCCTAAGTCTTCCCTAATTTATTTTAATAAAACATCATTTGTTAATGTTTAGGTGATATCTACAACGCATAACACTTAAGGGGAACAATAGAAGTATTTATGCCTGTAAAGAAGCCGTCTTGAAAATTTTATTACGTGGTTGTATTCCTTTCACAAAAATTGTAAAGACACGTTCTTGATTATTCTTGAGAAAATTTAATTTAGATCTTTAAATCTTGGGGCTAAAAGTTATTTTTAATGAGGTTTAGGTTTTGTAAAAGAGAAGATATAATATTATGGTAGGCTACTTCTTTGGAAATGATTAAAAGGGATTGAAAATTCTAATTCTCATCCTTATATAAAGGATTTAAAGAACGAGTCGTAATCAAAATCCAACACAAACAAACATGTTTGGACTATCGAACCATTAGAATTCGCTAAAAAGTTTTATATGTACTAGATGAAAGCGAGCCAATGACGCTGTCCAAAAATCAGCTCGATCGAACATCGATAAGATCACCTGCATCACATTTTAGAGTTCAGACAACCAGATTTCCTTGAATTTTCTTTATGTTCTTGCTGAAGACGAGACGAAGTTGTGTAAGAAAATTTTACACGATCGGACATCATTAAGGTTGTTTGTATGATGTTTTATAAATTGAACCATCGGATTTTTGATCGTCCTTAGGACGGATCCTTCCCCTACAATTTTGTATTTCAAATATTAAATTAATTCCAATAAAAATAATTTTTTGATTTTTAATTTAAAAGAGTTATTTACAGTCCAAAATCATAGGGTGTTACAGTTAAGTGGATAATTTTTTACGTTGTGAGATATTACTGTATATTATGGGTATTTACATTAAGATTGGTCTTTGGACTATCATAGAGGCCCGTTTATGTGCTTTTATTGTCTTAAGTTCGGCTCGAGGGGTAAGTCTACCCTTAGGGTAAGTTTTGGGCTATTTAGATTTGTATTTTGGACCTAGACGAGGGCCCAAAAATACCCATTTAATGGAGGTACGATAATTATAGTTTTAAGTGGGATTAGGAGTCATAAATGATCATTTATTCTAAGGATTGTTCCTCCTTAGAATCTATGTGTCTTTGGGAGAATTAAATAATATCTAAGTAGTGTGACAACCCACGATTCGAGATAAGGGGTGGCCAGCCCGATACCCAAATGTAACAGGAATCATGGATGGATATTATCCTCAGCATCATAAAATATAAACTGAGTATACGAGAAAACCACCCAATAAATCAGAAAACGGGTTGCCAAAAAGTTTAGAAATTTAAAATGCAGTTAAGAAATTTAAATTAAAACAACCCCATCTGATAAGCAAGTGGAATTCCACAAGAATATATATAATACAACTAAGACGAATGTATACAAAAGGACCGAATAGGCAGTCGATACACAGCAACATACAACGAAGTACAACAATTTAAATATCTTACATAATACATTCATTAATCAAATACAAAAGTTTGGGCCACAAGCCCGAATATAAGACCCGATCATATCTAGAACACAAAGATGAAAGCGTCTAATATAATATCCTGTAATAACCCGCAAAATCTTACAGCTCTTCGAAAGCAAAGGAATGGTAACATCAAAACGGGCGTCCATGCGGGGGAGTACCTGAGCGGATAAAATCATATATGCAACAAGGAAAGTAAACCGGTCAGGGCTGGGTTCTATATGATCACCAGAAGAAATAAAAAACATGATATAAATGAACATTCATGCATGAATGATAAGGATGATAGACTTACATTACAATTTAACTAAATGATGAAATGAAATGGCATTTACATAAAAGAAAGAAAAGTAAATAACTTAAATTTAAAACCTTTCCTTATTTCTCAATTTTCCATTTTCTTTTATATTCCTTAATAGGAATAAAACCATTTATTAACCTCCATAGTTAATTATCTTACCATTTCATCTTTCCATTCCTTAATTGGAATACAATTAATATCAAGTGCTTTTTATGGCACATAAATCTCAATCTCGTGCTCTTTATGGCACGTATCCATGCTCTTTGTGGCATTTATCATACGCTCTTTGTGGCCTTTAACTACCATCAAGTCCCACTTGATAAAAATATAGTTATATTCATATAAATATAACGATTTTAAGACCGCCCGTCCAGATTTCCCACTGTGTGTGCCACTAAATGACCATCATCTTCCAGGGCCTATCATAAGACAACCTGGGATCCTACAACGCAAGACGTCGGGAAGCAGCCATGTGCCTGCGGGATAGTCAAGACCACACCCGAAATCTCCTACCCATCGCAGAAAATATATATATAAGAAACACTCACATGGCCTAGGACTATATCCACCCTGCATTCATTAGCCAGGGGGCATCACCATGCGCGCGAACTTTCCTTATGATGTCATTTAGAGAGGTGTGTAACAGTAAATTAGCATTTACATTTTTAATCTCATCATAATTTTCAATATTCATTTCCAATTTCCATTTCCATTATCCATGTGATTTGTTCTTTTTATTCGAACCTAACATCATTAAACAACGGGGTTCATTTTATTTGAACCTATCATCTTTAAGCGAATTTGGGTTCACTTTAGTGGAAACTATCATCTTTAAACCATTTGGGTTCATTTTAGTGGAAACTATCATCTTTAAACTATTTGGGTTCATTTTATGCGAACCTAATTTCCATCGAATATTGACATTAACATTCCTCAATTTACAAGTCCCGACTAAATCTCCAAATAGACATTATGATCCTGAAATTCCCAAAGTTCATAGGATTCCGATAAGCCCCTAAGTCTCCAAATATGGGCATTTAAGTTCCAAACTTCAAAAAGTTTGAATTAAAATAAGTAATGCCTTAACATCACTTTAAACCTCCCCGAAATACACCCCAGATGACCCCATTCTAGTCTAGGGTGGCGACCAAACTCAATTACAACTCTAGGACTCTAAGTTTACTTCTTTTAAGAAGGTTCTTAGGTCCTAATCCTAAAAAGATTTGGTTAAAATTAGAAAAGGAAAACAAAAAGAAAAAAATACAGGGTTTCTTAATCGATTAGTCCTAGCCGAATCGATTTGGGTTAAGAGAAGCGAATTGATTCGGACTAGCCGAATCGATTCGGTCAAGAAAAATAACTTTCTGCATAATTGCCGAATCGATTCGGTTGAGCCGAATCGATTCGGATGACCCAGGCTTGCAAACTGTCTCTGAGCAAATCGATTCGGCCAGGCCGAATCGATTCGGTTCTGCAGGAATTCCTAGTTTTGGTTATTGAGTTTTAAACTCCAAATTTCTTACTAAACCCAAAATCAACCAAACCAAAATCATTTAATGGAACTAAAACTCCATAAATCCACCCAACTACCATTATTTACAATATTTATCATCCAAATCAATTTCCAAGGGTAAATACCCAATTAATCTAACAAAACCCTAAAATGATAATTCATAACCATTCACTAATATCAATACTAATTACTCTCCTTAAATCATACAATAGCAAGTAGATAACTTGCCTTGATCATGCAAATGAAAATTTGATTTGTTGTAGGCAATGATCCAAGCTTGAATCTCCAATTCTCTCAATTTCTCCCAAAGTTCTCTTCCTCTCTCTTTCTCTCTAAGGCTCAATTGTGTGTAATGGAAGAATAGAAATAGGATAGGGGACTTAAATGTGGCTTAAGTCTAAAAAGCTCAACTTTAATGACTAATACGCGATATAATAAATCGTAACTACACATTTAAGCTATAACCAGTCAAAAGTACCCGAAATACCAAAATGCAATATGGCACTTATTTTGACTATCTCGTACCTACCGGGACTAACTGCACTATCCAAATTATCATTTGGAAATTTTATAACTCATTTTAAGTTCCGGTTTCATATTAAACTAAAATGTCATTTTATATCTTATAACACTGTAAATCACCACATGGATATTTTTACCCACTCAACTGGTAATCATACAACATTTCAGTAATTATTAACCTTTTTCTTATTAAATTAATAGTTACTCCACATACATCATTTTATAATTAATTACTACATATAGTAAATAAATATAAAATAGTCTCTCAAAAGAGAGGGTTGTTACATACTCCCCCCCTTATGAGGGAATTTTACCCCCAAAATTCAGGCATACCTCACGAGAAGAAATGCAGATACTTTTCCCGCATGCCATCCTAGCGATCCCATGTCGATTCCTCGACACTATGGTGATCACATTACACCTTAACTAAAAGTACTACCTGCGATCTCAATCGCCGCTCTCCACGCTCTAAAATAGCAACCGGCTACTTCTAATAAGAACCATCAAGTTTCATCTACTTCGAAAGGAATGTGCCTAAAGTCACCATCACATCTCTTGTACTACTTTTACAGAGGAGATATGGAACACGTCATGAATTTGCTGCAATTGTTTTGATAAAGCAAGTTAATAGGCTATCAAACCCACCTTAACATTTATAGGAAAGGTACAACATAACGTGGCGCAAGTTTCCCCTTCTTCCCAAAATGCTTAATGCCTTTAATAGGCGACCCTCGCACCAACACTTGGTCCCCGACCTCCATCTACATATACCTTCTCCCCGCATCGACATAGCTCTTTTTTCTATCTTGGTTATGCGAATGCAATTTCGAATGAGCTCAATTTTCGAAGAAGTATCTCGGATCATTCTAGGTCCGAGAGACTTGTCATCTCGCACCACTAACCAACAAGCGGGAGATCCACAAGGCCTACCATATAAGGCTTTTTAAAGCTCCATACCGATAGTGAATTGATACGAATCATTTTTAAGCCCATTCAACTGATGGAAGACACTATTCCCAACCACTCTTGAAGTCAGGCACAGACATAAGTAATATATCCCCCAACATATGGTTTACCCTTTTGGTCTGGCCATCTGTTTGAGGATAATAAGAAGTGCTTAATCTCAATTCGGTTCCCATGGCTTCTTGGAAACTTTGCCAAAAGTGGGAAAACAAAAGTCTTGTCTCGGTCGAAAACTACAATCGAAGGCACCCATGCAGTCCAATAACCTCTTTCTGCCCGACCACCAATGCTGGTGGCACGTATCCTGACAAATTCTGTCGTTACCCAGATGTAACGCAACCCTAGAACTACAAGATTTCTCCATATCTTCCCTTCTAAAGTCCTTCTCATTCGGGACAAAGATTCTCTTATGGAAAATCACCCTTCCCTCCAAAATCAATAGAGCAGGGTTCTGTTCCCTCAATCAACAGCTTGTGTATGTGGCTTTAACCACCCTTGTCACTCCTACGACATCCTCCAACAAAAAATTTTCTCGCACGAAGGATTAAATTCTGCCCAGGAAGTAGCACTTCCCTTTCCTACACAGCAGTCATCCCCACGCTAAATTTTAATTCAAGCATTGTATAATGCTTCTCACAAGTCTAAGCTTATGAGGCGCATAAACATTAGGTCTATGCTCCTGTATTATTACTCCCAATCCTAGTAGAGGCTTCTCAATTGAATCCACCCTCGAGCTTAATAATATGGCTCAGGTGTTCGAGTCAATTCACCCCTTTCATTACCTCCGTAACACTGTACTACGAAAGGCCTCATCTCCTTCGGCCTTAACTACCAAACTTCTCAAAATCCTCCCACTTCTCATTATCAGGGAACCAATCCCTCTTAGAGTTAACACACAACTTATTCATGGTCAACTCCCAACAACCCTTCTAAACTAATGTCACATACTGAAGGCCCTATGTCCAAAAAATCCTAAAGTCTACCTACCTATACTATACCCTATCTAAGTCGTATCCACCTAATACTAAGTATATCCCTAGTGCCCAAGACCTTTCTCAACTCCCAACATTTGCTCGGTTTTGTGCGTGGGACGTCTCGCCGAAGCGAAATCCAAATAAGGAACCCTCCCGTTACACTACTACCTCGCATTGTCAGTCATCAAGGTATACAGGTCTAAGACACATGTTCGGGACCGAAAAGATTCTACTTATATACATTACCATATAAATAACTGAAGACTTAACAAATCAAACAAATCCAAACTAAATCCCTATAATTATATATCCCACAATATAGGTACCTTTTTAAATAGCCTTCTTATCAAGGCATAACCCGAAGTCTTAACTCGACTTCGCATCCCAGTCTCCCTCACATCGTTCAGAGGAGAGAACTATATACAATGGTTCTATTTCGCACTTTAATGGCCACTAATCACTCTTCTACGTGATTCTCGGCTAAACCTTTCCACCCATCTCTTAACTAACAAAAAAAAACTAAAAAAAAAAACATCTCGCCACTTCCAACGTCGTTGAGGTTCACGCGTGGAGCATCCCGCAAAAGCGGAATCCAAACAAGGAACCCCTCCTATATGCTACTACTCAACTTTGTTGGTCATGGGGATAAGGCATACAAATCACATTATACCCGACCATGTTAAGGACGAGTAAATCGGCCTCAAAGCACAAAGTACCAGAAGAAAACCCTATATGTTTACAAACAAGGAATTGAGCGAACCATCACTCGTAGAAAACTCAATGCTAGGCAAATTACTCTCAGCAGACTTTATCAAATCTGTAGCCTGAGAGGAACTCATAAAACAAATGAGCACGTAACACCCGCATCAAATAACACATAACTCAAGTACCTCCGAAAAAAAACTTATCCTTAATAGCGGGCGGTGCTAACGAAACTGGAGGAAGTATATCCTACCAAATTTGATAAACTCTCACATACCGTAACTGTCCCTGCTGTATGGGAACAACCGGATCCGGTACCTGAGGTAGAAACTGAACGTATGGCTATTGCGGAGTCCTAGGAAACTGACCCACAACCCATCGAGGACACTCCATCTAAATGACCTGCCTCCCCACATAAGAATAACCGTCCCTTCATATCCTCACGACCTCGACCCCCATTATTTCTAAACTGGGTAATGCCTTGGCCCAAAGGGTCTTTACCTCCATGACCACCCCGACCTACGTATTGCAAAGCACCATTACTATACCTAATGTTATTGCCACTCGCAATAAACCCTCCAAAACGTTGTCTCTTAGACGAAACCCCTTGTCGAGGGTCCCTCTTTTTATGCTTACCACCCAAATATTGGGATGAGGGAAATGCTCCTCCTCAAATCTCATACCCTCCAGGATTTCCTACTTGCCCCATGATAGTAGCTTTCTTGCTACTCGGTGTATATAACCGATGCTCATGGAAATGGAGCAATGCTGCATTCATAACTTCACCAAAAGTTTATAAAGCTGGATTACCCAGCAATTGTTGCCGGATTCTCTAGTTTAGACCTCACATAAACTTTGAGATCTTCCTATCTTCCGAAGTCACCTAATCCGGTACTAACCTCGCCAAGCGGGTGAACTCATGTTCATGTTCATGTTCCGCTACAGATCTCTCTCCCTTCACAACATCCTGGAGCTTCCTTCTCACTTCCCAATGAACTGCGAGAGGAACATACTCACGATCGAACAAAGCCCAAAACTTAGTGATCATCATTGTGTGTCTCTGCTCTAGCGTGGTTATTGTTTCCAACCAGTATAACGCATATTCGACTAGCTTAAAGGTGGCAAGGACTTGTTTCTCTCCTTGCTACATTCTATCATTCGAAGGTGGCATTGTCTTTTCTCTTTCCATGCAGTTGGCTATAATAACATCCGTGCCTCCCTCGAATTTCGAGGAATTTCCCTTTAGAAAGGACTCCCTAACCCTTTCCCATGGAGTAAGTCCCGTAGGAGCTTGAACATCATAAGCCCATTGTTGAGCCTGTGGCAAAATTGTTGGACCACTACTGTCATGGCGGCGTTAACCGCTTGAGCTACTATGTTTGCTACCTCTGCAGCGTTACGGTCCCTTGTGACGATGGTGGAGAATCTACCTCCTCTTCTACAACCCTATAACGTCTCGCAAGGAGACCTCTCTAAGCGGCATTCGAGATGAAAAAACAATAAAGTTAAAATACTACTTGAAACTATGTATCTTGCAGAAGATCGCAAACATAGACATCTACACAATCCTAACATTAGGCTCTATATCAAAGAACACTATGGTAGAACGTGACAAATCCACATAGATCCTAAAGACTCTAGAACCTGATGCTCTAATACCATCTGTGACAACCTGCGATCCAAGATAAGGGGTGGCCATCCCGATACCCAAATGTAACAGGAATCATTGATGGATACTATCCTCAGCATCATAAAATATAAACTGAGTATGCGGGAAAATGACCCAATAAATCAGAAAACGGGTTGCCAAAAAGTTTAGAAATTTAAAATGCAGTTAAGAAATTTAAATTAAAACAACCCCATCTGATAAGCAAGTGGAATTCCACAAGAATATATATAATACAACTAAGACGAATGTATACAAAAGGACCGAATAGGCAGTCGATACACAGCAACATACAACGAAGTACAACAATTTAAATATCTTACATAATACATTCATTAATCAAATACAAAAGTTTGGGCCACAAGCCCGAATATAAGACCCGATCATATCTAGAACACAAAGATGAAAGCGTCTAATATAATATCCTATAATAACCCGCAAAATCTTACAGCTCGTCGAAAGCAAAGGAATGGTAACATCAAAACGGGCGTCCATGCGGGGGAGTACCTGAGCGGATAAAATCATATATGCAACAAGGAAAGTAAACCGGTCAGGGCTGGGTTCTATATGATCACCAGAAGAAATAAAAAGCATGATAGAAATGAAAAGTTATGCATGAATGATAAGGATGATAGACTTACATTACAATTTAACTAAATGATGAAATGAAATGGCATTTACATAAAAGAAAGAAAAGTAAATAACTTAAATTTAAAACCATTCCTTATTTCTCAATTTTCCATTTTCTTTTATATTCCTTAATAGGAATAAAACCATTTATTAACCTCCATAGTTAATTATCTTACCATTTCATCTTTCCATTCCTTAATAGGAATACCATTAATATCAAGTGCTCTTTATGGCACATAAATCTCAATCCCGTTCTCTTTATGGCACGTATCCATGCTCTTCGTGGAATTTATCATACGCTCTTTGTGGTGTTTAACTACCATCAAGTCCCACTTGATAAAAATATAGTTATATTCATATACATATAATGATTATAAGACCACCTGTCCGGGTTTCCCCACTGTGCGCGCCCCTAAATGACCATCATCTTCCAGGGCCTATCATAAGACAACCTAGGATCCTACAACGCAAGACGTCGGGAAGCGGCCATGTGCTTGCGGGATAGTCAAGACCACACCCGAAATCTCCTACCCATCGTAGAAAATATATATATAACAAACGCTCACATGGCCTAGGACTATATCCACCCTGCATTCATTAGCCAGGGGGCATCACCATGCGCGCAAACTTTCCTTATGATGTCATTTAGAGAGGTGTGTAACAGTAAATTAATATTTACATTTTTAATCTCATCATCATTTTCAATATTCATTACCAATTTCCATTTCCATTATCCATGTGATTTGTTCTTTTTATTCGAACCTAACATCATTAAACAATGGGGTTCATTTTATTTGAACCTATCATCTTTAAACACATTTGGGTTCACTTTAGTGGAAACTATCATCTTTAAACCATTTGGGTTCATTTTTGTGGAAACTATCATCTTTAAACCATTTGGGTTCATTTTATGCGAACCTAATTTCCATCGAATATTGACATTAACATTCCTCAATTTACAAGTCCCGACTAAATCTCCAAATAGACATTATGATCCTGCAATTCCCAAAGTTCATAGGATTCCGATAAGCCCCCAAGTCTCCAAATATGGGCATTTAACTTCCAAACTTCAAAAAGTTTGAATTTTAATATATAATGCCTTAACATCACTTTAAACCTCCCCGGAATACACCCCAGATGACCCCATTCTACTCTAGGGTAGCGGCCAAACTCAATTAAAACTCTAGGACTCTACGTTTACTTCTTTCAAGAAGGTCATTAGGTCCTAATCCTAAAAATATTTGGTTAAAATTAGAAAAGGAAAACAAAAAGAAAAAAATACAGGGTTTTCGAATCGATTCTTCCTAGCCGAATCGATTTGGGTTAAGAGAAGCGAATTGATTTGGACTAGCCGAATCAATTCGGTTAAGAAAAATGACTTTCTGCATAATTGCTGAATCGATTCGGATGAGCCGAGCCGATTCGGACAACCCATGCTTGCAAACTGTCTCTGAGCGAATCGATTCGGCCAGGCCGAATCGATTCGGTTCTACAAGAATTCCTAGTTTTGGTTATGGAGTTTTAAACTCCTAATGTCTTCCTAAACCCAAAATCAACCAAACCAAAATCATTTAATGGAACTAAAACTCCATAAATCCACCCAACTACCATTATTTACAATATTTATCATCCAAATCAATTTCCAAGGGTAAATACCCAATTAATCTAACAAAACCCTAAAATGAAAATTCATAACCATTCACCAATATCAATACTAATTACTCTCCTTAAATCATACAATAGCAAGTATATAACTTGCCTTGATCATGCAAATGAAGATTTGATTTGTTGTAGGCAATGATCCTAGCTTGAATCTCCAATTTTCTCAATTTCTCCCAAAGTTCTCTTCCTCTCTATTTCTCTCTAAGGCTCAATTGTGTGTAATGGAAGAATAGAAATAGCATAAGGGACTTAAACGTGGCTTAAGTCTAAAAAGCTCAACTTTAATGACTAATACGCGATATAATAAATCGCAACTACACATTTAAGCTATAACCAGTCAAAAGTGCCCGAAATACCAAAATGCAATATGGCACTTATTTTGACTGTCTCGTACCTACCGGGACTAACTGCAATATCCAAATTATCATTTGGAAATTTTATAACTCATTTTAAGTTCCGATTTTATATTAAACTAAAATGTCATTTTATATCTTATGACACTATAAATCACCACATGGATATTTTTACCCACTCAAGTGGTAATCATACAACATTTCAGTAATTAGTAACCTTTTTCTTATTAAATTAATAGTTACACCACATCCATCATTTTATAATTAATTACTACATATAGTAAATAAATATAAAATAGTCTCTCAAAAGAGAGGGTTGTTACAAGTAGGGAAAACAACAAGGATCCAAACCTACATCCCCATGGTCTTCAATTCTAAGGCAAGAATATTGTGCAATACTCGTAATAAATATGTAACTGATTTAAAATATGTGTTTTGCCTACTACAATCTAGGTTTTGAAGCATGTTTAGGTATTTGATTAATTGAGTTTGATTATATGAATGATTTGGATTAATTGAAGGTGAGATAAATCTGTCCCGCATTGAATACTTATACCTTGATGATTAGAATATGAAATTAATGAGTTAAATGCCGTAGATCTGAGAAATAAAGTAGGTTTTAGAATGAAAACTTATTTATACGAATTATCCCGATGTAAATTGAAGGATGAATCCTGAAATGAATTAAGAACATGACCTAAGGTGATTTAACATTGAGTTATGTGGGATGTTTTGATATTTAAATTTAAATCTTGAATTTGATGTTATTAAACTCGTATGATTGTATAAAATCTTTTAGAAACATATTCCTATAGTTATAATAAATTGGGTTATGATTTATGGTTGTTTGGGAACTTTGCATAAACTAATGGAGGTTTTTGGGTAGTAATCCCATAAGGGAGACAACAACCTGCGACCTGGGGGGATCGATCGATCGATGCTTCCAGGTTTGCCCCAGAATGGGACTTTGTTTATTTGCTCTGATTTTCAAGACTAGTATCTTTTCGAGGTTCCTTTTAAGATTATTAAACTTAATATTTGGAGATTATAAAATTTGTTATGTTTGGTAATGAGTCCATAGTTTTGAGAGTTTAAACCTTAGTATCATTTACTTCCCTCTAGTGTTAGGTTTGGTTTGGATTAGGTAGACACATGAAGGAGCACTATTTTATGGTCATGTGTATGGTTGCCCTTTTAGGGTATCTAGTTTAAGTGTTTGGGTGGTAATTCTGGTTTTATGAAATTAGTATGCCATGGAAATAATTTAATAATTAAGTGAGGTTACTTATATGTATGTCCCGATTTAGTGTATTTATATAAATGGATAAGTACTAATAGTTTAGAGATGTAATAAAATAAGAGTTGGATTTAATAAGGTTAAATGTTGATAAACCTAAAAATGTAATGAATAATCCCGTGTTGGAATTTAGACTACACTTGGGTGTACGCAGTATCCTACCTTGTTATATATTCTTGGTATGGTTTTGAGAGACATTATACCAAATTTATGTGATGATCTAGTGTTTGGGGATTGGACTATTTTAGGTATGCTTGAGTGTATGAAGATAAATTTATCCCAATATTAGTAGTTGGACTTACGACACGATGTCATCTCAAACCACCACAAACACCCCAATAAACGATACACATCTAAACATAAAACTAAACGAAGGTTTTTGACATGTACACTTCCAAATGTGAATGAGGAAGTTTTGCGATTATCAATAAAGTCACTCAATTAAAGATACACACAATCACAATCACAATCACAATCACAATAGTGTAAGCATCGTACCCATAAAATACTTTTAAGCCAGAAACTATTTCTTACAACACCAAACTGTAAACATATTAGAAAATTTGAGTAAAATTTCCTTTATCTATAGGACTATACCCAACCATGTTTAAGAAATAAAAATACAAACATTCAACAACATAATTATAATACACATTCAGACAATGCTAATACACGTCATTTGGGTTAATAAGGAAAATGGGACAAAACTATCACGAGAAATACAATAAAAAACACTCATGAACAAACCTATCATGAAAATGGGAAAAACACTCATAAAATTGAGACAAACCTATCATGGAAAAAATATTTACACTACTCATTCAAAGCTCATAATAATGAGAAATACAATAAAATCACTCGGGAATAAAAATTTGGGATGTATTCAAAATTGAAGTTTAGAAAACAAATAGGGCTATAACAAACAAATAGAGCTATATTTAAAAATGAGTAACTTAGATCACCAATTCAAACTTTATGAACTACAAAATATAATATGTTTGGCCAAAAACTGAGAGATCACCATTATTCTTGTGAAACTTGAGTGGTGATTCTTGAATAAAAAGTTTACAACATCAAACTTAACTCAATAAATATCAAACAAAGTTAAGAAAAAAATAAAAATAAAATAGATGTATACATGTTGCACATTTTTTGAACGTCCATGCCAGAGATGAAATATCATTAGGCATAACTTTTTTGCAGTTTCACCACTCCTATTATTATTCCCATTTTATGAGGGAGTCACTTCAGAATTATATATTGCTAGCATTGAGTCCATTAACCTGGAAGCTATTGCAGCATTTAAATCCTCATCTTTTGCATCTAATTGGGGACAAGAGGCTGCTGAGTTTTGACACTTCCGTGAGGTTATCTTTGTACTGCCCATTGCTAAAAATAGAATCCACCATAACATTTTGAAGTGTCCAGGTAGGCCGAAAGTTTGTTGTTGATTCTTCTTTAGTTTTGTTCGACTTGGTTTTATTGTTGGTCTATGTTTTAGATTAAAAATAAAAGACGTCAAAAATTGAAAACAAATGCTAAAATCAGAAGCTATATTTTGACTTCAATAATTTCAAATGAAAAATAATTAAATGTGAGAGGGAAATCAATATAAGATCAATGTCAGTACCCTTATGATGAGTATCCATTCAAAATGTTAGAAGTTTTGAATGAGTATCAATTAAGATCAACCACATGTGTTACTCAACGTTCTCAACATGTAATTTCAATACATTCTAAATTCAAGTGAAACTATCAAGGAATGCTCTACTATCATGAAACTAGAAATGTAAAATCATTTAATAAAATTATTATGATAAACATATTAAAACATGAACTAAGATATAGATAAAGAAGAGCAATACATGTCAAACAAAAATACCTTCACTCAAAATGATAGCTGCAAACCCATATACAAAATGAAAACATAATAATATAAAAAAAACCTTCCTTTTTCCTTCTATAAGGACTAAATATAAATTTATTAAGGACTTCTAAATAAAAATAAGATAGCCATTCATGAAACATGGAAACAAATTACATGGTTATAAAACAACTTGAATAATAGAGTCTATTAAGTTCAACTACTATTAACAATTAAAGAAGGCCTTTTGCATTTGTAAGTTTCATATCACTATTTATTTAAACCCTTGGGGTTATATAAAGAGAATTTCAATTAATAAATATAAAAATCATTTAATTAATAAATATAAAAATCCTTTAATTTTTATTACAAAGAATTATCATTCTTAAAAAATTTGGAGAATTTGGTGAACATTACTGTAACAACTCGTCCTTTTGGAGACAATTAAATTCCATAAATGGATATAAGTTGGCAATTTGGAGAATTTCTCAAAATAGTGATTTTCGGGATTTTCGAGGATTTGATGATTTTTAATGGTTGTTGTAATTTCTTTTGGTATTAAATAGGTCGAAGTATTTTAATTATATGTCGGCATTGGGTAAAGCGACAGAAGATAATATTTTAATAGAAATACCGCATTTATTTATTTTTGGTTGAAATAGTGATTTGTAGTCAAGTACCTCGGATGGAAATTTCGACTGTGTCGTAAGTCTTGGAATGACCGAGATAGTCGGAAAAGAGTGTTCGAAAGTCAAAATTGAGTTTCGAAGAATTTTAGAGTTAAAAAGGGCTCGTAATTGAGTAAACGAGTCATTTTTGGGTTTTAAGGAGTTAAACCCTTTTTCTTTCTTTATAAAGAGGAGAGAGGGAGAAAAGAGAAAGAAAAGAAAGAAAAGAGAGAGAAGAGATAGAGGAAGGATAAAAGAGGAGAAAAAGGAAGATTCGAGCCAAACTCCGTCGGATTCGACTCGAGGTCTTCGGATTTCATCCTCCAGGCAAGTGTGTACTTGCTTTATTTCATTTTGTGAATTTATTTCATATCATAGTTGGTAAACTATATGATTTTGTGTTAGGACCCTTAAAATCAATTTGGGAAAAGTTGAATATGAGTTTACATATTGATGTAATGTAAACTCTTAATGATTTCTAGTGTTCAAACCATGTTAATGGAGCATAAAAATGGATTGAAATGGGTTTAAATGATAAGTTGGGGTTTTTATGGTTTTAGGTTTTAAAACTAAGAGCAATGGTTTAATACCCCAAAATAATTGATGTGTTAGTTGTGAAACATAGATTAGATGTTTATCGAGTTGTTGGATGAGGTTAGAAATAACAAAAATGGAGTTTGGGATTTTGGGGAAGATGATGAATAGTAAACCCGTGGCTTATAGGGTCATTTCGGCCAGGAAGAGAACTGATTTAGTTTTCGGCCAAACACGAAAGTTGTAGATATTTTCGATACGGTCGCGTTGGCGCCAACTGATATTTTTCTGATTTTTTCTTGATTTGATATGATTTTTACAAGATGGCAGTTCCGAGTTGAAATGATCAACTCGAAAATCAAATCGGGAATTGGAAAAATAAAGGCTAGAATTAATCGTGTAGATGTTTGGGATGATTTTTGGTGTAGTCTAGAAACCCCGATAATGAATTTGGGTTGTTGGATAAAGATTTGAGTAATTTAGTTTTGGGGATCTGGTGTGACCGGTCGATCGCGCCCCTAAGGCCGATCGACCGCGTCAGGGAAAAAGGGCCTACTATTTTGTTTCGTAGGCTTATTTGCAACCCGCGGTCGACCGAGGGTCCAGGACCGATCGACCAGTACCTTTGTTTTTAGCCCAAGATTTTGGAGATTGTTATTCCTTCTCCCCTTTGAGTTTAAAGTTTAAGGGCCTTATAGATTGGAGTATCATAGACAGTTATGTCCTAAAGGACTTGAGGAATTGGGAGTATATGTATATATTCACTTAGAGTGAATTAGTATGATTGGAGATATCCAATAGATCCTTATATGGGAATAAGGTATGTATGAATTATCAAAGTAAGGAAATACTTTGAGTATAGTATCATGCGTATATGAATGCATGATTATGATTCTGAGAGAATCTTTGGGTTTATTGGTCATCGCTAGATGAGATTGGCAATTATGGCCATTTATATATATTCTAGGAAGAATATCTTGTATATATACTATGTGATTAAAGTATATATAAAATATGATATGGATGTGTATTATGTAGTATATTCCTTGTGTATGAGAACAAGGTAATATATATGTTAATGAGAATAAAGAATTTTGAAAATAAAATATGAAAGTTTTCAAAATGGAAAAAAAAGGAAATGATTTTTCATAAATGATAATTTATGGTTACACACCTCTGTAAATCGCTATCGTAAGGGAAATTGCGTGCGTTTGGTGATGCCCCCTGGCTAATGAATGCAGGGTGGATATACTCCTATAGGCCATATGAGCGATTATTGTTACTGCACTGGTTAGGAGATTATGGGTGTGGTCTTGACTTTCCCGCAGGCATATGGCCGCTTCCCGACGTTGTTAGGTTCCCAGGTTGTCTTGTTTGATAGGCCGTGGAAGATGATAGCCATTTAGTGGCGCGTCCAGTGGGGAAACCCGGAGGGGCGGTCTTAGATTTGCTAAAGCAATTTATGATAATAAATTGGCTTTATATTTACATTTCCTAGATGGAAGAAGGGAAATGGGGTAAATGTTTGGCTTCGGTAACACTTCCCGGATGGAAGAAGGGAAGTGGAAGCATGTGATATGATCAAAGCATTTTTATGATAATAGAAATGGCTTTGAATATATTTCCTGGATATGAGCAGGAAAATGGGATGATATAAAACGGAAAAGCATTTTTATGATAATAAAACTGGCTTTTAAAAGTATATGATTTGTTAAAGCAATTCACGATAATGAATTGGCTTTTATATTTACATTTCCTAGATATAAGAAAGGAAATGGGAAGTCTTGAGAAAAATGAAAGTATTGATAAATACTTGATATATTAACCCTCAGTCCGGGAGATAGATCCGGATGTTTATGGTGATATGTATATATATGGATAAATCGAGTACCGAGGGTCTAATGGATCCCGACAATCGACCTTGCCGCGTAGTAGTGTATCGGGGAGGGGGGTTCCTTATTTGGATTTCGCATTGCGAGACACCCCACGCACGAATATGGCAATGTGTTGAGACTGGGGAGAAGTTTAGTCCTTAGTGCTATAACATTATTAATTCTTATGGTATATATATTTATATATATCTTTCTGTACTGAGGGACTGACGGATCTCGACGATCGATCGTGTCGCGTAGTAGTGTATCGGGGGGATTCCTTGTTTGGATTTCTCTTTGCGAGACTCCCCACGCACGAACATGGCATAGCGTTGAGACTGGGGTGAAGTTTAGCCCTTAGTATATTACTTGGACTATCTAGGGTTGATAGTGGTTGGGAGATAGACTAGTTTAGCAGGGTATCTTGACTAGAAGGTTCTAGATTGACGTGCTAGGTGTGCACTATTAAAAGAGAGGTGAGGGGTATCTCATGGGAGAGCGATACCAATTTAAATATGAGATAAAACATATTTTTAAAATAAAGTATTTATGCACTTGCTAAATATTTTCACAACTCGGGCTCTGACCCGTTTATCTACTTTTCCTTTCTTGCTATATTATATATATATATATAGTGGCCAGACACAGGGATGCCTGGATGACACTTCTTTCGAGTCAAACGTCTACTGCAGCAGCTGTGGATGCGTGCAGGATTCTCAGTAGACGCTTCCATCTTTGTAATCTAGATAGGAGGTATTGTTTACTCATTCGGGGCAATGGTCCCATTGCATTTATTTATTCTTGAGTACAACATTCGATATGGTTGTATATTTTGCCCGAGTGTTCGGTTATTTTATTCCATTTCAGTTTCATTTACGCAAAACTGTGTGGATGTTTTAATTTTGAAGTTGTTAAAAAGAGTAGTTAAGTAAAATTTCGACACCGGCCTAATAGGTTATTAGTAATTAAATGGATTTTCGACAGTGATGCTAAGAATTATCCATACGAGACTCCTGTTAAAATTTGATATAGGAGTGATCGCCCGGTATCTTATTAGGCAGGGTGTCACAATTACCCAACTCAATACCCAATCAATAGAAGAATATGTGAGATAACAAAATATTCATATGATATGGAATGCGAAAGTTATTAAGGTGGATAACAAACAACAACATATCATCCAATAACTTTTTTGCCTAATTTTCACTCCCCAAACCCAAAATTAGTAAGCAAAAGATAATTATAAACATATAACTGCAACAACTACATTTAGTAATACACTAAATATGAGAAGATCCACCGTGTAATAGATATAACCAATCAAAAAATCAACAAAATCGCTCAACCATATATAAAAAATACAGTGTAACATAAATTTTTTCCGTAGTTGGTAATAACCAATGAAAAAATCAACTGAGTATTTAATTATTGTCCTACATATGTCCAATTTAAAACCCAATCAACTAATTAAGCAATATGTAATGAACAAATATAATTGATTAATTTTTTTCCTACATATATCTCTCACCACCACCATTACGCTTACAAAATTCATTAATTTTGTGCAAGTGGAGATACTAAAAACAAACAATAAAATAACTGCAAAAAGTCCCAACATAATTTTTGAAATAAAAATCTCAATTCAAAAACCATTGTAATGTTTTGATACCCCAATTCACAATCCAACGCATGTATGCTTGTAGTTTTACCCAGCACCTATAATCCAATAATAAAGTAGTTAAGAAAAAAGAGTAAAACACCCATGTAGGAATTGTGCCAAACATGTGAGAGGCAAGGCATACCATGTTTGTTGATGAAATTAGTATCTCCGATGAAATTTAAGGAAGTTATTGACATGTAGCTTTTTATATGTAATTCCAATATAAATAGTGCGAAAGAAAAAAAAGAAATGGTTAATGACGTGCAAAAAACATAACAACAACAAAGAAAGAGAAAGGAGGAATGGAGTATTAAAATCAGAAGGATGTGATGTTTCAAACCATTGAAAACCTTAATAAATTCAATCGAAAAGTGTGAAATGAAAACCCAAGATCTGTGTTGATACAAAAATTAAATGAAAATTGAAAGGGTTATCAATACATAGACAAATACAAATCAAATCAACCACTCATTCACCAATGGTAAAAAATATAGAAAAACTTCTTAATATCAAATAATTTCTTCTAAAATGAGTATTAAATATTTACCGTATACTTTTTTGGTTGAAATATTTACTAAATACAAAAATCAAACAAATTCGAATATTTGGGGGAAAGTTGTGGGAAAGTTACAATAGTTTAACTTGGCAAAACTGCAAATTCAAAAGTGTACCTGGGTAGACAATAGTAATACCCAAACATTGCATCCACATAGATCCGTTGAACTAATAAATTGAAAACTAATTGAAGTCCATGCAATAAAGAAAACCATTTTATTTCACAAAACCTACAATCATAATAAATAACACAAAAGAGTCGGGACATCATATATTACCAAGTTATACTCACAAATAACGGATGCATAAACCCAAGTGTGACAACCCGCTATCCGAAATAAAGGGTGTCCAGCCCTATACCTCGATGAAATAGGAAATCATGGATAAATATCATCCTCAGCATCACAACCATAAACAAAGCATAAGGAATAACCACACTATATTCCAGAAAATGGGTTATCAAAAACTTTGGTTTTGAAATAAAAAAAAAAAACATTTTCAACAACCCATAATAGAAATAGAGGGTGGAAACCCCCACAAGCGTACATAAGAAACCCAAAAGATACAAAAGGACCGAATGAAACGTCGGTCATGAGTAACCATACAACATGCAAATAGTACCAAGGGTTACATAATAGATTCATTATACAATTACAACGGTTTGGGCAACATGCCCGAATAAACTGATCATAGCTAGAAAACATAAATGTAGGCGACTACGCAAACATCCCGTGAAACCCGCACAATGTCACGACTCCTCAAAAACACGTGGAAGGAAAGGTCATTACGGGCGACCGTGCGGCGGAACACCTGAATGGATAGTATATATACATATACAACAGGAAAGGAAAATCGGTCAGGGTCGGGTATATGTGATCAATAGATAAATGATAGGTATGACAAGGATGCACAGTTAAGCAAGGGTGATAGTCTAGCATGGTAACATCATATAAGGAACTAAAACTGATAAAGGACTACATGGAGTGAGATTCATATTAAAACAGAATTAAAAGTACTTATGAGCCTTTATCATCATTCATCATATTTCAATTTTTAATCTTCTTTGATTTTCCTTATCAGGAATACAAGTATCATCATGTGCTCTTTATGGCACTAATCTCAATAGCATGCTCTTTGTGGAATAAATTTGCTCTTCATGGCATTCATGTTCCACCGAGTCCAACTCGATAATTAGAATAGTCATAAACATAAATATAACGATTCTAAGACCGCCCATCCGGGTTTCCCCACTGTGTGCGTCCCTAAATAACCATCATCTTCCAGGGCCTAACATAAGACAATCTGGGATCCTATCGAAATCGTCGGGAAGCGGCCATATGCCTGCGGGGTAGTCAAGACCACACCCAGAATCTCCTACCCATCGCAGAAAGAAATAAAACAAGCGCTCATATGGTCTAGGACTATATCCACCCTGCATTCATTAGCCAGGGGGCTTCACCTCTCGCACGGACTTCCCTTAAGATGGTATTTAGAGAGGTGTGTAACATCCATTTATTTATTTCCATTACATGATTTAGTAATTTATCATTTTCCTTATCAATTTCCCATTTTAATAAAATGTATAGGCTTAAATCGGGACTATACGTATTTCATACTATCATAACATCTCCGATAAGAAAATCAGACTCCAAAGTTATTTCCAAAGCCTCCTTTAGGCTTTAACATAAACCCTCAAGTCAAAATCTAATCTCAAGTTAATTCCTAAGGTCTCCAAAGTGACCTAAAGATGTTCTAGACCCTTATAGAACTACAAGATAAAAGTAATGCCTAAACATCACTATAAATTCCCCCTTAAACAAACCCTAGATGAACCCTTTAGAGTCTAGGATGTCGACCCAACTCAACTAATACTCTAAACCCTATGTTTACTTCATTTAAGAAGGTCCCTAATTACTAATTCTAAAGAAAAAGGGTTAAAATTTAAAAGAAAAATTTTGGAAAAGTGCAGAGCTACCGAATCGATTCGGCCAAAAAATTTGGGTTTCTGCATAACTGCCGAATCGATTCGGATAAAATTCAAATCGATTCGGTTCACAAGACCTGAGCACTGGACTTAACCGAATCGATTCGCCCAGGGGGCCGAATCGATTCGGGCCTGCGATTTTGCCAAGAATTGGCTATGGAGTCTTGGACTCCATTTTCTACCCCAACTCAAATTTCTTCAAACCAAACTTATATACTAACATCAAGATAACATAAATGATACTATTGACCATCTTAAACCTCATAAATCATCCCAATCATCTTTGAGTGAATCAAAACCCATAAATACATAAGGAAAAAAACCCTAAGTTGCTAAACCAAAATCAATACATCATTATCATAGCAAATCATCTATCTCAAGACACAAATAGCAAGTAAAAACTTGCCTTGATTCAGCAACTAGCAGATTTCTGGGTGTAGTAGCAAAATCCTTCTCAATCTCCAAGTCTTTCTCTCTACTCTTCTCGTTCTCTTTGGTTTTGGAAGGAAATTAGGGTAATTAGAAGACTTAATAGGCTTAAGTCGTGGCTTAAGGCAATTGTCCCAGTTAATTAACTAATAGTGCGATAAAATAATACGCAACTGTATAATTTAGGTACAATCAGTCAAAAATGCCCAAAACTTTAAAATACAATATGGTACATTATCTGACTATTTCGCACGTTCTGGAATCAACTGTAACCTCCAAATTATCATTTGGATATTTTAAAAACAATTCAGGTTTCGGTCTCATAATTCAGCCAAATATCATTGTGAATTCAGATGATATTAATAAGCATGACATAGCAATATTTACCCATAGATATGATATGTATGCAAACTCACAATAAATATCAACTTTCTACATTGAATTAACATTCAAATCATAACCCAACACTTGTTTCCAATTACTATACTAAGTAATTACTATAAAATACGGTCTCATAAGCGAGGGTTATTACATACTCCCCCCCTTATGAGGGAATTTTGCCCCCAAAATTTAGGCGTACCTCATAAGAAAAGATGTGGATATTTCTCCTGCATCTCATCCTCACTTTCCCAAGTTGATTCGTTGGCATGATGATGACTCCAATGAACTCTCACTAGGGGCACCACACGAGATCTTAACTTTCGCTCCCCAAACTCAAGGATAGCAACCGGTTGTTCTTCATAAGAAACATCGGGCTGCAAATCGATATCTTCGAAAGGAATGTGCCAAAGGGCACCTTCACACCTTCTGTACTTCTTCAAAGAGGAGACATGTAATACATCATGGATTTGTTGTAAAGGTTCCGGCAAGGCGAGTTGGTATGCCACGGGACCAACCTTTGCAATCACCGAGAAAGGTCCAACAAAATGGGGTGCAAGCTTTCCTTTCTTCCCAAAACGTTTAATAACCTTCATCGGGGACACTCGCACTAACACTTGGTCTCCCACCTTCAATTCCATATGTCTCCTACCCGCATCGGCATAGCTCTTTTGACGATCTTGGGCTATCCATATGCGATTTCGAATAAGCTCAATCATCGAAGAAGTGTCTTGGATCATTTCAGGTCCAAGGAACTTGTTATCACCCACTTCCAACCAACAAGCGGGCGACCTACAAGGCCTGCCATACAGAGCTTCATAGGGTGCCATTCCGATAGTAAATTGGTAAGAGTTATTATAAGAAAACTCAACCAATGGAAGGTATTGTTCCCAACTGCCCTTAAAATCGAGTATGCACATACGAAGCATATCCTCCAACATCTGGTTTACCCTTTCGGTCTGACCATCTGTTTGAGGATGATAGGAAGAGCTTAACCTCAACTCAGTCCCCATAGCTCCCTGGAAACTCTGCCAAAAGTGGGACACAAATATTTTATCTCGGTCGGAGATAATATTCAAAGGTACCCCGTGGAGTCTGACGATCTCCTCAATGAACAACTGGGCATAACGAGCGGTATCATAGTCAGTGCGCATGGGCAAGAAGTGTTCTGACTGGGTCAAACGGTCGACAATCACCCAAATTTAGTCGTGACCCTTTTGCGATCTAGGCAAGCCCGTAACAAAGTCCATCGAAATGCTCTCCCATTTCCATACGGGAATCTCAAGCGGTTGTAACAAACCTGTCGGTCGCTGGTGGTCAATCTTAACCAACTGACAAGTAGTACACTGAGACACAAACTCGGAGATATCCGTCTTCATACCCGCCCACCAATACAAACGACGCATATCTTGGTACATCTTTTCCCCGCCTGGATGCACCGTGAACTTGGACCCGTGGGATTCCGCCATTACTGCACGTCTCAAATCTTCGTCGTCGGGAACCACAAGTCTTCCATGGAAGCGTAGTCCACCCTCAGAACCAATTGAGTACGACTCTTCTCCCTCAGACAACAACTGGCGTGTATGGTCTTGACAAACTTTATCTCTTTTCTGAGCTTCCACAATCTTTGCTATAATCGTGGGAGTAACCGTCATCACAGAAAGGAATTCTCTCACCCCTGCATCCTCCGGGTTGAGTTCTTTCCACTTAGCTTTCCACACCTCAGCTAAGTCTCCATCAGGCTTCCTACTCAAGGCATCTGCTACCACATTCGCCTTTCCGGGGTGATAATGAATATCAAATTGGTAGTCTTTCACAAACTCCAACCAACGACGCTGGCGCATATTCAAATCCTTTTGGGAGAATAAGTATTGTAGTGATTTGTGGTCTGTGAACAGACTAAACTTTTCCCCTAAGAGATAATGCCTCCATATCTTCAAGGCAAATACAACGGCGGTAAATTCCAAGTCATGTACTGGATAGTTCCTCTCGTGAGGCTTCAACTTACGAGAAGCGTACGCAATGGGTTGTCTCTCTTGTTTAAGAACACCTCCTAACCCCAGAAGAGATGCATCAGTGAAGACGAGATATTCCAATCCCGGCTTTGGCAATGCCAGGACTGGAGCCGAAGTTAGTCTATCCTTGAGCTCATCAAAAGCCGCTTGACATGTATTGTCCCATACAAATCTTACTCCTTTCCGAGTTAAATTCGTCAATAGGCTAGCAACCTTGGAAAAGCCCTTAATGAATCGACGGTAATAACCTGCCAAGCCCAAAAAACTATGAACTTCAGTGGGCGTCGTGGGCTGACCCCATTCCTTTACCGCGATCACTTTACCCGGATCCACAGACACGCCTTGGGATGACACCACATGCCCCAGAAACTGAACTTCCTTCAACCAGAAGCCACACTTCTCAAACTTTGCATACAATTGATGATCCCTCAATCTCTGCAGAACTAACCGCAAGTGAGCACGGTGATCCGACTCTGTCTGAGAATAGACTAGGATGTCATCGATAAATACAATGACAAATTGGTCAAGGAAATCCCAAAACACCCTGTTCATAAGGTCCATAAACACTGCAGGGGCATTGGTTAGCCCAAAGGGCATAACCAAGAATTCATAAGATCCATAACGGGTCAGAAAGGCCGTCTTGGATACATCTTGCTCTCGTATCCTCAATTGGTGATACCCCGTCCGCAAGTCGATCTTGGAGAAGTAGGAAGCTCCCCTAAGTTGATCAAACAAGTCGTCGATGCGAGGTAAAGGGTATTTATTCCGGATGGTGACTTTATTCAACTCCCTATAGTCCACGCATAACCGGAGAGAACCATCTCTCTTCTTCACAAACAGTACCGGAGCGCCCCACGGTGAGGTACTACGCCTAATAAATCCCTGCTCTAGTAGCTTCTGATTCTGATCTCTCAGCTCCCTCATCTCCACAGGAGCCATTCGATAAGGAGCTTTGGCGATCGGTCGAGTTCCCGGCATTAAGTCAATCACAAACTCTATTTCCCGACTTGTAGGTAATCCCGGTATCTTCTGAAAAATATCTTCAAAATCTCTAACGATTGGAAGAGAATTTAAGGAAACCACGACATCTCTCGACGCATCCTCCACAATACAATATAGATAAGCACTCGTGCTCCCTTCCATGCAAGGCATAACTACCAGGAACATCTCTTGTCCCGGAACCGCAAAAACTATACTCTTCCCGAAATAATTCACTATAGCACGGTACTTCACTAGCCAATCCATACCCAAAATTACATCGTACCCGACCATATCAATGACGAGTAAGTCAGCCTCAAAACACAAGTCACCAAGGTTAATTCCTACATTTTTACATACAAAGAAAATCAATGAGCCATTGCCCATAGAGGATTCAACACTAGTGAAGGTACTTTCAGCAGATTTTATCAAACCTGTCGTCTGGGCAAAACTTCTAGAAATAAAGGAGTGTGTAGAACCCGTATCAAATAGGATTCGACCCATATGCCCATGTATGAGAAACTTACCCTCGATCGCTGGTGGTGCCGGAGGAGCAGGAGGGAGTAGAGCCTCCTGAATATGGTAAACCCTTTCGTACTGCAATTGCCCCTGTTGAGGAGGAGCAACCGGATTAGGCGCCTGGGCGGAAGCTGTACATACGGCTGCTGTGGGGCCCTTGGAAGATGCCCTCCAACCAACTGAGGACACGCCCTTTTATAGTGGCCCAGCTCCCCACACTGGAAACATTTATTTACCGCATTATCCTAATTCCTGCCTTGATTTTTTTTGGAATTACCCCGCACCTCGGCCCTGTTGGCCCCTACCTCCATTTCCACCTCTACCTCCCTGTGGTTGTTGACCACCTTGACCCTGCCTGTTATTATAGTTGTTACCACCAGCATTAAACCCACCGAAACGTTGACGCTTGGACGAATCCCCCTGCTGAGGATCCCTCTCAACCTGCTTGTTCCCCGAGGATTAGGATGAAGAAGATGTTCCCCCTCCACTCCCAGTTCCTCCCTGTCTCACTGTTTACCCCGCAGTTACAACCTTCTTCTTGTTTTGAACAAACAATCTATGCTCCTGACAGTGAAGTAAAGCATCATTCATCACATCCCCAAAGGTCACCAGAGAAGGATTTCCAAGCAAATGTTGTTTTATTCGCCAGTGCAAACCTCCCACAAACTTGGAGATCCTCTTCTCTTCTGGAGTTACTTCATCCGGTATAAAGCTTGCTAACCGGGTAAACTCCTCCTCGTACTAGGCAACCGATCTCTCCCCTTGTACCAAATCCTGAAGCTTCCTCTGCATTTCCCTCTGAACTGCAGGAGGGAAATACTTTCCATCAAACAAAGACCAAAAATTTGTGATGGACATAGTATCCCTTTGTTCGGGTGTCGTCATTGACTCCCACCAGTGCAAGGCCGGTCCGACAAGCTTGAAAGTAATGAGAATTTGCTTTTTCTCCTCACTACATTCCACCATCCTAAGATGGCGCTGCATATCTCTCTTCCACTGGTTCGCCTTGATAACATCCGAACCTCCCTCGAATTCCGGGGGATGTCCCTTAAGGAAAGACTCCCTCACCTGTTCCCACTGAGAAGGTCCCGTAGGAACTAGTGCTTCTTGTCCACTCACTTGAGCTTGTAGCATTTGTTGGGCCACTGCAGTCATCGCGGCGTTGACAGCTTGGGCTACAATATTTGCCACTTCAGCGGCACTGATATTTCCCTGCTGCGATGGAGGACCAAACTCATCCTCAACAACCCTATTACGTCTAGCGGGACGTCCTCTCTTCGGCGGCATCTGAGATAAAGACGAGATAGAGTTAAAACATAATATAAGACAATCTATTTAGCAGAAGATCGCATACATAGGCAGTAAAACAATCCTAACATTAGGTTATATATCAAAGAACGCTACGGTAGAATGTGACAAGTCCGCATAGATCCTAAAGTCTCTAGAACCCGATGCTCTGATACCATCCGTGACAACCCGCTATCCGAAATAAAGGGTGGCCAGCCCTATACCTCGATGAAATAGGAAATCATGGATAAATATCATCCTCAGCATCACAACCATAAACAAAGCATAAGGAATAACCACACTATATTCCAGAAAATGGGTTATCAAAAACTTTGGTTTTGAAATAAAAAAAAAAAACATTTTCAACAACCCATAATAGAAATAGAGGGTGGAAACCCCCACAAGCGTACATAAGAAACCCAAAAGATACAAAAGGACCGAATGAAACGTCGGTCATGAGTAAACATGCCCGAATAAACTGATCATAGCTAGAAAACATAAGCGGAGGCGACTACGCAAACATCCCGTGAAACCCGCACAATGTCACGGCTCCTCAAAAACACGTGGAAGGAAAGGTCATTACGGGCGACCGTGCGGCGGAACACCGGAACGGATAGTATATATACATATACAACAAGAAAGGAAAACCGGTCAAGGCCGGTTAAATGTGATCAAATAGATAAATGACAGGTATGACAAGGATGCACAGTTAAGCAAGGGTGATAGTCTAGAATGGTAACATCATATAAGGAACTAAAACTAATAAAGGACTACATGGAGTGAGATTCATATTAAAACAGAATTAAAAGTACTTATGAGCCTTTATCATCATTCATCTTATTTCAATTTTTAATCTTCTTTGATTTTCCTTATCAGGAATACAAGTATCATCATGTGCTCTTTATGGCACTAATCTCAATAGCATGCTCTTTGTGGCATAAATTTGCTCTTCATGGCATTCATGTTCCACCGAGTCCAACTCGATAATTAGAATAGTCATAAACATAAATATAACGATTCTAAGACCGCCCGTCCGGGTTTCCCCACTGTGCGCGTCCCTAAATAACCATCATCTTCCAGGGCCTAACATAAGACAACCTAGGATCCTATCTAAATCGTTGGGAAGCGGCCATATGCCTGCGGGGTAGTCAAGACCACACCCAGAATCTCCTACCCATCGCAGAAAGAAATAAAACAAGCGCTCATATGGCCTAGGACTATATCCACCCTGCATTCATTAGCCAGGGGGCTTCACCTCTCACACGGACTTCCCTTAAGATGGTATTTAGAGAGGTGTGTAACATCCATTTATTTATTTCCATTACATGATTTAGTAATTTATCATTTTCTTTATCAATTTCACATTTTAATAAAATGTATAGGCTTAAATCGGGACTATACGTATTTCATACTGTCATAATATCCCCGATAAGAAAATCAGACTCCAAAGTTATTTCCAAAGCCTCCTTTAGGCTTTAACATAAACCCTCAAGTCAAAATTTAATCTCAAGTTAATTCCTAAGGACTCCAAAGTGACCTAAAGATGTTCTAGACCCTTATAGAACTACAAGATAAAAGTAATGCCTAAACATCACTATAAATTTCCCCTTAAACGAACCCTAGATGAACCCTTTCGAGTCTAGGATGTCGACCCAACTCAACTAATACTCTAAACCCTATGTTTACTTCATTTAAGAAGGTCCCTAATTACTAATTCTAAAGAAAAAGGGTTAAAATTTAAAAGAAAAATTTTGGAAAAGTGCAGAGCTATCGAATCGATTCGCCCCCTTGGCCGAATCAATTCAGCCAGAAAATTTGGGTTTCTGCATAACTGCCGAATCGATTCGGATAAAATTTGAATCGATTTGGTTCACAAGACCTGAGCACTAGACTTAATCGAATCGATTCGCCCAGGGGGCCGAATCGATTCGGGCCTGCGATTTTGCCAAGAATTGGCTATGGAGTCTTGGACTCGATTTTCTACCCCAACTCAAATTTCTTCAAACCAAACTTATATACTAACATCAAGATAACATCAATGATACTATTGACCATCTTAAACCTCATAAATCATCCCAATCATCTTTGAGTGAATCAAAACCCATAAATTCATAAGGAAAAAAACCCTAAGTTGCTAAACCAAAATCAATACATCATTATCATAGCAAATCATCTATCTCAAGACACAAATAGCAAGTAAAAACTTGCCTTGATTCAGCAACTAGCATATTTCTGGGTGTAGTAGCAAAATCCTTCTCAATCTCCAAGTCTTTCTCTCTACTCTTCTCTTTCTCTTTGGTTTTGGAAGGAAATTAGGGTAATTAGAAGACTTAATAGGCTTAAGTCGTGGCTTAAGGCAATTGTCCCAGTTAATTA
The DNA here is from genome assembly GCA_949130495.1 of Sambucus nigra. Lineage (NCBI taxonomy): Eukaryota > Viridiplantae > Streptophyta > Magnoliopsida > Dipsacales > Adoxaceae > Sambucus > Sambucus nigra. Next base: position 508,182,840 of record OX422208.1, on the reverse strand, counting down.
ACTAATAGTGCGATAAAATAATACGCAACTGTATAATTTAGGTACAATCAGCCAAAAATGCCCAAAACTTTAAAATACAATATGGTACATTATCTGACTATTTCGCACGTTCCGGAATCAACTGTAACCTCCAAATTATCATTTGGACATTTTAAAATTCAATTCAGGTTCCGGTCTCATAATTCAGCCAAATATCATTTTGAATTCAGATGATATTAATAAGCATGACATAGCAATATTTACCCATAGATATGATATGTATGCAAACTCACAATAAATATCAACTTTCTACATTGAATTAACATTCAAATCATAACCCAATACTTGTCTCCAATTACTATACCAAGTAATTACTATAAAATACGGTCTCATAAGCGAGGGTTATTACACCAAGATTATTAGATTTCTTGGAAACCTACCAAAAACTTAGATGGAAAAAATACAAACACAATTTCAAAATAGAAACTTAAAATAAACATTAGCAAGAATTATTCAATACAATGGTGATGGTATTTTCTAGCTTTAAATATGCAACATTGGAAAATAATGACAAAAAATGTACATCAATTTCAAACTCTAAATCTGAAACATTGGAAAATAATTGAAACATTTGATAAATCCAAAACCTTAAATATATATTCTCTAAAAATTAAGAAAAAAATCAGGATAAGAATAAGATCGTACCATTATTGAGTGGAGGCTTCTCTCTCTCTCTCGAGAGAGAGAGAGAGAGAGAGAGAGAGAGAAAGAAAGAGTGCTTGTGAAATAAGGCTTGGGGCGAGAGAGAGTGTGTCTTAGTAATTGGTATTTGGTACCATATGTATAATTTTTTTAACCATGTTTTTGAATTTTGTGTAAGATGGGGAAAGGAAATGAAGTGTTAAAAAAGAAAGGGAAATAAGACAAAAGAGTTAAAAGGGTCTTTTAATCTCCACCTTTGATTTCTGGCCTTGTTGGCTTTAATCCTCACCATGAAGCGTCTTATAAACTTATGGAATAGTAAAATACCGTGCTACTATATATATATATATATATATATATATATATATATATATATATATATATATATATATATTGTGTTGATTATATGAACATACCTTTACTCACGGTGAATCTATCAGTTGGCAGTTGCGTTTGTTATCTAGACCATATTACACGTGCCTAGCTAAGATAAGCCAAATATAGTGGAGTTTATTATGTTACATAGTATTAAAATAAAATCAATATTTTCTATTTTAATTAGAATCATGTATGGACATAATGTATGCATTATTTTATAAATTGATGGCATCTTTTTTTCGGCTTAGTAGGTGTTCTGGTGTGTGGAATATGACTTACAAACAAAGAATCAAATAATTAATTCTGATGGAATATACATCTTATCATTCCCAGTCTTAGATGGAATCGGACAAACCATAAGTAGGGCTATAGCACAATAATTTAGTAGGTCTATCTTGATTATGATAAATAGTATAGTTTCAATTTATAGTGCTAGTTCACTTTGTGTGTATTAAATGGGACTACTTTTAGGTCATTGTTGAAAAACTGGTTTACTAAGTTAATAATAAAAAAGTCATATGTTGAGTAAACTCCGAAATAAACTCGTTGAACAAAACACTTTTCAAAATACAACACTAAATGTGCTAAAACATTTTTTTTAAATATGTTCTCTAGATTCGTTAGTTTGATTACCTTAGGTTTTTTAAATCTAAAAACTTCAATTAAGTCTTAAGTGTGATAAATTTCACCAAAGAAATTAAGAAGATTCATGAAATTTTGCCACATGATTTTTAACTTGGTAAAACCCTAAAATAAGGGAAACATCCACAGTGACCTCTACGCCAAAAAAAATCTACTGATAATCACACGACACAAGTTACAGCACTAAGCGTGCAATACAAGACCTAAATCTTAGTTCAAAACGTTATCGAAATGAGTTAATCCACTCTTAAAGGCTTCTGACTTGATGTAGTCTTCCTTCTCACAGCTTCCTTGCTTTGTCCTTGTCCTCTTTGATTATATCAGTTCGAACAAAAAATATCTCACCAAGAACCACAATCTCTAAGTGTTCATGTGACAGTGATAGTGTTTGTGAATTAAGCTAAAGGAAACAATGATTCTCACATCTATCAAACATATATACAAGCAACATCCTATAAATTACAAACCACTTCTATATGAAATGCAAATAATCCCAAAAATACTTTGAATACAAGACTTAAAACAAATCAGATTTGGAGTAAAACATTTCAAATCAAAACTAGTTTCAAAATTATTTATGTTCAATTTTATTTCACCAATTTGTGAAATTAAGTTTTGAAACCAAAAATGTATTTATCAAATATGAAAATATGCATAACAAGAAGTCTTGTGTTTCAAATTTATTTGAAAGTATATTCTTGGATTCAATAACAACAAATATAATAAAGATCCAAGAAAAAAAAGATAAAGAACCAACAAAAACATAATTTAGGAACTATATGGTTCTTAGAGAGACAAATTGTTGAAGAAGATCTTCAAACTTGAGTCAAACCACCAATACTTTAAACCAAATAAACCCTAAACAATTTTAATCTCTCAAATGGGTTTACTGTTATGGAAGATGAATGTGTTCGGTATATGGGTTTGAATTAAGGAAAGAAACAAAATGTTTGGATAATATTTCGGTTTTCTCTCTCTTATGGTTTCTCAGTCTCATATTTCTCTTGGAGCTATAATTGAGATATGCCTCTCTCTCTCTTACTCACTTGATCAGCGCCGCTCCTCTCCCACTCTATACAGAACTCGACTTCCCTCTCTTTAATTTTTCCAACCAAAAAAACGAAACCTTAAGGCATGAATATATATATACTTAGATTGGAAGAAGTCGGTTACAGATCAAGGGATGAGAACTATTGCGTCAATCTAACGCTGTCATCTAAAGGCTAGAAGTCACGGATGAAAGGACGCGATCTGGTTGGTCAAAACGAGGATGCACGGATTGACAAGGAACATTAATGGACTTTAAATTAGATGAAGATCAAGGGTCATGATTTGTTGACTCGGCATAGCTAATCTGATGATGGATAGAAGTCGGTTGAAATACCGATTATTGGTTGGCTGAATTCGAAGTCACAGGGATCAAACCAGAATACATATGGATAGTTGATGAGATCCAGATCAAGGGTCGCGATGTAAACACGTCAGCTCAGCCTTGGAAAGAAATGCAGATGCTGTGTTTAAAATCCCAACAGCGATCGATCCAAAAAATCAACACATCTCAGATTGTATAATATGGACACTGGTTGGCTGTTTGGAGATGATGCGAATTGAGGCTTGAATAACATTGGACCGCTGATAGACTTATGAGAAAGGTCACGATCTCACCATCTCAATTTTTAAAGAATCACAGAGACCATTTGGCCATAACAAAAATTCGGACGCAATTTCTTAAAGGATTTTGAGAATTTCAAATTCAACCCCAAAAATTTTCTATTGAGTTTAAAATCCTACCCAACAAACTTTTTATACCACAAAAAATAATTCTGATTTTATCCTCAAACATTTAAAACACAATTTTAATTAATCAAAACATTATTTCAAATGATTAAAAAAATTATTTAATGAATTTAAAAAAATGTTTTAAGAGGCCTAACTACCAAATAAATTGTGCACACATAAAAATATATATTCAGTGTATGTAGTCTGTGTCCTAATTATGGTTCAAGAGTTGTACTCACCTCTTTATCGAGCATCGGATCATCGGAGTTCTTGGACTGGGATTCCTTGAAGCTTGGATACCTTTTTCAGTGAAAATAACTGGTAAAAAAATCTAATCCTATTTTTTCTCGATATCCAAATTTGTTGGAACTCCTATATGGCACAGACTCGAGTAAGTCAACCATATAGTGTGTTTTCAATCTCCCCCATTGGATATTGGAGACGAAATTCCCTTGAGTATCCTGAACTCATGGGTAAAAATGAAAAATCCTAGATTTCCTATATAAAAGTCTCTATCTACCCATTCCCATTCTAGAACCGAAAATAAGAGAAGAAAATAGATTACTCAACTACAATACAGACAAATACCCTAATAAATAGGACAAGCTATACCACCGGGTCTGAAAAATGCCTAAAAAAGATTCAACACTCAATGGCATATTAGTTGAGTTAGTACCAAAAAAGATATAAATCGTAGCACATGAACTGAAGGTCTTCTCCCCCTAATTTTGCTCAAATATACAACGGGGTAAAAAAATATAAATCAGGAGAATTTGACATAAGATGTCAACACAATCAATAACGTATGCAAGGGCAGATACAAGGGTCTCCTACATTAAACAAATATTAAGAGGCGTCTTTTGTCATTTGAGAAACGTCCATGCCCTAAATCCTCGTAAACCAATTATTAGCATGCAACTATCGAGGATATGGATGAAGTGTTGAATTAAGTAAGAACTATTGTACCAATGGCATTACGAAGATACTCATATCGAACATTATCAACATATTTGAAATTGTTCCTGAGGTATACACAATTAATGCTATGACAAGTCGTTTGAACAACTTTAGTAAAAATATACTTAGGTTGATTTTTCACATGTAGCATAACCCTATCCATCTCTTGTAAAGTTCTATCTTTCCTTTCAGTAATGTCGTTCTGCTGAGGTGTCTTAAGCGCACTAAATTTATGTTTATAACCATTGCCTATACAATATTCTGCAACACCACAATCTTTGAATTCTCCACCTCTGTCACTTCTGATGCGACATACTTGGGTATCCTTCTCGTTCTTTATTTTTTAAAGTATTTTTAAGAACTCATAGAAGGTATCAGATTTATTTTTATGAATGCGACCCAAGTATATCGTGTGTAATCATCAACAATAACTACTATGTAATTGTTACCACGAAAGCTGACAGTTCTAGAGGGACCCATCAGGTCCATGTGGATTAATTCCAAAGGTTTTGTAGTTAAAACATTTTTAACTTTCTTATATTTTCCATTTCTGACATGGACCACAGAAAGGATAAAAAGAATTTTTGTTTTTAGGAAATCCTCTAACAATTTCTTGGGAACTTATCCTACGAAGATTATCAAAATTTTTATGTTCTAATCTATTACAATATTAAGACTTAGGAAGGACTGTGTAACATTTATCCTCATTTCTATTTTCTATTAAAATATAATTTCCCTTTTCATTGAGGATTTTGCAATCAGTTTTAGAAAATGTAACAGTATGATTGGAATCACAAAATTGAGATATACTAAGTAGGTTAGCCTTGAGACCTTTAACTAGGAGGATATCATTTATCTTAGGGAGACCTTCCTCACACAATGTTCGCTTACCTATGATCTTAGACGAAACTCCATCACCAAACATAACACTACCTCCAAGGAAGTTTTTTATTTTTGCTAATTTAGTTTCATCTATAGTCATATGTTTAGAACATCCGGAGTCAAGGTACCATCCAGATGAAGTGCGTGGTGAGTTAAAAATAGATATGACAATGTTGCACTTGAGATGGGGTAACAAGTCATCTTTTCTAATCCAAATAGGCCTAGTTTTAACTGTTTGATTTAAAAATTTGTTTTGGGTCTTTCTAAATGATTTCTTCTTAGTTTTAGGTCCTCCCTTCTTTTTATAGTTAGAGTCATGAGTGGTCTGTCTTGGGAGAACATAAGTATTCCTACTCTTTCTAGAATAGTTAAAGTTTGAATTAGTAGGTGTATACACTTTCTTTTGAAAACAATCGGCAATGGAGTGGTCGTAGACATCACATTATGAATAGTACTAATGTGTGGAGGACTTGACTTGATTACCAAAGTGTTTGAAAATTGGTTTATCCCTAATAGGAATGGTCATCCAAGTGTCATTGGCTTTGGGTTTCTGATAATGATTTATAACAGGTGGACAAACATACTTAGACGGACCATTAGATTTGGGTTGTTGAGTACAATCACTCTGTTTTGCCTTAGAGACATTTTCAAAACAATTTTCTTTCTAAGTGTTCAGAAGATTCTGGCCTTGTTTTACAAAAACAACATTTTAGGAGAAATATTTTTTCTAGTATAAATTTTCTCTCCAATCCAAAACGAAATTTATCGTCAGAATCAAACTTGCTTCCTACAATAATTTCTTCATAGGACTTAGCTTGAGTTTTAAAGTGTAAGAATTTTGTAAACACGTTGGAAACTTTTTACTTAGATTCTTCAAGTTCAACCAAAGTAGACTTGAATTTTTGTTCCAAAATTTTATTTTTCTTAGAAAGATCTCCTATTTCTGTGGAAAATTCTTCAATTTCAGTCTCATGGGCAACACATTGTGCTATAAATTCTTCAGTGTTCCTCCTAATGGTCTGGTTAAGTAAATCAATATGCTCATTCAGTAGCTTAACCATTTTATCAAGACGGGTAATTTTCTTAAGCATTTTTGTGTATAGCTTATGAAAATCTGGAAGATCATCGTCGAACTTGCTAAGTGTATCGTGTGAAGTGTCTCCTATATCGCTCATTTTATATTTGGAATACACACTCACTTCAGGCATAATAACAATGCATTCAATTTCACACACCCGTAAACTATCAGTAATGGTGTTATTTTCAGTCACAACATTATCAACAACTGATGCAATAATAGGATCAATTGAATCATGAGTAGACACACATTCATTATCATCCTGGTATATGATCCAAGCATAGAATGACATACATGACTCATAATTATGAGTTGACTCAATTTCATCTTCATCAGAATCACTAGAGTCATCCCATGTCTTACACAAATTAGCCCCAGTATGCTTCTTAGGTTTATTTGGGCATTTATTAGTAAGATGTCCCATTTTTCCACATCCATAACATTTAACATCTTTTATGTCTATCTTAGGTCTGCTATTGTCATAGGTCCTTTTGTTGTCATGTCTTTCATGAGGTCGGTGATTTTGATTACCTTGATAATTTTGTCTACCTTGATTACCTTGATTTTTTGAAATGCTTTCTCATAAGAGATATTTGGTTGTCAAGGTGATCTAAATCATAGTAATCATTCAAGTCAAGGTCAAAGTCTAAGGGACTGACTTTAGGTGAAGTCAATTGTGATGAAAACACAACATTAGATCCAATGAGTCTCTTGCTTTGGACAGTCTTGTATTGTTTAAACACTAAATCCATCTCAATAGTTCTTAATTTTCTACTTAGTAATTCAGGAGTCATGTTTGGGTCGTCTACTTCTTCTATGACATGTCTCTTATTGTCAAACTTAGCAGGTAATGACCTAAGAATCTTTTGAACGATTTCTTTTCTACTATAAGTTATACCATTTTCAAGTAATTTTGTGAAAATATTGGTTAACCTAATGTAGAAATCATCAAAGGATTCATTGTCATCCATAATCAGTGTATTGTACTGTTGGACAAGCATTTGTGTTTTTTAGACCTTAACTCGTTCATCACCCTTATGTGCGGTGACTAGAGTGTCCTAGGCCTCCCTAAAAGTAGAGAAAATAGACATTCTTTCAAATTCATGCTCATTAATGGACATAAAGATAGCATTCTTACCCTTGTTATTATCAATAGACTTCTTTTTCTCTATCATAGTAAATTTGCTACGAAGTTTCTTAACCCTTATGGGATTAATATCAGACAAATATTTAGTTGGACGTTCATAACCATTTTCAATCATTTCCCAAACATCATCACCAAGAGTTCCTTGAATGAAAGCAATCATTCGTACTTTCCAATAAGAAAACTTGTTTTCATCAAAGAGTGGCGGTCGGGAAAGGTTACCTAACTTCTCAAATCTTTCATCCATATTCATAAATATATTTCGAAAACAATTTCTGGAGTTTTAGGATCAAAATAGCTTTTGATAAACCCGCTCTGATACCACTTGAAAAACTTGTTTACTAAGTTAATAACAAAAAAATTATACGTTGAGTAAAATCCAAAATAAACTCGTTAAACAAAACCCTTTTCCAAATACAACACTAGATGTGTTAAAAAAAAATCTGAATATGTTCTCTAGATTTGTTAGTTTGATTACCTTAGGTTTTTTAAAACTAAAAACTTCAATTAAGTCTTAAGTGTGATAAAGTTCACTAAAGCAATTAAGAAGATTCAAGCAAATTTGACACGCGATTTTTAATGTCGTAAACCCCTAAAATAAGGGAAACATCCACAGTGACCTCTAAATTGCTTTAGTTACAGTACATCACAAGTTACAGCACTAAGAATGCAATACAATACAATACAATACCTAAATCTAAGTTCAGAACATTACCTGCACGAGTTACTCCACTCTCAAAGGCTTCTGACTTGATGTAGTCTTCCTTCTTACAGCCTCCTTGCTTTTTCCTTATCTTCTTTGATTATAGCAACTCAAACAAACAAAATATCTTACCAAGAACCACAATCTCTAAGTGCTCGTGTGAGAGTGATAGTGTTTGTGAATTAAACTAAATGCAACAATGCTTCTCACATCTATCAAGCATATATACAAGCAATATCCTATGAATTACAAGCCACTTCTACATGAAATGCAAATAATCCCAAATATTCTTTGAAAAGAAGACCTTAAAAAAAATTCAGATTTGGAATAAAAAATTTCAAATCAAAACTAGTTTCAAAATTATTTATGTTCAATTTTATTTCACCAATTTGTGAAATTAATATTTGAAACAAAAAATGTATTTATCAAATCTGATAATATGCATATCAAGAAGTCTTGTGTTTCAAATTTATTTGAAACTAAATTCTTGGATTCAACAACAACAAACATAATAAAGATAAAAATAATAATAATAAAGAACCAACAAAAATATAATCTGTGAACTATATGGTTGTTAGAGAGATAAATTGTTGAAGAAGGTCTTTAAACTTGAGTGAAAACACCAATAACCCAAACCAAATAAACCCTAAACATTTTTAATCTCTCAAATGGGTTTACTGTTTATGGAAGATGAATGTGTTTGGTATATGGGTTTGAATTAAGGAAAGCAACAAAATGTTTGGATTATATTTTTGTTTTATCTCTCTCTTACGGTTTCTCGCTCTCGTATTTGTCTAGGAGCTCTAATGGAGATATGCCTCTCTTTCTCTCTTACCCACTTGATCAGTGCCACTCCTCTCCCTCTCTATACAGAACTTGACTTCCCGCTCTCTAATTTGTTCAACCAAAAAACCAAAACCCTAAGGCATGAATATATATATATATATATATATATATATATATATATATATATATATATATATATATATATATTAGACTGAAATATGTCGATTACAAATCAAGGGACGAGAACTATTGCGTCATTCTGACGCTGTCATCTAAAGGCTGGAAGTCACGAATGAATGGACGCAATCTGATTGGTCAAAACGAGGAAGCACGGATTGAGAAGGAATATTTATGGACCGTAAATTAGATGAAGATCAAGGGTCATGACTTGTTGACTCAGTACAGCTAATCTGACGATGGATAGAAGTTGGTAGAAATATCGATTGTTGGTTGGCTAAATTCAAAGTCATAAGGATAAAATCAGAACAGATATGGATCATTGATGAGATCCATATCAAGGGTCGTGATGTAAACAGGTCATCTCAGCCTTGGAAAGAAACACAAATGCTCTGTTTAAAATCCCAACAGCGATCGGTCCAAAAAATCAACACATCTCAGATTTTATAATATGGACACTGGTTGACTGTTTGGAGATGACGCGGATTGAGTCTTGAACAACTTTGGGCCATTGATAGACTTAGGAGAAAGCTCACGATCTCACCATCTCAATTTGTAAAGAATCGCAGAGACCATTTGGGCATAACAAATATTCAGACGCAATTTCTTAATGGATTTTGAGAATTTCAAATTCAACCACCAAAATTTTCTATTGAGTTCAAAAAATAATTCTGATTTTAACCTCAAACATTTAAAACTCAATTTTAATTAATCAAAAAAATTACTTCCAATGATTAACAAAATTATTAATGAATTTAAAAAAATGTTTTAAGAGGCCTAACCACCAAATAAATTGTGCACGCATAAAAACATATATTCAGTGTATGGAGTGTGTGTCCTAATTGTGGTTCAAGAGTTTTACTCACCTTTTTATCGAGCATCGGATCATTGGAGTTCTTGGACCGGGATTCCTTGAAGCTTGGATACCTTTTTGAGTGAAAATAACTCATAAAAAAAATCTAATCCTATTTTGTCTCGATATCCAAACTAGTTCGAACCCCTATATAGTGCAGACTCAAGTAAGTTAACCATATAGTGTGTTCTCAATTGTCTTTTTTAATGATTTTATAAGACATTGAATCTTAATTCGGATATTATTGATAGACATATGCACTAGTTATTTATTGATTTGACCGATCGGGTGAGCTTTACTATTGCATAAATAATCTTGACAGATTGGGTAATGGTGATTAATATACGGTGAAAGTCTTTTATGGATTGAATCCATGTCTCGATATGGATACTAGTGATACCCCCTTGAGATACTTATAAGTGTTGTATGTTTCCAACCTTGTAGGTGGATTATGTCAATTCGGTACTATAAACAAGTTAATCTAAACTGCTTAAGGATTTAAAGAAGTTAATCAAATAAATTGTCAGTAATTTATTTTATTGATGGGTATCTGTAACATTAACGTGGGGAGAATAAAGTAATTAATATGAGGAGATCAAAATGTAATTTTGAGTTGAGGATTGGAGTTGCATTAGAATTATGTAGTGGGATTAATTATAATTAATGGACTGGGATTAGAATTCGAGTTACATGAGGTTTTCTTAGGCTCATTAGAAGTCATATCCTTATGTCTCATTTGGAATCCTACCGTAGCCTCTATAAATGTACCTAAGGCTCAATTTTCCTCATTCAAAATGTCACTATTGAGATTAAAAATTCGTAATTCGAATTTGTTAAAAAAAGAGGCAGTAGAGAGAAAAAAAGAGAAGATAAGGTAGTCATGAAGGAAGAGACTACACTCTGCTCGTTACTATTCATATCAGAAATAAGGTAGAAGATCGTGAGTTGCATTGAACCTGCATGCTAGATCAATCACCATCACATATTGTTCGTGCTGAAATGAGATCAAACTAGAGAGATCTGGACGGTAAACCCTAATTTTGCAATGTAGTGTTGCAAGTAAATTTGGTTTTTTTGTAGTTCGATTTATATGCGTATTCAATAGAACCTGGGGCTATCGTTCCAATAATTGGTATTAGAGCGTTATCTATTCTGCGTATAGGTTGAACTCAACCATGTTGTCCAATTAAAACAATCTTATATGTGCATGGATGTTGGGTAGAATATAGATCTGTGTTAAATTCTAATTTACAGTGATCTAATCTCGCTATTATGATCACGTATTTATGTTTATGTGTTATGTGATTGGATCCCATGATAATTTATTGGTGGATTTTTTTTATTACACTGGATGAATGTAATATTGATGTAGAATGAGAACTCCTTCATGGAGGCAGAGGGCATATGTAAAATATCTCTATTTTGATCGTGATTTTCAATGGAGGATTGCGATACCAGATCGACAGTCGGAGGCTATCTTTAGCACATTAATTAGTATTAGCAGTGTAGAATAGTGTGTGGTTTCGGGGGCACTACTCCTCAACACCACTTGAGGGGCGTTTCCCCTTAGACCCCTGTAAGGGGGGACTCCCTCTCCCTTGTTGTTCCATTCCGACGTAGTTGTAACATGAAATGTTTATGTATAAGGAGGACGATTAAGGACTCTTATCTACCGCGAACTTGCATCTTGACTATAATAGTCGAGAATCCTTATTTCTCTTAATTTCCTTATTCATATTGTTTTATGACCTTGTTATTCACGTTTTAATTATTGGGTTGTTAATTTGTGTTAACGGTTCCCTTAGAATTATGGACAACATGGAATATTGATCGGATTTAAATAATGTAGATGCTAGTGTAAATAATTTATAATTATTATAAATTGTGGACATTATTATGTGTAATTAGAAAATAAAATTGAGTATCCATTTTTTTTAAATATTGATCAAGGGTATTTGTGAATTTTAATAATCATACATTGTCTCGATATATTAAAATACGAGCATCCCAGTATTTTTAAAAATATATGGAATGTCCTACACTTTTTAAATTGACTAAAAAAGTGAACACACATTTTTTATAACCCTCACAAAGTTTTTTAAATTACTAAGTGATAGAGGGAATTTGCTCAGAGAAAATCCCACAGTATTTATAAAAAATTTGTAAACTTTCAATAATAAGTAGGTCCTTCAACGAGGAATGCTAATTATTATGGTGATCTCTACAAGTTTCCTTAAGGGTAATTTTGGATTCATTATTCACATAGGCAGCCCCCAAAGGAAGAGTCTCTGTGATATGGGATAATAAAAAATTAATTGGTGGTATACATTTAGACATAAAATAATAATAAATTTTGCAAAGAGGAATCGTACTATTTTATGGGACCAAGATGTTAACTATTTAATTCAATTTAACATAAAATTTGTATAGATAATAAAATTAAAAGGAATTAGTCTTCCTAATTTTTTTCGAAAGTAGGTTCTCCAAAGAGGAATACTATTCAAATAGTAATTGGGATGCCGACGAATTCTTTCAAAATTGATGGAGGGAACCTTAATTTAATTTAGAATTGAAAACATTTTATGCCATATAATAAATTATTTTATTATTTGATTCTCAGTATTAAGATGGGAAGCTCTTTCAATCAACTTGTTGTCATTCTCCAAGAAAATAAATTAATTGGACCTAGTTACATTGACTAGAAAAGGAATTTGGTTATAGTGTTGACTGTTGAAGAGTACAAGTTTGTTCTCTATGAGATTTGTCCTGAGCAACCTTGTAAGGGGGAAACCACAAAGGAAACTCAGGCTTACTAGTAATGGATCAAGGCCGATGAGATAGCGTGGTGTTATATTTTGGCATCTATGTTAAATGTTCTAAAACATTAGCATCAGTCGATGACCCCTGCGTATGACGTGGTGCTGAACCTCAAAGATATGTTTGGGGATCGGAATCGTACTGCAAGGTAGGTTGCTATGAAAGAAATCACGAACATAAACATAGATGAAGCGACACCAATGAGTGAAAATGTTTTAAGGATGATGTCTATTATCATTGTGCTTGAAATCCTTAGAGCATAAATTTATGGGGAAACCCAGGTCTATATTATTCTACATTGACTACCTAAGTCCTTTATTAATTTATGCCTAAATTATAGCATGAAAAATATTTCTTACTTTGGAGGAACTACTTAAAGAACTACAAACAACTAAAGGTCTCATCAAGAAGTCAAGAAGTGTTTTTGTTATGAGAAAAGTGTTAATTCTAAGCCTATGGTCAAGAAGAAGAAGAAGAATGCTCAGATACAAATTATGGTACCTCTAGTAGCTCATGGGCCTTAAGGAGATATGAAAAATCCAAAAGGAAAGTATTTCCAATTTAAGAAGTCACGGCACTGGAAGAACAATTATCTGGTATTCCACAAACAAACTGAACAATGCAGATAAATTCCATTTAATTTCTATTAAATCACGTTTTGTGGTTCATATTATCGGTTCTTGGTGTGTAAATGCATGAGCCCTTAATCATGTATGCACTTTTTTTAAGGGTTACGATGCGATTTAATGATGGAGAGATTTATTGGACTATGCGAGATTACACAAGAATAACGATAGTTGTTGTGGGAGACATTCATTTAAGCTTTAGTAGTGATAGGGGTTTAATTTTAAAAGATTTTTTTATGTACCTTCCATTAAACGTAATTTTATTTTAGTTTCTTGCTTAGCCTTTTATGGATATTTAATTTCATTTAATAAACTTGTGGTTTATTAGAAAAATAAATATTTTATTTGTTCTTGTAAGTTGGTTGGTAATCTTCATATTGTAAATCATATCTCACCTAAATAATAAATAAATATTTTGCATAATGCAATTGGACCAAATTTAAAGACAAAGGAACCCTTCTTAGTGAACCAAGCATATCTTTGGCACTTAAGTCTAGGTCATATTAATCTAAAATGAATTCGTAGACTGCTAGCAATTGGGTAATTGAGCTCACTGGAAGTGGAGGTACTTCCAGTATGTGAATCCTATTTAAAAGGTAAAATCACTAAGAGGCCTTTCTCAACCAAGGGATATATAGCTAAAGAATTGATAGAATTGGTTCATCCTGATCTATGTTGACTGATGACAACCCGAGTAAGAGGGGCCATTGAGTATTATATGACTTTCATCGATGATTACTCAAGATTCGAGTATGTTTACCTAATGCACCATAAATTCAAAGACTTTAAGAAACTAAGAGTTAATATGGTGAAATTAAGGAAGAATAAAGGTAAAAGTATGAAGACACTACGATCTGATAATGGTGGGGAGTACCTCTTAGGGAAGTTTAGGCAGAGTCTAGAAGATCAAGGGATCATATCCCAATTATCTGCACTTCGTACGCCTCAACAAAATGTTGTAGTAAAAAAGAGGAATATGACTTTTTGGACATAATAGGTCCATGAGGAGTTATACAGATATCCCAGATCCTTATGGGGGCATACTTTAGAAATGACCACTTATTTACTAAACTTAGTACCTTCAAAGGCGGTCTCTCTTACACCCTGTAATACCCCGTATTTTTATGACTTTTAAATTTGGGGATTTCTTAAATTTAAATTGAGATATTAATTTAATATTAATCCAAAAATCATTTAAATATTTACTAGCGTGATGAGAGTTAGTAATTATTGGAATTTTGTTGTAAATTACTTTACGTGGAATGTAAGATGTGTAATTAAATTTAGAAAAATTATCATGAGAATATAATTTGATAATTTTGGAAATTTTATCGGAACGCGCCTGTGTCGTGACGGGATTAAATTCACATTATTAAAAGTGAATAAATTATAAGTCACCCGTATGGTCATTTTGAGTGCGTCAATGTGTTCGAAAGGGTCCAGATAGTCAAAAAAATGTACTCGGGGGTTTAGTTTGGGTCTCGGGGCGTTTTAGGCCTAATTAGCATCCCTGGAGGGCGTTTTAGACATTTTGTATTTTTGGGCATGGAAACCCACGAATTTTCTAAGATTATATCATATGGTAGGGGTTGTCTTCTAGGTTTAGCATAACCAAAAACCAAGGACGGCCATTGGAGAGGAAGAGGAGAAGCTTTCCAAGGAGTTCTAGGCCAAGAGCTCCACCGTTTGCACCGCCGTCACTGCCAAATTTTAGATCGCGCGACGAGAATCACAACCACACCAATTTCTTCCACAAATCAGAAACAAAGATTTCCAGGCAAGTATTTATCTTTCTTTATTTTAGTTAATTCTTCAATTATATTAGTCTAGGGTTGATTAGAATTAGTTTTCGTGAAAGAAAATCATATTGGAGACTAGAATTTACATATTGTAGAGGTGAAAATTATATTCTGGAAATCTATTTTATATGTAGAGGTTGAACCACTAATTTGCATTGAGTTAGGAGTAAAAAATATGGAAAAGGAATGGGAAGGTCTAAGTTAAAGAAAATATTAGGGTTCTTGAGACTTATATAGATTTTGGCCTTTTAATTAGTTCTACTTGATGGAAACTCACATGTCTTACGTAGAATATTATCTAATTGGGTATATAACACTTGTAGTATCATTTGTTGGGATCTTGGGAGTAAAAAATGATGATTTGGATGAGTTTGGAATAGCATTCCCGTAACTGGTATTTCTGCAGTTTTGCTATAACTTCTTGATCGATTGATCGACCAAAGAGCATCGATCGATCGATGATCGATCGATAGACCTCTCCTGGAAAATTCATATTCCTCTTTTAAATAGTTTTTTTCGATTACAATGAGTGGTAACATTTGAGCATTATTGTTAGAACAATTTGGGACATAAAGAGGACCAGTAGGACTTTGTAAAAATGGAGCATTTAATGTAAATACAAAATTAGTGTTAACGGAGAGTGATTTACACTTAAGGAATAATGGGAACATGTGTCTAAAAGAGTGAGACTCGTAAGGAAGTTACGACTTAAAATAAAGAGAATACATAATGAAATTATACTTAGGGAGATAAGATACTACGAGTGATATGAAGTAAGTTTGGGATAATCCCTTAAATAAGAATAAAAGAGACGATCCATTCTACGGGATAATCTACTAATGTTTACTAAGAACGAATATCATAAGTGTGGGTCGTGGGTGTACCTAATTTAGAAATGGGAATGGTAGAATACATATATATAACTGTGTTTGTGCATATACTATATACGTGTAATAATCATGCCCGCGATACTTGCTATCACTGAGGTTACCGCATCGGGACAGTCTTATCTCGATGGGACCTTTATGCGGATATTGACTTGTACCCTAAAACATTGGAATCCTTGGTACAGGCTATCTGATCGATATTCAGACGGTCCTAAGAGACGTGAGGGTATGTGTTGACCTCTTAGTGACTTGGAACTATGCTTTGCCTTAATTTATATGTGTTTTGTGTTAATACAGTTCGAGAATGATTCTGAACTAGTATTTCCCTTAGTGCGAGTGATACGGGGAATTGATTGCAGAGTATGCAAGCACCATAAGTTTTATGTTGGGTGCCGATAGTATATATATATTATATGAGTGATTAATATATATATAGAGAGAGTTGAAATTTGGAACTTTCTATAGTGACTAAAAGTAGTTAAGTAATGAATAAATATTTCGAATTTAATATAAGTGTTTGAAAAGTTTGAGGCAATACTGAAAACTTTATAATGAAATGAAATTCTTATGAAAACTTTACTCGCAGAAACTAATTATCTTAGCCCTAGTATTGGTCGGCATGAAACCTTATGAGGAATTTAAGATAAGCTTAACTTATGGGGATTAATAGTGCGTTAGGTGTGCACATTAGAAGATAGTTGAGAATTTCTCAAAAGAGTGACACATACTAATATGATTGTTGCATTAGCCAGTAAACATTTTAAATACTTGCTAAACTAAATTTTTAAACTGTTTTACAATCGGGCTCTGACCCGTTTCCTGTTACCTCTTCTCTATTGTATATATATATATATATATATATATATATTACAGGTGGCCAGCCACAGGGGCGTTATGCTTAGGAAAACTTTGGAAGGAACTTGCTGTAATACCCCGTATTTTTGGCTATATTTATTTTTGGGATTAATTAATTAAATGCGTATTAATTGGAAATTAATCCGGGTTAAAAATACTAACGAGATGCGAGTTGGTATTTGATTATGTGCATACATGTTTTATATGAATATTGAATTATGAAAAATTTGTCGTGAGATTGATATACGGCATTTTAGGAATTTTGTTGAGACGCGTGTGACCGCCGCGTCACGGTGTAATATTTTGATTATAAAAGTGAATTTAAATTCTATAAACCGTATGGTCGTTTTGAGTGGGCCAACGCGTCCGGAGGGGTCGAGATAGTCAGAAAACACTAGCCGGGGGTTTAGTTTGGGTCCCGGGGTATTTTTAGTCCATACCGGCAACATAAAGGGCATTTTAGTAATTTTGTATTTTTGGAGAATTAAAAGTGACAAAAATTGGAAGTTTTAATCTGATTGGGAATTGACCCACTAAGCCACTAACCAACTAATATTAACCCAACAAGCTACGTAGGTTATTAGAATTAGGTTTTCTAATACCTTCCCAAAAGCAAACCCTAGCCACCATAGCCACCTTTGGAGAAGAAGCTTGGAGAAAGAGAGAGAGAGGAAATTCTGCAGAAAAGCTCCATCAAACCAACATCTAAATCAGAGATAAACTCGAGGCAAGTGACTTAATTCCATTTAATTTCAGAGAATGTTCTTTCCATGTTAGATAATTCCAATTTTATGTTTGTTCTTGGTGAAATATGAAAACCCATGTAGTTTGGAACTTAGAACTTGAAAATCTTGAGGAGAATTGCATGTAGAATGATAGGTAGATGATTATTCTCATGATATTTGTGATTGGAAGAAATTAAAACGGATTTTTATTGGGTTAATTCATGATTTAAAATGTTAGGGTTTGTGTTCTTGAAAAGAATTGGGAAAAAGTGTAGAATCTTGTGATCTAATGATGTTTAGGATGTATTAATTCCTTAAAAGGTGTTAGTATATGACCTTAGTATGTTTTAGGATGATTGGAGACCTTAAAACATAGTTGGGACGAAGTTTAGAGGAGATTTGAGGAGTAGAAATTGGGTGAAAAACGATTTTGGAATTTCTGGGCTCGCAGCTGGTAGCTCGTTAGAAACCAACCCAGGTCGTTCGAACGAGCTCGTTCGAACGAGCTTCTAACGAGTTGACCAGTCACTTCTAACGAGGGGCAATTTCGTTTGATAATCTCATTCGAACGAGATATCGTTAGAAGGTACAGTTCGTTCGAACGAACTGGATCTCGTTCGAACAGTCTCGTTCGAACGAGACTTCTAACGAGCTGACAGTGGAATCTCGTTCGAACAGTCTTGTTCGAACGAGACTTCTAACGAGTTGACAGTTTAGGCCTTTTTGGCCTGTTTCGATTTTTGGAGTCCCGTAAACTTGTTTGAGGATATAGATAACCTTCCTTTGATGATATATGGATAGATTTGGGACTTTTGGGTTATTATGAGGAGTAAATTATATTCGAGTGATTTAAATCAATGAACCGTTTGGGTTGAGACGTGAGTGTCTACTACGACGTGAGAATAGATTATAGCGCGTATGATTATAAATCGGAATCGTATAAAGTGTGTAAATTATATATTAGTACTAGAATGAGAATAATACTACAATTAAACTATAGGATTACTAAGACGTGTGTTTACTTAGTATTGGCATATGAATTGTGTGTATGACATACCTACCATACTTACTATCACGGGAGGTTTGCGTTCGCTTAGGGCCCTCTAATCCTTGTGTTGCCCGGATTTAGACTGGTTACCTTGATGAACATTGGTCATAGAAAGACTTATTGGGATATTAATAAGTCCGCTGATTGTGGGAGCGTAGGTATGTGCGTGACCCATGTGATGTGACTGTGTTCGCCTCCATTATTTGTGATGTTGTTATTTGTGAATTATTCCTGAGAGATTCGGAATATGTAATCCTTATGTACGTGATGTACCGGGATGGATAGCAGAGTATGTGTGCACCACAGCTTAGTTCTCGGGGTGCTTGTATTGTATATTTATGAGGTGAATAATATACACTTAATTAATGGGACCCTTCATGTTAATGTTGTGAATATAATTACGGTATTGTTTCGAGAAACATAACGAGTTAGCAGATAGTGAAATATACTGCATATTGAGCATCTGAGTTACGTTAAACCCCTACTTAATTACGAGCGTTATAATGTTAATAGAACCGAGTAATATGGGTAGGACCTATGATAGTCTAGCTAGATATGATGTCACTTAGCTAGTGGTTTGTGTCGTTATAGATGGGTACTTACGTTAGGAGTGCACAGTTAGACGAGAGGTGAGAATATCATGTGAGTGCACGTCCTAGCATGTACTTTGCATTTAATGTTTTAAATGTTTTTAAAGCACTTGCAGGTTTTTAAAATATCTCCACATTTGGGCTCTGACCCGTTTTTTTTCAAATCTATTTTTCCTTGTTAAACCATTTTAGGTGCCCAACCACAAGGACACCATGCATAGGATACTCATTCTGGTGACGAGCTGTAGCTGTTTGCGGAAGCTACAGGGATTTGCTTGTAGACGCCTCTATCACTTGGATTCCAGATTCATTATCTATCAGTTGTAGGGCATGTTGCCCATTTCTATTAAAGTTACATTTCCATTACAGTTTTCAGACTTTGGCATGTATTGATTTGGTATTCAGTTTACTTATTTCAGTTGTGGGATTGTAGTGAGGAGTTTTCCTCCAGTCTTTATTTACATTGCGTGATGGTTATTCTATTTACTTCATTATGGTGAATGGTGTTATTATTCTTTATTACACTTGTTGCATGTTAATCAGACTTAAATTAAAATTTGGTGTAATACCCCGTATTTTTATGCTATGTTAATTTGGGGGATTTATTAAATTTAATGAGAGTGTATTATTTAATAAAAATCAAGAAATTAATTATGTTATAATTATTGACGTGACGTGAGTTAGTAATTATATGAAATTTTTGAATATTACTTATGAGCATAGTAATATATGATATTGATTATAGTAAATGTCACGAGTGAATGAAATGGCAGTTTGGGGAATTTTAGTCGGGACGCGCCCGTGTCGCGTCGGGATTAATTATTAATATATAAAAGTGAATATTTTATAAGTTGTTCGTATGGTCGTTTTGAGTGCGCCAACGCGTCCGGGAGGGTCGAGATAGTCAGAAAAGTGTACCCGGGGGTTTAGTTTGGGTCTCGGGGTGTTTTTAGGCCTAATTAGTGACCCGGGAGGGCATTTTGGTCATTTTACAAAATAGGGTAATTAAACCCCCGAATTTCAGCCATCCTTAGCAGCTATTTAGGTCAGCCTTTTAGGGTTAGAACATTCATAACCCTAGTACGGCCATTGGAGAAGAGAGGAGAGAGCTCTCAAGGTGATTCAAGGCAAAATACAACACCGTTTGCACCGCCGTCACCACCAACATGTAGATCTCGCAGAGGAGAACGCAACCACACCAAAATCAACAGGAAACCAGACCTCTGAAATCCCAGGAAAGTGTTTAACTTGCGTATTTTCGTTAGTGCAATATTCATATTAGTTAGGAATGATTAGGAGTATAATCTATGGAAGAAAACTCCACTTTTTGATAGGAATTTGCATGTAGAAAAGATTAAAACCATATTCTGGAAGTCTTATATGATGTAGATGATTAACCCACGAATTTTAATGATTATGTAGAAGGAAATTCGGGAGAAAAACTGATTAGAACAGAAGTTAAGAAAACTTAGGGTTCTTGATGATTAGATGAGATTTTAGGTTGTTTAATCATGTTTAATGATGGTTATACGCATGCTTAACGTTAGAAACATCTCGTAATATGTTATTATGTTTGTGGTGTAAGTTTTGGGACGATTAGTGTTGAAAAATATGCATTTGGATGAAGAATTGTGATGAAACCCGTAACTGCACTTCTGCAGAAATCGAAACACCTGTTTGATCGATCGATCGACCCTAGAGCGTCGATCGATCGAAGGTTCGATCGATCGAGCCCCAGTCGTCGATCGATCGACCCTTCCTGGCAGCCTCTTATTTCCCCTTGTTTAATTAGTTGAATTAATTTACCGTGGAATAACTTTTGGGATTATGAATAAAATGTTTTGGGATATAGGAGAGACCAGTAGGACATATGATTAAGTGTTGAAGATCTTTATTATGTGACGATATTTGGGTTTTAGGGACAATTATTTAAAGAATGAGGAAACTACGTATTTCAAGTGAGAGATTACGTCGAATACTTACGATGGTGCATAGACGTCTACCTACTGAATTTACTACTTGGATAGTTAGAATCCACGAGTATCACATAATTAGTGAGAAAACCCTTCGAGTTAAGGTTAGAGACGAAACCTTATACGTAATCTTAATAATGTGAAATTAAGGATAAATGTTGTAATTATGGGTAATGAGAGGAACCTATATTAATATGATGAAATTGGTATATTTATATGATTGTGTGTGCATATATTATATACTTGTGAAAAACGTACCCGCGCTACTTGCTATCCCTGAGGTTACCGCGCTGGGACGACCTTATCCTGTGTTGCTTTTTGGGGGATACTGGTTCGTACCCTAGGAGATAGATATCCTTGGTACAGGCTATCGATTCGATAGTTCAGATGGTCCTATGAGGCGTGAGGGTATGTACTGACCTTTTAGAGACTTGGAATGTATACTTCGCCTCAATGTTGTTTTGTATATGTTAATACAGTTCGAGAGTGATTCCGAACTTGTATTTCCCTTTGTGTGAGCGATACGGGGATTGGATAGCAGAGTATGCCCGCACCATAATCTTAGTTGGGGTGCTAATATATATATATATATATTATCCGAGTAGTTTATATATATATATATGAGATTATGGAATTCAAACTACCTACTGTGACTTGATAAGTAGGACATGGTTGTTGACTCAAATAATAAATACTGTTTTGCGAAAGTATAATATGACACTGGGAAACTTTATAAATTAATGAAGTTAAAATGTGAGTTGTGCTACAACTAGAAAGTAACCTTTTTACACGTTGACATTGATCGGTTTTAAAACTTATGTGTAAGTTAAGATAAATTAAATTATTGGGGAGGTTAGTATGATCTAAATGTTAAGTTAAACCATTTGGGAAGGTTAGTACGATAGGCGTGCACACTAGAAGAGAGGTGAGAATTTCTCAAGGGAGTGTCGAACTAATATGTTGTTGCATTGGCCTGTATCAATTTAAATACTTGCTAAACTGATCTTAAATAACACACACTTTCGGGATCTGACCCGTTTCTTCTCTCCCTCTCCCCCTTGTATATATATGTATGTATTTTAGGTGCCCATCCACAAGGGCGTCTTGCTTAGGATCTTTTGGAAGGAACGCGCTGCAGCTTAGGTGGGAGTTGCAGGTCTTTTGATTAGACGACTTCGTTCATTCAGATCCACTCCTAGCATTTTCATTCAGATGGGCATGTGTAGCCCTTTCCATTATTTCTTTATGTTGGGACATTGTTATTTCAGTTGTTTCCTAGTTCGTTATTATGGGATTTTGTTCAAGATGGATGTATTACTTTATTTTCTCGTATGTTGGCATTCGTTGATGGATGTTTTATATATTGGATTTTTGGTTCCAGTTTAGTGTGGCGTGAATCTTATTCATTGATCTTTGTTAATAAAATAAATAAATCTTTTCTTAAATAAAATTTGGAAGTTTATGTTTAAAATTGGTTTTGACACTTAGCTTAATTATTTAGGGTGTTAAATTGGAATTTTTTTTTTATCGACAGTGATGCTGAGAATAAACCAACTGTTCACCTTGATTTAATTTAATAAAGGAGTGATCGCCCGGTATTTAATTAGGCGGGGTGTCACAGGTGGTATCAGAGCATCAGGTTCTAGTGTCCTTAGGATCTGTACGGCTTATTTCGCTTTCAGCTTAACATTTTTGATATAGAGCCCTAATACTAGGAATGTTGTGTTCACCTCTATACTTTGGGAATTCTTGCTTCTGCGATTTGTTTATTTGAATGATGAACTCATCCAAATTTACTTAAATTTTCAGATGGATCGTCAAGGAGAACTAGCTAAGACGGTTAAGGGAGTCATCGAGCAAGATCGACTCACACCTCAGGTATCCCCAGGGAGAGTATCAACCGCCGAGTTAGCAGGTATCGTGGCACAAGTAGTTACCACTGCAGTTATACAATACCAAGAACACAGCCTAGAACTTAAAGGAAGTAAAAGACCTAGAGAGGTTAACCTAGTGCGTGTGACTGACGTTGGGAACTGTGCGAAGGCACCAAATCTGCGACAACAAAACAATCAAGATAGAGTCAGTTCCAGTAGTAACGAGATTTATGTACAGAGACAAAAGTGTCAGGGAAAATGAAGCCAGGTTCAGAATGAAATCACCAAGAGGTGTTTCGGTTGTGGAATGGAGGACCACAAACGTAAATCTTGTCCGAATTAGACTGGGGATAAACTACAACCTGACCGGCAAAGAATTTCGAAACTCTGCTATAAATGTGTACAACCGGGTCACAAGTGGATGGATTGTCCTCCCCCTGACATATTTTTTCCGCAGATTTCCCCTCAAGGCCAGCAAGACGAGGGAAAAAGAGAGGCTAGTCAATACCGTAAGGAAGGAAAGCAGTTTCGGGGGAGGTGTTTCCAATGTGGCAGGAATGGCCATAGGCGTCAAAATTGTCTAGAGAAGAATAGGGCCCCACGGCAGGAATGTGCGGACAATGTACCTCAGAAGCCAACTCCGCCACCTTTTCCAACAGCCTCAGTTCAGCAGAGAAAACTACAGGGCGAACGTGTCTATAATTTCCCACAGGCAGCAACCCCACAGGCGCCAACCGCGGTTGAGGGTATGTTTTTCTATCCATGTTACCCTGAGTCGAGATTTGTTTGTTACGAGTGCAACGCATTATTTTATAAGGTAATTTTTGCGAAAGCCTTAGGGTTGTTAGCCACGGCAGTGAGCTCAGTGACGTGTGTAGACTCACCATCTTGGGAGTGGGTCTTTTATTTTTTCTTTATATGCCCGGGAGTGGGGGTAGAGATTGGTAGTTTGGTATTACCTGTATATATGATAGTCTTGGATATGCATTAGCATGATGTTATACTCAGTATGGATTGGCTCGCCGCTTATAGAGCCATGATTATCTACTTCGGTGGAGCATTATTTTTGCCATTTCGGGGCAAGAGATGTTTGTAGTGGCGAAGCCTCTCCCAGAGGCAGGTTCGACCGCTCATGTGTATTACATAGAGGAGGATACCTCTAAGGAGGTTGTGATTCCCTTAGATTCGATCCCTGTTGTCAGGGAGTATTCCGATGTGTTTCAGGATATACCAGGCCTACCGCCCAGTCGTGAGATAGACTTCGTTATAGATTTAGTGACGGATACGAGACCTATAGCACGTGCACCGTACCGTATGGCTCCGGCAGAGATGCGAGAGCTACGAGATCAGATTGAGCAGCTATTAGGTCAGGGCTTCATTCATAGGAGTACCTCACCTTGGGGCGCTCCAGTCTTATTTGTAAAGAAGAGAGATGGTTCACTGAGATTGTACGTGGACTACCGGGAGTTGAACAAGGTCACGATACGGAATAAATATCCGTTGCCTCAAATCGATGATCTGTTCGACCAGCTGAGGGGAGAAACTTTCTTTTCGAAGATAGATCTGAGGTCGGGGTACCATCAGCTATGTATTAGGGAGCAGGATGTTTCGAAGACTGCTTTCTTGACGAGATATGGGTCTTATGAGTTCCGGGTGATGCCGTTCGGACTCACAAATGCTCCAGCCGTTTTCATGGACTTGATGAACCGAGTATTCAGAGAGTTCTTGGATCAGTTTGTCATCGTTTTCATAGATGATATTTTGATATATTCACACTCCGAGGAGGAGCATGCCGAACACTTGAGGCAGGTTCTTCAGACTCTACGAGAGCATCAGTTGTATGCTAAGTACGAGAAGTGTGGATTCTGGTTGCGAGAGGTACAATTCTTGGGGCATGTTGTTTCTGAGCAGGGGATTGCAGTTGACCCGAGCAAAGTGTCAGCGGTGAGGGAATGGGGACAGCCCACGACACCGACGGAAGTGCAAAGTTTCTTGGGGTTAGCTGGTTACTACAGGAGGTTCATTCGGGGATTCTCCAAAATAGCGGGTCCATTGATGAATCTTACTCGCAAAGGGGTACCATATGTCTGGGATGACGCTTGTCAGTTGGCTTTCGACGAGCTGAAGGACAAGCTTACTTTGGCACCAGTCCTTGATTTACCGAAGCCGGGTGTAGAGTACCTGGTTTACACAGATGCGTCCTTACGAGGACTTGGGGGAGTACTTCAGCAGGAGGAGAAGGCTATAGCTTTTGCTTCCCGCAAGCCTAAGCCGCATGAGAAGAATTACCCCACCCACGACCTGGAGTTAGCTGCGGTCGTCTTTGCATTGAGAATTTGGAGGCACTACTTATTGGGCAAGAAATTCCGTTTGTTCACAGACCATAAGTCACTGCAGTACCTGTTCACTCAGCGAGAGCTGAATATGCGTCAGCGCAGATGGTTAGAGTTTGTGAAAGATTACCAGTTCGATATACAGTATCATCCGGGGAAAGCCAACATAGTTGCTGATGCGTTGAGCCGTAGACCGGTTGACGATGTAGCGGACATTTGGAAAGCAAAGTGGAAAGAGTTGGGTCACCAGGACGCAGTAACCCGTTCTTTCATATCCATTATGTCTGTCACACCCGAGATTGTTTCGAGGGTGATACAGACACAGACCACAGACCCGTTTTGCCAGGGGTAGATTGTGCGACTCCTAGCCGAGGGTGCTGAGTCCTATTCTGTTAGTTCTGATGGAGGTTTGCGGTTTAATGGGAGATTGGTGGTTCCAGAAAGGGCAGAGTTACGTCATGAATTAATGACTCATTCTCATGGGTCACGATTTGCAGTACATCCGGGAGGCGATAAGATGTACCATGATATGAGGCGGCAATACTGGTAGAGTGGGATGAAGAAGGACATTGCTGAGTTTGTGTCCAAGTGTTCTACCTGCCAGCTGGTTAAGGTGGACCACCAGAAACCATCAGGATTGCTTCAGCCATTGGAAGTACCCGCGTGGAAGTGGGAGAGCATTTCCATGGACTTCATTACAGGGTTGCCTACATCACAAAGGGGTCACGATTCGATCTGGGTGATTGTAGACCGTTTGACCAAGGTGGCTCATTTTCTGCCAGTGCGTACAGATTATACCACGGGTCAGTATGCTCAGTTGTTCATCGTTGAAATTGTCAGATTGCACGGGGTGCCCCTGAATATTGTGTCCGATAGAGACAAGATTTTCGTGTCGCATTTTTGGGAAAGCTTTCAGGAAGCTATGGGTACTGAATTGAGGTTGAGTTCAGCTTATCACCCACAGACAGATGGACAGACATAGCGTACTAATCAGATGTTAGAGGATATGCTACGCATGTGTGTTCTTGATTTTGGAGGAGGTTGGGAGCCACATCTTCCACTGGTAGAGTTGCTTATAATAACTCCTATCAGTTCACGATATGGCTCCATTTGAGGTTTTGTATGGCACGCCTTGTCGTTCCCCAACTCGTTGGCTTGAGGTGGGGGGATAACAAGTTGTTAGAACCAGAGGTAATTCAGGAGACCTATGGGAGAATTGAGATGATCAGGAGTCGCATTCGAGTAGCCCAAGATAGGCAGAAGAACTATGCCGATGCGAAACGGTTCTTCAGGGAGTTTAACGTGGGGGACCAAGTGTTACTGCATGTTTCTCCTATGAAAGGAGTGATGAGGTTCGGGAAGAAGGGAAAGTTGGCTCCGAGGTACGTGGGACCATTTCACATCATTAAGAGGATTGGACCAGAGTCATACAGATTGGGACTGCCAGAACATTTACATCGCATTCACGATGTATTTCACATCTCGTCGTTGAGACGATACCTTCGAGATGATATGGCCCATACTCACATCGCGATAGATGAAATCGATTTATATCCTAATAGCTCTTACGAGGAGAGACCGGTGGCTATCCTAGACTATAGTGAGAGGAGATTGAGGTCGAAGTTAGTTCCACTTGTGCGAGTCCAGTGGGAGCATCATAATGTGGAGGAATCCACTTGGGAGCGTGAGGCAGATATGCGCGACAGATATCCAGAGTTGTTTTTTTTCCAGGTATGCCTTATTTTCCGAATTTCGGGACGAAATTCCATTATTAGGGGGGAAGTATGTAATACCCCGTATTTTTATGCTATGTTAATTTGGGGGATTTATTAAATTTAATGAGAGTGTATTATTTAATAAAAATCCAGAAATTAATTATGTTATAATTATGGACGTGACGTGAGTTAGTAATTATATGAAATTTTTGAATATTACTTATGAGCATAGTAATATATGATATTTATTATAGTAAATGTCACGAGTGAATGAAATGGCAGTTTTGGGAATTTTAGTCGGGACGCGCCCGTGTCGCGTCGGGATTAATTATTAATATATAAAAGTGAATATTTTATAAGTTGTTCGTATGGTCGTTTTGAGTGCGCCAACGCGTCCGGAAGGGTCGATATAGTCAAAAAAGTGTACCCGGGAGTTTAGTTTGGGTCTCGGGGTGTTTTTAGGCCTAATTAGTGACCCGGGAGGGCATTTTGGTCATTTTACAATATAGGGTAATTAAACCCACGAATTTCAGCCATCCTTAGCAGCTATTTAGGTCAGCCTTTTAGGGTTAGAACATTCATAACCCTAGTACGGCCATTGGAGAAGAGAGGAGAGAGCTCTCAAGGTGATTCAAGGCAAAATACACCACCGTTTGCACCGCCGTCACCACCAACACGTAGATCTCGCAGAGGAGAACGCAACCAAACCAAAATCAACAGGAAACCAGACCTCTGAAATCCCAGGCAAGTGTTTAACTTGCGTATTTTCGTTAGTGCAATATTCATATTAGTTAGGAATGATTAGGAGTATAATCTATGGAAGAAAACCCCACTTTTTGATAGGAATTTGCATGTAGAAAACATTAAAACCATATTCTGGAAGTCTTATATGATGTAGATGATTAACCCACGAATTTTGATGATTATGTAGAAGGAAATTCTGGAGAAAAACTGATTAGAACAAAAGTTAAGAAAACTTTGGGTTCTTGATGATTAGATGAGATTTTAGGTTGTTTAATCATGTTTAATGATGGTTATACGCATGCTTAACGTTAGAAACATCTGGTAATATGTTATTATGTTTGTGGTGTAAGTTTTGGGACGATTAGTGTTGAAAAATATGCATTTGGATGAAGAATTGTGATGAAACCCGTAACTGCACTTCTGCAGAAATCGAAACACCTGTTTGATCGATCGATCGATCCTAGAGCGTCGATCGATCGAGCCCCAGTCGTCGATCGATCGACCCTTCCTGGCAGCCTCTTATTTCCCCTTGTTTAATTAGTTGAATTAATTTACCCTGGAATAACTTTTGGGATTATGAATAAAATGTTTTGGGATATAGGAGAGACCAGCAGGACATATGATTAAGTGTTGAAGAACTTTATTATGTGACGATATTTGGGTTTTAGGGACAATTATTTAAAGAATGAGGAAACTACGTATTTCAAGTGAGAGATTACGTCGAATACTTACGATGGTGCATAGACGTCTACCTACTGAATTTACTACTTGGATAGTTAGAATCGACGAGTATCACATAATTAGTGAGAAAACCCTTCGAGTTAAGGTTAGAGACGAAACCTTATACGTAATCTTAATAATGTGAAATTAAGGATAAATGTTGTAATTATGGGTAATGAGAGGAACCTATATTAATATGATGAAATTGGTATATTTATATGAATGTGTGTGCATATATTATATACATGTGAAAAACGTACCCGCGCTACTTGCTATCCCTGAGGTTACCGCGCTGGGACGACCTTATCGTGTGTTGCTTTTTGGGGGATATTGGTTCGTACCCTAGGAGATAGATATCCTTGGTACAAGCTATCGATTCGATAGTTCAGACGGTCCTATGAGGCGTGAGGGTATGTACTGACCTTTTAGAGACTTGGAATGTATACTTCGCCTCAATGTTGTTTTGTATATGTTAATACAGTTCGAGAGTGATTCCGAACTTGTATTTCCCTTTGTGTGAGCGATACGGGGATTGGATAGCAGAGTATGCCCGCACCAGAATCTTAGTTGGGGTGCTAATATATATATATATATATATATTATCCGAGTAGTTTATATATATATATATGAGATTATGGAATTCAAACTACCTACTGTGACTTGATAAGTAGGACATGGTTGTTGACTCAAATAATAAATACTGTTTTGCGAAAGTATAATATGACACTGGGAAACTTTATAAAATAATGAAGTTAAAATGTGAGTTGTGCTACAACTAGAAAGTAACCTTTTTACACGTTGACATTGTTCGGTTTTAAAACTTATGTGTAAGTTGAGATAAATTAAATTATTGGGGAGGTTAGTATGATCTAAATGTTAAGTTAAACCATTTGGGAAGGTTAGTACGATAGGCGTGCACACTAGAAGAGAGGTGAGAATTTCTCAAGGGAGTGTCGAACTAATATGTTGTTGCATTGGTCTGTATCAATTTAAATACTTGCTAAACTGATCTTAAATAACACACACTTTCGGGCTCTGACCCGTTTCTTCTCTCCCTCTCCCCCTTGTATATATATGTATGTATTTCAGGTGCCCAGCCACAGGGGCGTCTTGCTTAGGATCTTTTGGATGGAACGCGCTGCAGCTTAGGTGGGAGTTGCAGGTCTTTTGATTAGACGACTTCGTTCATTCAGATCCACTCCTAGCATTTTCATTCAGATGGGCATGTGTAGCCCTTTCCATTATTTCTTTATGTTGGGACATTGTTATTTCAGTTGTTTCCTAGTTCGTTATTATGGGATTTTGTTCAAGATGGATGTATTACTTTATTTTCTCGTATGTTGGCATTCGTTGATGGATGTTTTATATATTGGATTTTTGGTTCCAGTTTAGTGTGGCGTGAATCTTATTCATTGATCTTTGTTAATAAAATAAATAAATCTTTTCTTAAATAAAATTTGGAAGTTTATGTTTAAAATTGGTTTTGACACTTAGCTTAATTATTTAGGGTGTTAAATTGGAATTTTTTTTTTATCGACAGTGATGCTGAGAATGAACCAACTGTTCACCTTGATTTAATTTAATAAAGGAGTGATCGCCCGGTATTTAATTAGGCGGGGTGTCACATTTGGCACTTACTTTTTAAATACTAGGTGGTTAGTAATCATTAAAATGTTTTCGACAGTGATGCTATTAACTGGACCAACTTGGCATTTTGAATTAATTTAATAAAGGAGTAGCTACCCAGTATTTAATTAGTCGGGGTGTCATAGGTGGTATTAGAGCATCAGGTTCTAGTGTCCTTTAGGATGTGACGGCTTATTATGTTTCCGCTAAGTTTCTTTGATATAGAGCCCTATATTTTAGGACTGTTGTACTCTTTTTGTGTATGCTTCGTTCTTCAGCTATCTTAAGTTTATAAACAGCGAACTTATAAACTTTGTTCTTATTTCAGATGCCTCCACGACGTGCACGACGAGTTCCCAGGGATGCAACGCCCGAACCCCAGCCCGCTCCAGTTCAGGGCAAGATGAACGCCGCTGAGGTTGCAGCTATAGTAGCCCAAGCGGTAAATGCCGCAATAGCCGTTGTTCAGCAGGCACCACCTCAGGCGCCGGTTGCCGCGCCAGCACAGGCAAATGCATTCCCGTCTGCTTGGGAGCATGTACATGACGCTTTTCAGAAAGCGCATCCGCCAGAGTTTGCAGGTAGCTTAGATGTAGTAGTCTCGAGCCAGTGGAGGAAGGATATGTAGAGGCACTTAAGGATGTATGAGTGCACGGACGTCCAGAAGCAGGTACTAGCTACTTTCAAGCTATTTGGATCTGTGCTACAGTGGTGGGAGTCTATTACCACCATGGAGGAGAGGGATACTCTCACTATTCAGGACTTCTGGGTGCGGTTTGACCGCAAGTACTTTCCATCGACTGTTCACACAGAAATGAGGAGGAAATTGATGAGTCTGAAGCAGGAGGGTAAGACTGTGGCCGAGTATGAGGCCGAGTTCACGAATCTGTTGAATATCGTTCCAGATGAGATACCAAAAGAGAAGAAGAAGATTAAGAAGTTCACCGACGGGTTGACTTGGAGGATCCGTCAGCATCTGTTAGGGAACCTTTCGTTGGCCACGTATTCTGATGTGGTTAACGCTGCTTTGTTACACTGCCAGGACCACCGCTTTCATATGGCTGAGGGAAAGAGGTCGGGAGAGTCTAGCCATCAGGGCAGGACTGGAGGACATGGTGTCGGGGGGGCACAATCTGTTTAGGGGCAGAGACAGGGTGAGCAGGGTTCGCAGCAGGGGGATCAGAAGAGGTTCCGATCAGGGAACCACAGACAGGGACAGGGAGGTTTCCGTCAGGGCCATCAGGGTCTAAACGGCCATCAGGGACAACAGGGGTAGAATGGGCAGCAGGGTCAAGGGAGGAACGGTAACGGCCACTAGGGCCGGGGACAGCAGGGGAAGAGAGGAGGGAACTTCCCAGGGAAGTGTTTTATTTGTGGCAAGACTGGCCATAAGCGACAGGATTGTCCTGATAGGGGCAGGGCCCCACAGCAGCAGCAGCAGGGTTCTCGCCCGGAGCCACAGAGGCCTATGTTTCTCGCCGCTCTCCCCGCACCGCCACAGATGGCAGCATTACCACCCATTCCAGCAGTCCCAGTTCAGCAGGGGAAGCTACAGTATGGACGTGTCTACAACGTCCACCAGGCTGCAGTTCCACAGGCACCGCCCGCGATTGAGGGTACGTTTCCTATCCATGGCACTATGGGTAGGGTATTGTTTGATACGGGGGCTACACATTGTTTTATAGCTACACACTTCGCGAAAGCTTTAGGATTGTTAGCTACGGCAGA
This sequence comes from Sambucus nigra, assembly GCA_949130495.1. NCBI lineage: Eukaryota > Viridiplantae > Streptophyta > Magnoliopsida > Dipsacales > Adoxaceae > Sambucus > Sambucus nigra. The sequence continues at coordinate 508,150,720 of OX422208.1, read as the reverse complement.
GAGAACAGTGACGTGTGTCGACTCACCATTGGGGAGTGGGTCACTTATTTTCTTTATATTCCGGGGAGTGGGGGTAGAGATTGGTGGTTTGGTATTACCTGCAGACATGTTGGTATTAGATATGCATGTTCACGATGTGATAATCGGTATGGATTGGCTCGTAGCTTATAGGGCCATGATTGATTGCTTCAGCGGGAGCATTGTTTTTGCCATTCCGGGGCAAGAGATATTTGTAGTGGCGATGCCTCGCCCAGAGGGAGGATCGACCGCTCATCTGTATTACATTGAGGAGGATACCTCTAAGGAGGTAGTGATTCCTTTAGATTCTATCCCAGTAGTCAGGGAGTATTCGGATGTGTTTCAGGAGATACCAGGCTTACCCCCCAATCGAGAGATAGACTTTGTTATAGATTTTCTACCGGGTACGAGACCTATAGCGCGCGCACCGTACCGTATGGCTCCAGCTGAGATGAGGGAGTTACGGGATCAGATAGAGCAGCTGTTAGGTCAGGGCTTTATTCACAGGAGTACCTCACCTTGGGGCGCTCCAGTTTTGTTTGTGAAGAAGAGGGACGGTTCACTGAGATTGTGTGTGGACTATCGAGAGTTGAATAAAGTCACCATACGGAATAAGTATCCGTTGCCTCGAATCGATGACTTATTCGACCAGTTAAGAGGAGCTTCTTTCTTCTCGAAGATTGATTTGAGATCGGGATACCATCAGTTGCGTATCAGGGAGGAGGATGTCTCGAAGACTGCGTTCTTGTCGAGATATGGTTCTTACGAGTTTCGGGTTATGCCTTTTGGTTTGACCAACGCTCCAGCTGTGTTTATGGACTTGATGAACAGAGTGTTCAGGGATTTCCTAGACCAGTTTGTCATTTTCTTCAATGATGATATTCTGGTTTACTCCCAAACAGAGGAGGAGCACGCTGAGCATTTGAGGCAGGTTTTGTAGACACTTCGTCAGAATGAGTTGTATGCAAAATATGAGAAATGCGGGTTTTGGTTGAAGGAGGTCCAGTTTTTGGGACATATTATTTCCGACCGGGGAATATCTGTTGATCCGGGGAAAGTATCCGTGGTGAGGGAGTGGGGATAGCCCACGACACCAACGGAGATTCGTAGTTTCTTGGGTCTAGCAGGATACTACAGGAGGTTTATTCGGGGTTTCTCGAAGATAGCAGGTCCTTTGACACATCTGACTCGTAAGGGTGTGCCATACATCTGGAGTGATGCCTGTCAGTTGGCATTCCATGAATTGAAGGACAAATTGACCTCAGCACCTATGTTAGCATTGCCGAGACCGGGAGTTGAGTATTTGGTTTACACCGATGCATCTGTACAAGGGCTTGGAGGTGTATTGCAGCATGAGAGACAGGCCATAGCTTATGCTTCCCGTAAGCTTAAGCCTCATGAGAAGAATTACCCCATGCATGATTTGGAGTTGGCGGCAGTGGTATTTGCCCTACGGATTTGGAGGCACTATCTTTTAGGGGAGAAGTTCCAATTGTTCACGGACCACAAGTCCCTACAGTACCTGTTCACACAGAAAGAGTTGAATATGCGGCAGCGTAGGTGGCTTGAGTTTGTAAAAGACTACCAGTTCGACATCCAGTATCACCCAGGTAAGGCTAACGTGGTAGCAGACGCGTTGAGCCGCAGGCCAGCAGATGAGGTGGCAGAGGGGTGGAAGGCAAAGTGGAAGGAATTGGGACACCAGGATGCAGTGACCCGATCTTTCATGTCTGTGATGACTGTTACACCGCAGATTGTCACAAAGTTAGTACGGGCACAGGCTAATGACTCGTTCTGTCAGGAACAGATAGTTTGATTACTAGCCGAGGGAGACGAGTCCTATACCGTTAGCTCAGACGGGGGATTACGCTTCAATGGGAGATTAGTGGTTCCGTAAGGGGAGGAATTACGACACGAGGTGATGGCAGAGTCGCACGGCTCATAGTTCGCGGTACATCCCGGAGGGGATAAAATGTACCAAGACATGAGACGCCAGTATTGGTGGAGCGGTATGAAGAGAGATATCGCTGAGTTTGTTTCGAAATGCGCCACTTGTCATCTTGTAAAAGTGGATCATCAGAGACCGGAAGGATTGCTACAGCCATTGGAGGTCCCGGTGTGGATGTGGGAGAGCAAATCCATGGACTTTATCACGAGGTTGCCTACGTCGCAGAGGGGTCACGACTCCGTTTGGGTATTGTGGACAGGTTGTCCAAGGTCGCTCACTTTTTACCCGTAAGGACTGACTACACTACGGGACAGTATGCCCAGCTCTTCATTTCAGAGATTGTGAGACTTAACGGTGTGCCCCTAAATATCGTGTCTGACAGAGACAAGATATTTGTTTCGAGGTTTTGGGAGAGTTTCCAGGAGGCCATGGGCACGGAATTGCGGTTGAGTAATCATCCGCAGACTGATGGGCAGACCGAGCGCACAAATCAGATGTTGGAGGACATGCTACACATGTGCATTATTGACTTCGGAGGTGGATGGGAGCAGTATCTTCCACTGGTGGAGTTTGCTTACAACAACTCCTATCAGTTCACTATTGGTATGGCTCCGTTTGAGGCATTGTACGGTAGGCCTTGTCGTTCCCCAGCATGTTGGTTAGAGGTGGGGGACAACAAACTGCTTGGGCCGGAAGTGATTCAGGATACTTCGGCAAGGATTGAGTTGATTCGGAGTCGCATTCGGGTAGCTCAAGACAGGCAGAAGAGTTATGCTGATGCGAAGAGATTTTTTAGGGAGTTCCAAGTAGGGGACCAGGTTTTGCTCAGGGTATCTCCTATGAAGGGGATTATGCGTTTCGAGAAGAAGGGGAAGTTGGCACCGAGGTATGTGGGGCCGTTTCCTATTATTGAGCGGATCGGACCGGTTGCGTATAGACTTGGGTTACCGGAGCATTTGCATCGGATTCATGATGTATTCCATATTTCCTCGCTGAGGAAATACCTTAGAGATAATTTGGCCCATTCTCACATTGCTGTGGAGGACATCGATCTCCAGCCGAATAGCTCCTACGAGGAGGGGCCGATTCCTATTTTGGACCGAAGTGAGAGGAAACTGAGGTCAAAGATAGTTCCGTTAGTGCGTGTTCAGTGGCGACATCACAATGTTGAGGAGTCCATATGGGAGCGCGAGGATGAGATGCGCGAACGTTATCCAGAGTTGTTTTTAGCAGGTACTTTCTAGTTTCGAATTTCGGGACGAAATTCAATTATTAGGGGGGAAGTATGTAATACCCCGTATTTTTTGCTATATTTATTTTTGGGATTAATTAATTAAATACGTATTAATTGGAAATTAATCCGGGTTAAAAATAGTAACGAGATGCGAGTTGGTATTTGATTATGTGCATACATGTTTTATATTAATATTGAATTATGAAAAATTTGTCGTGAGATTGATACACGACATTTTAGGAATTTTGTTGAGACGCGTGTGATCGCCGCGTCACGGTGTAATAGTTTGGTTATAAAAGTGAATTTAAATTCTATAAACCATATGGTCGTTTTGAGTGCGCCAACGCGTCCGGAAGGGTCGAGATAGTCAGAAAACACTAGTCGGGGGTTTAGTTTGGGTCCCGGGGTATTTTTAGGCCATACCGGCAACATAAAGGGCATTTTAGTAATTTTGTATTTTTGGAGAATTAAAAGTGACGAAAATTGGAAGTTTTAATCTGATTGGGAATTGACCCACTAAGCCACTAACCATCCCATATTAACCCAACAAGCTACGTAGGTTATTAGAATTAGGTTTTCTAATACCTTCCCAAAAGCAAACCCTAGCCACCATAGCCACCTTTGGAGAAGAAGCTTGGAGAAAGAGAGAGAGAGAGGAAATTCTGCAGAAAAGCTCCATCAAACCAACATCTAAATCAGAGATAAACTCGAGGCAAGTGACTTAATTCCATTTAATTTCAGAGAATGTTCTTTCCATGTTAGATAATTCCAATTTTATGTTTGTTCTTGGTGAAATATGAAAACCCATGTAGTTTGGAACTTAGAACTTGAAAATCTTGAGGAGAATTGCATGTAGAATGATAGGTAGATGATTATTCTCATGATATTTGTGATTGGAAGAAATTAAAACGAATTTTTATTGGGTTAATTCATGATTTAAAATGTTAGGGTTTGTGTTCTTGAAAAGAATTGGGAAAAAGTGTAGAATCTTGTGATCTAACGATGTTTAGGATGTATTAATTCCTTAAAAGGTGTTAGTATATGACCTTAGTATGTTTTAGGATGATTGGAGACCTTAAAACATAGTTGGGAAGAAGTTTATAGGAGATTTGAGGCATAGAAATTGGGTGAAAAACGATTTTGGAATTTCTGGGCTCGCAGCTGGTAGCTCGTTAGAAACCAACCCAGGTTGTTCGAACGAGCTCGTTCGAACGAGCTTCTAATGAGTTGACCAGTCGCTTCTAACGAGGGGCAATTTTGTTCGATAATCTCGTTCGAACGAGATATCGTTCGAAGGTACAGTTCGTTCGAACGAACTGGATCTCGTTCGAACAGTCTCGTTCGAACGAGACTTCTAACGAGCTGACAGTGGAATCTCGTTCGAACAGTCTCGTTCGAACGAGACTTCTAACGAGTTGACAGTTTAGGCCTTTTTGGCCTGTTTCGATTTTTGGAGTCCCGTAAACTTGTTCGAGGATATAGATAACCTTCCTTTGATGATATATGGATAGATTTTGGACTTTTGGGTTATTATGAGGAGTAAATTATATTCGAGTGATTTAAATCAATGAACCGTTTGGGTTGAGACGTGAGTGTCTACTATGACGTGAGAATAGATTATAGCGCGTATGATTATAAATCGGAATCGTATAAAGTGTGTAAATTATATATTAGTACTAGAATGAGAATAGTACTACAATTAAACTACGGGATTACTAACACGTGTGTTTACTTAGTATTGGTATATGAATTGTGTGTATGACATACCTACCATACTTGCTATCACGGGAGGTTTACGTTTGCTTAGGGCCCTCTAATCCTTGTGTTGCCCGGATTTAGACTGGTTACCTTGATGAACATAGGTCATAGAAAGACTTATTGGGATATTAATAAGTCCGCTGATCGTGGGAGCGTAGGTATGTGCGTGACCCATTTGATGTGACTGTGTTCGCCTCCATTATTTGTGATGTTGTTATTTGTGAATTATTCCTGAGAGATTCGGAATATGTAATCCTTATGTACGTGATGTACCGGGATGGATAGCAGAGTATGCGTGCACCACATCTTAGTTCTCGGGGTGCTTGTATTGTATATTTATGAGGTGAATAATATACACTTAATTAATGGGAACCTTCATGTTAATGTTGTGAATATAATTACGGTATTGTTTCGAGAAACATAACGAGTTAGCTGATAGTGAAATATACTGCATATTGAGCATCGTAGTTACGTTAAACCCCTACTTAATTACGAGCGTTATAATGTTAATAGAACCGAGTAATATGGGTAGGACCTATGATAGTCTAGCTAGATATGATGTCACTTAGCTAGTGGTTTGTGTCGTTATAGATGGGTACTTACGTTAGGAGTGCACAGTTAGATGAGAGGTGAGAATATCATGTGAGTGCACGTCCTAACATGTACTTTGCATTTAATGTTTTAAATGTTTTTAAAGCACTTGCAGGTTTTTAAAATATCTCCACATTCGGGCTCTGACCCGTTTGCTTTCAAATCTATTTTTCCTTGTTAAACCATTTTAGGTGACCAGCCACAAGGACACCATGCATAGGATACTCATTCTGGTGACGAGATGTAGCTGTTTGTGGAAGCTACAGGGATTTGCTTGTAGACGCCTCTATCACTTGGATTCCAGATTCATTATCTATCAGTTGTAGGGCATGTTTCCCATTTCTATTAGAGTTACATTTCCATTACAGTTTTCAGACTTTGGCATGTATTGATTTTGTATTCAGTTTACTTATTTCAGTTGTGGGATTGTAGTGAGGAGTTTTCCTCCAGTCTTTATTTACATTGCGTGATGGTTATTCTATTTACTTCATTATGGTGAATGGTGTTATTATTCTTTATTACACTTGTTGCATGTTAATCAGACTTAAATTAAAATTTGGCACTTACTTTTTAAATACTAGGTGGTTAGTAATCATTAAAATGTTTTCGACAGTGATGCTATTAACTGGACCAACTTGGCATTTTGAATTAATTTAATAAAGGAGTATCTACCCGGTATTTAATTAGTCGGGGTGTCACACTTGCTGCAGCTTAAGTGGTAGTTGCAGGCCTTTTGATTAGTCGGGGTGTCACAACTTGGCATTATGTTTTATCCAGTTGGGCATGTGTCGCCCTTTTTCCTTATTCAGTTGGTTTTGTCAGAGACTGTGATTCATTTACTTTCAGTATTTTTACTTTGGGATTTGTTATTGTCATTATGTTTTTCCTTGGAAGTTTTAATGTTGGAATTAGTTATTTGAATACTTAAATTTCTTGGATGATCTTTTCCAGTCTAGTTATTGTGTGACTCTTAAACTATGAATTATGAAAGTTTTTATTATTGGGCTTAAATTAAATATGGAAATAATGTTTTAAATGGTTTTGACACTTAGCTTAATTGTTTAGGGTGTTTAATTTGAAAAGTTATTTTTGCGACAGTGATGCTATGAATGAACCAACCGTTCACCTTGGTTATAATTTAATAAAGGACTGATCACCCGGTATTTAATTAGGCGGGGTGTCACAGGTGGTATCAGAGCATAAGGTTCTAGTGTCCTTTAGGATTTGTACGGCTTATCTCGTTTCCAACTTAGCGTCTTTGAATTAGAGCCCTAACATTAGGAATGTTGTATTCATCTTTATACGTTGGAAATTCGTGCTTCTGTGATTTGTCGATGTGAATGTTGAACTTATCCAGATTAGTTTAAACATTAAGATGGCCCGTCAAGATGAACAATCTAATGCCATTGGGTAAGTTAATGAGCAATAAAAACTCACACCTCAGGTGTCTCTAAAGAGGGTATCAACTGCCAAATTTACAAGGATTGTGGCACAAGCAGTTACCAATGCAGTCTTATAGTACCACGATCGCAGCATGCAGCTCAGAGGAGGCAAAAGACCTAGAGAGATTAGTCAATTTCATATGACTAGAGTTGACAATTGTGCGAAGACACCGAAATTGCGTCAACAAACCCCTCAAGACCAAGACGGCTCTAGAGGTAACAAAATTTACGTAGAGGGCCAAAAGCGTCAGGGCCAACAAAGTCGGGGTTAGAATGAAGTCGCAAAGAGGTGTTTAAAATGTGGAATGGACGGTCATAAATGTTAATGTTGTCTGAATAAGACTGGAGAGAAACTCCAACCTGACCGGCGAGAAATTTGAAGACACTGCTATAAATATGTGCAACCGGGTCATAAGTGGAAGGATTGTCCTCAACCTGACATCGTTTTCCCTCAAGTTACTGAGCAAGAACAACAAGGCCAAGGAAAATGTGAAACTAGACAACCGTGTAATAAAATGAGACAGTTTCGAGGCAGGTGCTTCAAATGTGGAAAGAATGGACATAGATGTCAGGATTTCTCAGAAGGGAATAGGGCCCCACGACAGCAGGGTGCCCATAATAAATTGCAAAGGCCAACTTTACCAGCCATCCTAGTAGCCTCAGATCAGCAGGGGTAATTACAGTATGGACATGTCTATAATGTCCACCAGGTAACAACACCTCAGGAACCACCCGCGATAGAGGGTACGTTTCCTATACATGGTACTATGGATAAAGATTTATTTGGTACTGGGGCATCACACTATTTTATAGCTACTCCTTTTGAATGAGCCTTAGGGTTATTAGACATGACAAATAGTACAATGTCATACGTAGACTCACCATTAGGGAATGAGTCTTTAATTTTCTACATTTGACGGGGTGTAGATATAGAAATGGGTATCTTCAATCAACCTGCGGGTATGCTGGTGTTAAATATGCATGAGCAAAATATCATTATTGGCATGCTAGATTTTCTGATAGGAGTATTGTCTTTGCCATTTCGGGACAGAGATGTGTTTGGTGGCGATGCCTTGCCCAGAGGGAGAATTTGCCAAGGTGTTTGGGAAAGTTGAAGTATGAATTTTATCCTCAGAGAATGAGGCGTGTTTTAGGTGACATGAGCAAGTCACTCTATTTTATTTATTGCTAGATTAGTATGTGAGACGAGTTTAATGTGTACAACTATAAACATTACTATTATGTGAGTATTTGTCCCTAGTGTAGGGGGATTATCTTTAGTGCTAACCGCGGAGGAGGAATGGGTGTATTACTAGTCTTATATACTTTATTGAGGGTACTCGTTTTAGCGATGTGATACACGAGTGTGATGTTGTCTTAGTTACAACTTTATAGTAATTGTTAGTATGATTGTAGGTAGTTACTGCAAGGCTATCGAAAGGGTTGTATTAGTGTAGCATGTTTTGTTCTGGAGAGACCTCACCTACGAGAGGGTTGGATTCGGACTTATATTATCTATTATAGAGACTTTGGAGGGGATAGTGGACAGAGATATTCGATCTCGATGAGTGTGGGTACTTTGTTGTTATGATTCATTACGTATTGGGTAGTGTTGAACGAAAAGATTTAACTCATTATTATGTTTATCGCTCAAGATTTGGTGATAGGAAGAACACATTAATATATCTATACTTTAGAGATGTGAGAATTAAGAATTATACCCATATGTTTGGGGAAAGGATTTTGAGAATCCCGATTGTATGTATCCAAGGTTCATGGAATGCGATTACCACCAAAACTGAACGATATTACAATTGGCAAAATGTTCTTTGTTAAGTGTCATTACGGGAGGAGATGTAACTTTTTTATCAAGAGACGGAATAAGGGGATACATGCTATGGACGGACCTAATGGATCTCAATAACCGACAATTCTAGGTAGTAGTGTATTTGGGGGTTGCTTGTTTGGATTTCTCTTTGTGAGACATCCCACGCATGAAACTTAGCATAAAGTAGGAAATAGGGAGGTGTTTGGCCGTTAGTCCATGATTTCGGTACCTCGATCATAATAGGAGCAAGTAATTAAATATATAAGTTGGGAGTTAAATTATGATTTAAGGCCAGTGGAGCGAGTGGTGTGGTAAGAAAGCATTGAAAGTTTTGTTTTATCACTATGAGTTAAAGGATGGAACGAAAAGATTTCAATGCAAGTATTTATCTTGCTTTATTTTAGTTAATGCTTCAATTATATTAGTCTATGGTTGATCAGATCTAGTTTTCGTGAAAGAAAATCATATTGGAGACTAGAATTTACATGTTGTAGAGGTGAAAATCATATTCTGGAAATCTATTTTATATGTAGAGGTTGAACCACAAATTTGCATTGAGTTAGGAGTAGAAAATCTGGAAAAATAACGGGAAGAACTAAGTTAAAGAAAATAGTAGGGCTCTTGAGACTTATATAGATTTTGGCCCTTTAATTCGTTATACTTGATGGAAACTCACATGTCTTACGTATAATATTATCTAATTGGGTATATAACACTTGTAGTATCATTTGTTGGGAGTTTGGGAGTCAAAAATGATGATTTGGACCAGTTTGGAATAGAATTCCCGTAACTGGTATTTCTGCAGTTTCGCCATAACAGCTTGATCGATCGATCGACCAAAGAGCATCGATCGATTGATGATCGATCGATCGACCCCTCCTGGAAAATTCATATTCCTCTTTTAAATAGTTTATTTTGATTACAATGAGTGGTAACCTTTGAACATTATTGTTAGAACAATTTGGGACATAAAGAGGACCAGTAGGACTTTGTAAAAATGGAGCATTTAAGGTAAAGACGAAATTAGTGTTAACGGGGAGTGATTTACACTTAAGGAATAATGAGAACGTGTGTCTAAAGGAGTGAGACGAGTAAGGCAGTTACGTCATAAAATAAAGAGAGTACATACTGAAATTATACTTAGGGAGATAAGATACTACGAGTGATACGAAGTAAGTTTGGGATAATCCCATAAATAAGAATAAAAGAGGCGAGCCCTTACACGTGATAATCTAGTAATGTGTACTAAGAATGAATATCATAAGTATGGGTCATGGGTGTATCTAATTTAGAAATGGGAATGGTAGTATACATATATATGACTGTGTTTGTGCATATACTATATACGTGTAAAAATCATGCCCGCGCTACTTGCTTTCACTGAGGTTACCGCGCCGGGACAGTCTTATCTCGATGGAACCTTTATAGGGGATATTAACTTGTACCCTAGAACATATGAATCCTTGGTATAGGCTATATGATTGATAGTCAGACGGTCCTAAGAGACGTGAGGGTATGTGTCGAACTCTTAGTGACTTGGAAGTATGCTTCGCCTCAATTTATATGTGTTTTATGTTAATACAGTTCGAGAGTGATTCCGAACTAGTATTTCCCTTAGTGAGAGTGATACAGGGAATTGATTACAGAGTATGCAAGCACCATAAATTTTATGTTGGGTGCCGATAGTATATATATATATATATATATATATATATATATATATATATATATATACATATATATATATATATATATATACATATATATATATACATATATATATATACATATATATATATACATATATATATATTATATGAGTGATCAATATATATATAGAGTTGAAATTGGGAACTTTCTACTGTGACTAAAAGTAGTTAAGTAATGAAAAAATATTTTGACTTTAATATAAGTGTTTGAAAAGTTTGAGGTAATACTGAAAACTTTATAATGAAATGAAATTCTTATGAAAACTTTACTCTTAGAAACTAATTATCTTAGCCCTAGTAATGGTCGCTATGAAACCTTATGAGGAATTTGAGACGAGCTTAACTTATGGGGATTAATAGTGCGGTAGGTGTGCACATTAGAAGAGAGCTGAGAATTCTCAAAAGAGTGCCGCATACTAATATGATTGTTGCATTAGCCGGTAAACATTTTAAATACTTGCTAAACTGAATTTTTAAACTGTTTTATAATCGGGCTCTAACCCGTTTCCTGTTATCTCTTCTCTCTTGTATATATATATATATATATTACAGGTGCCCAGCCACAGGGGCGTCATGCTTAGGAAATCTTTGGAAGGATCGTGTTGCAGCTAAGTGGGAGTTGCAGGCCTTTTGATTAGATGACCTGATTATTGATTCCACTCCTTGTTTTGTTTTATCCAATTGGGCATGTGTCGCCCTTTTTCCTTATTCAGTTGGTTTGGTCACAGACTGTGATTCATTTACTTTCAGTATTTTTACATTGGGATTTGTTATTGTCAGGATGTTTTGCCTTTGAAGTTTTAAAGTTGAATTAGTTATTTGAATGCTTAAATTGCTTGGATGATCTTTTCCAGTCAAGTTATTGTGTGACTCTTAAACTATGAATTATGAAAGTTTTTATTATTGGGATTAAATTAAATATGGAAGTAATGTTTTAAATGGTTTTGACGCTTAACTTAATTATTTAGGGTGTTTAATTTGAAAAGTTATTTTTGCGAGAGTGATGCTAAGAATGAACCAACCGTTGACCTTGTTTATAATTTAATAAAGGACTGATCACCCAGTTTTTAATTAGGCAGGGGGTCACACACCCGAGGAATTGTTGATTGGGCACAAGCCTAGTATGACACAAATTAGAATCTGGAGTAGTCCATCACATGTATTGAAGAGAAATCCCAATAAGTTGGAATAAAGATCATAAGTGTGTTTGTTTAGGATATCCAAATGAAACTAAAGGATATCTATTTTATGATCCTAAGGATAAGAATGTCATTGTTAGTGACAATGCCTGATTCTTGGAAGAAGATTCTATAATGGGTCATTATCCCATAAGTAATTTTATTATTGAAGAGTTATGAGGGAACTAATATGATTATTTAACACCACTAGTATAGGGTAAAATAACACAATATGTATACACTAGTGCATTAGCACATGGACTTGCTCATCATAGTGGGAGGGTTATACATCAACTTGAACAATTTATGTTCTTAAGAGAGTCTTACGACAAGGTCCTTGATGAAATCTAAGCCGATCCCTATAACTACAATGAGTCTATCAAAGATAAAGATGTAGAACTTTATATTAAAGATATGAATCCTAAAATAAAATCTATGTATTTCAATCAGGTTTGGAATCTTGTAGTTCCACTCGACGGGATAAAACCCAGTAGGATGTAAATGGGTCTATAAGAGGAAGATAGTGGTGGATGAGAAGGTTAAGATATTAAAGGCAGAACTTGTTGTGAAGGGATTTAATCAGAAATAAGGCATCGATTATGAGGAAACCTTCTCCTCAATAGTTATGATGAAGTCCATCTGAATTCTCTTATCCATTGCTTCTTATTCTGATTACAGATGGACGTCAAAACTGCATTTATTAACGAGAATCTTGATGAGTGTATCTATATGGTGAAGCAAGATAGATTTATATCTCAAGGCTAAGAGAATAAATTGTGTAAGCTTAAGAAGTCCATTTATGTATCTAAGCAAGCATCTAGAACTTGGAATACTCATTTTGTGTAGGTTATCAAATATTTTGGTTTTGATTAATGTTTATATGAGTCTTGTCTATAAAAGAAGTGCAAGGAAAATGTAGTTTTGTTTTTAATATGATATGTGGATGACATTATTCTCATTGGAAACGATGTTGGACTGTTGTCTTTGGTTAAAGTGTGGTTGTCCAGCCAATTCGATATGAAGGACTTGGGAGAATCTAGTCACATCCTTGGGATCAATCTCATGAGAGATCTCAAGAATAGGATCTTGGGATTATCACAAATAACTTATATCGATTCCATTCTTACCGGTTTAAGCGTGAAAGAAATTAAGAAAGGATTCCTCCCTTTCAGACATAGAATATCTCTATCCAAGGATCAGTGTCCTAAGACACCTGATGAGATAGAGAAGCTGAAAGGAACTCCTTATGCTTTTGCAGTTAGGAACCTTATGTATGCTATGCTATCCACTAAACTCGATATCTGTATTCTTCTTGGCATAATTAGTAGATAGAAGTCTAACCATGGGTGTAAGAGAAAGTTTCATAATTGCTTATTTCTTGTTTTTGGATTATCCTATTACACAACCTTCAATACTACTTCCATGTATTCAAATAGAAGAATTTGATAACATTTGGAAGATTGAAGATCATTCATCACAACATCATTCTGAAGAGTTAATAGGTAGTTTAGTAAATAATTTAATTATCCATGGGTCATCTCAAAAAGAGTTTGCATTAAAAAGTTTTCAAAATATTTTAAAAATATTTTAAACAAATTTTTGAAATTTTGATAACTCATTAGAATGATATGGATATGTCATTCCAACGATATTAGGCATGTCATTACAACAAGTTCCCATGTTTGAATGATATCTAAATCATTGCCTTTTAGGTGTGCTCTTGAATGACGATCGAAGTTTTGTTAAAACACGATCGAATGAGATAAGGTACCACATTTGAATGAGGTACCAGGTCATTCGAAAGAGTGCGTGAGTTTTTATTTTTTAGACAAATATTATCTAAATCACTAAGGCCTATCTTTTTGCAATAACTTTCCCAATAAATAGAGTCACGAAATTAAACTTTTCTCTAAGTCTTTTTATAGTTCTCTATGTGATCACACTCTATTCTTTTTTTTATCCAAACCCCTTGCATCTTTAAGGATTACTTTTCAAAATCAAGAAGAACCTATTCCAAGTTCAAAACCCTTGTACATATTTTCTCTATTGTTGAAATTTAGAGTCGAGGTTCTATTGATAAAGAAGAAAGGAATTGAGATTTTTGAGGCTGATCAGTGGATACCGAGGGAAGATCTGCTTACTACTAAACTGTGCTGGATTGTGTCATATTTGTTAAAGATTTTAATAACTGTGCATTATACTTAGTGGATATCTAATTAGTCAATAAGTCATCTAGTGTTTGTCAAAAATTTTAACAGTGCTAAAATCTAGGTTTTATCGGAAAGGGAATTTCCTTAATCTTCTTTCATTTGGATTGATTTGTTTATGTGGTTTAGCATATTGAATTGGGAGTCAATTTTATATGGAAATTATATTAAATCAATAATTTTTTTGCTAAAAAGTGATTTTTTGCGTTTAGCCTAAGATACGAATATTCCATATGAACACATGATTTCTCACTAGGTAATAGCACTGGACTATGGTAAACCATATACACAAGTACCTAAAAAGGACATAAGATTATATCCTAGTTTACTAGGCCATGAGTCTGGCACTTATTGGGTACAGTGACTTAGATTTTCAGTCTGATAGAGATTTCAGAAAGTCTATCTCAGGATATGTGTTTACCCTATAAGGTGGAGCCATTAGTTGGAGGAGTATCAAGAAATTATGCATTGCTAATTCCGCCATAGAAGTTGAATATGTGGAAGACTCTGAGGTATCTAAGGAAGCAATATGGTTTAGAAACTTCCTAATGGATCTAGGAGTGCTACCTTTAGTTCAATCGGCTATTACACCTTATTGTGACAATTGTAGTGTGGTTGCAAACTCAAAGGGACCCACAAGCCATACAAGAGGTAAAGACATCGGGCATAAGTGTCATCTTATTTGAGAATTTTTACAGTAGGGTGATGTTACCGTTACCAAGATTGCATTAGAGAACAACTAGGAAGACCCTTTCATGAAAAGCATACCAGCTAAGACTTTTGGTAGTCATGTAAAAGGGATAAGAGTGAGAAGCATTGCAGCATGGCTTTGAGTCTAAGTGGAAGATTATTTGAGTAGTGCACTAAAACCATGCTTTATGTAACGATTTTAGTTATGGGTTTGTTATTAAAATAAATACACTTTTTCCTATTTTAATGAGATTCTTGTATGGACATATGTTTATATTATTTTATATATTGCTAGTATCTTTGATTGTACTTAGTAGGTGTCGTGGTTTGTAGAGTAAGACTTACACACTGTGAATCAAATCACCGATTCTCGTGGAATATAAGTTTCGTCATTCAAAATCTTAAATGGAACTTAACAAACCATTAATAAGTCTATAGCACAATTTTTAATGGGTCTATCTTTGTTATAGGAAATAGTATAATTTCATCTTATTATGCTTGTACACATTGTGTGTATTAAACGAGACACTTTGGGGTCATTATCCTTGTACTGATTTTATAAGACAATGTACACCTCATGATTATTAGGTCTACTAAAGATTTTAATCCGGATATAATGGACGGACACATGAAATAATTATTTATTACTTTGACCTATCGGGTGAGATTCATTACTGGATCAATAATCTTGATAGATGGGGTAATGGTGATTACTGTATGTTGAAAGTCTTTTATGGATGGAATCCTCATCTCGGTATAGATACTGGTGATACCCATTGAAGACACTTATAAATTTTTTATGTGTCAAACCCTGAAGGTGGATTATGTCAATCTATCACTATAAAAAAGTTAAGCTGCACCGCTCAAAGACTTAAATAAGTTAATCAAATAAATTATAAATAATTTATTTTATTGACTGGTATCCATAGCCTTAACATGGGCAGAATTAAGTAATTAATAATAAGGATATAAAAATGTAATTTTGAGTTAAGGAGTAGAGTTACTTATAATTATGTAGTGGTATTAATTATAATGAATGGACTGGGATTGGAATCCAGGTTGGATTTGGTTTTCTCTGGCCCATTAGGATCCACTTCCATACCTCTCCTTAGGAACCCTACCGTAGCCTATATATATGCACCTAAGGATCCTTTTTCCTTATTCATGCCATCACTGTTGAGATCCAAAAACCTTAATTTGAATTTGTGAGAAAAAAAAGGCGGAGAAGAGAAAAATAGAGAAGACAAGGTGGTCACGAAGGAAAAGACCACATTCTTCTCGTGACTTTTCATATCGGGAATGAAGTAGACTATCGTGATTCGCATTGATCCTACATTCCAAATCAATCATGATCACATACTATTCGTGCTGATATGAGATCAACACAGAGAGATTTTGAAGGTAAAACCGTATTTTGCCTCCTTGGGTTTCAGGTAAATGTAGTGTTTTATAATTTTATTTGTAGGCGTATTCAACAAACCCTGGGGTTGTCGCTACAACATGATGATGGTGTACCATGTAGTGATCAACCCCATTACTTACTTATTTTTTTACATAATCCCATTAGGTGATGGATTGCTATCAATTTACCGATGAAGGAACGAGGTGGACACTGAAGGTAGTGGCCTTCATCTGGTGCAATAAATAATGAGAAGAATTTAATATAGTCTAGTATGGACAATTGATAATGAACCCTATGTCATGATAAATACATTATATGCTTTAATTGTATTTTTCATGTTGTTAATGTAGCCACCACATTCTAAGACACCCCAAGTCTCTCCTTAGGTCCGTAGCATCCCCCCATTCACTACAAACTCCAGGTCATACTCTGAGTACCAATCAGGAGGCCATCGGGTGATCTTGGGCCCCGTTTTACTTTGCTCAACTCTATCATCAGAGTGAAAGCTCAATGAAGATTCAAAGGGCTCTGAATCCCCTTTCCAATGGTCCGTCCCATGTGCGAATCGGCATAATGGTTCAAATGACGGAACTATTTTACTATTAAAAATCGATCTGGAGCCCGTCGGGTGCTCCTGGGCCCCAATTTGAGACCAATCAAATCCATTATCTAAGAGAAATCCCAATGGATCCTTGAAGGGTAATGAATCCCCTTTCCAATGGTCTGCTCCATGAGCAAAATGACATAACTGCTTGGATGAACGATTCGTTTTACCCTTAAAACTGATTCAGATGCCACTGAGCACCTTTTGGCTCCGTTTGACCAAATTAAACTCTTCATCTTTAACGAGAATGAATGAATATTTTAAGGTCACTGAATCCCATTTACAACAATCTACCTCGTGTGCGAATCAGCCTTACGGTACGAAGGAATGACCCATTTTACTCTGAAAGGTCACCGGGCCCTTCCGGGCCCTAATGGACCAAAATAAACTCTCCAAACCAAGAGAATATCTTTGGAGCACAAAATTTCCTCCATGAACTTTTTAAAGGTCCACCCTGTGCACAATTTGAACTTACAGTTTGGATGAACGATCCATTACTATTCGACGATCTCCTGTCCAAAAGACTGACGGGCGCTTTCGAGCCCTGTTTGAACCAAAGTTAACTTCCAGCCTCGGGAATGACCCAAAGAAATCTTTAAGGTATCTTAATTACCCTTATAAAAGTATGCCTTGTGAACGATTTGGATTTACTGATTGCATCTTATGACTATTTTTCTGAAAAAATCTGCACGAGATTATCGATTGGCAGGTCCATTTCCCCGCCTATCAGCAGTGTGCCTAGGGTTACCTGCCAATTCAAAGGACTAAGGATATGCCGATCGATTTCCTCCAACCCTATATGAGGAGGCCACGATATTAGTTCCAAGTCACAGCTCTTATCCATCAATGTTAATGATCTCATCAACATTCGTCTACGATTAGCAAAGTTTTCTCGTGTGAAATTCCTTTCCATCTTTCATTCCCATCATTTTCATACCCAATTTAGCAAAAATCTCCTTCTCTCTCATCCAACATTCATTCAACTTGCAAGGAATCTCATCAAGGATCAAAATCAAGCCTCAAGTCTCCACAGACGGTCCAAATACCCTTTTCTCTCTCTAAATTTCTTTATTATCGCAATAGTTGTATAAATTCTCAATTTAGCATTTATGTTAGATCATATACATTAACATATAGTCCTTTATTATTCGTATTTCACATACGTTATTTTCTATAAAACCCCAAAAAGAAAGAAAAAGAGGGCTACACCTATAAATTCCAACGGGATTATTCTCCGCATTTTCTCAAAATTAAAAATATATTTTCTACACACACAGACACACACACATATAATAAACTCTAGTTTGAGTCTATGGAATAAACCCCATCCTTGTACCGCATGCGAACTACGTGGACTTTGATGGCTTTATAGGCTATGTGGCGTTTCGGGTTAAAACCCGAGACTCGATTCCAATTTTCTAATTTTCCTATTTTCATCTTTTTCCTACTTTATCCATACATTATTCTTATATATCTTACTTTTAAGCCATATTTGAGTTTTATCTGACAAATATTATTGTTCCCTTATAACAATCAATATCTCAATAAGTGCACACATCATATTTTCTAATTATTATGTTGGGAACATTCCTTTGGATGACCTTAATCCATATTTTCCATGATATGATTATGATCTCCATTTATATATACACGTGCAACACTTCATGGAGAAATTAAGGAAAATAGTAACATAAGCCCATGAGAGACTGAAAGGGCAGGATGGTTGCATAACACCTTCCCATTCCATAACTTAGCCCCGAAAACTCTGACCTATTGGTTTCATAAGAATCAATTCATCTTTGATTCCACTCTCTCAAGGTGGTGACATGTTCTTTTGCCTATTTTGTGCAAAATAGGCCAGCAACTCCATCTCTTTACATCACCCCACATCGACGACGATCAAAGTGCTCCTCGAAAAGTGCACGAGACCTTTTCCCCCCTTTAACCACGTGCACGAGAGCACCGAACCCCGAGACAGAGGAAAGCCAAAAGGATGGCCACAATGGTGACTCCACTGAGGACTGGCTTAAGAGGGCTATGCTCTGTTTGCATATGTGTTATCATTTTCTGGTTGTGTGCGTATGCACCTGCATGTATGTTACCTTTTTATCCTCTATTATTTCTTGTATATATCTATCTCGATGTTATATCACTCCTCACTAGCACACTTGTAGATACTTTCCATGTACACTTCACACTACTTACACACAGGATTGTGTTGCACACACCACTTAGAATATCCATGCTTAGTTGTCACTAACAGACACCTCCACTTATCACACTTGTATATATTCATGATCACTTATACCTATATGTAAGGACATGATTTATAAATGTCCCGGGTAGAATATAGGAATTTTCCAATTAGCCTAGATCAGATTTTAGTATGTCCTATACCGCTCCATTCGGCATGTCTCCAAGATCATCCTTGACAGCCTCGATCCGAATTCATGCTTCCATCATCTTCGTACGAGCACAATGTGTCAAGAAACATACTCTTTAATAGTTCCCACTACTCCACGATCTTATGGTAAAAATATTTTTAATTGGAGTATTTAAATTATTTGCATAAATAATTGGGAATATTGTTTTAAATTAATTTTCGAAGTCTGGAAGAGGATAAACACGCATAAACGTTTTAAAGGAGTTTTTGTGTTACACGTCACTAATTTCATTCGAACGACATCGTATCCTGTTCGAACCAGATGCCATCTCGCTCGAACGACACTGTTGTTTCTTTTAAACGACACACCACCTCAAGTGCATATTTAAACAGTGTTCGTGTTACACTTTTTTCCAAGTCTGCATATCTCCGTTTCTGCAAAACAAACCCCATTTTCAGACTTCAAATTTCAAGTTTTCAAAACCTTTTTGATTCACAAATAATTCCCAATCCTTTATGTGAATCCTCTAAACCCCAAGGAAGATTGTACTATTCATCTGGAGTACATTTGTGGAGAAGACGAAGATTTTCTAGTGTGGACCTTCTGGAGCTCTTGAGGGAACTCTAGCCGACAACATCGAAACCGACACCTGAGGGTATTTCATATGTCATTACTTGTATTTTCATTTTAATTCGTTTAAATCGTTGTTTACAAAATTATAGTGAAAATAAGATGGTTTTTGCCCTTGTGGGGGATTTTTCCTCAACGTTGATTGTCCTGCATGCTTAGATTAATTATTTATTCAATCACGTTTGTTTGCGAGTATTAAGACTTTTTAGGACTAAAATTGGAATTTAATTAAATAAGTTTGACATTGATTGCTGGTGCACTCTCAAATTGGTATCAGATCCATTTACACAATCTTACCGTGTAATCTTTCCGCAAAAAATTTCTTGATATCAATTTTGTTTTAAAAAAGCGCAATTTCAATGGATAACTCATATAATAAAGTTACATCTTTTGACGGATCAAATTGCACCTATTGGAAAGCACGCATGAAATCTCACCTAAAGGCTATTGATGAATGTGTCTGGGTTATGTGTGAAAGAGGGTGGACACCTCCCACTATCACTGTAGAAAATGTAACTTCCTTAAAATATATGACTACATGGATTGAGGATGAATTTAAATGGGGCACATTTAACTCACGTGGGCTTAGTTCCATTTCTGGACCCGTCACACCTGACGAGTTCCGACGCATTATGATGTGTATCACGTCTAAAGAAGCATATGGGATGTTCTGTAACTTACCCATGAAGGCACAAATGCAGTGAAAGAATCTAAATTGCAAAACTTAATTCTCAATTTGAAACTATCTCCATGCATAAAAATGAGTGTTTTGATGAATTTTATGCACGCTTATCTGATAACGTGAACACTTGTTTTAATTTAGGAGATCACATTCCTGATGCAAGGGTAGTTAAGAAAATTTTGAGATCACTGCCTAAGAGATTTACCCCCAAAGTCACTGTGTTAAATTCATTAGGTAATCTGAATACGCTGAAATTAGAGGAGTGAGTTGGAGACCTACAGACCTATGAAATTGACATGTTGCCTAAAACAATAAAATCAAAAGATAAATGGGTTGCTCTTAAATCCCAGGCCAGAAAGTGTGAGGGGTCAAAGAGAGGTGAGTTGTCTAAGAAAAGAAAGGAATAGATGTTTGATTCTGATTCTGATTCTGATTTTGTTTTACATAATTTGGTCATTTTTGAAAAAAAATTCAAAAAAAATCTCAAATTAAATAAAAATAGAAATTTTAAAGATAAAAAGAATTTTGAGAAAAATAAATCTAAAAAGAAATTTGAGAAAGATAAAAAGGACACCTCTAAGAAAGATAGTGAGAGATGTTTTGAGTGAGGCGGTAGAGGTCATAGGGGGTTTGAGTGTGCGACTAGGTTGAAATGTCAAGAACAATCCAAATCTGCATTAAACACTACCCTTAGTGACGATAGAGAGGTCGAGTCAGTGGACTCTGGAGATGAGTCATCGCATGAATGTAACTTCTCTGCATTCATTGCTAGTTATGTGAGTACATATAGTGATCCTTACGACGATGAGGATGCAAGCTCACAAGGACACCTCGACATTGATAGCATTGTGAGTAAGGGGGAGGAAGATGCAAGTGAGAGCGAGAGTGATCTTCGACGCACGTATGCTCATTTATATGTTGATACTTTCATAACCAAAAAGCATAACAGAGCGTTAGCTCTTAGGATTTCATCTCTAGAGAAAGAATTAGGAGATATGAGAGAAAGAGAGACCGCCATATCCACTGCATTGAGAGAGAGAGAGACCGTCTGTGTTGAGAGAGAGAAAGTTTTTGGAGAGTGAGAAAGTTTGTTTATAAAAGAAAAAAGGGACTTGACCATGTAAGTGGTTGATCTAACGAGTGAGATCCATTCCTCCCTGGACACTAGAAAGAAACTGGATGCGCTTGTACCCCAACTCACTCAGGACCTTGAGAGAGCCCGGGAGGTCAAGGTAAGAATTGAGGATCGATCTGGAAAGATGGGAAAGATATTCCTGGCCCATGCTTTGGGTTTAGGTGAGAGTTCGGGAAAAGGTTATGATGGCCCTTCCACGTCCCATACAATATTAGACCCGATTCTTGAGTTTATTATAAATCCGTATGGCCACCCACCTAGAAACCAGAAGAGAGTTAGACCAAGAAAAGAAAAATGAAGTTGGCCTAAGTCTACATATTTTTGTACTTACTGCAAAAGAAAAGGCCACCTTCATGAGTTTGGCTATAGTTTGGGTCAAACACGACCTACTATTGCTCCGCTACATGCCACTACATATTTTGAGAGTCTTAGAGAGAGAGTTGAGTTTATAGTCGCCACATCTCAGAGTATAGTAGAAGAGCTCCAACGGATTTCTATGCCGTCTGTGGACACTTCCAAAATCTCGACTAAAGTCAACAATTACAAGGGGAAACATAAGGTTACCACTTCTTGGTTGCCTAAACATAACGTAAAATCCCTTTTTGTTCATGTTCCTCTTAAATAAAATAATTCCCTACAGTGGTACTTTGATAGTGGGTGCTCCAAGAACATGACTGGGGATGTCTCTTTATTTACCTCCCTCGAGGATCATAAGGAAGGTAAAGTAACTTTTGGAGATGGAAGAAAGTCTAGCATAGTAGGATGAGGTACAATAGAGTAACCAGGATTTCCTAAGCTAGATAATGTGTTGTACATAAAAGGACTGAAGGCAAATTTACTCAGCATTAGCCAGCTGTGCGATGCTGACCTTGCAGTAAAGTTTGACCAGATTAAATTCCACATCTATGATCAAATTGGTAAACTTTTATTCCATGGGGTTAGGACTAAAGACACTTGTTATGGGATCACGCCTGAGTCCTTATTTATCTACAACAACACCACGATCACTTTTATGGATCTATGGCACCAACGTATACGTCATGTGAACTTTCAAGAATTTGAAAAGTTAGCCAGAAAGGACCTAGTAAGTGGCTTACCATCGCTTGGAAAGACAACTTCTGCAGTTCATTTACCCTTCCCGTTAGGAAAGAAAATTTGAAGCCCCCATCGGAAGTTGAATTCCATCACCACCTCTCGTAGTCATGAGTTAATACATATGAATCTTATGGGTCCTACTCGTACTGAGAGTTTAGGTGGTAAGAGGTACATATTCATGATGATAGATGATTTCTCACGCTAATCTATTATAGGTTTTCTACGAGAGACATCCGATGTTGTGAACTTTCTTATGACCTAGTGTCATGTCCTGCGAAATCAACATGGTGTCACTGTCAATAGAATACGTAGTGACAATGAGACTGAGTTTAAAGAAGTAAAAGTAGATCTTTTCTATGATAGACTCAGAATCAAACACGAATTTTTGGCCGTTAGGACTCCTCAGTAAAATGGGATTGTTAAGAGGAAGAATCGTATGATTAAGGAGATGGCTAGATCTATTCTTTTGGGTCGTAATGTTGCAAGAATATTTTGGACAGAGGCGATGCATACTGCATGCCACACGGTGAATAGGGAATATCTTTGTCCACACACTCTCAAGACACCCTATGAATTATGGACTGGAAAGAAGCCCAACCTTTCATATTTTTGTGTCTTTGGGAGGAAATGCTTCATCCCATGGGATAGAGAGAAATTAGGCAAGTTCGACTCCAGGAGCGACGAGGGGATATTTTTAGGTTATTCATCGCTTAGTAGAGCTTATCGGGTGTATAACATGAATAGATCTAAGGTTATAGAGTCAATAAACGTCATCGTGCAAGATGATGAACCACTGAAATTTATTGATTCTAACCTTTTCGGTGAGGGTGATGCACTTACTGATGATCCCATTATGCCTCCCACACCCAGAGTGGATCCTATTCCTGACTTAGGGGACACTCCTACTTGGGTTTGCAAGAGTTATAATCCTTCTACTATATTAGGAGATCCCACCCTTGGGTTTAAGACGTGTGCTCAACTACAAAACGTTGTTAGGCATGTATGCTACACATCCAAAGTCGAGCTCAAAAACTATAAGGAAGAACTCAAAGATGAATAGTGGATGAGTTAATTTAGTTTAGAAAGAATAATGTCTGGGAACTGGTCACCCGACCTAGTGAGACAAATGTGATAGGTACCAAGTGGATCTTCAACAACAAAATGGATGAGACTGGTGCCATTATTCGCAATAAGGCTAGGTTGGTCGCTCAAGGCTACACAGAGATTGAGGGTGTAGACTTTGATAAAAAATTTGCTCATGTTGTGAGGCTTTAGTCTGTCCACTTATTACTTGCCATCGCATCTCATCTGCACTTCAAATTATATCATATGGATGTCAAGAGTGCCTTTATGAATGGAATTCGACAGGAGGCGGTTTACGTGGAACAATCAAAAGGGTTTGAAGATCCTAAGCACCCTAATCATGTCTACTATTGTATGTTTTGAAGAAAGAACCCCGTGCTTGGTATAAAAGGCTTACTTTCTATCTCTTAGCCCGTGGCTTTAAGAGACGGGGAGTTGATATTATGTTGTTTATCAGGAGGGATGACGGTGCTATTTTGGTTATCCAGGTCTATGTGGATGACATAGTCTTTGGATCCACGTGCTCCCAACATACTCAGTACTTTGAGAAAGAGATGAAGAGTGAGTTCGAGATGAGCATGGTTAGTGAGATTACGTTCTTCCTTGGTCTCCAGGTTCATCAACTAGAGGATGGGATGTTTATCTCCCAATTCAAGTATGCTAGAGACCTCGTGAAGAAGTTTGGTCTAGACTCATTTAAGCACGCAAGTACACCGATGAGTACCTCAACTAAGCTTAGCAAAGACACTTTAGGCAAGGACGTATAATAAACCTTGTATCGAAGTATGATAGGTAGTCTTCTCTACTTGACTGCCAGTTATCCTGACATAGCCTTTAGTGTTCGAGTCTGTGTGCGATATCAGACATCCCCGAAAGAGTCTCACTTACTCGCACTTAAAAGTATAATCAAATACGTGAGTCTCACTTAGCATTTGGTATCCTTTGATACCAGTGAGCATTTATCCGCCTATTCGAATGTCGATTGGGTCAGGGATGCAGATGGATGTAGGAGAACTTCTGGTGGGTGTTCCTTGTTTGGTTCTGCTCTTGTCTCTTGGTTGAGCAAGAAGAAAAACTCCATCTCTTTGTCCATCACGGAGGCTGAGTACATAGCCGCCAAGAGTTTTTTCACGCAAATTCTATGGATGAAGCAGATGTTAGAGGATTATGGGATATCACAGGACACTGTGACTATTTCCTGTGATAACATGACTATTTCCTATGACTATGCCATGACTTTGGTCCAGCAGTATGATGTGGAAATCCCTTTGAGATTTGATTTGCTGATTTGATAGAGTAAATTTCTTTTAATTCCACATTTTTTACACCAAAGGATGATGTTGAGTTTATTCGTTAGAAATTTCCAATATTCATCATGCACATATGTTATGGTTGTATGTGCTAATTTTCCTGTTACATTTGGTCACATCCCTTCATTTCCTCTATCATGGACTTTGTTGTTTTGGTGTTCTTTCAAGGTGTGATTTTGTTTACTTTAAAAAAAAATTAAATTCAAAAAGAGAAAGTTTATTTTCATGTGACATTCTCCATTTTTATTACGTATGTTCTTCACATCTGTCTATTTGGGACATCATAAAAAGGGGGAGAACAAATTATGGGGGGGGGGGGGGGAATTGCCTATTTGTTTATATAATGATTTGTGAGCTCATAATTGATATTTGTTTTTCCTCCTCATTATATTTCAAACTGTTGCGCATCACAGGTATTTGTTTCTCGTCTCATGTGTGTAGGTATTAAAATGGAGAATCATTCTTTGCACACCCTGATGATGATAAAGAAAGTTTGAAGATTTGAAGATGAAGACACACATTTAGTATTAACATTTTTTGAGTTTAATGGGGATATTATATTGTATGTTAGTTTCTTTATTTTGGGCATCATAATTCGGATATTTTTATATATGTACCGGCATAGACATAGGGGGAGATTTATGTGGACATGATTTATAAATATTCGGGGTAGAATCTAGGAATTTTCCAATTAGCCTAGATCACATTAGTTATGTCTGATACCGCTACATTCGTCACGTCTCCACGATCATCCTCGACGACCTCGATAAGAATTCATGCTTCCATCATCTCCATACGTGCATCATGTGTCAAAAAACGTTCTCTTCAACAGTTCCCACCACTCAACGGTCTTATGGTAAAAATAATTTTAATTGGAGTGAATAAATTATTTGCAAAAATAATTGGAAATATTGATTTAAATTAATTTTTGAAGTCTGGAAGAGGATAAACATGTAGAAACGTTTTAAAGAAGTTTTTCTGTGACAGGTCACTCATTTTGTTCGAACGACATCGTATCTCGATTGAATGAGATTCCATCTCACTCGAACGACACCGTTGTTTCATTCGAACGATGCACCGCCTCAAGTGCCTATTTAAATAGTGTTCATGTTACACGTTTTTTGAAGTCTGCATATCTCCATTTCTGCAAAATAGACCCCGTTTTCAGACTTAAAATTTTAAGGTTTCAATACCTTTTTTATTCACAAATAATTCCCAATCCTTTATGTGAATACTCTAAACCCCAAGGAAGGTTATACTAGTCATCTGGAGTACAACTGGGGAGATGACAAAGCTTTTCCAGTGCTGACCTTTTGGAGCTCTTGAAGGAACTCTAGCCGACGATATCGAAACCGACACCTGAAGGTATTTCGTATGTCATTACTTTTATTTTAATTGTAATAAGTGTAAATCGTTCTTTACAAAATTAGAGTGAAAATAAGATGGTTTTTACCCTGTGGGGGATTTTTCCTCAACATTGATTGTCTTGCATGCTTAGATTAATTCTTTATTCAATCACGCTTGTTTGCGAGTATTAAGACTTTTTGGGACTAAAAATGGAATTTAATTAAATAAGTTTGACATTGATTGCTGAAGAACTCTTATTATCTCACACCAGTTGTATTTGATCCATGCTTAGGTTCATTATTACACACTCACTTATAGATACTCACACATCATTCACTCTCACATATCAATGCTTAGCATAATCTTTATGCTCGATGATAGATTTACTTTTCATCATATTTGTACATTGTTCCCTATTAGTATAGTGCTCATCATGCCCAATAAAAATACTCTCTCAATAATATACTAATTAAGAATCATGCATTTTTAACATTACATCACCAAAGAGCATGGCTATTGACCAAAATTTTGTCCTATATTGGGGGGTCACTTTGTGATGGGCTCTGGTCTGGTAGGTCATTGTTAGCCTAAGCAATATGAATCTCACCTTCCATTGGCCAAGTACCTTGGACATATATCGAACGGTTCCCCGCATCATACTGCTGGACCAAAGTCATGGCATGAGGTATATAGCAGGGAACATGTTGACCTACATCGAGTATACTGAATACTCTCGCACACCTAGTTTTCCCACGAGGTATATAGTGATGTAATTCATGTACACTCAGTTATATCAAATGGCTTATCCACACATACCGATTGCTCTAAAAATCAAGACCTATGATAAGCACCCCAAAATATATAGTTTATGACTTGAATAAATGCATTTTAGTCACCCATTTTAATTAAAAATGGCCTTATGTTCGTATTTTATCATTTTGCAGGTCAATATGATGTCGCTATAAAAATAGTGCTAAATCGGCGTAATTCCGGCACAATAGCGGTAAAAAATATGAAACGAATAAATCAAAGCACAGAGAAGCCCGAAGTCTTATTTGAGCTTGTTGAGATCATTTTTTATGCCCCGAACCCTATCCCTGAACCAAACCTAAGCCTAAACCGAGCCCTATCCATCACTCGAGCCTGTGTGTATTGAGTTTGTACCTTTATTATTTTTTTAGATTTTTATTTGAGTTCGTTTTATTTTTAGGATTTATTTTAGATTTATTTAGAATTTTCTAGGATTTATTTTCTATTTTTCTATTTCTTCATTTTGATTTTTATTAGTTCTTACTTTTTAATCTTTATTTTATTTTATTAGGATTAGGATTAGTTTTTAGAAAGTTATTGTTAATTTTATTAGATTTTACATTTTTTAGGACTTTAATTTTTAATTTTAATTATTTTTAGTTTTTATTTCTTATATTTTTATTATTTGATTTTTTTTAGAGATTTGATTTTTTTTAGTTGATTTTAATTTTTAGTTTGTTAGTTTTATTTTTGTTTAGTTAGGTTGTTTTATTTTTATTTATTTTTTAAGGTACAAACACACACACAAACAACTCACCCTCAGCATGACTCCCTACACACAAACCAACCCTCACCCATAATCAACCTACCCTTATTCTATCTCATCTCTCATCCACTATGAATCCCCATAATTGAAATAGATACTAATCCAAATTAAACCAAATAAAAATGAAAAATAAAAAAATCGACCCATTTCACAATCACCATACTCAGAACCACCTTCAACCCAAACCCAAACTGGCCAAAGCCATCCATAACTGTCAACTCCATTCAAATCGGTCGGCGACCTACAACCAGCCCCAACGACGATCCATTTGATATATCCGTCCAAATCCAACCCCCACACCTGCTATTCGCAACCCGAAATCTCACCACCACCACCCCACTTAAAATCGTACTCAACCCGATACCTTACCCGACATCCCCAGGCCTTGCCGGCACTGACACCCAGCAACCATACCCAACGCTACTAACACTAAAACAATTAAACTCGACTTTGCCCCTACCCCTGCACCGGCGACACCACAAGCCATCTCCATAAGAAACCATAACCCAATTTCAAAACCCACATCCATCTCCACCCGTCAACAACTCCAAAAAAATAGGAAACCAAAGCCATATGTTACGTCTTAAACAAAAACCCACGTGATAATCCCCTCTTATACTTTGACTTACTTTTAAAAAAATCCCACAAGAATCTCCAGCAATAATAAAAAATAAATCGTGGGTATTATTATAAAGGAGGGAAGCGGCTCACCAAAAAGAAGAATATCAGACGTACGAGAATATGTAGAGAGAAAAAACACTGTATATTATGTGCAATTTAGATTAGGAAAAAATTCAGAAAAATAGAAACAAATTAGTGTAGTCTTAAAATAAATTTTTAGGTTCAATTTTTTTTTTTTTGTGTAATCGAGTGCTTGATTTGTGAATATATTGGGACACACGTTCATGAACGCGATCGAAGAAATCAATTTGAAAGGGGACTTTTGTGTATTGTAATCAAGTGCTGTGATTAATTATTTCATTATGTTTGGCTAGTCACCCTGTTTAAAGGGTGGGATGCACTGCGTATGATATTAAATTAATTGAATAATTTCATTAATGCTATATTTCTAGGTTAATTAATTTAAACTCTCAAAAATTAATTTATGTAACAAGAGTTAGTAAATTGATTTTTAAAAATTAATGTTGATTTTGGGAGTCGAACTAGAGATAGGTTTCTCCTAAAATTAAATATTAATTTGGTGTTGACATTTGAGGATTCATACATTTTTTATTAAATTTATCCTAGCGGGTAATTTCTTAAAAATAGTATAATTCTTAATATTTCATCGTGTGACATTTTTAAATTAGTTTCTGAAAAAGTTATTAAATTTATAATTGTAACGAGTGTTAGATTATCGATTTAATATTATCTCGAAATATTTCAAATTAATAAATTAAAAAATTGAAATAATTGATAATGCGATGTAATTCCATATCTTGACTTTCTCACATTTATCACACTCGGTTGAACATTATTTTTCGTTATTTAGTCATATCATAGTTTTAGCATTTAGTAGTTAATTTTTCCCTTGAAATTATTTTTAAACAAAGAAAAGAGAAAAAAAGATTTTAATAATAAAATTTGAATTGCAAGTTTTCACAATAATTGTTTCACCCTTGAAAGTTGGATTGATACCCGTACTTACCGCAATACGAGTTGTTTTAAACAATTTTTGAGGTACTCAAGAAAATTTTGAGCATGGCTTTTGAAGACAACGACCATACGCAAAAGCCTTCTTATCAAATTGCATCGTTGCCGCTTTCTTGACGTAGAGACAACGTTGAAGACTTGTATTGTTTTACTTTTTAATTATAGCATTCCTTCTTCCTCCTCCTTAGACTGGTTGTATAGGATTTTTGAAGCTTTGTATTTATTTGAATGAATTTTGACACCGATTTATTTGTAATAATTATTCATAAAAATCAAAAAGCGAAAAGGGAAACCGAACAAGAAAGAGAGAGGGCGTCAAATGGCCAGGATTTTTTAAGCCTCTCTACTTTGGGTTGGTAGGACTCCCATGGACGATTGAGATAGGCGAGATCTCCCCCCGGTCGACTCAACTCGGTCTTCCCCCCATGTGTTTAAGAACCATGGGAGGTACATTTCTTTATCCCTCGTGAATCTCCTGCAAGCGAGTTCGATTTTTATGTGATTACTTGCTCTTGTGTGCTTTTAATTTTTACATCGCACAGAATGGTTTGATGAATTAATTTACCTAAGACCTAGAAGCTATCATTGAAACGAGATGGGATTTCATCACCCGAATCACTCGCTTATCCATTTTGTGCTACCCTATCTGTCATTAAATTTAAAATCAATCAACTAGCTAGCCCCGTAGGAACATATTTTTGCACCAGGCGATCACAAAGATAAATTTCATGATTTTTGTCGCCCACGGACTTGATTAAAGTTGGACTACCCCTCTTACTAATTTTGAAGATAATAATTGGCAACATGACCGTTAGGCCTTTTCCTTTACTTGTATGTGTCCAATTCAATTCTTTCGGTAGTCAATTTTAGTTCGTTCATCTAAATCATGAGTCCATTTTTCCCCTTTTTTGAAAAATTTCAAAAATGTTTTCCTTATTTTTAAAAATATTTCCAAAAGTCCCCAAAAGATTTTCTTTCCATATTCCAAATGCCAGAAATATTTTCCTTTTCTTATTTTCACAAATCAAAAAAATATTTTTATTTTCTTTTTCTTTTGAAAAATATTTAAAAATCCAAAAATATTCCTCTCCTCAAGGCAGAAGAACGTCATTTACAGGAATACTTTGGCCATTTCCCATTCTCTCGCAGCTTGTTTGAGGATGAGCCCCCGAATTGAACCTCCATACATTACTTCGTGGCTTTGAATATCAAACACCCACCGGATATACTCATGCTTCACCATGCACTCACCATTTATTGGTTGATCACTTGTCCCATGAGTGTCCTTTTATTTTCTCTCCATCTAAACCCACCATGGTCCAAGTGTTTCCATATGACACTGTTTTGGAACCACCTTCGGTGTATTTTCATGACAAATATAATGTCGACGTGTATGAGTACCCAAGATATTCATGGAGGCTTGATCACCCATCTATGAAATATGAATCCCCACGCCATGTTGTGAACCTTACAGTTTCCAACAGTTGTCATCGCAACCTCATGCAACTCATACCTATAAGTCCCTTTACTATGATCCTCATGATAATCAACCTTTTGTCTTTCATAGAGATGCTTCTCTCATGTATGACCAACTTGACCCCATTCCCCACACTTCATATGAGTATTCTTCACATCCTAGTGTTTCTAGCGAGTTGTGTCCACCTCAACCACCACCTTGCACATATGCTCTCGAACGCCTCTTGCAAAAGTTCGTGAACACTATTCATTCTCAAAATGAATCCCTTCAAAGGCTTGAACATCGATTAAATAAATTTGAGTGTGCAAATGAGTCGGATTTCACCCCAAGTCAACCTGTTATTGCTCCCACATGGAATGATGATGAGTCGACTTGTGACATGAATTGTAAGTGTGACTAACCCTATCATACTAAGAATCTTAAATTTGAGACCACCCCATGGTCCCGGTCACAATTTGACAATTGTGTTGACATCTCCATTCATTGTGAGACCGACCCTACACCGCCCTACCCTCTCGAACCCACCATTAAGGTTCGCCTTTCCCCTTCCACGGCATCCCTATCTTTTCCCGAGTCTAAACCTTTTGATCATTTCCTGTGTGTTACCGAGGAACCCATTATTTATAGGTTAGCATCGGCTTTGAGTGCTTCCCACTGTCGTGAGACTGAATCTGAGATGGTTTGTACCTCTCTGGATATGGATCCTATCCCACCATGATTGGCTCCCATAGAGTCATATTTTAGTGTTCATTCTTCTATCTCGGCTTTGGATACCTCGTTAGATTTTCCCACCACTATGGATGGTGACACATTGGTTGATAAATTGATCTCTCCATAACTTGATACCACACTCCCTCTTATGATAAGCCTTGAGGCTAACTCCAAGCTTCCTGATGAGTGTGTGTCCCCTACACTTGAGTTGGATCATCTTCCTCCACCATTTGTCCCATCTGACACACCTTTATTCACCCCTCACCCATCACTTGATTTGGATCTTGCTATTATAATTTCCCTATTCACATCTAAGCATTTAGGTCCTCACCTACACCCACACTCCACCCTAGTGCTCCATGATACCATTTGTGCATTTTTCATTGACCCCACAATCCCTGTGAGTATTTATGTTACTCTCCCCATACGTGACACCGAGCTTGTTACTCTATGCACACAACTTCCTTGTGATGTTGATTTTTTCTAGCTACCGCTTTCTAGCGTGTCACGGCATGGCCATTATCATCGTCCATTTATATAATGGTTGTGCACTTTCTATGAGTCCCACCCTATCACTATTGTCAAAACCTTATGCCTACCCCACCAACTTGAGCACCATTCTTATAGGGCCCTTGATGCCCTTACATTTTCGCTCAATTAGGCTTATGACCGGTGCCTGTTCACCCTCACCCCTGCCATCTTCATCTTAACCTACTACCCATGGTCCACTAATGCTTTGCATCACGTGATGCACTTTGCTATACAAGTGCATTGACCCATTTTCACCTTTCATCTAACAAGACTGGCGCTTTAGTCTTTTGGGGGGGGTGTTTCTCATCACCCAATTTTACTGCCGCCCCGCACTTTCATAGCTCTAATCATTAGGGTGAGAATGGTTCAGTTTGATAGAAGATGTTAAACTTAGACCTACTATGACACCTCTCCTAATAAAATACCGGGTGATCAGTCCTTTATTAAATTAAATCAAAGTGTACGGTTGGGTCATTCTTAACATCACTATCGAGAAATTTTTTTTTCAATATTAATCACCTAATAATTAATTAACCTAAGTGTCAAAACATTTTCCCAATCAATTATACCCAATTAATCGATTAATAGTTTGCATTCTTTAAGATATAAGCCATTCCCATTCCACAAGAACAAATAATGAACATGAATCCAATACTGAAATAAATGAGACAGGATAAAACATTCAAGTTCAAAGTCTAAAACCAATAGAATTATAATACTCAATCCAACAGGAAAAGAAAAGCTAATAAGAAAATACAATTTCTGAAATAATTAAGCTGGAAACGGGAGACACATGCCCTAACTGAGATGTCTGAACTAAGAACAGAATGAAAAGATAGAAGTGTCTGGTATCAATAACCTATAACTTCCACAACAGTTGCAGCTCGTAGAATGATCCATGGATCTAAGTCTGGTGATGACACTGTGGCTGGACACCTGGTATAATATATATATAGCAAAAGAGAAGAGAAATAGCAAGAAAGGGGTCAGAGCACGATTTCTAAAAATCTTTGTTTTAGCAAGTATTTAAAACTCTATTATTGCAATTATTATGTTCATATTAGTTTCGAACTCTCACATGAGATCCTCACCCCCTCCACTAAATGTTCACACCTAGTGTACGTCTACCCTAACCTAGTTATCCATATTATCCCCGACTAGGTCATAGACATATACTACTAAATATAGCTCTTAAGAGAGACCCGTATCTCCCATATAATACGTTACGTAATACTTTACTCCAACTAACTACATTCCACGTTCATTGTTCTAGCCGTAATTACTTTATCCCCATAAGTTACTTTATTTACCAACATTTACTTATTTGTCAATTTCACACATTAGGGTTTTTCACAAATACACACAAACAAACATACACACACACACACACACACACACACACAGATATATACATATATATATATATATATATATATATATATATATATAGTCAAATCATCCCTATACATATATACAAATCCTGTGCCCCTTGGCTAGGACCACAAGGTGCAATGCATACTCTTCTATCATGTCCCGGTGCATCACTTGTTGCATAAAGGACAACTGGTTCGGCGTCTCTCACGAACCATAAATCTCATAGAACAAATATTGGAGGAGAAGATACTCACCAGCTAAATGGTTCACGGACATACATGCTCCCATTCAACCGTCGAAACTATCCTACGTAACAGATATCATCTATCTAAGTTCATATGCTCTGGGTATAAGTCAAATACCCCCCAATCGGGCAACTAGGATAAAACTGTCCACTGCGCAAAACCTCCGCTCGGTAGCAAGCAGCGTAGGTATGTTATACACACAATAATGATAAACATATAATAATAGGGAATCCTTACACAAATTTATATATTCACCCAACCTGTATTTATATTTCTACATGAAGTATTTCTCATTTTTATTTACGCCATTAACTCAATTATTCGCACTCTCAAAAATCTCAAGGTTAATTCACATATTCAATACTTAAGGTATCATTCTAGGATTACCTCCCAATTAATTCTACACTAAGCTAATATAAATGGCAGTTCTCCTAACATAATTTATTATTCCCAAAGTAATAATTAATTATTTACATCAATAGTTAATAACTATTTTAAATTCGGATTAATTAATAATTAAATTCCTCGACCTTTTTTAATTTAATTAATCCAATAATTATAATTAATCTCATAATTATTTAATATCATAAAAATGCAGAGTATTACATACTTCCCCCCTAATAACGTAATTTCTCCCTGAAATTCAAAAAGTAAACCATACCTGGTAAGAATAAGTCTAGATACTTCTCGCGCATATCCTCCTCTCGCTCCCACTTAGACTCATCTACATTATGATGCTCCTACTGAACCCTCACCAGTAAAACTACCTTTGTCCTCAATTTCCTCTCGCTATGGTCTATGATAGCCACAAGCCTCTCCTCATATGGGCTGTCAGGCTGCAAATAAATCTCCTCAATTGCAATGTGGGTATGGGCCAACTTATCCATAAGAAATCGACCTCAATGATGAGATGTGGAACTTATCATGAATACGGTGCAAGAGCTCCGGTAACCCAAGATTTTATGCCACCGGTTCGATCCTCTCGATAATGGGAAATGGTCCTACATATCTCGGAGACAGTTTCCCCTTCTTCCCGAACCTCATCACGCCTTTCATAGAAGACACTCGCAGCAATACTTGCTCTGCCATGTTTAACTCCCCGAATAATCTCTTTGCGTCGGCGTAGCTTTTCTTTCTGTCCTGGGCTACACGAATACGGTTCTTGATCATCTCAACCTTGGCTGAAGTTTCCTCAATTACCTTTGGCCTGAGTAACTTGTTGTCCCCCACCTCTAGCCAACAAGTAGGATAATGACAAGGACTATCCTATAATGCCTTAAACGGGGCCATGCCGATCATAAACTGATAGTAATTATTATAAGGAAACTCCACTAGTGGAAGATATGTCTCCCAACCCCCTCTAAAGTCAAGGACACACATGCGTAACATGTCCTCCATCATCTTATTAGTACACGCTCAGTCTTCCCATCTGTCTGTGGGTGATAAGCCGTCCGCACCGACAAAAAATGAGCTACCTTGGTCAACTGATCCACCACCACTAGGGGTGTAAGCGGTACGGTTTGGTCGGTAAATAGTAGATACCAATACCAAAACCAAACTGTGGATGGTAAAACGAAATCGTACCAGTTTCCCACCCGGTACACCAAAATCAATACCAAAACCAAACTGGCCAGTATTTCAGTAATTTTGGTTTTTTCTGGTTTCTTCTGGTTTTTTTTGGTTTCGATAAATTCTAGTTTTCACTGGTTTCTGGTTTCATTTTTTTCTGGTTTCGATAAACAGCACTAAAAGCCCCATAAAACCAAAAATAAAACTAACCAACTTTTTAAAATATTAAAACCAAAACCAAAACCAAAACCAACTTTTTTCTGGTTTCGATAAATTTGATACGGTAATTTTGGGACATCCGGTACGGTATGGTAATTTCGGTACGATTTTTTCTAGTTTCGGTAAATTCGGTACGGTATGGTAAGTTTGGGACGGTTTTTTCTGGTTTCGATAAATTTGGTACTGTAATTTCGGTAAATCGGTTTCTTAAATATTAAAAGCAAAACCAACCAACTTTTTTGCGGTAATTTCGATTTCGGTAAGACTGGTTTCTGGTATTTTAATATATGAAACCAAAACCATTTTTTTCGAACCAAAATGGTATGGTACGGTAAAAACCCGTACCGCTTCCACCCCTAACCACTACCCATATAGAATCGTGACCCTACTGTCAAGTAGGCAGCCCAGTAATGAAATCCATGGAAATGCTCTCCTATTTCCACATAGGTATCTCCAGCAGTTGAAGCAACCCTGGTGGCCTCTAGTGGTTCACCTTTACCACATGATAGGTGGCACACTTGGACACAAACTCCGCAATGTCCTTATTCATCCCACTCCAGCAGTACTTTCGTATCATATACTGGAACATGTTATCCCCTCCAGGATGTACTGGAAATCTGGATCCATGAGACTGTGACATCACTGCATGACATAAATACATTCCTTCTGGAACCACTAATCTCCCATTAAACCATAATCCCTCATCTGAGCTCACTGAGTAAGACTCAGTGAGCTCTGCTATAAGCCATACAATCCAATCCTAACAAATGAATCAGTGGCCTGGGCCTGGATCACTCTTGTAATGATCTCTGGAGTGACTGCCATCACGGACTTAAAGGATCAGGAAACTACCTCCTAGTGTCCCAATTCTTCCCATTTCTCCTTCCATGCTTCTACCACCTCACCTACTCGTCTACGGGTCAATGCATCAGCAACTACATTATCCTTCCCCGAATGATACTACATCTCAAACTGGTAATCTTTCACAAACTTTAGCTACATGCGCTGATGAATTTTCTACTCCTGCTGAGTGAACAAGTATTGCAATGACCTGCGGTCTGTGAATAAGGGAAATTTCTCCCCAAGCGAGTAGTGTCACCAGATCCACAGGGCAAACACGACTGCTACTAACTCCAAGTCATGGGTGGGATAATTCCTCTCGCGAGGCTTAAACTTATGGGGATGCATAAGCTATAGCCTGTTCCTCCTGCTGAAGTACTCCACTAATTGCCTGTAGGAAAGTGTCAGTATACACCAGGTACTCCACTCGTTGCCTGGGTAGAGCAAGAACTGGTGTCAAAGTCAACTTATCTTTTAGCTCATCAAAAGCTAACTGAGAAGCGTCGTCCCATATGTACAGCACTCCCTTGCATGTCAAATTTTTCAATGGACCGGCAATCTTCGAGAACCTTATTATGAACCACCTATAATATCCTGCTAATCCTAAGAAGCTACACACCTCCGTCGGTGTCATGGGCTATCCCCACTCCCTCACTGTCGACACCTTGCCCTAGTCCACTGATATCCCCACTTCTGACACAACGTGTCCTAGAAACTGTACCTCCCGTAACCAGAATATGCTCTTCTCATATTTTTCATATAATTCGCGTTGACGAAGTGTTTGCAAAACCTGCCTCAAGTGCTCGACATGTTCCTCCTCAGTCAGGAGTAAATCAGAATGCCATCTATAAAGACAATGACAAACTGATTCAGTAACTCTCTAAACACCCTGGTCATCAAGTCCATAAACATAGTTGGGGTGTTGGTTAAACCAAGAGGCATAACCCTGAACTCGTAGAAATTATATCACATTAGAAAGGCAGTCTCACATCCTGTTCTTTGATACGCAACTGATGGTATCCTGAACTCAAGTTAATATTTGAGAAGAAGGCCACTCATATCCACTGATCTAATAAGTCATCGATTCGGGGTAACGGATACTTATTCCATATTGTGACTTTATTCAACTCCTGGGAATCAACACACAACCGTAAAGATCCATCCCTTTTTCTACACAAACAACACGGGAGCATCCCAAGGTGAGGTACTCCTCCAGATTAAGCCTTGACCTAACAGCTGCACAGTCTGGTCTTGTAACTATGAATATTCGATAAGGTTAGGTTCAATTACCATAATATTTGTAGCTATAATATCCTCTCTTATTACATCGATTTATTCATGATGTAAGACATTTAACAATGCTTCTTACGTCATATAATACGGCTCTACTAGTCGTGAGCAGTAACATAATAATTCTTAAGGTTAAAGTTTCCTTTACGAAGGACAACAAGGGTACCAACTCATGTACTAAAGTCCAAACATTCCCACCTCCTGACGTTTGTTAGGTTTCATACGTGGGATGTCTCGCAACACAAAATCCAAACAAGGAACCCCCCGATACACTACTAACTAACATTATCGGTCAACAAGGTTCGTGGGCCCTCAATATCTGGCCTGTAGCATGCATCCCTCCTTCTTGCTATAAGATTAACTCATCTATTCTCATGTTATGAGACACGATATTTAACACATAATTCCTAATGGCTCAGCGTTAAACTCTAAAAGATTCTACGGGATAATCCTCATGCGCAGAGATATTTCATCCAATCTTGAATCACTTTAATAAACATCCCTACCCACCGGGGTTAGGTATAACCAGAAAACATACACCATAAAGTCTTTATGCATTCCCATATAAAAGTACATATATATTTGTGACTCCGCCTCCTCTCAGGTGACTCTTAGAACAAATACTAACAAACGTGAAAATATCACTATAACGGTCTATTATCAATCAAACCAACGTTAGTTAATTCAAAAATCGGTATAGTAATATATTCTACGCCCACATTTTTCAAAATATTACAATAAACTATAAGCATCTTAGTTATTCAAGATTTCCACTTTATCTTAAAGGACACTATTAATACTGAAATATCGTACCTCCAAATGCAAGTGATAGTTACGGTATCCGTGGCATAACTGTATATCAGGCATTATAGATACATCCATAATGTACTCCTTATTGTTGCTGTGGAGTCTGCACTATTGGTGTAAATATCTATGGTTCCCGAAATTGGGCATTTTGTAGTTCTAGATGGGCACCTTACATCTATCACATGGTCCTTCCTTTCTTAGGGCAATTTTTATGGGTGTGGCCCCGTTCGCTTCATATAAAACACTTATCAGAAAAAAGTTACACCGTCCTGGCTTTGTTGACCTTGCTGATTTGACCAAGGCTGTCCTCCAGCTCGTTGTGGGCAACCTTGGTGTTTGTGGCCATTTCTTCCACACTTAAAACACCTCTTTGTGATGGCCCTCTGTCATTAGCTTTGTTCTCACTGGCGAGTTTGGCTCTTCTTGCAATTTCCATTGTCCTCTTGGTCTTGACGACTCCGAGGAACTTATCGCTGCTGCGATGGTACTTTCCCATTGTTGCTATCCCTAAAAGCGTCATATTACTTAACGTCTCTTGTTCTTTTTCCCCTGTAAGTTGCACACTACGATTTTGGTATTGCAATATTGCGATAGTCACTGCTTGTGCCACAATATTCGCTTTTCTCTATGATTTCTGCTCTTTCCTTATGTACCCGAGGTACTTGTTGTTTTGGTCCCGTATTTTCGTCTTCAGCAGTGTTAGTTTTTCTCACCCTCATAAGCGACATCAAAAATTCAAATGAATTTTATAAGTCTACTGACTATACATAGCATTTTAGAATAAGTGTGTAATCTACAACATGTAACAAGGAATGCAACAGTCCTAATAATAGGGCTCTATATCAAAAGACGCTAAGCTAGAAGCATAATAAGCAGTATAAATCCTAAGGACACTAGAACCTCATGCTGTGATACTACCCGTGAAACCCCGCCTAATTAAATACTGGGTGATCAGTCCTTTATTAAATTAAATCAAAGTGTACGGTTGGTTCATTCTTAGCATCACTGTTGAGAAAATAATTTTCAATATTAATCACCTAATAATTAAGCTAAGTGTCAAAAGATTTTCCCAATTAATTATACCCAATTAATCCATTAATAGTTTCCATGCTTTAAGATATAAGCCATTCCCATTCCATAAGAATAAATAATGAACATGAATCAAATACTGAAATTAATGAGACTGGATAAAATCTTTCAGTTCAAATTCTAAAACCAATAGAATTATAATATCCAATCCAACAGGAAAAGAAAAGATAATAAGAAAATACAATCTCTGAAATAACTAAGCTGGAAACGAGCGACACATGCCCTAACTGAGATGTCTGAACTAAGAACTTAATGAAAAGATAGAA
The DNA here is from genome assembly GCA_949130495.1 of Sambucus nigra. Lineage (NCBI taxonomy): Eukaryota > Viridiplantae > Streptophyta > Magnoliopsida > Dipsacales > Adoxaceae > Sambucus > Sambucus nigra. The sequence continues at coordinate 508,110,798 of OX422208.1, read as the reverse complement.
GCGTCTAGTATCAATAACCTACAGCTTCTACAACAACTGCAGCTCGTTGAATGATCCACGGATCTAAGTCTGGTGGTGACCCTGTGGCTGGACACCTGGTATAATATATATATAGCAAAAGAGAAGACAAATAGCAAGAAAGGGGTCAGATCACGGTTTCTAAAAATATTTGTTTTAGCAAGTATTTAAAACTGTATTATTGCAATTATTATGTGAATATTAGTTTCGAAATCTCACATGAGATCCTCACCCTCCACTAATGTGCACACCTAGCGTACGTCTACCCTAACCTAGTTATCCATATTATCCCCGACTAGGTCATAGACATATACTATTAAATATAGCTCTTAAGAGAGACCCGTATCGCCCATACAATACGTTACGTAATACTTTACTCTAATTAACTACATTTGATGTTCACTGTTCTAGTAGTAATTACTTTATCCCCATAAGTTACTTTGTTTACCAACATTTACTTATTTGCTAATTTCACACATTAAGGTTTTTCACAAATATAAACACACACACACACACACACACACACGCACAGAGATATATATATAGTCAAATCATCCCTATACATATATAAAAATCATGCGCCCCTTGGTTAGGACAACTTGACGCAATGTATACTCTGCTATCATGTCCCGGTGCATCGCTCACTTCATAAAGGACAACTAGTTCAGCGTCTATCACGAACCATAAATCTCATAGAACAAATATTAGAGGCGAGCATACTCACCAGCTAAATGGCTCACACACATACCTATGCTCCCATTCAACCATTGAAACTAACCTACGTAACAGATAGCATGTATCCACATTCATATGCTCTAGGTACAGGTAAAATATCCCCCCATCGAGCAACTAGGATAAAACTCTCCATTGTGCGAAATCTCCACTTGATAGCAAGCAGCGTAGGTATGCTATACACACAATAATGATAAACATATAATAATATGCATTCCCGAAGCCTTACAAAAATTTAGGTATTCACCCAACCCGTATTTATATTTCTACATGTAATATTTATCTTTTCTATTTATGCCATTAACTCGATTATTCGCACTCTCGAAATTCCCAAGGTTAATTCACTTATTCAATACTTAAGGTATCATTCTAGGATTACCTCCCAATTAATTATGCACTAAGCTAATATTAGTAAATGGCAGTTCTCCCAACATAATTACTGGGTAACATGATCTGGGGAAATGGTAATTATTGGTTTTTTTTCTGGGACGTGTCGTTCGAATGAGTTAGCAAGTCATTTGAACGACGCTGGCTTCTCGTTCGAATGAGATGCGGTCTTTTTCTGGTTTGGCCAGACTTGTTACGTTTTACTGTTCATACTTCGTCTTCCTCAAAGTTCCAGTCCTAAAACCTCTAAATTTCTCAACCCCAACTCCAAAACAACAATCTTAATTAATTATCTAACATGTATAAATGATTTCCCTTAACCTTGAACCATTAATTTAACATAAATCAGTTATAAAATCCCAAATCCCCAATTTAACAATTCAAAACCCTAATTCATTAAATTTCCATACAAGAACATCAACTGCAATTTCGTATATCATCAATACTCATCAATTTGAGATTTCTAAACTATATACATGAGGGATTCATCCTATTTTAATCTTCAGATTTTAATAAATGCCATTAATCCTCAAGTTATATCAAAAGTTATGAATCAAATAGTGAATACAATACACCTACACTAATATAAACATGCTTGTTGCTATAAATTGCAAGAATTAAACACTTTCCTTAATTTAGACGGTCTGATTCACTGGTGATATGGGTATGGGTGCATTCTTTGTCTCGCAATCTACAATTTGGTATAGTTTTTGGTGTGTGTTATTGAGTTACACACCAAGAACACCAATAGTTCCTTCTACATTTCTCCGTGCCTTTCTCTTTTCTCTCTTGTAGGTTTAGAACTGAGAACTCCTATCTAACCTTTGTGCATCTATATTTTATTTCCGATTTTTTGTCCATATTATTACTCTAAAATTCCAAAGGACAAAAACACCCCTACAGGGTGCCAGTTAGGCCTAAAACTACCCTGAGTCCAAATAAAATACTCGAGTAGAGTTTTTGAACTATCTCGACCCTTTCGGACTCAATGGTGCACTTGAAATTTCCATACGAGTCATAAAAACTAATTTATCTTTTTATTCTATATAATTAGTCCCGACATGACTCACACGCGCGTCCTGACTTAAAATACCAAACCATCGTATTTTGCACCCCGTAAATTTTATAAAAATTATATTAGTCCTCATTACATATACGCACTGTAATAATTAATGATTTCCATCAATAAGTATTAACCCTATGCATGCTAGTTAATAATTATTTTTAATTCGAATTAATTAATAATTAAATTTCCCAACCTTTTTTAATTTAATTAATTCAACTATAGAAATTAATCCCATAATGATTTAATATCATATAAATGAGGGGTATTACAGCTACCGAGAGGCAGCCCGTTATTTATTATTTTTAAGTATGAGTCTTATCCTGTTTTGGGGTGGTGTTTCAAATCACCACATGATTTTCACATGCTTTCTAGAGTTGTACATATTTTTGTGTCACATCTGTTCTTCAAGTTTCGTCTATGCTCCATCTTACGGTACATTTTCCTAAGCGGTTCATTATGGTAATATCTTTCCTCCCTTATGCTTTTCATTTTTATATCTAGTTTTAAATATCAAGGACTATGTTCTCTTATGTTTAGGGGTGGAAAATTTATCAAAATCATACATCTTTTGAAAAAAAATCGAAAACAAATCACTTTAAACTTCTGTGAAGTTAAAAATAAAATTTTATGACTTGAATTGTCTATCATCCCTCTTTTATAAATCTTGAAATACCCTCATTCGACCTTAAAATTATACGTTTTAACATAATGTTCATTAATACCTCTTGAAAGAGTACTTGCACTATGAATTCCTAAACTCGGCAATTTTATACTATTACGTTTACAATCAAAAGTTGAAGAGTAATTATTTTCTCAAGAGAGCCTTAAAAGATCACTATTGTCGACTTAAACCCGTGAGATTTGAGCTTTTCACCCTCTTGAGGAATTTTATGTATCTTCGAGTCACAAGTGGACTCAACTTTCTTTGGATGCCGCACTTAGTCGTTGCATGATCTCATTACTTTTCAAATTTGGCTTAATCACTAAGAATGACATTACTTTCGAGTTGTAAGAAACATGTGTCTTGTATTTTGTCTTGAGCACTAAACCATTTTTTACCATAAACTCATCTCTTTCCCTATCACATTATCATTCACCCAGTATAATTTTCCATATTTTCCTTATCCATATGTCCCAAATACCATCCATCATTGCCATCATTTTTTAGAAAAAGAGTGTTTAAAATTATCTTTGTAAATTGTCTTCATTTTTGTTTTGAAAAGAAAAATGTATCGCAATAAAAAAAATTGAAAAAAGTAGAAAAAGAAGCAAAGAAAGAATGAAGAAGAAGAAAAAATAGAAACGAAGAAAAAGAAAGAATGCGATAAAAAATTCAAAAAAATGAAGACATTAGTTATTATTATGTTACACTCTTCTCCCATCATATCATTCATCTTCTTCATTTTTTCCTCATACCTTACATAAACTCCATTTTCACCCTTGGTGACGTGTTCGGGAAAATTAAAAGATTATATGGTGAATAACTTGACATTCTCAACATAGTGGTTAGCATTCGTTCATGAGATCACATTTTTTCATGTATCCATCCTTTTTTATAAAGTGTGTGAGACGTTTGAACTTGTTTACATTTACTCACATCCTCACACACTAGAGAGATATACTTACCCAATTCTCATAGAGTTCGATTCAAAGAGATATATCCAGTGAGAATTGAAGTCAAAGCGTTGATTCTATAGAGGAAATCTAGGAATTACTCTAATGATACTTAAGATTGTTACACACTAACAAACGCTGGGTTTTAGGAAGGATTACTCTTTTTGGTATGAAGTAATATTATATCTTATTTTGGTAGTTGAATACGGTGTTCCTTGACGTCCTTCTTAGTTGGGTTGTATGGAGGTTCATCATCAAGTCAGAAACTGCATCTTAATAAAAAATTTGAATTTTGTGGATACATTCACTACAAACCCTCACGAGACACCACTCGTCCTGTAGGGAAACCTATAGGTTTAACGGCTTGTTGCCCATGCTAAGTGAAATTGCCAGTGCCTGCGAAAGTGGCACACTTTTGGTTACTTAACTCTGTTTTCTCTCTATTTTTGCTCGAGGACTAGCAATATTCTTTTTGGGAGTAGTGCGATAAGCACCCAAAAAGGTATAATTTATGCCCCGAATAAAAGCATTTTAGTCACTCATTTTAATTAAAACTTGCCTTATGTTCGTATTTTATCATTTTGCAAGTCAATATATTGTTGCAGTATAAATAGTACTCAATTGGCGTAATTGCAACACAATAGCGACCAAAATCATGAAACGAAGAAATCAAAGCATAGAGAAGTCCGAAGTCTTATTTGAGTTTGCCGAGATCATTTTTGATGCCCCTAACCCTATTCCCGAACCAAACCTAAGACTAAACTGAGCCAAGTCCATCACCCGAGCCTGTGTGTTGAGTTTGTATCTTTATTATTTTTTTAGATTTTTATTTGAGTTCGTTTTATTTTTAGGATTTATTTTAGATTTATTTAGAATTTTCTAGGATTTATTTTCTATTTTTCTATTTCTTGATTTTGATTTTGATTTTTATTAGTTCTTACTTTTTAATCTTTATTTTACTATATTAGGATTAGAATTAATTTTTCGAAAGTTATTTTTACTTTTTTTAGATATTACATTTTTTTAGGACTTTAATTTTAAATTTTATTAGATTTTTAGTTTTTATTTCTTTTATTTTTATTATTTGAGTTTTTTTAGAGATTAGGATTTTATTTTTAGTTGATTTTAATTTTTTAGTTTCTTAGTTTTATTTTTGGTTAGTTAGGTTGTTTTCATTTATTTTTTTAAGGTACAAACACATACACAAACAACTAACCCAAATACACTCACCCTCACCATCACTCCCCACACCTCACCACACACAAACCAAACTTACCCATCTTCAGCCTACCCTCATTCTTTATCATCTCTCATCCACCATGAACCCCATAATCGAAACAGAAAACCAATCCAAATAAAACCAAATAAAAAATTAAAAATTGGCCCATTTCACAATCACCAATCCCGGAACTACGTTCAACCCAAACCCAAACCAGAAAAAGCCATCGATAACTTCAAACTCCATTAAAATCGGCCAGCGACCTACGACCAGCGCCGACGACAATCCATTCTATATATCCGTCCAAATCTGACCCCCACACCTGCTATTCTCAATCCTAAATTAAACCACCACGGCCCACTTCAAATCGTACTCAACGTGATACCTTACCCGCCAGCCCCAAGCCTCGGCAGCGCCGACACCCAGCAACCATACCCGGTTTGATACCACCGAAACCATCAAACCGGACTTCGCCCCTACCCTTTCACCGTCAACACCACGAGCCCTTTCCAAAAGAACCCACAACCTAATTTCAAAACCCATATCCATCTCCACCTATTAACAACTCCATCAAAATAGGAAACCAAAGCCATCTGTCAAGTCTTAAACAAAAACCCACGTGATAAGCCCATCTTATACTTTCACTTAGTTTTTAAAAAATCCCACAAGAATCTACAACAACAATAAAAAATAAATCGTGGGTATTATTATAAGGAGGGAAGCGGCTCATCAAAACGAAGAATCTCAGACGTAAGAGAGACTACAAAGTGAAAAAACACTGTATATTATGTATAGTTTAGATTAGGAAAAAATTCAGAAAAATACAAAACAATTAGTGTAGTCTTAGAAGAAAATTTTAGGTTCAGTTTTGCTTTTTATTTGTGTAATCAAGTACTGGATTTGTGAAGACATTGGGACATACGTTCATGAACGCGATCCAAGAAATCAATTCGAAAGGAGACTTTTTTGTATTGTATTTCTTTCTCTTATCTCTAATTTGTTCTTTCGTGTTCGTGATTGTGATTAATTATTTCATTATGTTTGGTTAGTCACCCTATTTAAAGGATGGGATGCATTGCGTATGATATTAAATTAATTAATTAATTTCATTAATGCTATATTTCTAGGTTAATTAATTTAAACGGTCACAAAATAATTAATGTAATGAGATATAGTAAATTGATTTTAAAAAATTAATCTGGATTTTAGGAGTCAAACTAGAGATAGGTTTGTCCTAAAATTAAATATTAATTTGGTGTTGACATTTGAGGATTCATACATTTTTTATTAAATTTATCCTAGCGGGTAATTTCTTAAAAATAGTATAATTCTTAATATTTCATTGTGTGACATTTTTAAATTAGTTTATGAAAAAGATATTGTTAAATTTATAATTATAACCAGAGTTAGATTATCGATTTAATATTATCTCGAAATATTTGAAATTAATAAATTGAGAAATTAAAATAATTGATAATGCAGTGTAATCCCATATCTTGACCTTCTCATATTTATCACACGCGGTTGCACATTATCTTTCGTTATTTAGTCCTATCATAGTTTTAGCACTTAGTAGTTAATTTTTCCCTTGAAATTGGTTTTAAAAAAATAAAGAAATAAAAAAAGATTTTAATATTAAAATTGGAATTGCAAGTTTTCACAATAATTATTTCACCCTTTGAAGTTGGATTGATACCCATACTCACCGCAATACGAGTTTTTTTAAACAAGTTTTGTAGGTACTCAAGGTAATTTTCAGATTGCCTTTTGAAGATAACGATCATTTGCAAAAAGCTTCTTATCAACGTATATCGTGGAAGTCATGCCAAAGGGGGGAACCTTTCCACTAATCCAATAACTGCATACACTCATATAGGCGTGAAAACTAGGGCACTCACATTTAGTGTGCTGCTTACTACCCGAACTCTGCCAAAATGACGGGTCAGCATACCACCCAAATGTTCGTGCAATTTTGTCTTTTTCCAAAACGAGACGCTATCCATGAGCCTGGTAATAAGTCAAACCATGTTCCACATATTTTTCAAACCCAATTTTTCCCAGGCTCGGGTCCCGTTCGGCGTTTTTTTTGCATTTAGGTAAACCTAATACGAGGGAAAACATAATAATAATAATAATAATAATAATAATAATAATAATAATAATAATAATAATAATAATAATAATAATAATAATAATAATAATCACGCTATGACTCTTCTCTCGTTTATTCCTTCTTCCTTATTAAAAGTGTCAAAAACATTTTTTTCCCTTCTTACCAAAATACCAAAAACATCCCCGCCCCCCAATCAAAATACCAAAAACATTTTTTCACCTCTTTTATGAAAGTACGAAAAACATTTTTTCTTCCCCTTTCCACAAAAATATCAAAAACATTTCCCTCTATGTTTTAAAAAGATTCTTCATTTTTCTCTTTCAAAAATAAATTTGAATCATTTTTTCCTCTCAGGTTGATCGCACTCTCAACTCTTGGACTGGCTCTTTATTGGATTCGGTCTTACATCGAACCACCTCGAAGATCTGTCGGTTCTCCCACTTCTTCCTCCGAGTCTGAAATCAACCCTCACCCACTATCCATGGAGAACACATACCAAGTACTGAATGTGCACCCTAATTTTATGACGGTCCTAGTCCAACTTATCGCTAAGATTGAAAATCTTCAAATCGAGGTTCGTGAGATACAACGAAAATGAGTCCCTATTCCTGAAGAGCTAAAGGTCCTCTCCCCTCTCGTTATGGGACCGCTGGCACCTAAGCCTATTTGGGTCCTAAAAGAGTATCAACACGCACCATGTGACCCTACTACCATGGGCCACCACCATCTCAGCTCCCTATGCCGAATCTTGCCCATCCAGGGGCTAACCTGCAAGTGACCGTCAATCCGAAGGAAGAAGTGTTAAACATGGTCAAGAAGGATCTTAAGATGTTGACTAAGACGTTTGACCACGTTCGAGTCATCAGGAAGTGCATGGATTACACCCATATGTCTCCCTACCTTAAAGCAAGGCTCTTGAAAAAAATTAAGATGCCCAACATTGAGAAGTTCGGGGGTTACACCCACATGTCTCTCCTAGGTTCCTATAAGCAAAAAATGGCCTAGATGTTCCAGGAGACTTTGAAAGACATCCCTCTTCCCTGATTCCTATCCCTCGAGGAATACATAATTCGCAGTTGGGAGGATGTTGCCCGTGAATTCATGTCGCAATATAATTACAACGAGGAATTGGAGGTTACACGTCTTGACTTAGACCTTCTTAAGTAGAATCCCTAAGGAAACTGTAAGTAATTTCATAGCAATGTGTAGGAATAAAGAGGTCACAATGACCAACCGACCTTTCAAAGAGGAGAAAGTTAGTATTGTGAAGAAAAACGTCTTACCCTATGTCCGAGCGACGATCGGTGGACATTATTACCCGTATTTTTTAGCCCTATAGGAAGCAGGATTAGAGATCGAAGAAAGTCTTGCCAAGATAGAAGTTGGGACAAAGAAAGTTTCTGGACAGTTCATTCCAAGAAAATATGATAAGCCAGCTCAGTTTTGGCCATCAACAACATTTCATATCCTGCCATTTCATGGGCACCAGAATGCTGTGCAAACCAAATCAGACAATAATACACTGAGCTCTACGTTCCCCTCTCTAAAGTCTACCAAGATCTTTTGATCCTAAATCTCATCAAGCCACTGTCCCTGGTCCATTACCAATCCCACTTCCCAAAAATTTTAAACCCGATGGCCATTGTGATTTCCATCAAAATATCGACCATACCACTAATGAGTGTTTCCATCTTTGGAACGTAGTCCAAGGTCTGATTGACTGAGGTGTTATCGCCCCACAAACCAATCCTAAACCAAAAACTACTCACAACCCACTCCTAAATCATAAAAATCTTATATTCCTAGAAAATGACCCAAAATATGACCCATCTTGTAGGAACCCCAGGCAACTAGGGCGATGCGCAAAGACTTTATATGCGGAAGTAAACTTCTTATTGAGTAAACACCTTAAACCTACGAGTTTATATGAATGATGCAAAGGGGACCAAATTAAACTTTTACTTAATTTGATTAACTTTTATGAAAATGATTTTGATTTTCAAAGTTAATTATTAGTCCAAAACTAATTCAGTTTTAGTCGAGTTTCTATTTAGTTAAGCCTACTTTTTCATGTGAGGTGATAAACAAAAATATACAGCACACAGTATTTATTTTACGTCGCAAAAACCCTTCCCCGGGAAAAACGACGAACTCCTCTAGGAGTTACCTAATCTACTACCACTAAAATAATAAATCAATAGGAACAATTTACAAAAAAACAAACTTCAACAAACAAAGAAGAAAGATCTAGCTATTACCCCACTCGACCAAGTCTCTAGCCTGGTTGCTTATTCTGTTCTCTCTTTAAATTGTCCTCACTTATTTTTGCGTTCTTCACTTCTCTGCCCTCCCTCTAACTTCTTTAAGCGCAGGTTGGCTCAGTGCCTATTATTTATTTTCTAGTGAAGTGATAGTGTGTGATGCAACAGACTATATCACCTATATCTTTACAAGTCTTCTGTTGTTCAAATCAAGTCATCTTGACTTTGAATATAATTTTGAAAAGATTTCTTTTCTCTTTCTTTAAATCTTTGAACACTAGACTTGTTCAGATATTACACAAACATGTGTCTACGTGAATACAACGTGAGTGATTATATGTGAGTGATATGAGATGAAACCAATTTTTGAAAATCACTTACACAATCATGTAACCATGTTCACACATATATATTCTAGACTGAAAATGAATAAAACATATCAAGCATGCAGTCAGAAATAAAACTAACTGTTTATAACAATGTTTAGATTAAAAATGTTTTAATCTATTATGTTATTATTTCCAGTTTCAATCAGTCCAATAGGTTCAGATATTAGGTCCAATACGTTCTTGTTCTCAGTCCAAGCCCTCGGTCAAATATTCAGGTTTAAATTTGTTTAGTCCAAGGTCACACTTCAAAGTTCAGGTAATTCTGGTCTGGTTCACAAATCGAAATAGGTTTAACTATCTAAACCTAGAATCAGTTGTTCTTGATTGAAAATCAGATTTCCTTAAAGATAGATTTAAAACAAAATGTTTTAAATGATATAAAATCACTACTAGTTGTTCTTGTGTGTGTAGTGTCTATATAAGATATATTTCAGCACAATACTTACACAAACACTTTAGATCTAAGAGATAACAAGTATGAAATTACAAGAAAACAAGAACAATAATAGAGATACTCACAACACGATTTTTCAAAATGAAAAATCAACCGATTTGGGGATGCAGAGATACTGAGATTAGAAACCTTCCATTCTTGAATGCACAATACGTTTTTAAGACTAAAAAATGTCTTGTAAAGGATATACACAAAAGATTTTTCTCTGAAAATACTGGTGTATAATATCTCTCTCTCAAAAATTATTTTGGCAGAATTTTGACACAAAATGAATTTTCTCGGTGTGTGAAAATGAGGACACAAGGTCTTTATTTATAGAGTGCACAAGTGTGTGCAGATTGGTGTAAAACAGAGTCACATGAATTGACACAAGAATACACACAACCATAGATAAAATCAGATATGCCGGTTCACAAAGAAACACAAAGTGATGTGTTAAAGATGTGACATGTATAGTGCAAACTGTAACAGACTAACAGATTCAAGAAACTAAACGTTTTATAAAACTGTGTCGTTTTGAAAATATGCCAGTTGTACTGCACTGCGTACCAAAAATGCTACAAATATTACCGTTATAACAAAATAGAACACGTCGTCGTTTTAAAAAAACTCAAAGCCAGCTGTAACGCACTTAAAATTATTACCGTTGAAACAAAACACGTGTGACGCCGTTTAGAAAAAAAAAAAATTCGGTTTTAAAAACAGTAAATTCGGATGTGACCACGACGTCGAATTGAGGATATATACAAAACCATTTTCGATTTTGTTGAAAAACCGTGGGCGGTATCGAGATAAACTAGGAACTGACAAGGGGCGGTCAGCTGCTAAACCCAGTAGACAGACTGATACATGCCAATAGCAGCCTAGGGTCAAATCAGTGATGGCTTATCCATAGACGGTCAAATCGGCAGCATAAAAAAGTATCAAACAAAGCCACACAATTATATAAACATGCGATAGCATCCTTAATAACATAAATATATTAACATACACGCAAACATATTACATATCATACATAATATATCTGATACGCATTTACGCATATAACATCATAACAAATTTGAATTTTAACTTCAAAAAAAATTATTCTGGAACTTTTATTAAAAAATAATATTTATTGTCAAAACATATTTTCCAAGAAATATTTTTCTTATAAAAATTTCAAATAAAATTTTAGAACTCAAAAAGAATTTTATTATGACGAAACAAAACATAATCATAAGATATGATAAAAATGCAAATGTAACGTGGTGTCGTGTCCTACGTGACTAAAATTCCTATGAGCCTTAGAAAATAAGAATTACCTTTTCTGAGAGGGCGGACTGAATCGAGTGATCATTTGATGTAGATGGACAAGGAGAGCTTGGCGTCGATAGAGGCGACACATAATCCTAATTTACAATAATATTTTGTCAAAATTCAAGTCCAATTAGATGAAGTCCTATATAGCTAAAGAACGAAAAGCAAACCCTAGGTGTGCTTTATATAGGGCTTTAACATCTCCCCCATTGGACTAATTTTGACAAAACCCTTGAGTAGATAAAATGATATACTAAGGAAAAATAATACCTAATATATCCTATACAAAAAATATCTATCTACCCACCCAAACATAGAAAAGAAAAGACACAACTCTGATGCACGGTTAAGAAAATCTGCAAAACATAAATACACTTTCTGCCGAGAAATCAAGTTAGTAGCATTTGCTCTACCAAAATATTAAAATGACCGAATTAAATGTGCAGGAAATTATAAGACAGGATATGTACGAAAAATATCAACAACACGAGACTAGAATATGTACTCAATTCTCCCCCATTTTGTCTAAATTAGACAATGGTAAGAAGAAAAAAAATAAGTGTTCATAATCTGCAAAATAACGTCTCTTACATTAAACATGGCTTTAAGCGATACCATTATTAGTAGATACCTTTATCTTAAAACCTCAGAGATCTAGTAATCAAAGTATACAGTATAAACACAAGCAAAAATTCAAGTACAATCTCTCCAATCAAATGTTGAAGTTACATGTAAGCAAGACTTATCATAAGGCATAGACAACTTATCAACAAGCTGAAAATCACAAGCAATAGAAGGAACTACCCTAGTTTGTTTATGAGTTTTTGGAGCATTAAAATGGTACGAATATCCATTAGTTTCACAATACTTGGTAACTCCATTTTTATTAAACTTACCTCCCCCGTCATTGAATAAATCTAAGGGTGTGGTAATTTTTAAGTCATTAACCTTCTCGTGAGGAGACTTAATGATTTTCTTACTTTCGCAAGCATCACATACATTAGTTGGGCATTTCTTCGACTTTAAAAAATCCATTTGAGGTCTCAAGTCACAAGTCCTAATCCAAATAGGCAAAGTTTTCAAAGGTTTTTGTGCCTTTTGGAATTTAGGATAAAATTTATTTTTCGAAAACCTGTTCTTGTTAACATGAGGCCTAGACTTATTGAAGAAATGATTCCAACTAGTATTAGTGCGCTGCCTAGGAAAATTTGTAAATCGCTTCACATTAGGGTTATGACTTTTAAAATGAGTACCTTTCTTGCGATTACCAAGGCATTCCCAGATTTGGTGACCAAAAACATCACACCTAGTACAAAATTTACTAGAAGTAGGTAGATCAGATTGGTAGTGTTTTTCCCTTAAATGCTTGACAGATTCGTTACGAATAAATGGTTTAGGAGGTCTATAGAGTCTCTTGGCCGGAGGGCAATATTTTGATGTAGATGGTTCTACAAAATTTTCAATGAAAGTATCAATGTCATTTTCAAAATCAATTTCAATTAAGACTTGTTTTCCTTTATCCTTTTCAGACAACTTACATTCCAACGGAAGAGCCATTTCTTCTTGGGCTTTTACAAATAAGATTGGTCTACTTGGATCAACATTTTCAAGAGGACTGTCGTATCCCAATCCTCTAGTATCACCCTTATATCGTTGTTCATCAAGCAATTTGTCAAGGTCAAAACATTTTATATCACGACTACGACACATTTTGAAAGCTGTTTCACAAAATTGTTTGGATTTTCCAACTTGCAAATGTGCTTCATTATATTTTTCTTCAAAAGAAGACAATTTTTCATTTAAACTCGTAATCTGAAATTTAAAATTAAGTGATTGTTTTTCAAAATCAGTTTTGGCATTGTTCATTTCAATGGAATTTTGTTGAACAATCTTATATTGATTCTCTAAAGTCTCACTAAATATTTTAACCAAATTCGATAATTCTTGTCTATTCGGCAAAGTCCTCACATACAATTCCGCATAATCATCATAACCGACAAAATTTTCATGCTCATTAGTGTCCTTGTGTGAATTGTTGCTATCATCAGATTTAGTATCACGTAAGGCACGTTTAGCATCAAACGGAGCAGTTATTTCAAGCATAGAAGGCTAACTAGCTAATAAAGATTTAGCAGCATCAATTAAATCAAGAACATCATCAGAATTAGAATCAGGAACAGAATGATAATCATCTTCGGAATCAGTCATTCCTGCTAAGTACACACCTCCGCAACAGTCATAAACTTCTCCTAAAAACGCAAGGTAATTTGGTTCAGAATTTCCTTGGTTATCTTCTGATTCAGAATCAGAAATGTCATCCAAAGTTTTAGTAATGTGTGCCTTGTGTTGTTTAGAATGCTTGGATTGTGGATTAGACCAACACTCAGCAATAAAGTGACCAAGTTTCCCACAATTATGACAAGCCAATACAGATTTATCAACCTTACTACTTCTACTATCAAAATCAGAAACTCCCTTTGATGTTCTTTTATGGTGTCGGGTGACCGGACTAGATTGATTATTCACTTGCGTATGTCTCTTAGCAATAACATTTCTTTGCTCTAAAAGTTTCATAAATTGAGAGGACATAACAACAAGTTGATTGTCAATCTTATCAAGATCATCCGATTCCACATCAGAATCATCATCAGACGAGGATTTTTGTTTAACCACCTTATACTTATTTTTAATAGGATAGGAAGTTTTAAAAGCAACTCTAGAAGTATTGGTCAACTCTTTCTTAGCATAAGATGTGAGAGTCTTCCTAAAGGCTGATTCAAGTTTCATAGTTCTCAATTTAGAGCTTAGCAATTCAGGTGTGAGAGAAGGATCATTCATTTCTTCAATGATATAATGTTTATGATCAAACCTAGGAGCAAGAGATCTCAAAATTTTAGCACACACATCATTATCAGAATATACAATACCATTCGCATGCAATTGGGTAATGATATCAGTCAAACGCATATAAAAATCATCAAATGGTTCATTATCATTCATAATAAGAATATTATATTATTGAACCAACATTAGTGTTTTACATTGCTTTACTCTATCGTCACCCTCGTGTGCAATAACTAAAGTATCCCAAGCATCCTTACTAGTAGTCCAGTGACATATACGTTTTAATTCATTTTCACTCACACTCATGAAAATCGCATTTCTGCCCTTATTATTGAAGTTGCTTATCTTTTTCTGATCAACACTTAATTCATTAATTTTCAGGTTTCTAAAAACAGTGCTACCTTCTTCTATAGGAGTAGTGGAGTTCCTATAACCATTTTCAATCAAATCCCACACGTCATCTCCTAAAGTGCCTTGAATAAATGCAACCATTCTGATTTTCCAGTATGAAAAGTTTGAGCCATCGAAAACAGGAGGTCGACTAAAATTTCCAAGCCTAAGTAACTGACTTGAATCATCCATTAAAACAAAGAAAAAAGTGTTTAACAAAAGTTTTGAAAACGATCTTTAGAAGTCTAGCTCCGATACCACTTGTAGGAACCCCAGGAAACTAGGGCGATGCGCAAAGACTTTATATGCGGAAGTAAACTTCTTGTTGAGTAAACACCTTAAACCTACGAGTTTATATGAATGATGCAAAGGGGACCAAATTAAACTTTTACTTAATTTGATTAACTTTTATGAAAATGATTTTGATTTTCAAAGTTAATTATTAGTCCAAAACTAATTCAATTTTAGGCGAGTTTCTATTTAGTTAAGCCTACTTTTTCATGTGAGGTGATAAACAAAAATATACAGCACACAGTATTTATTTTACGTCGCAAAAACCCTTCCCCGGGAAAAACGACGAACTCCTCTAGGAGTTACCTAATCTACTTCCACTAAAATAATAAATCAATATGAACGATTTACAAACAACAAACTTCAACAAATAAAGAAGAAAGATATAGCTATTACCCCACTCGAACAAGACTCTAGCCTGGTTGCTTATTCTGTTCTCTCTTTAAATTGTCCTCACTTGTTTTTGCGTTCTTCACTTCTCTACCTTACCTCTAACTTCTTTAAGCGCAGGTTGGCTCAATGCCTATTATTTATTTTCTAGTGAAGTGATAGTGTGTGATGCAACAGACTATATCACCCATATCTTTGCAAGTCTTATGTTATTCAAATCAAGTCATCTTTCCTTTGAATATAATTTTGAAAAGCTTTCTTTTCTCTTTCTTTAAATATTTGCACACTAGACTTGTTCAGATATTACACAAACATGTGTCTACGTGAATACAACGTGAGTGATTATATGTGAGTGATATGAGATGAAAATAATTTTTGAAAATCACTTACACAATCAAGTAATCATGTTCACACATATATATTCTAGACTGAAAAGGAATAAAACATATCAAGCATGCACTCAGAAATGAAACTAACTGTTTATAACAATATTTAGATTAAAAATGTTTTAATCTATTATGTTATTATTTCCAGTTTCAATCAGTCCAATAGGTTCAGTTATTAGGTCCAATACGTTCTTGTTCTCAGTCCAAGTCCTTGGTCAAATATTCAGGTATAAATTTGTTTAGTCCAAGGTCACACTTCCAAGTTCAGGTAATTATGGTCTGGTTCACAAATCGAAATAGGTTTAACTATCTAAACCTAGAATCAGTTGTTCTTGATTGAAAATCAGATTTTCTTAAAGATAGATTTAAAACAAAATGTTTTAAATGATATAAAATCACTACTAGTTGTTCTTGTGTGTGTAGTGTCTATATAAGATATATTTCAGCACAATACTTACACAAACACTTTAGATCTAAGAGATAACAAGTCTGAAATTACAAGAAAACAAGAACAATAATAGAGATACTCACAACACGATTTTTCAAAATGAAAAATCAACCGATTTGGAGATGCTGAGATACTGAGATTAGAAACCTTTCATTCTTGAATCCACAATACGTTTTTAAGACTCAACAATGTCTTGTAAAGGATATACACAAAAGATTTTTCTCTGAAAATACTGGTGTATAATCTCTCTCTCTCAAAAATTATTTTGGCAGAGTTTTGACACAAAATGAATTTTCTCGGTGTGTGAAAATGAGGACACAAGGTCTTTATTTATAGAGTGCACAAGTGTGTGCAGATTGGTGTAAAACAGAGTCACATGGATTGACACAAGAATACACATAACCATAGATAAAAATCAGATCTGACGGTTCACAAAGAAACACAAAGTGATGTGTTAAAGATGTGACACGTATAGTGCAAACTGTAACAGACTAACAGATTCAAGAAACTAAACGTTTTATAAAACTGTGTCATTCGGAAAATATGCCAGTTGTACTGCACTGCGTACCAAAAACGCTACAAATATTATCGTTATAGAAAAATAACACACGTCGTCATTTTAAAAAAACTCAAAACCAGCTGTAACGCACTTAAAATTCTTACCGTTGAAACAAAAAACGTGCGACGCCGTTTAGAAAAAAATATTTTTGGTTTTAAAAACTGTAAATTCGGATGTGACCACGACGTCTTATTGAGGATATATACAAAACCGTTTTCGATTTTATTGAAAAACCGTGGGCGATATAAACTAGGGACTGACAAGGGGCGGTCAACGGTTAAACCCAGTAGATAGACTGATACATGCCAACAGCAGCCTAGGGTTAAATCAGTGAAGGCTTAGCCATAGACGGTCAAATCGGCAGCATCAAAAAGTATAAAACAAAGCCACACAATTATATAAACATGCCATAACATCCTTAATAACGTATATATATTAACATACACGCAAACATATTACATATCATACATAATATATCTGACACGCATTTACGCATATAACATCATAACAAATTTGAATTTTAACTTCAAAAAAAAATATTCTGGAACTTTTATTAAAAAATAATATTTATTGTCAAAACATATTTTCCAAGAAATATTTTTCTTATAAAAATTTCAAATAAAATTTTAGAACTCAAAAAGAATTTTATTATGACGAAACAAAACATAATCATAAGATATGATAAAAATGCAAATGTAACGTGGTGTCGTGTCCTACGTGACTAAAATTCCTATGAGCCTTAGAAAATGAGAATTACCTTTTCTGAGAGGGCGGACTGAATCGAGTGATCATTTGATGTAGATGGATAAGGAGAGCTTGGCGTCGATAGAGGCGAC
Organism: Sambucus nigra; assembly: GCA_949130495.1. NCBI lineage: Eukaryota > Viridiplantae > Streptophyta > Magnoliopsida > Dipsacales > Adoxaceae > Sambucus > Sambucus nigra. Next base: position 508,093,102 of record OX422208.1, on the reverse strand, counting down.
ACATAATCCTAATTTACAACAATATTTTGTCAAAATTCAAGTCCAACTAGATGAAGTCTTATATATCTAAAGCACGAAAAGAAAACCCTTGGTGTGCTCTATAAATGCCTTTCACATCTACCCAGATTGTACCCATTAAATCACCCATAATACCCATATATTCACCTAAACCCCTTAAAGTTTTTCCATATTTTCTCCTACATCCTACAAGTTTTACCGACTAGGACCTTTCACTTCTTATAAGAGCATGTATTGCTTGAATGTCCAGCGGTACCGAACCAGCTCCAATAGTTTGGGATGAAATTACCCTCTTAAGTGAAAATTTTAGCATCAGGTTCATAGAAGCCCGGAAGTGGACTCGAAAGACAAATGCTTAGGTGGTACTCGTCGATGAGGTCAGTTTAGATGATGTTGTACAGATTATGGAAGACTTATTCCTGCAGACTAATGAGATTTACACTATATCTGAGTTACTTGATGCTTTGAAACTACAAGGGCGATTGGTCCCATCACTTCTGCATCTCCCTATTGAGTGGGAGGATCTATATAAATAGGTCATTGAGGTTGTAGAATGCATTGACTTATTATGGAAGGATGACATCACTTCTATCGGATAGGGGGACGAATTTGATAGTTCAGATGAAGAACCAAGTCCGAAAAGGACTAACCTGGTGATTAGTGTATGTAGGATGATATCAGTTGAATTTCTTCTAGAGGGATATCAATAAAGTGGCCAAATAGACTGAGAGAGATGAAGAAATAGGGTTTTTATTCTTCCCCACTTCTGTGAACCATATGAAAAGATCTGGGATGCACTACCAGAGTTCTAACCCTCGATCAACAATGGTGGATAAAGGAAAAAATGTTATCGAAAAAATCCCCATGATAAAAATTATAATCGAGGAGAGTAAGATCCTCGACCAGTTGAAGAAAACTCAGGCTAATATCACTTTGTGGGAACTTTTCATGTCTTTCTAATTGTATTAAAATGCCTTGATTAAATTGCTTATCGGGCCCTCTATCCCTCCTTCCATTACTGTAGAAGAAGCCATGAACTTGGCTAGGTCTCTAACCTCTACTAGAATGCTCTCTTTCTCTGAGGAAGAAATCCTTATGTTTGGTCCAAATCACAACTATGCTATTAATATCTCTATCGAGGTGATGGGGAAGACATTCCTCCTTTCGTTCATCGACAACGGATCAACACTTAATGTTTGTCCGTTAAGGACCCTTAACTTCTTGGGATTAAAATTAAATAACCTTCCTCCAACTTCCACCGTGGTATGTGATTATGATAATACGTGTCGGGAGGTGATAGGATACATGAAACTTACAATTGGGGTTGGCCCTATAAATTCTGTTACTGAATTCCAACTCATCGACATACCAATTTATTTTAATCTACAGCTCGTTTGACCGTGACTTCATAGCATCAAAGGGGTATCTTCCTCTCTCCATCAGGAACTTAAGTTCTTCGCCAATGGGCAGGTCATCACCATCTTGGGCGACGTTGATAATATTGACAATGCAAGCAGCGATTTTCAGTACTAGAATTACAATATCGGGTGAATGACAAGCTTCTGTTCAGTTTTCGAGTCGAACCACTTCCACTCCCAATAGGGTATGATTTCAAAGATAGAGTATGTATAGAGCACAACCCTCATGGAAAGGTCAAAATAATATAGATGTTCAATCATATCCACTTCATACCCGGACTAAGGTTGGGATGATGAAAACAAAGAATACTAGAGACTATAGTGTTGAATAAGGCCTTTCCTCCATATGGACTGGGTTAATAACCCTCATTAGAGGAATCCAGAATGATCTACCAACCTCGGTTGAAGAAAGGTCTATAAAGTGCCAAGCTGTTTCAGGAGACTCCTTAAAAGGAAGATGCATCAAAGAGGATGATGATTTTCCCTTTTGTGGATTTCCCAAATCATGGTATGATCATGTGGACAAAAAGGTGAAACAAGGATGGAGATCTTCTTCTAAGATAATTACTCCTGGTCGAAAGTTCCCAGCATCACGTGCAACCTCTCATTGAGAAGACTACAGTTGTCATTGAGGTTTTCGAAGAAAGTGATTATGATGACTCATTTAATCTGTGAACACTGGGCCGGGACTTTTCATAATCCAATGGCATTCTACATATCAAATCCATCCATACGAATTAAGACTACTGATGCACCCCTCCTCAACTGGAATGTTATATCAATTTCACCCACTGAAATGCTATCCAACCCAAATGTTTATCCTATTTCTTCTTCTTCTTCTTCCTCTGCTGTTCCTTATTCTGATCACAATGTAATTGAGAGATCCTTTGACTAGGTTCTCAACCCTATTTTTCCCAAGAATGAAATAAATGAAGATTTTAAGTATCTTATTATGCCTTACATTAATTATCTTGATTTTAATTAAACTCTTGATGAGGATGATTTTGCAAATTAATAATTCTTAACTGATACTAATAAGGTTAATAACAAATAACATAACCATGTCGAAATTAATGAAGATGAAACTGTTATTATTAACTGCACGAGATTAGGATAGGGTCCACCCTTGACGAGCATGAGCGCGCACAACTTAAAGAACTACTAAGGGAATTTATAGATGTATTCTCATGGTATTATGATGACATGACTGACATAGATCCCAAGATCACCGAACACAAGATTCCAAATCTCCCAGAATGTGAACTGGTCAAATAGAAACTGTGAAAGCTCACCATCAAATGGTTGTTCAAGGTTAAAGAAGAGGTGGTCAAATAGTTGAATGTAGGCTTTGTTCGGGTGACTGAATATCCCACATGGTTGGCCAATATTATACCCGTGCTGAAATCGGGAGGAAAGGTTCGCATGTGCATTGATTACTAATATATGAACAAGGCCTCTCTGAAGGATGATTAGCCTCTACCCAATGTCGACATGATTGTGGACAACACATCCAGTCATGATCTTAAGTCATTCATTGATGGGTTTGCCAAATAAAATAACATCAAGATACACCCTAATCATCGAGAGAAAATGCATTCATCACCCCCCAGGGAACCTTATGTTACACAAATATGTCGTTTTGTTTAAAAAAATGTAGGGGATACCTACTAAAGGGCTGCCACAACCATTATTCATGATCTGATACACCAAGAGGTTGAGGTGTATGTGGATGATATGATTATCAAGTCTAAGACTTAGGAAGGTCATGTTCCCGCTCTTCGAAAGTTCTTCGAAGGATTGCGATGATAGAAAATGTGCATCCCCTAAACATGCAACTACGTGTGTGTGGGTGTGTCAAACCATCACAAATAAAATTGCTAACTTGCAGATTTCAGGAAAAAAAACCTTTCGGGTAAAACATTTATTTCACTATAATATTTATAATGATTACGATGAATCCGCAATGAGTTAATTGTAGAAAATCCACATAGATCGCAACCGAGAGTTAGTAAGAATCACAATTCTGATTCAACCCAGGAATACCCATGAGTAATCCTTATCGACACGTAGTCGTCCTCAACCCAGTACTCCCGTTAAGAGCACCTAAATCAGTAGTAGAGATCTTCCCTGTAGGAGAAACTTTACACAAGATGTGTTCTTGGGATCCAAAACCACTCACATAAATTATTAGGATCTTGTGAATTGAAAACAAAAAGGATTAAAACCCTAAAAGTTAGAATAAAAAGTATTCGACCAAAGTAGTTTCGTATGTTGAAAATTCGAAGGTCTTCTGATAAAAAACGAAGTTGGAATAAATCAATTTATAGAAAATGTAAGGTGGTGGATCGCTCGAACGAGATATCAGTGTCTCTTGAACGATGACACGTGTTATTCAAATAACTTTGCGCAACATAAGGATGTCACTTGAATGAGATCTTCTGTCACTCGAACGAGAATCTCAAAAATTCGCCTAGAGGTCTTGTAAAATAAATTTTGACGAAACACTTAGAAAATATTTTGTAAAAATATTCCATCGCATTTATATTAACCGTTAAGGGACTTAAACACAACATTACCAAAATTTGTCTCGCAGAGGCTTGAATGTTGAAGAACTTTGATATTCGGATCCGTCTTGCCGCTTGAATGACATTGAATTATTCTTCGACAATGTAACAATATACGACATACTCACATGTAAGTTGGACTATAAAATAATGTCGTTAGAAATTTCTCCCCATGTCTATACCGGTACAAAATAAAAATAACTGAATTATCAAATAAAAAAACTTATACAAATTTAATACCCTCCCATGAACCCAAAACTGAAAAGGTACTAAACATGTAAGTAATAAAACTTTTCTTCAAAATCATCAACTTTAAATAATCTTTAAGCTTTTCTCATCAGGGTGTGCAACATATGATCCTCAATATTTGTAACTACACACATAAAACAAAGCAAATACCTTTATGACGAATCGAGTTTGAAATGATATAAGCATAAATAAATCAATATAATCAAATCTCCCACACAATGCAAAAAAGCTCCTATAATTTGTTCTCCCCCTTTTTATTTGTCCGAAATAGACCAGGAAACAAATAAATAAAACAAACATGGAGTTGTCATGATAAATATGCATATAAAATATGGATCAAACTACGCTCATGCAAAGAGTAACTCAAAAGCTTCCACAAAATATTTTTTTTTTCTATATTTCATACAAAAATGTAAAAATAATGTTACAAAAATCACACACCAAGAATTTACACAAAGACAACCAAATCATGAAAATGGAATGAATGGGTGTGAACATATTCAATAGGAAAATCAATGCAATCAACTTAATCAACGCAATCAAACATAACATATGTGCAAAATTAATACATGTACTCCTAACGAATGAATCTCAAAATCATCCTTAGATGTTTAAAGTGTTGAATTTAAATGACATGGACTCAATTCATCAACACATCAAAGTCAAGAATGGTTCCCACACCAATAACGTCTAAAACTATGAATGGTTTTTCATGATGTTGTCTGGACATGCAAACCCGTATTTTATTTCTTTCCATGCAAACTCCCTCATAAATAATAAGGCTTTAATTTTTTTTCGTGGTGGACCCTTTTTGTCATATTTATCTTTTTATTAACTTTCATTTTTTTCAGGCTCTTTTCAGACGGTGACTTTCATGATGAGTTAATTTTGTACTCCCACAACCCTTTTTCGTGTTTCACTCATCATTTTTATTGCAATTAAATCCTCACGGTAAATGGTTTTTACATGCAATACTTCCATTGTCAAGTTTTATCTCATATGGTTCGTTTTAAAGATAAAATTGAGATGACAACACTTCAACTAATATATGATAAACAAGTACAATAATGAAATAAATATGTGCAAGTGTACGTTAAAGGAACCTATGAGTCAAACATGTAGGTAGTTACCACGAATAACATCTTAATGAATCCAAACATTGTAAATCATAAAGATGAGATGATGATGCATATCAAAGCGCTATCAAATCATCACAGGATATGGAATGAAATTGTGACTCGGTTATCCTAAATGTCCATTCATATACGGTGTAAAACCAGCTACAAAACTCTTATTATCTTTTTGAAAAAATTTCTCAAAATAAAATCTTTTTGGCTTTTTCAAAATTCTCCAAAAAGAAAAAAAACTAATGCAAAAATGATACACACTAGCAATAGGAAAAAATATAATCATTAAAATCATCCTATGCTAGCAAACAAGTCTAAACCTCAACCGTTAGGTGAGGTGGAGTTTTCCAAAGGTGGTGACATCCTATGAAAAACCTCCATCAAATCATGTGAAGTCTTGATCAGAAACTTTACCTGCTCCCTAATATGTGCAAACTCTCTCGTGTAATCACGGGTAGTAGCAAAACGTGACACATGACCCAACTTAAAACAAAACTCTTTAAGGTGTCCTCTATTTTTGCAGTGTGTGCAAACATAGACAGCCTTAGGTACACCTCTCACAAAATGTATCCTACGCACTCTCTTATCAAGTACGGGGTGACTAGGCGGCTTGGGTTAAGAGCCATATAGATCATTAACAAACTCAGGAATCGATTCGAGTGCAACATGTGAAGTGGATGCACCGTCGTGACCTATTCCTTGTCTCTCAACATCACCCAAAACGGGATTGAGAGCCATATTTCCAAACTTCTTTGATGTATTCTCTGAAGGGACTTTGACCTCCCGAACACGTTCGAGATCACTGTTGAGTTGGGATACAGGTTTCGTCAGACTAGACACAATGTTGGTTAAATCACTCTTTTTCCGATCAAAAGCAATCAAATGTTCACTCAAAGAAACATTCACCTTCTCGAGTTGACTTACTTTTGCCTCAAGCACCCTCAAACTCTCTAAATCTCTTTCCAAATCTCTCACCCTAAGAGTTAGGTCTTTGTTTAACTTTTTGGTCTATAGGGTCTTGGCATACAAATCTATAAATGCGATATGGAGCTCACTATCACCCTCTCTAGCGCACCCATTCTCAAACTCGCTCAAAGCACTCAAATCATCCTCGCGGGTCTCATGTGAACAAGTATCCTCATCGTCATGGGACAAACTAGGTGTACTCACGTGACTAGTTGAAAAGGCGGCAAATTTTCCATGTGAAGACTCCTCCTCAGAATCTTTCACCTAATCCTCACTATCACTAAGAGTGGATGGCATGGTAATTTTTTTGCCCTTTCTCTTTAGCCTAGTGGGACACTCACAAGCTTTATGCCCTCTTTTCTCACACTCAAAACACTTCTCCTATTTCTCTTTCCCACCTTCATTCTCACCGCTCTCTTTGGCCTTATTTTTATTTTTCTCAAAAAATCTTTTATTGGAAGAATTTTGTTTTGAAAACTTAAGAATTTTTTTGAAATTCTTTGCAATAATGGACATATCAAAATCAAACTCGTCCTCAGACTCAGATTAATAAAAAATCACTTTCTTTTTCTTCTTAGACTGGACTTTAAGTTCTATGCCTTTATCCTTAGCCTTGGCATTGTCATGAAACATGTCAATTTCATATGTCTGGAGGTCTCCTACTAGATCTTCTAATTTTGAAAGACAAACATTACCTAAGGTATTCAAAACAGTCATTTTAGGGATGAAATGTTTTGGCAGCGATCTTAAAATGTTTTTAACCACTCGTGCATCAGGTATAGGCTCACTAATATTGAAACTAGTGTTGACAATGTCAAACAAACATGCATAAAACTCATCAAAACACTTAGTCTCAAGCATAGTTATCATTTCAAATTGAGTAGTTAAATTTTGAAATTTAAACTCTTTAACCGTGTTAGTGCCTTCGTGGGTGAGTTGTAAAACATCCCATGATTTTTTAAATGTGGTGCACATCATAATACGTCAAAACTCATCGGGGGCGATGTGGACGAAAATTGCACTAAGCCCATGTGAATTAAAAGTGCTCCACCTAAACACATCCACAGTCCAGTATGACACAAGTTTTAAATTCCTGACATTATTTGCGGTGCCAGTCGGAGGAGTCCAACCTCTTTCAAAAATTACTTAAAGTCGCTCATTGATTGATTTTAAATGATATTTCATGCGAGCTTTCCAATAACCATAATTAGACACGTCAAAATTGGCAACCGATTAAATAATTTTTCATTTGAAAACATTGCGATAATTTTTTAAAAATTAGATTTTTCAAAAAAAATCAATATCGCACAAATTTTGCGAGAAAAATAGGAATTCGCAATAAATTAGTGAAACCTGCTCTGATGCCAATTTGTAGAGTGTGTCGTGGGTGATATCGATTCAAATAAATTTGCAAATCCCCAATTTAAACTTATTTAACTCTAGTCAATTTTAAACCAAATTAAATTAGCCTCTAAACATGCAACTATGTGTGTGTGTGTGTGTGTGTGTGTGTGTGTGTGTGTGTGAAACCATCACAAATAAAATTGCTAAGTTGTAGATTTCAGGAAAAAAAACCTTCCGGGTAAAACCTGTATTTCACCATAATACTTACAATGATTACAGTGAAATCCGTAATGAGTTAACCGCAGAAAACCCATATAGACCGCAACCTAGAGTCAGCAAGAACCACAACTCCAACTCAGCCCAAAAATACCCACGAGTACTCCTTATCGACACACAGTAATCGTCAGCTCAGTACTCCCCTCAATAGCACCTAGATCTGCAACAGAGTTCTTCTCTACAAGAGCAACTTGACACAAGATGTGTTCTTGGGTTCCAAAACCACTCACATAAACTATTGGGATCTTGTGAATTGAAAACAAAAAGGATTAAAAACCTAAAGGTGAGAAGACAAAGTATTCTGCCAAAGAAGTTTCATCTATTGAAAATTCACAGGTCTTCTGATAAAAAATTAAGCTAGAAAAGACCAATGTACATAACATCTATGGTGGTGGATCGCTAGAACGAGATATCAGTGCCACTAGAATGATGACACGTGTCATTCAAACGGCTTCACACGACATAAGGATATCGCTCGAACAAGAGATTCTGTCGCTCGAACGAGATTTTAAAAAATTAAATTTTTAATCTCAAATATTCACCTACAGGTATTGTAAAATAAGTTTTGACAAAACACTCCGTTCCGATATTTAAAACATATTTTATAAAAATATCACAACACATTTATATGAACCGTTAAGGAACTTAAACACAACATTATCAAAATCTGTTTCGCGGAGGCTTGAATGTTAAAAAACTTTGATATTCAGATCCGTCTTGACGTTTGAATGATCTTGAACTATTCTTCGACGGTGTAACGATATACGACATACTCACATGTAATCAGGACAATAAAATAATATCCCTATAAGATGTCTTATGAAGACCTCTGTGGGAAAATGTTCTTTGACGCTGCCACCAATATAAAAAGATACGAAATTGGGATACTCTTGGTTGCCCTTGATGTCTCTCACACACCCATTTCCATCAATCTAGATTCTACCTACACCAACGACATGACCGAATACGAGGCATTCACAATAGCGCTCAAAGTCCCTCTAAAGAAAGGTATCCAATTCCTAGACGTCTACCGAGACTCTGCCCTCATGATCAGACAGGGTCTTAGAAGATGGAAAGTTAAAAATGAAAAGACCTTACCCTTCCACACCCACCTAGAAGAGTTGGCCTCCCAGTTTTGAGATATCACCTTCCACTACTTGCCCCGAGTAAGGAACAGTTTTATCGATCCCCTTTCTACCTTGTCCTCTATGGTCGACACGCCCGAGTGAATAATAATGTCTGCTTTTCTAGTCTACAAATAAACTAAACCAACCGATTGCTACCACATTGAGCTCGTCACATAATAGGATCCTGATATGGACGAGTGCTGGTCTTATGACATTTGGTGCCTCCTCAAGCACGGTAGGTACCCCCAGGATGCTAAAAAGAAATATCGAGCAACCCTCTATAAGATGGTTTCCCAGCACATTGTCTTCGATAAAGAATTGTTCAAGTGAAACTTCGACGAAACCCACCTACACTACATCGCACGGGCTGACATTGAAGAAATGATGCAGAAAATCCACAGCGGGAATCCGAACGCCACATGAATGGTCAGATGCTTGCCAAGAAGATTATTCGACAGGCTTACTATTGGACTACCATGGTTCAAGATTGTACCACTTATGTTCAGAGATGCCTCAAATGCCAATAATTCTCCAATCTCCATAACTTGCCTCCATGAGAATTTTTCAACATGACCTCTACCTAGTCGTTCTCCACCTAGGGCATCGATATCATGGGGAAAGTCACCCCAAAGCCTCCAATGAGCACGAGTTCATCACGGTTTCCATAATTGTTGTGTCTCCATAATTATTGTGTCTCCATGATAAGATCACTTTGACAAAAAAATGATAATAAAAGTTATGCAATTGAGGAGATGGATGATCAAAATCTTACCCCTGAACTCCACAGTAGCAAATTAAGAACTATGGAAATGGAATTAGAATTTAAGAAGCAATTAAACCAGTCCCAAAAGAGACAGTCTACCTTCAATCTTATTTTTTCATTCAAGTTTACCACATCTGAATTTAGCATACCTAACATTGACTTAGACTCTGATGAGGACCGTAATTTAGATACTTTGGATAATTAGATTACCTTAATTTCTAAACAGTTTAAGAAAATTGTGAGCTTTCGAAATAAAATAGAAAAAAGAAAAGGCAAAACTACTTACCCAAATAAATCTAATAACATGTCTCATGAGACAAGAGAAGACAAATACTAGTATGAAAATCATAAGAAACTTGAGAAATACCTTAAAAATGTTGAATACTATAGATGTGGAAAGTTAGAACACATGGCTAGTGACTGTAGAGTTAACTTAGACTAAATTAACAAACATAATAGGGATCATTTAAGCAAGACTTGGGATGAATCAAGTGACTCTGAAAATGATGAACCTGAGCCATCTAACACTTTTGACCCTTGTATGTCATTCTTTGCTAAGATAATATACAATCATGATGAGGAATCTGATCATGCTATGTTAACTGATACTATGACTAGTGATTTATCTGCCTTATTGCTTGAGAACGTTGATAATGCTTAAAATGTTGTGTATGTGAGTCAAAGGGAACGCTCTATTATTGATGCCAATGGGTGTGTGAGTTATAAAAATGAACTGCTATGGGACAATACACACTGCACACTACACACTTAGCGACTTAAAAAATGATGACCTTCCTGACATTCACACACTATACACAACTCTTAAGAAAAGCACTAGGCTTGAAAAAACTATCAAGGATCTTACCCAGAAGATATAAAACGTAAGTATGATGATCAAACAAAATGCTGAAGAGTATACTACTCAATGTCTAACTCACGAGAATGAAACCAAAAACTTTGAACAAAAACTGAAAGAGTTGTCTAACTCGAATGACATTTCGGAAAAGAAATAGAAAGGAAAGTTATTGGAATTGGAACAAATAAAAGAAAAGACATCCATAGTCTTCAAAAAATTCGTAAGATTTGAAAATAAATATAAGTGTTTTGAAGATTGTGTAGCTTGAAGAAAAACCAATTACGATGATAGAACTGGATTAGATTTTTATCCCAATTCTAAGACACAAATTAAAAACATTGAAACCATAAAGTTTGTGTCTGGTGGAAGAAGACCTATTGAAACTAGTCCATATTTTCAAGGTTTAAAAAATGAGTTTGATAAAAAAACAACTAAAGTTAGGCATAGATGAATCAGACAAGTCTAAGCATAATGTTGAACAAAAGACCAAATATGTCTGCCCTTCTATTCGACTAGAAGATTCAACGTTTCATCCTGTGCCACCTAAGAATAAGAGTAAAGCTCAAAACCTATACAAACCTTTGAATAATAATTTTACCAAGGTTATGAGTTCAACGTGCCATCTTTACTGCTCCTATTGTGATGTCTATGGACATTTCTTAGATGGTTGTTATTCCAAAAGTCTCTGTAATCAAGTCTATACTTCTCCTGTTTACCATAACTCCAACTATTCTAGGAGAAGCCGAAACAACTATGTCCTTCCTAGACAGCTAGACAAGAACTCTAACCATCGTAATAGAAGAAAAAAGACTAATACTAAAAGACCATCTATAAAAAGGAATCCTAAATTCTATTCTAGACCAATTGCTCCAACTGTCTATAACAACAATAAAATTGTGCAAAAATCTTTTAAAGAAAAGGAAGAAGCTCGCAAGTTTTATCAAATACGAGCTAATGAGCATAAATTGAAAACTAGAGTAATTTGGGTTAGAAAAGATGATATATTACCCCAGTTAAAATTCAACATAGTGATCGGTGCTTTTAGAGTTGAACATGCTACAACTGGATGGTATTTAGACTTAGGATGTTCCAAATATATGACAGGGGATGATTCCAAACATTTAAACAAAATCAACTTTTTGGAGGAAAAGTCTTGTTTGGAGATGGTGTATCATCCCAGATCATTGGTAAAAGAACACTCCGTGAAGAAGGATTACCCATTCTTGAGAATGCTCTCTTAGTAAAAGGACTTAAAGATAATTTGTTAAGTATGTCACAGTTTTGTAACTCCAACCATACTATCACTTTTGCAAAGAACAATTGTAAAATTTAAAATGAAATAGGTGACTACATTATTATAGGACTCCATACACCGAAAAACTTTTACACAGTCAATCAAAGTACATAGGTTTGTAACATTGCCAGAATAAATGACAATGAGATATGGAATAATAGGTTAGTTCACATTAACTATGATAATCTTGGCAAATTATGCTCCCAACAGATAGTTAGAGGTATTCCTAAGATCAAACCAAACATTGTTTATAGTCCATGTCAAGAAGGAAAATTTGTCAAGGCTCCCCATAAGAAAGTAAAAGAAGTTCTATCCACTAAACCTCTAGAACTCATCCATATGGACCTAATGGGTCGTTCTCGTACTGTTAGTCTTTGTGGCAATAGTTACATCCTCGTTATGGTTATGATTTCACTCGATTTACTTGGGTTACCTTCTTAAAACATAAATCAGAAATCTTTCAAAAAAATTTGTAAATCTTAGTTCGTATAGAAAATGAAAAGGAAATCCAAGTAGATAGAATTCGTAGTGATAGAGGAGGAGAATTCATAGATGCAGGTATCATAGAATATTGTGACTATAACTGTTATAAACATGAATTTAGTGATCCTAATACACATAAACAAAATGGGATTGCCGACCATAAAAATCGCACTCTTCAATAAATGGCCCGTGTGATGATTCATGCAAAAAACCAGCCAAAGCATTTTTGGGTAGAATCCATTCGTACTGCCTGTCATATAATCAATCGTGTCTACTTAAGGAAGAATACCAAACAAACATCCTATGATCTTTGGTAAGGAAATAAACCGAACCCAAAATACTTTAGATACTTTGGTAGTACCTCTTATGTTTCTAATGACAAAGAACATCTATTTATATTCGAAACCAAAGGTGATAAAGCCATATTTTTAGGATATTATCCAAACAGTAGAGCCTATCGTGTCTACAATCTTCGTACCAAAACCATGATGAAATCCATTAATGTGGTTTTAAGTGAAACTAATGTAGAAATTAAGACCAAAGAATCAATTATTATGGATGAGTTCGAAAACATTTTAAATTATGACTCTCTAGAAATAGTTGAATCGTTACCAACTGAGTCCCCTAATGTACCTAATTGGGTTTCCAAAGATCATTCTTTAGATAGTGTAGTTGGTAATCCTACTGAACCTGTTCGTACAAGATCTCAATTTCGTAACATTGCTCATTTTTCATGTTTTGTGTCATTTATTGAGCCCAAAACTATATATGACGCCTTAATCGACACCTTGTGGATAACTGCTATGCAGGAGGAACTTCTTCAATTTGTCATTCATGTTGTTTGATATCTTGTACCCAGGCCTGAAAATAAAAGGGTTATTGGCACAATTTGGATTTTTAAAAATAAGACTCATGAAACTGGGATGATTATTAGGAATATAGATACATTAGTTTCCCAGGTCTACTCTCAATTAAAGGAATAGATTTCGATCAAATCTTTGCTCTTTTCACTCGCCTCAAATCTGTTCGCTTACTTTTTGCCATTGCATGTCATTTGCATTTCACTTTATATCAAATGGATGTTAGGTCAGCCTTCCTTAACGGAATTTTATCTAAGGAGACCTATCTAGAAAAACCCAAAGGTTTTATTGACCATCATCACCCAAATTATACTTATTGTCTTAAAAAAGCTCTTTATGGGTTAAAACAAGCTCCTAGGGCTTGGTATGAGCGTCTATCCACATTTCTTTTAGATAATGGATTTAGGAGATGAGGGAATGACCAAAACTTGTTTGTAAAAATTTTTGGCAACAACATTACTATTGCTCAAGTTTATGTTGACGATATCATTTTTGATTCCACCTCCCCTTTAGAAGTTAAGACCTTCTTTGACATTATGCACAAAGAATTTCAGATGTCACTTATGGGGGAATTTCACTTCTTCTTAGGAATCCAAGTTAAAACAAATTCTGAAGGATTATTTCTATCGCAATCTAAATATGCTTCAGAGGTTGTTAAGAAGTTTGGCCTAGAAACAACTAAAGATGCTAGGACTCCTATGAGTACGACTGTCAAACATCCTAAAGATGAGAATGGAAAATCTGTTGATACCACCTTGTATCATAGTATGATAGGAAGCTTACTTTATCTTATCGCATCATGAACTTTGTCTGCTTGTGTGCCCAATATCAATATAATCCTAAAGAAAGTCACCTTTTGCGCGTTAAAAGAATTATCAAATACATCAAATGCACTTTAAACTTAGGACTTTGGTACAATAAAGACATATCTAGTACTATAGTAGGTTACACCAATGTTGATTGGGCCAGATGTATCGATGATAGTAAGAGTACTTCAGGAGCGTGTTACTACATTGGTAACAACTTGGTAGGATGGAGTAGTAAGAAACAAAGATGCATTTCCTTGTCTACTGCCGAACCCAAATATATTACAGCAGGAAGATGTTGCTCTCAATTACTTTGGCTGAAACAAATGCTAAAAGATTATGGTATCACTGAAGACAAGTTACATCTATATTGTGACAATCAAAGCGCGATTCATATTTTTAAAAATCTTGTTCAGCACTCTCGTACTAAACATATTAAATCATATATCATTTCATACGCGAGTTAGTTGAATTTAAGGAGTTAGAAATAAATTACCTTCCTACTAAATTGCAATTAGGTGATCTTTTTACTAAACCTTTGGACTTTCTTCGATTTGAATCTTTATGCAAATCTATTGGTATGGTCCTGGCAGAACATTGAATTATTACCTTTTCTACTTCTTTCTTTGCCCTTTGTCCATTTGAGATAAAATGGGGGAGAAATTTGAGTCCTCTTGGACATTTTTGGTATATTCTCAACTAAAAAGCTTGATCTTAGTGTTTATCTACAGGAATCACTACTGTTTTTACATCAGATTTTGTTAGGGTATTGGTCTATAATTACTTGAGTTATGTACTTTTCTTTTTCTACGATATTGGGTAGATAGAAAACTTTGTATAGGAATAGGTTTTTCTTATTTCTTTTGTATCCCTACAATTCCTCGTTGACTCAAAGGAGATTTTGTCTCATATTTCCAAAGGGGGAGAATGAAGAACCCTATATCTTTCACTTACTTAAGTCTATACTATATAGGAATTCATCTAGTTTGGAAATTGTGACAAAATTTGAGTCCCATCCCTAGTTTCCATACAAACCTTAGAATCTACATGATGCATCTATAAGTTCTTAATGGTAGCTCACCAACACCACACACTAGGATTGCATAAATACATTATATCATGCTATATTTGGTTGTGTGTGAGTTAATTCCTTTAAAATTGATTTTCTACTATTTTTGGGAATTTTTATATAATTTCTAAAATTTTGAAATGATTTTGAGAAATTAAAAATAATGGTTTTAAAACCTTCTAGATTATAATTTCTTTTTAAGGCATAAATCTGCCTAGGTAGAAACCGAATGCACTTGAGAATATTGTCAGTACAATTTGTATTTTTAAGAAATAAAAAACATGTGTTTTACATTGCATCTCATCCTTACACGTGATGCCTATATAACGACCAGATATGTGTTTTCTCCCTCTCACATACTTAAGCTTCTTTGTGGACCATTGGATCTATTCTAATCAATAATCTGCATATGTTTTCTTTTAGTCCCCGTGTTTCTGTTTGAACTAATCAAATCTATTTTAAAAGTGGTGGGTTAATTGCCATTAGATTAACTTAGAGTTAATCCTGATCTTTCTTTTTCCCTCGATGTTCTAGGTCCTTCTTCTCTTAGTATTTAAGGAGACTTCGTCTATTATTTTGCAACTTTTGTTACTTTAACCTTTGAGAGAAAAGAGAGAGAAGGTGTAATACCCCGTATTTTTGTGATATAAATATTATGGGATTAATTGAATTAAATGTGTATTAATTGGAAATTAATCCGGATAAAAATACTAGCGAGATGCGAGTTGGTATTTGATTATAGTGTGCATATATGATTATATATGAATACTGAATTATGAAATTGGTCGTGAGATTGAAATACGACAATTTGGAAATTTTGTTGACACGCGTGTGACAGTCGCGCCCGGAATATATTTATTTTAATTAAAAAGTGAATTTTATTTATATTAACTGTATGGTCGTTTTGAGTGCACCAACGCGTCCGGAAGGGTCGAAATAGTCAGAAAACACTAGCCAGGGGTTTGGTTTGGGTCCCGGGGCATTTTTGGGCCACCCCGGCAATGTATAAGGGTAGTTTGGTAATTTTGGATTTTTGGGAATTAAAACCTACGAAAATTGGGAATTAAAAAGCTGACTTGGTAATTGCCCACTAAAACCACTAACCACATCTTAGGACTTAATGGGCTACGGGGGTTATTAGAATTGTTCCAAAGAGTTCCTTAGGCATAACCCTAGCCACCATTGTCCTTGGAGAAGAAAGGCTTGTAGAGAGAGAGGAGAGGAGAATTCTGCAGAAAGAGAGAGAACCAGCCATCAATTCGACATCAAAATCAGAGATTCAAATAAGGCAAGTGGTTTAATTTCGTTATTTTGCAAAGAATGTTTCTTCCATGTGTAGGAATTGATAAAATCTTATTGTTCTTGGGAGTTAATGAAAAACCCATTTTAATTGGAAGTAAAAAAAAAATTTCATTTTTGATGAGGAATCGCATGTAGATTTGTATTTAGATGATTATTCTGATGATATTATAATTTGGATGAAACGAAAACGGATATAATTAGGCTCTTGGATGATTTATAAATTCGAGGGTTCATATTCTTAAAATTGGGGGAAATATGAAGAGATTTGATAATTGAATGAGGTTAGAATGAATTAACTCCACAAATCACGTTAGTATATGACCTAAATATGTTTAGGGATGATTAGTGTCTTTGAACAATCGTTGGATTAATCTTTGGATGAGATTTGAGGGGTAGAGAAGTTAGAAAAACGAAAATAGGAAATCTGGGCTCGAAACTGGCCACTCGTTAGAAGACCTGCCCAAGTCGTTCGAACGAGCTCGTTCGAACGAGCTTCTAACGAGTTGACCTTTGACTTCTAATGAGGGTGAAGTTCGTTCGATGACTTCATTCGAACGAGACCTCATTAGAAAGTCCCCTTCGTTCGAACGAACTCTCGTTCGAACAGCCTCGTTCGAACGAGACTTCGAACGAGTTGACAGTTTAGGCTTTTTAGCCTGTTTTGATTTCGCGTGTTCCGTAACATTGTTTATATGGAGAAATAACATTTCCTTGATGGATAATTGGTATATTTGGGATGTTTGGGATATAGTGAGGAGTCAAACCTAGAAGTATAGTTTGAACCTAAGGGAAAATATGAAGTAGGACGTGAGTGTCTATTACGATTCGAGAACTATTGACGACCTAATTTATTATATTAACCGGGAACATAGAAATTGTGTAGTATTATATGTCGGTACGAGAATGATAAGTGTACCACCAATATATTATGGTGATTACTAAGATGTGTGCATACTTAGTATATGTATTGATTTTATGTGTATGACATACGTACCATACTTGCTATCACGGGAGGTTTACGTTCGCTTAGGGCCCTCTAATCCTTGTGTTGCCCGGATTTAGACTGGTACCTCGATGAACATAGGTTAGAGAAGGACTTATTGGGATGTTATTAAGTCTGCTGATCGTGGGAGCGCAGGTATGTGCGTGACCCAAGTGATGTGACTGTGTTCGCCTCCATTGTTTGTGATTGTTGTTATCTGAGAACGATTCCTGAGAGATTCGGAATGCGTGATCCTTATGTACGTGATGTATCAGGATGGATAGCAGAGTATGTGTGCACCGCAACTTAGTCTTGGGGTGCTTGTATCGTATATTTATGACGTGAATAATATACACTTAATTAATGAAAACTTTCATGTTAGTATTGTGAATATAATTATGGTAATGTTTTGAGAAAACATAACGGGTTAATTGATAGTGAATTGTATTTCTAATTGAGAATTCGAGTGTATGTAAAGCCCTCTATTTAATTGATAACGTTAGAATGTATTATGGGAATCGAGTAGTAAGGGGTAGAACGTATTATGGTTTGGTTAGATATGTATGTTATTTAGATAGGTAAGGTATGTTAGGAGTGCACATGTAGTCGAGGGGTGAGAATTTCATGTGAGTGTACGTCCTAACATGCATTTTGCATTTAATGTTTTAATGTTATTAAAACACTTGCTGTTTTTAAAACGATTTCCACTTTCGGGCTCTGACCCATTTGCTTTCAAATCTATTTTTTGTAAAAACCATTTTAGGTGCCCAGCCACAAGAACACCATGATTAGGATCCTCATTCAGGTGACGAGCTGTAGCTGCTTGTGGAAGTTACAGGACTTTGCTTGTAGACGCTTCATCTATCTTGACTCTATATTCAGATTTATCAGTTGTAGGGCATGTCGCCCATTTCTTTTAGAGGCATTTCAGTTATTCGGACTTCTGGCATGTAATTAATTCAGGATTCAGACTTGTCATTTTATTTTCAGTTGTGGGATTGTTGTGAGGAGTTTTCCTCCGGACTCTTATATTTATTTGTTGGTTATTTCATTACTTCGTTATGGTGAATGGATTATGTTGTTCTTCCATTATTCTTTTATTGCATGTTAATCAGACTTAAATTAAAATTTGGCAACTTACTTTTTAAATACTTGGTGGTTAGTAATTATTAAAACGTTTTCGACAGTGATGCTATTAACTGAACCAACTTTACATTTTGTATTGATTTAATAAAGGAGTAGCTACCAGGTATTTAATTAGTCGGGGTGTCACAGGTGGTATTAGAGCATCAGGTTCTAGTATCCTTTAGGATCTGTACGGCTTATTATGTTTTCTGCTGAGCTTTCTTTGATGTAGAGCCCTATATTTTAGGACTATTGTATTCTCTTGTATATGCTACGTTCTTCAGCTATTTTGAGATTATAACTGCGAACTTATAGACTTTATTCTTGTTTCAGAATACCTCCACGATGTGCACAATAGATTCCCAGGGATGCTACGCCAGAACCACAGCCTGCACCAGTTCAGGGCACGATGAATGCCGCCGAGGTTGCAGCCATTATAGCCCAAGTGGTAAATGTCGCACTAGCCGTAGTTCAGCAGGCACCAACTCAGGCGCCAGTAGCCGCGCCGGTTCAGGCACATGCATTCCCGTCTGCTTGGGAACGTGTTCGTGATGTTTTCCAGAATGTACACCCACCGGAGTTTGCAGGTAGCTCCGATGTTGTAGTTTCGAGTCAGTGGAGGAAGGATATTCAGCGGCACTTGAGGATGTATGAGTGCACTGAGGTTCAGAAGCAGATACTAGCTACCTTTAAGCTAGTGGGGTCTGCACTGCAGTGGTGGGAGTCTATTACCACCGTGGAGGAGAGAGACACTCTCACTATTCAGGAGTTCTGGGTGCGGTTCGACCGCAAGTACTTTCCGTCAGCTGTTCATACTAAAATGAGGAGGAAGTTGATGAGCCTTCGATAG
This sequence comes from Sambucus nigra, assembly GCA_949130495.1. NCBI lineage: Eukaryota > Viridiplantae > Streptophyta > Magnoliopsida > Dipsacales > Adoxaceae > Sambucus > Sambucus nigra. Next base: position 508,073,623 of record OX422208.1, on the reverse strand, counting down.
GAGGGTAAGACTGTGGCCGAGTATGAGGCCGAATTCACTAATCTTCTGAATATTGTCCCGGATGAGATACCGACAGAGGAGAAGAAGATACATAAATTTACTGACGGGTTGACTTGGAGGATTCGTCAGCATTTGTTGGGGAACCTATCGTTGGCCACTTATTCTGATGTGGTTAACGCTGCATTGCTCCATTGTCAGGATCACCGCTTTCACATGGCTGAGGGTAAGCGATCGGGAGAGTCCAGCCATCAGGGCAGTACTGGAGGACATGGTGCCAGTGGGGCAAAATCTGTTCAAGGGCAGAGATAGGACGACCAGGGTTCCCAGCAAGGGGATAACAAGAGGTTCAGGTCGGGAAATTTCAGGTACGGACAGGGAGGTTTTCGGCAGGGCCATCAGGGTCCGAACGACCATCAGAACCAGCAGGGTCAGAATGGTCAACAGCAGTTTCAACAGGGCCAATAGAGGAACGGTAACGGCCACCAGGGTCGGGGGTAGCAAGGACAGAGAGGGGGGAACTTCCTGGGGAAGTGTTTCGTTTGTGGCAAGACTGGCCATAAATGCCAGGACTGTCCTGATAGGGGCAAGGCCCCACAGCAGCAGCAGGGTGCTCGACATGAGCCCCAGAGGCCACTTTTTCCACCAGCTCTCCCAGCTCCAGCCCAGGTGCCAGCACTTGTAGCCATTCCAGCAGTTCCTGTGCAGCAGGGGCAGTTACAGTATGGACGTGTCTATAACGTCCACCAGGCAGCAGCTCCACAGGCACCACCCGCGATTGAGGGTATGTTTCCTATCCATGGTACTATGGGTCGGGTTTTGTTTGATACGGGGGCAACGCATTGTTTTATAGCTACACATTTTGCAAAAGCCTTAGGGTTGTTAGCCACAGCAGAGAGCACAGTGACGTGTGTAGACTCACCATTGAGGAGTGGGTCACTCATTTTATTTATATGCCGGGGAGTGAGGTTAGAGATTGGTAGCTTGGTATTACCTGCAGACATGTTGGTATTACATATGCATGTGCACGATGTGATTATCGGTATGGATTGGCTCGCTGATTATAGAGCCATAATTGATTGCTTCGGTGGGAGCATTGTTTTTGCCATTCCGGGGCAAGAGATGTTTGTGGTGGTGATGCCTCGCCCAGAGGGAGGTTCGACCACTCATTTGTACTACATAGAGGAGGATACCTCTAAGGAAATTTTGATTCCTTTAGATTCGATCCCAGTTGTCGGGGAGTATTCTGATGTGTTTCAGGAGATACCAAGCCTACCCCCAGTCGAGAGATAGACTTTGTCATAGACTTATTACCAGATACGAAACCTATAGCACGCGCACCGTACCGTATGGCTCCAGCTGAGATGAGGGAGTTACGGGATCAGATTGAGAAGTTGTTGGGTCAGGGGTTTATACGGAGGAGTACTTCGCCGTGGGGTGCCCCTGTGTTGTTCTTGAAGAAGAGAGATGGTTCACTGAGATTGTGTGTGGATTAGCGAGAGTTTAATAAGGTCACGGTACGGAATAAGTATCCGTTGCCTCGAATCGATGACTTATTCAACCAATTGAGAGGAGCTTCTTTCTTCTCAAAGATTGATTTGCGATCGGGATACCATCAGTTGCGTATCAGGGAAGAGGATTTCTCGAAGACTGCGTTCTTAACGAGATATGGTTCTTACGAGTTTCGGGTTATGCCTTTTGGTTTGACCAACGCTCCAATAGTGTTTATGGACTTGATGAATAGGGTGTTCAGAGATTTCTTAGATCAGTTTGTCATTGTCTTCATTGATGATATTCTGGTTTACTCCCAGACAGAGGAGGAGCACGCCGAGCATTTGAGGCAAGTTTTGCAGATACTACGTCAGAACGAGCTGTATGCAAAATATGAGAAGTGCGGGTTTTGGCTGAAGGAGGTCCAGTTTTTGGGACACATTATTTCCGACCGGGGAATATCTATTGATCCGGGGAAGGTATCGGAGGTGAGGGAGTGGGGACAGCCCACGACACCGACGGAGATCCGTAGTTTCTTGGGACTAGCAGGATACTACAGGAGGTTCATTCGGGGATTTTCGAAGATAGAAGGACCTTTGACACATCTGACTCGAAAAGGTGTGCCATTCATTTGGAGTGATGCCTGTCAGTTAGCATTCGATGAGTTGAAGGACAAGTTAACCTCAGCACCTGTGTTAGCACTGTCGAGACCGGGAGTTGAGTATCTAGTTTACACCGATGCGTCCTTGCAAGGACTTGGAGGTGTATTACAGATAGAGAGTCAGGCCATAGCTTATGCTTTCTGTAAGCTTAAGCCTCACGAGAAGTATTACCCCACTCATGACTTGGAGTTGGCGGCAGTTATATTTGCCCTTCGTATTTGGAGACATTACCTTTTGGGGGAGAAGTTTCGATTGTTCACGGACCACAAGTCCCTACAGTACCTATTCACGTAGAAGGAGTTGAATATGCGGCAACGGAGGTGGCTTGAATTCGTGAAAGATTATCAGTTTGATATCCAATACCACCCGGGGAAGGCTAACGTGGTAGCAGACGTGTTGAGCCGCAGACCTGTTGATGAGGTGGCAGGGGTGTGGAAGGCAAACTGGAAAGAATTGGGACACCAGGATGCAGTGGCCCGATCGTTCATGTCTGTGATGACTGTTACGCCGCAGATTGTCACGAGAGTGATGAAGGCACAAGCAGATGACTCGTTCTGTCAGGTGCTGATAATTCGATTACTCGCAGAGGGAGCCGAATCCTATACCGTTAGCTCAGACGGGGGATTACGCTTCAATGGGAGATTAGTAGTTTCAGAAGGGGAGGAATTACGGCACGAGGTGATGGCAGAGTCGCACGGCTCACGATTTGCGGTACATCCCGGTGGGGACAAAATGTACCAAGACATGAGACGACATTATAGGTGGAGCGGGATGAAGAGAGATATTGCCGTGTTTGTTTCTAAATGCGCCACTTGTCATCTTATAAAAGTGGATCATCAGACACCGGCAAGACTTCTACAACCATTGGAGGTCCCGATGTGGATGTGGGAGAGCATCTCCACGGACTTTATCACGGGGTTGCCTACGTCACAGAGAGGTCACAACTCCATTTGGGTAATTGTGGACAGGTTGACCAAAGTCGCTCATTTTCTACCCGTAAGGACAGACTACACTACGGGACAGTATGCATAGCTCTTTATTGCAGAGATAGTGAGACTTCACGGTGTGCCCCTAAATATCGTGTCTGACCGAGACAAGATATTTGTTTCGCGGTTTTGGAATAGTTTTCAGGAGGCCATGGGAACGGAATTGCAGTTGAGTACGGCGTATCACCCGCAGACTGATGGGCAGACCGAGCGTACAAACCAGATGTTGGAGGACATGCTACGTATGTGCATCATTGATTTCGGGGGTGGATGGGAGAAGTATCTTCCACTGGTGGAGTTTGCTTACAATAACTCCTACCAGTTCACCATTGGCATGGCTCCATTTGAGGCGTTGTACGGTAGACCTTGTCGTTCCCCAGCATGTTGGTTGGAGATGGGGGACAACAAACTACTTGGGCCGGAAGTAATTCAGGATACTTCGGCGAGGATAGAATTGATTCGGAGTCACATTCGGGTAGCTCAGGACAGGCAGAAGAGCTATGCTGATGCGAAGAGGTTCTTCAGAGAGTTCCAAGTGGGGGACTAGGTTTTGCTCAGAGTATCTCCTATGAAGGGGATTATGCATTTCGGGAAGAAAGGGAAGTTGGCACCGAGATATGTGGGACCATTTCCTATTATTGAGCGGATTGGATCGGTTGCGTATAGGCTTGGGTTACCGGAACATTTTCATCGGATTCACGATGTATTTCATATTTCCTCGCTAAGGAAATATCTTAGAGACGATTTAGCTCATTCTCACATTGCCTTGGAGGACATCGATCTCCAGCCTGATAGCTCCTACGAGGAGGGGCCGATTACTATTTTGGACCAAAGTGAGCGAAAGCTGCGGTAAAAGATAGTTCCGTTAGTACGTATTCAGTGGCGACATCATAATGTCGAGGAGTCCACATGGGAATGCGAGGATGAGATGCGCGAACATTATCCAGAGTTGTTCTTACCAAGTACTTTCTAGTTTCGAATTTCGGGACGAAATTTAGTTATTAGGGGGGAAGTATGTAATACCCCGTATTTTTGTGATATATATATTATGGGATTAATTGAATTAAATGTGTATTAATTGGAAATTAATCCGGATAAAAATACTAGCGATATGCGAGTTGGTTTTTGATTATAGTGTGCATATATGATTATATATGAATATTGAATTATGAAATTGGTCGTGAGATTGAAAAACGGAAATTTGGAAATTTTGTTGACACACGTGTGACAGTCGCGTCCGGAATATATTTATTTTAATTAAAAAGTGAATTTTATTTCTATTAACCGTATGGTTGTTTTGAGTGCGCCAACGCGTCCGGAAGGGGTGAAATAGTCAGAAAACACTAGTTGGGGGTTTGGTTGGGGTCCCGGGGAATTTTTAGGCCACACCGGCAACGTATAAGGGTAGTTTGGTAATTCTGGATTTTTGGGAATTAAAACCTACGAAAATTGGGAATTAAAAAGCTGACTTGGTAATTGCCCACTAAACCCACTAACCACATCTTAGGACTTAATGGGCTACGGGGGTTATTAGAATTGTTCCAAAGAGTTCCTTAGGCATAACCCTAGCCACCATTGTCCTTGGAGAAGAAAGGCTTGTAGAGAGAGAGGAGAGGAGAATTCTACAGAAAGAGAGAGAACCAGCCATCAATTCGACATCAAAATCAGAGATTCAAATAAGGCAAATGGTTTAATTTCGTTATTTTGCAAAGAATGTTTCTTCCATGTGTAGGAATTGATAAAATCTTATTGTTCTTGGGAGTTAATGAAAAACACATTTTAATTGGAAGTAAAAAAAATTACATTTTTGATGAGGAATCGCATGTAGATTTGTATTTAGATGATTATTCTGATGATATTATAATTTGGATGAAACGAAAATGGATTTAATTAGGCTCTTGGATGATTTATAAATTCTAGGGTTCATATTCTTAAAATTGGGGGAAATATGAAGAGATTTGATAATTGAATGAGGTTAGAATGAATTAACCCCACAAATCACGTTAGTATATGACCTAAATATGTTTAGGGATGATTAGTGGCTTTGAACAATCGTTGGATTAATCTTTGGATGAGATTTGAGGTGTAGAGAAGTTGGAAAAACGAAAATAGGAAATATGGGCTCGAAATTGGCCACTCGTTAGAAGACCTGCCCAGGTCGTTCGAACGAGCTTCTAACGAGTTGACCTTTGACTTCTAATGAGGGTGAAGTTCGTTCGATGACTTCGTTCGAATGAGACCTCGTTAGAAAACCCCCTTCGTTCGAACGAACTCTCGTTCGAATAGCCTCGTTCGAACGAGACTTCGAACGAGTTGACAGTTTAGGCTTTGTAGCCTCTTTTGATTTTGCGTGTTCCGTAACGTTGTTTATATGGAGAAATAACATTTACTTGATGGATAATTGGTATATTTGGGATGTTTGGGATATAATGAGGAGTCAAACCTAGAAGTGTAGTTTGAACCTAAGGGAAAATATGAAGTAGGACGTGAGTGTCTATTACGATGCGAGAACTATTGACGACCTAATTTATTATATTAACCGGGAACATAGAAATTGTGTAGTATTATATGTCGGTATGAGAATGATAAGTGTACCACCAATATATTATGGTGATTACTAAGATGTGTGCATACTTAGAATATGTATTGATTTTATGTGTATGACATACGTACCATACTTGCTATCACGGGAGGTTTACGTTCTCTTAGGGCCCTCTAATCCTTGTGTTGCCCGGATTTAGACTGGTACCTCGATGAACATAGGTCAGAGAAGGACTTATTGGGATGTTAATAAGTCTGCTGATCGTGGGAGCGCAGGTATGTGCGTGACCCATGTGATGTGACTGTGTTCGCCTCCATTGTTTGTGATTGTTGTTATTTGAGAACGATTCCTGAGAGATTCGGAATGCGTGATCCTAATGTACCTGATGTACCGGGATGGATAGCAGAGTATGTGTGCACCGCAGCTTAGTCTCGGGGTGCTTGTATCGTATATTTATGACGTGAATAATATACACTTAATTAATGGGAACTTTCATGTTAGTATTGTGAATATAATTATGGTAATGTTTTGAGAAAACATAACGGGTTAATTGATAGTCAATTGTATTTCTAATTGAGAATCCGAGTGTATGTAAAGCCTTCTATTTAATTGATAACGTTAGAATGTATTATGGGAATCGATAGTAATGGGTAGAACTTATTACAGTTTGGTTAGATATGTATGTTATTTAGATGGGTACGGTACGTTAGGAGTGCACATGTAGTCGAGAGGTGAGAATTTCATGTGAGTGTACGTCCTAACATGTATTTTGAATTTAATGTTTTAATGTTATTAAAACACTTGCTGTTTTTAAAATGATTTCCACTTTCGGGCTCTGACCCATTTGCTTTCAAATCTATTTTTTGTAAAAACCATTTTAGGTGCCCAACCACAAGGACACCATGCTTAGGATCCTCATTCAGGTGACGAGTTGTAGCTGCTTGTGGAAGTTACATGACTTTACTTGTAGACGCTTCATCTATCTTGACTCTATATTCAAATTTATCAGTTGTAGGGCATGTCGCCCAGTTCTTTTAGAGGCATTTCATTTATTTCAGTTATTCGGACTTCTGGCATGTAATTAATTCAGGATTCAGACTTGTCATTTTATTTTCAGTTGTGGGATTGTTGTGAGGAGTTTTCCTTCGGACTCTTACATTTATTTGTTGGTTATTTCATTACTTCGTTATGGTGAATGGATTATGTTGTTCTTCCATTATTCTTTTATTGCATGTTAATCAGACTTAAATTAAAATTTGGCAACTTACTTTTTAAATACTAGGTGGTTAGTAATTATTAAAACGTTTTCGACAGTGATGCTATTAACTGAACCAACTTGGCATTTTGTATTGATTTAATAAAGGAGTAGCTACCCGGTATTTAATTAGTCGGGGTGTCACAAAAGGGAGAGGAAGAGTTAGAGAGAGAGTTTGAAGAGTTTTTACAAACCCTAACTCAATCTTGAACCAAATCCAAACCAGAAAATATTTTTCTAAGTATTTTTAGATCGATATTTGTGACGTTTATTCCTCTTCTGTCTTATATCTCTTTGCCAACTTAATCACATTGATTAAGTCTCTATTTCTTTGTATAGAAAACTGATATTTGATTTCTGTGATATAGGTCACTTAGTTATTTGCTAGATCTGATTTCTTGTTTCGAGAAATCTATTTTTTATTGGTTGTTTTCAAAATAAATGTTGTTTTGAAACCCTAAACCAACAAAACCCTTTCTGGTTTCTTCTTACTCAAACTTTCAGACTTAGATCTAGTTTGGTTTTTTAATACGTAAAAAAATCATACTTGTTATTCTTCTTTTCCTCATCTTATTCTATGTATAATTTAGAATTAAAATTGTTACATGATTTAATTACTTGAGTTAGAATAATTAATCATATGAGATATATTGTACTATAACGTAATAAATCAGATTTAATCGATTTTAATTTTTGCATGTATTAAAATTTTATTAGTTGGATAATAAAGTTTTTATTGATTTGATTAGATATATATGTTATTAGAAAAACTTGCATGAAATCGGAGTATCTTCATTTGCGCGTATGGCATTGTTTCATGGGTGCTCTCAGAAATTTCAAAAATTACTTCACCAAATGGGCCGAATCCGAGTCATACGCCATGCTGAATGCCAAAAAGTCAGCCAAGTTCATTCGAAAAAACATCATCGGTCGATACGGGGTCCCGTACGAGCTAGTGTCAGATAACGAGTTACATTTCGAGACAAAAGTCACAAAATTGGTCAACGAGTATGGGATTCAGAGACAAAAATCTTTTCCCTACTGATAGCAAACCAATGGTATAGTTGAAGACGCTAATAAGAACCTTAAAGCAATCATCATCAAGATGACTGAATGTTGTCAAGTTTGCATCGATCGGATCCATTACGCCTTCTAGGGCTACTGCACTTCAGTTCAGGCATCTACTGGGGCTACCCCTTACTCTCTGGTATACAACACGAAAGAAATCCCACCCATTGAACTAGAAATACATTCACTGCACATTATGATTTAAAGCAAGGTCAACGAAGAAGACTGGTATCAAATCCGTCTTGATGAATTGTCACTCTCGGAAGAAAGTAGACTAAATTCTTTATATCATATACAGGGGTAACGTCGTCGGATAGTGCAATCATTCAACAGGAGATTTAATGACTGTGGTGTTCAAGAAAGGGATTTAGCCCTCAAAGAAATCTTAAAACCTGTCTGGGACCCCATGGGAAAACTCAAGCCAAACTAGAGTGGCCTCTAAATCATAAGGAAGATCTTATCTGTTGACATCACTATGCTCACTAACCTCGATGGAGAAGAGATGACCCGATTAGTCAACATGTATTGTCTCCAGAAATTCTACGCCTAGTAAAAAATCTAAGCATGCTATGACTCCTCTCACCCCCCTTCTATTTAAAACAAATCTTCATTTTCCTCTACTAAGAACTACATTGGGTTTAATCCTCTAATAAAAAAGTTTCTTTAAAAAATGAAACTCAAATAATTTACAAAACCCTAAGACGTACGTAGGAAGCTCATACGCTGTACATGGGCATGTCCCCTTTCTTTTTCACACAATGCTATTCTTTTTTTACCTCCAAGAACATAATTTTGTTTTATCATTTACATGAACAAAAGGATTATGTATGAATTAGTGATTGGTATAGACAATTCAAATTTAAAACTCAACAAGAGGCACAATAATATAATTAAATTCCTTTTTTATTCCATTTTGGGAAATTTCGTTATGATAATAGAAAATATTAACGTAGGGAGTCAAACAACTACCCCCGTTAGCCTTACTTTCCTAAAAACAAATCCAAACCAAATCACTCCTAAACAAGATAACTAAAATATTCCAAAATTATCTCCCAACAAAATGACCAAATACATAATCAAACACATAAAATCTTCACAAAAACACTAGCTTCACAAAAGACCCTACCCACAGGTGCCAGAAGATCCAGCTTCATCATCATTTAAACCTTGAGGTCCCCAAACTTCCCCTGCCTGGATAGTATGCCAAAGTTGCTCCATGTAACGGTAAGCCCAGGTCAGATTAGAGGAATCCATTATGCCTCTGACCATAGTGTCAAACATGACAAACCATCTTTCCCCAATCTCTTTGCCCAATATCTTAACCACTACCTTCCTCTACATCCATTTCATATAGTCCCCAGAAACATGACAAACATTGCCAATGAATTGAGAGAGAGGGGTCGAGGGCCGATGACTCTCCCACAAAGAGCCTAAATGCATGTGCATGCTTCCGTTTAATCCTCTACAAGGAAGAAATTCAAGATACGGGAAGACACAATCTTCTCCCATCTGACTTGGCGTTGGTGCCGCGAGGGAAAATAAAAGGAGGTTTTTCGGAGGCCAACTAACTGAACATATTAGTATTCCCCCAGTTCTAGAATGGGATGAAACTCCCCCCACCAGACATAGACTAGAGAAGACATTGAGTTCCATGATCCACAAACTACTTTACCTAGTTCTTAATGTTCGAGCCAAAGCTGATGAAATAACAGGAGAAGTAATTCATCATAGCTATTAAGGGATATTCAAGGGGGATCGTAAAAAAAAAAACTCTCAGATAGCCACATGAACAGCATGATAGGACTACCTCTAAAAAATAAGAACAACTTTCCTGCCAAGTATTTAGACCGTTCAGGATTTCTTCCAGTATCACCACTACAGGATTTCCATGATATGACATCCATGCAGTAATGATAACAAGTTGAGGGTCCAACATCAGGTCCCCGATCACCAACAGTAGCTTTGAAGTTAAGCTAACGGCAAGGGCTTCGTCATATCTCGCATCATTAACATCTCGCAGATGCAAAGAATACAACATAGTTGGGAGCGAGAGCATTCCTCTAGTAACCAATGACCAAGCCGTCGAAGTTGAGATGTGGATAAGTTCCACCAACACTACTCGGGGAGACCGAGATAATTTAGGCATGCTCGCCGCCACACTTTGGTTTACCCCCAATATAGCAGAAAACTCCTCATAGGTCGGGTAGACCTTATCCAAGCCAAAAATGAAAAATATGATCCTCGGGGTACCAGAATTGTGCTGCCGTCGACAACATGATTTAGTTAAGAGGCTGGTTGGGCCACAAAGAAGCACGTTGCAGGTTAAATGCATCATAGTCTACATTGTATGAACACATAGCCTTTAAATTTCAAGATAAAAAAGAATTCCGCACTTATAGGAAGAGCCATGTTGGAAATAGTAAGACAAAAGGCAAGAAATAAGCAGGAGAAAGAAAATGGTGAATGGGTGAAGAAACCTCTCCACTTTCCCCCTTTTTATACTTGAAAAACTTGGATAAAGACAAGGAGACTGCAAAATACGGATGGAATGCTACCCCATCAAGGATAAAGTAGCTGAAGAAAGTGGAATCAAAGCTTTGGGGTGATTTGACAGGACTGGTATATTGATAGGTAGGACAAGGGGTATGCCTATCGACATCCCCCCATTTTTAGTAACTTCCATTTTTCCTTTTTTTTCAAAACTAAAAAACACAATAAAAAATAATTTTATTCCAAAAAAATTTGAAATTCTTCTCCCCTTATATTTAACTCATCTTGTTTCAAAATGAGTTCTCTTTTGAGTAATCCTTTTTACTGTCTCAGTAAACAAAGTAAAAAGTTCCTTTATATTTATCCATTTAAAATGAAGATAAATAAATAAAACTCCATTCATTTCATATATATTCGTATCACTACACATTTTTGAAGAAAAGAAGAAAAACAACGCGACTCGTCCCGATAGCCCAAACTTTCTTTTTCTCTCTCTCTCACTCTCTCTTTTTCTCTATGATTCCTCGTCATTGCGACGTGCATGCTTCCCCAGACGACGAGCTTAGGAGACTCCGCTACCCAATCCACATCTCTCCTTAGATGAAGAATATGGCACAAAATTGGAAGGAACTGGGATCGAATCCCGAATATGAGCTGTCGTAGAAGCCACCCAGTCTCGAATGTCCCTCAGCCATGTAGTCTACACCCATACATGCTGCAAGAAAAACAAAATGAGCAAATCATTTAGTCAATAGAAAAAGGGAAATCATAAATACAAAAGACAAAGGACAAAGATATACCTCTGGCTGGAGGACATTCTCCATTAACCCCAACACTGCCAAGAACATCGCATTAAGGCAATGCTGCATACTCACTGATACTCCCCTCCCCCTGGAAGTTTGATGTTGTAAGAAGGAGGAGCAAGCCAGAGCAAGGGAACCTCAGACGTTGTCATCACTACTGACGTCGACGCACCACAAATTTTATGGTAAGACCCCACTGGTCGATTCATACCCCAGCTTAAAGCCATAGGAGGCGGAGTGTAGGTCCCCGGATATTAAAAAAAAAACTTTTTCTTGTGCGGAATTAAGTTAAGGATGAATGCAAATCAACTTTCTCTTTTTGAAAAATTCTTTTTCAATTTTATCAAACCAAGTTGTGACACAAAATAACTTAACTAAATTTTATCTTGATTAATCCTAAACATGCATCTAGTGATTAAAGCAAGTAAAGATACCCACAATGCCGGATGTACGAGGAAAAACCCAAGATGGGAAAAAACCTCGGATAGCCTAAGCCAAACAATCACTATGAATAATGGTTTTACAAAGTCAAATGATAGTCTTATACAACGACTCGATCCCTATGATACTTAACACTCCTATGATCGTCTACCAATCTTCAGAGTGCTCACATAGAAAGTAACCTTATTCTATGATGCTTGTCCATAACACATGCCTCCGCGAGTGTCTCGGTGTCCACCGATATGGAATGAGTTTTCTACGATATTGAACATGATGTTCATCACTTCTCCACCACAAAACCAAGAATTACAATTGTTCAAGTGTTGAACAAAACCAACTTGGTGCAACAAGGATCACATAAACATTATGCTAATGAAAGCTCGGATCTTTGCAAACTCTAAGGATATGTTTAAGCCTTTGAAACCTTAGAACACATGTGCAAATAGGTTTCTGGATTGTAATTTTTTTTAATAATTCACACACTCCGAGGAAATAGAACACCTTTATTTATAATAAATTAAGGTAGTGTCAGAGTCTCGTTCGAACGAAACTCTATGTCGTTCAAACGACATGAGTTATCGTTCGAGCGACATCTCTTGTCATTTGAAAGATGTCGTCAGATAGAGTTTAATTAAACCATTTTAAAAACACAAATTTGATTAAAACCAACTCTTATCCAATTCTCATCCATCCTTATCTGACATAAACGAAATGTAAAAATTTTAAAATATTTTAGAAATTTTTTGTTTTAAAAATAACATCCTTATTTCTGTAAAATAAAATTCCTACATTCATTAACATTATGCATCCCTACCCGTGTGATCTCGGAATGAAATAAAACCTTGAAGATTCAAAATTGCACTAATTAAACTTCGGCATGAATAATTCTCTGTAGCTTTGCCCCAACATCTTCAATTAAATCTTCGACAAGTCATAGTCTCATAGTGATCGGACAATACAAATCTACCTATGAATCAAAAGTATTTTGTTATGAGAATAAGTCAAAACTACATTAAGACTCAATTAGAAATTTAATCCTTACAAATCTTCCCCTTTGACTATTCCCAGTCAAAACCAACAACAAAATGCCTAAGCCGAACCGTCAAGCCATATGACGCCTAAAACCCATCCCAAAAACCCCAAAACAAAATTACATCATCAGTACATGATAAGATTCTTCAATAACGGACTTGAAAGCATGAAAATATTTCAGAATGTCTGAATGTGATGTAGACTTGAAATCTCGAATATCTTTAAGCATACCTATACACATGAAACAGACAAATACGAAGTGAAGTATGGATGAAAAAATGATATAAATCAATATGAAATATCAATGTGAGTAAACAAGATACCAATATGTAAACATGATATAAACATGATACCAGTATGAAACAAAACTCACAAAACTCCCCATACATCACAAACATCTCTCCACCTTTTTGTCTCGAATAGACAATTTGGTGAAAAGATAAACAAATCTAACATGTGATTAGATACGAATTTGATAAAAAAAATTAATTAACTCATATTATGCTAGAAAAACATGTAACTACTAGCTAAAAATGATAAAGTAATTTCAAATAAGTAGCTAAAAATTAATGAATCACATAAAAATATATCAGTCTAAGTAAGTGTGATAAACGAATCTATGCAGTAAAATATGTCACCAATTAAAAGTGAACTGCATAAGCAGGAATCTAATACCAAAATATGAAACAATACGTAGCAGGGTACTGAAATAGAAAGACATCCAACCAAAAGTCAAACTCGTCAAAGCAGGTTGTCATTCGAACGAGACAAGGATGTCGTTAGAACGAACTAAGACATCGGTCGAACGAAATAGTATGTCGTTTAAACAGCATACTCAAATTTTCACAGTCTCCCACGTAGAAAGTAACCTTCTTCTATGATGCTCGTCTACAACATGCGCCTCCAAGAGTGTCTCGGTGTCCACCGATATGGCTGAAGTTGGCTACGATGTTGAACATGATGTACGTCGCTTCTCCACTGTAAAACCATCAATTACAATTGTTCAAGTGTTAAACAAAACCACCTTGGTGCAATAAGGATCACATAAACATTATGCTAATGAAAGCTCGGATCTTTGTAAACTCTAAAGATGTGTTTAAGACTTTGAAACCTTAAAAAACATATGCAAATAGGTTTCTGGATCGTAAAATGTTTTTCCAGAATGCACACACTTCGAGGAAACAGAACACCTTTATTTATAATAAATTAAGGCGGTGTCAAAGTCTCATTCGAATGAAACTCTATGTCAATCGAACAAAGTGAGTTCTCATTCGAGCGACATCTCTTATTGTTAGAAGGACGTCGTCAGATACAGTTTTAATTAGACCATTTTAAAAACAGAGTTTTGAATAAAATCAATTCTTATCCAATTCTCATCTGTCCTTATCTGACATAAACGAAGTGTAAACATTTAAAACATTTTAAAATATTTTTCATTTAAAAATAACATCCTTATTTTTATAAAATAAAATTTTGAGTTTCATTAACATTATGCATTCATACCTGTGTGATCTCGAAATGAAATAAAACCTTGAAGACGCGAAATTGGATCAACTAAACTTCGGCATGAATAATTCTCTGTAGCTTTGCCGCAACATCTTCCATTAAATCTTCGACAAGTCATAGTCACGTATTGATCGGACAATACAAATCTACCTATGAGTCAAATGTATTTTGTTCCGAGAATAAGTCAAAACTACATTAAGACTCAATTGGAAATTTAGTCCTTACACGGAGGAATATTCACCACATCATAGATACATGACAGAAACAACCATCTCTTCATGATATCAAGGTAGTCGTAGGTCACCACCATCTCCTTGTACGACGAATAGGGCTAGCCAATCATCGCCGTCGCCCGAGACTCCTCCGATATCTCTCGAACTCGTCTTATATACCTCGGGGGCATCGCTAGTGGGGATGACACCTCATCCTCCTTAATCTGTCGAATTAGTCTCTCCCATATACTAGGAGTATCCAAACACCTACCCCAACAATCGGTGCACATGTGCATGCATCCCAATCACCCCGTGTGCTGGATGGCCATCCTCTAGGGCTAGAAGGTCACCTATATTTTGCAAAGATAAAGACAATACTTGCACAAAGGAAACACCAAAGAAATGACTCAAGGGAGAAGATAAATAACTTGGTCACTCATTAGGACATTCAAGACCTAACGCATTGCAGCCAAGGAAAAATATTGCTTCGACTATCCTTTAGACTTCTGCCACCTATACATCTGACATAAGCCCTCCACTAACTCATCACGTAAACCAATCAAACGATCATTGAGACAGATCACCTTGTATGACCACATTTGTGAAAGGACAATAGTCAACAATTGGACCAATCAAAAACGAAATAAAATAAAATGCATAAAGGAAAATGAAAAAAAATAAAAATACCTCCAAAAGATACGTGGCTCCAGTAAAATTCTACCGACAACACCAGCTGAAAGCATCCAAAAATGAATAAAGGGTCTTTAAAGTCAGTCTTCCCAAGTCAAAGAGAGGGGTATTTGAAAACACCCTCAAGTATGGTAAAAACCATAAGTGGACGACGTCTCCGCTAAACGCCGCAAGAAAGCCTCCCAATAACAAAAGAATAAAAAAACGGGCCATCTAACGGACCTGTAGCTTGTTGGTCTCGTCAATCTGCTAACATATCAAAAACTCTCAAAGAAGAGATATATGGATTGAGTCCCCCGAGACTATCTATCCAACACCGCCTAGTTCCACCTACACCGCCGCTGGTGTCACCCTTAGGGATCGATCCACCTCTATCTGAAAACCCTGACCATCATTCCCCAGCAGCTGCTGAACCCCATACCAATAGGCACCTGCCTCTTCCCCTTCCCAATGCATCCCAAAAGATCATGCTACTACCATTTTTCAAACCTTTCAACCTGCCGATCAATAACCCCTTGAAATTTTATACCAAAAATCATAAAAAGGGCCAAAAAATTCCCAAAAATTCCCGAAAAATTACTAAAATTGCCAAATAAATATTAGAACATTTCTTCACCAAGAAAATCATTTTTCAAGTTCCCCAAATCCCTAGACAAATTAATACCACATTTTATCCCCAGCTTAAAACCCTAAAAATTAGCGCATCCATTACCACTCCCAAGCAAAATCGAGGAAACTTCAAACTCAGTAAAAATCAAATGCTCCTTAGTAGAGCTACCCATTTTCAGCAGAAATTGTCGAATTAAACTTGTAGACACCCCATTCTAATACCCCCCCTAACCTCTCCTTAGGTCCCTAGAACCTCCCTTCACCATTGTAAACCCAAGTTATAACCAGGGTACTGACCTAAAGGTCATCGAGCACTCCCAGCCTCCGTTTGACCAAAAGTCAAACTCTTTAGCTCGAACAAGACTAAATGAATATTTGAAGGTCACTAAATACCCTTTCCAATGGTTCGTCCCGATCCCAATTTTGACTTACAGTGCGGACGAATGACCCGTTTTCCCTAAAAACTCGATCATGAGGTCACCAGACGCTCCCAGGCTCGATTTAAACAAAGTCAACTCTTCATCTCGACCTATAGTAAATGAATACTTGAAGGGAACTAAACTCAATTTCCAGTGGTCCAACCCGTGTGCAATTTTGGCTTACAGTACGGACGAACGATCCGTTTTACTCTGAAAGGTCACCGAACGCTTTAAGGCCCCGGTTGAATGAAGTCAACTCCCCGAACCAGGTCAAACTATTTGGAATATCAAATTACATATCCTAATCATTCTAACGGTCTACCCCATGCACAATTCTAACTTACCATGTGGACGAACGATCTGTTTGCGTCTGAAGTTTCCTCGTCCAAATTCTTGATGAACGCTTTCGAGCCACATTTGACCCAAAGTCAACTCCCGGACCTGGGAGTAGTTCGAAAGACTTTTAAAGGTCTATGAAATACCTTTCCAATGGTTCACCCCATACATGATTCGGATCAATGTTTCACGCTCTATGACTGATTTTCCAAAGGAACCTGAAAGACACTTCCAAACGGCAGGTTCCAAACCCTGCCTATCGACAATGTGCCTAAACGCGTCCCTCTTGGGAGCTCTTTGGCCGGCATCATTGATGAGGTGAAAAATATAGAGAGACGGAGTCTCCAGTCTATTTTACTGCCTATCGACAATGTTGCACGCATCACCCATACTTGGTATACCATTGGTACTCATACTTTGCTCCCTTTTGGGCATGATCAAGAAAAATACTTTAATAAGATACTATTAAGAGAACCATGCATGATTCACATGATATCACCAAAGATCATTGTGATTGACCAAATTTTACCCAGTAACTGGAGGGTCACTTCGTGATGGACACTGGTCTTGTAGGGCGTAGTTAGCATAAGCAATATGACCCTCACCTTACATTGGCCAAGTACCTTTGACGTGTATCAAATGGGTCCCCCGCATCGTACCACTTGACCAAAGTCATGACGGAGGTATATCGTAGGGAGCTCGTTCACGTACGCAGAGTATATCGAATTCTCTCTCATACGTATTATCCCCATGAGGTATATAAAAAGGCAATTCACGTACACTCAGGTATATCAAATGGCTTGTTCACACTTACCGATTACCCTCAAAAGAAAGACGTATATCGTGAAAACCACGCCAAAGGGGGGAACCCATTACGATTCACCCAACCAACTGTATATCATGAGGAATAGTTAAACAAGGTTAAAGAAGATCTCAAGATGCTGACTAAGAAGTTCGACCAAGTCAGAATCTCTGAAAATTACATGGACTACACCCACATGTCTCCTTATCCTAAGGCAAGGTTACCAGAGAAGTTTAAGATTCCGAATATCGAGAAATTCGGAGGAAGTGGACCCCCGATTATCCATCTTCGTAGTTATCACCGTTTTATGACTCTCTTAAGGGCTTTTGAAGAGGTGATGGCCCAATTATTTCAGCAAACTTTGAAGGATAGCGCTCTATGATGGTTTTTGTCTTTCGAGGAGTCCCGAATTCGTAGTTGGGAGGATGCAGGCTAAGAATTCATGTCGTAGTACAAATATAATGAAGAGATTGAGGTCACCCACCGTGATTTAGAGGTTCTCAAATAAAACTCTGGGGAATCAGTCAGTAACTTCATAGCCCGATGGAGGGAAAAGGCACCCATTAGGACCAATCGACCATCCGAGGAAGAATAAGTCAGCATAGTGAAGAAGAATTTATTGCCCCATGTCCGAGCAACCATGGGAGGACAATACTATCCCCACTTTCGAGCTCTCAGAGAAGCATGAGTAGAAATCTAGGAAGGTCCTGCTAAAATATAGGTTAAACAAAAGAAAGTGTCTGGACAGTTCACTCCCAGAAAATATAACAAACATGCCAGTGCTGCAGTCTCAACCATCAACAACGTCTCTCAACCAACAACTTTGTGGGCACTAAAAATTCGCCCTGTTCCAGTATGAAAGCAATACACCGAGCTCCATGCTCCCTTATCCAAAGTTTATCGAGCCCTGTTAAGCCAAAACCTCATCAAACCCTTGGATCCCCGTCCATTGCCAAATCCAATTCCAAGAAACTTCAAGGTAGATTCCCATTGCACCTTTCACCAAACCGTTGGTCATACCATTAACCAATGCTTTAACCTTCGAAACATAATCCAAGGTCTAATTGATTGGGGTACCATTGCCCCACTAGCCAATCCTAAGCCAAACACTACTCACAACCCACTCCCAAATCATACCAATGTTATTTTCTTAGAAATGAAACCAAAATTTGATCCCTCAACTCAAATCACACCCATACACTCTCCCAAACCTCTCCAAACTTGCCCATATTTCCTCCTACACCCTATTAGCCTCGTTGATCAGGCACTGTCGCTCCTTACCAGAGCATGCATCACTATCCATACCCGTTCTTAAAATGTTAAACCAACTCCTTATCATAAGTGTTAAACCAACTCCTAGAGTTTGGGCTAAAATTTCCCTCACAGATGATCATTGATTGCCAAAGGTTCAGTACGCTATTCTTGGAAGCACGCAAATGGGCCCGAGAGTCAGAAAGTTGGGTAGTACCAACCGATGAAGTCAGCCTGGATGATGTCGTCCATTTCATGGTAGAATCATTAAGGCAAACCAATGATATTTGCAATACGACCGAGTTACTTCATACTCTAAAGTTACAAGGACGCCTAGTCCTTTCACCCTTACATATCCCCACAAAATGGGAAGACCTATATGAGGAATCCATCGAAGTTGTGGAATGCATTCACTTTACATGGAAAGACAGAGTTGTTGCCACCGGATGGGGGGGGGGGGGGACATAATTCGAAGATTCGAATGAAGAACAAGTTTTTGAGAAAACTGGTCCGGTAGCCGATATGTGTGGGATTATATCATTTGAGGAGGACCTCAGATAAATAAATAAGGTAGCTGAACTACCCAAGATCGACGAAGAAATAGGGTTCATGTTCTTCCCTTCTTCAGTAAATCACATGAATAGATCACGGAGGCATTACTTGATCCCAAGCTCACTACCAACCAATGATAAGGGGAAGGGAGTTGAAAACCTTCCTATGCCAGAAATGACCTCCGAGGAGAGAAAGATCCTCGATCAACTGAAGAAAACATAGGCTAAGATCACTCTATGGGGGCTTTTCATGCCTTCCCAGCGGCACAAAAATACTTTGATCAAGTTTCTCACTAGACCCACAGTTCCTCCCTCTATTGCACCAAAAGAAGCAGTAAATTTAGTCAGATCCTTGACCTCTACCCGAATGCTATCCTTCGCTGAAGAAGTAATCCCCAGAATTAAGCCAAACCACAATCATGCACTCATAATCTCCGTAGAAGTTATGGGGAAGATCGTACCACTCTCTCTTGTCGATAATGGATCCTCCTTGAATGTCTGCCCTTTCATAACCTTCAAATGCTTAGGACTGAAAGAAAGTGACCTTTCTCCAACTTCTGCTACTGTACGTTCCTACTATAATACCTTTCGAGAGGTGACGAGATCCATAAAACGTGTAATAGGGGTTGGCCCTATAAACCCCATCATTAAATTCCAAGTATTGACATCCCAACTTGTTTCAACCTGTTACTCGAACGACCTTGGCTCCATAGTATCAAGGGTGTATCTTCCTCACTGCATTAGAAATTGAAGTTCTTCGCCGATCGATGAGTCATCACCATTTTGGGAGATGACGATAATATCGAGGGTGCAAGTACCAGCAGTCCAATCCTTGAGATACAGCACGGGTCAAATTATATGCTCCTATCAGGATTCCGAGCTGAGCCACTCCTTCTCTCGATAGGGGACAATTTTAAAGAAAGGGTTTGTCCAAAATACGACCCTCATGGTAACATCAATGTGATTCAAATGTTTAGAAACATGCACTCCATGCTCGGACTGGGGCTAGGACAAAGACATCAAGGGATACTTGATCCCATTGAACTGAAGAAAGATTTCCCTCCTTGTTGTTTTGGGTATCAACCATCAGAACAAGAGCTCAGAATGATCCACCAGTCTCAACCAAAGAGAAGACTAGACTACATCTAGACCATCTCGAGTGACTCCGTGAATGGACGATTCATTAAAGAGGTTGAGAATTGCCCCTTTTGTGACTTTTTGGAGCCATGGTATGACCATAGAGACAAAAAGATGAAACCCAGAATGGAGATCTTTTTTTAAGATAACTACCCATGGGCCAAAAGTTCCCAACACCATATACAACCTCTCATCAGAGATACTGAAGATTGTAAGGGTAGTCACTTTGAGGATTCGTTTGACTTAGGGACACTAGGGCTGACACTCTGCATGGTTTATTCAGACACTACATCACTGGATCCATCCCACCTGATTAAAGCTGCTGATACACCTCTCCTGAACTAGCATGATGCGCCAGTTCTACCTGTTGAAATCTCACCAAACCCTAAATGTTTACGTCATTTCGTCTTCTATTATCTATCCTTGCTCAAATGTAATCGAGATCTCCTTTGATGAGGTTATCAATGTTATTTTTTCTATCAATGAAATAAATAAAGATTTTGAGTATCTTATTGTGCCTTACATTAACTATTTAGATTCTAATTAAACTTTTGATAATGACGATTTTGCAAATGAACAATTCTTAACTGATCTAAATAAGGTTAATAACAAATAACAAAGCCGCGTTCAAGTTAACGAAGAAGAAACTATTATTATTAACCTCAGTTCTGGTAGCCAACTGTGCGAGATTAGGATAGGGGCTAACCTTGACGAGCATGAGTGCACCCAACTCGAAGAATTATTAAACGAATTCGCGGTTGTCTTCGCATAGTTCAATAACGATATGCCCGATATTGATCCTGAAATAGATCAATATGAGATCCCCACTCTTCTAGATTACAAGACGATTAAATAGAAGCAGAGAAAGCTCCGCATCGAATGGTCGCTCAAAGTCAAAGAAGAGGTGGTCAAACAGTTGAATGTGGGTTTCATTTGTGTGATCGAATATCCTATATGGTTAGCCAACATAGTGCATCTGCTGAAATCAGGAGGGAAAGTTCGGATATGTGTAGACTATCGGGACTTGAACAAAGCCTCTCCAAAGGATGATTACCCGCTACCCAATATCGACATGATCGTTAAAAACGTGGCCAGCCATGCTCTCAAGTCATTCATCGATGGGTTTTTTGGATACAACCAAATCAAGATGCACGCAGATCATCAAGAAAAAACCGCGTTCATCACCCCATGGGGAACCTTTTGCTACACTGTTATGCCATTTGGTCTCAAGAATGGTGGGGCTACCTACCAGAGGGTTGCCATAACCATCCTGCATGATTTAATTCACAAAAAAGTTAAGGTCTATATGGATTATATGATTATTAAATCCAAAACTAGAGAAGGCCATGTTCCCGCTCTCCGAAATGTGTCTTCGGTGTTACAAAGGGAAAACTTTTGGGATTCATGGCCAGTCTAAAAAGGATAGAATCAAATCCTGCCAAGCTAAAAGACACACTTGAGATGCCATCTCACCTCCATTTATGAATCAATTTTCAAACTCCTTCGAAAGGATTCAACCAATGTTTAGAACGAGGCCTGCCAAGAAGACTTCGACCGAATCAAACAATACCTGACTCAACCTCCGATACTCATGCCACCACATCCTAGTCTCCCCTTGATCCTATACCTAACCATAACCGACACTGCAGATGGGGATTTGCTAGCTCAATACCTTGAAGTTTCCCACAAAGGAAGATCCATCTATTACGCCAGTTGTAAATTGGCTGTGTACGAATTCTACTACACCGCTTTGGAAAAATCATGCATCGCACTTGTTTGGGTGGCCCAAAAGTTGCGACACTACATGCTCGCCTTCCCCATTAAACTTGTATCTCGAATGGACCCCATCAAGTACCTTCTTGAGAAACCCACCTTATCAAGTTGAATGGCTTGATGGTTGATGCTCTTAGCCGAGTTTGATATCGTGTACGTCACACAAAAAGCCATGAAAGGAAGAGCCATCTCTAATTAACTTGATGATTACCCTATGGAAGAAGACGGTGACTGGATTTGTGAATTCCCAGATGAAAATATCCTTTACGTTGCTCAAGACGACCTCCAATGGAAAATGTTCTTTGATGGCGCTGCCAACAAAAAGGGATTTGGCAATGGGATACATCTGATCACCCCCGATGACTCCCACACTCCCATCACCATCAAATTGGATTTCCCCTACACCAACAACATGCCTGAATACGAGGCATGTACAGTAGGCCTCAAATTTTCTCTCAAGAAAGGTATCTAATGCCTAGATGTCTACGGGGATTTTGCCCTCATCATTGCTCAAGTGCTCAGAAAATGGAAAGTCAAGGACAAGAAACTTTAAACCTTCCACGCCCACTTAGAAGAATTACCCTCCCATTTCCAAGACATCACCTTCCACTACCTACCTCGATTAAAGAATAACCTATCCAATGTCCTTGTTACCCTGGCCTCTATGGTCAACATGCCCGAAGGAATAACAATGGCTCCCTTCCTGGTCCAAACGCAAGATAAACCAACCCAATGATACCACATTGAGCTCATCACCAAATAAGATGTCGAGCTAGCGAACTGGTGGTATTATGATATCTATCACCTCCTCAATCATGGTAAGTATCTTGAGGGTTCCAACAAGAAAAATTGGATAACCCTTCGAAGTTTGGTCGCCCAATACATCATCTGTCGATATGGGGTCCCGTACGAGCTAGTGCCAAATAGTGGGTTGTATTTCGAGGAAGAAGTCACTGAGGTGGTAAATGAGTATGGGATTATGAGAAAAATCTTATCCCTACCGACCTCAAACCAATGGTGCTGTCGAAGCCGCTAATAAGAACCTCAAAGTCATCATCAGCAAGATGATCGAAAGTTATTGAGATTGGGACGATCAATCCAATACACCCTTTGGGGCTATCGAACCTTAATCTGAACCTCTACTAGGTCTACCCCTTACTATATAGTCTATGTAATGTAAGCATTCCTACCCATGGAGCTAGAAATACCCTCGTTACATGTCATGCTTGAAAGTAAGGTCAGTGAGGAGGATTGGCATCAAAGCCGCCTCGACGAGCTATCACTCTTGGATGAAAGGAGACTAAAGGAATTGTATCAAATACAAGGGTACGATCGTCGAATAACACGTTCATTCAATAAGAGAGTCAAGGACCACGGTGTTCAATAAGAGGATTTAACCCTCAAATAAATAGTAGAGCCCATCTGGGACCCCAAAGGGAAATTCAATCCCAATTGGAGTGGCCCATACATTGTGAAGAAGATCTTGTCTGGCGATGCCGCCATGCTCACCGACTTACACGGAAAAGATATGGCTCATCTAGTCAACCTGGACCGTCTCAAGAAATTTTACCCCTAATCCAAAATCCCGGCGCGCTATGGCTCTTCTCATCTCCTTTCTATTCTAAAAAAAACCTTTCATTTCCCTCTACCCAGAACTACGTGGGCCTAATCCTCTGCCATAAAAACATTTTCAAAAGAATTAAAAATTTTCAAAACCCCCCAGAGGTACATAGCAGCTCATACATCTTACATGAGCACGACCCCTTCTTTTTTCACAAAAACTATTATTTTCTTATCTCCAAGAATGACCGTTCACTTTAACATATATTTGAACAAAAGGATTATGCATGCCTTAGAGATTGGTATAGATAACTGAAAAATACAAATTTCATCGAAAGGCACAACGGGATGATCAAAACCTTGTTTATTTCCATAATAAGAAATTACAGTGCAATTACATAAAGGAATGGATAACTCCCTCCCCCCCACTTATTTCTCTGTAAAAAGACAAATAAAATAAACCAAACTTATTTCTCTGTAAAAGATAAAATCTCCAGGAGTCCTTCCCACAGCTACCATATGAGCCCGCTCCATCATCATCATCTACATCCTGGGGTCCCCAAACTTCCCCTACTTGAATAGAGTGCCGCAGATGCTCCATGGACCGATAAGCTCGAACCAGCCTCAGAAAAACTACCACACCTCCCTCCATAGTATCAGATAAGCCAAGTCACCTTTGTCCAGTCCCCACTACCAACATCTTGCTAACTAATCTCCTCCACAACCACTTTATATAATCCCCAGGGATGTGCCAAACTCTCCCAACAGACTGCGAGGGATAGGTCGATGAACGTCGACTCTCCCACAAAGAGCGAAGCCACATGCGCAGACGCTCCATGAAATCTTCTACCGGAAATAAGTCTAGTGTCCGAGGTGGCACGATCTGATCCCAGCCAAATTAGTGCAGAAGCCGCTAAGGAAAATAAAAAGAGGTTTGTCTGAGACTAACTAGCAGGACATACGGGTATTCTCCCAGTTCTAGAATAGGAAGCAGTTACCCCTACCAAAGTACTGACTAGTATGGATTTAGATCCCCATCCTCCACGAACCGTTTCTCCCAACTCTCAATATCCAGTCCAACACTGATGAAATGGAGCAAAAAGAAATTGGCTACAACCGACAAAGGGTATTCCGAATGAGTCACCGAGCGGAATCTTTCAGACAACCACATGAACACCATCATAGGGCTACCCCTCAGAAAGTCAGAATGACCTTCTCGCCAGGCATCTAAGCCATTCAAAGTGTTTGCCAGTATCACCGCCGTAGGATTGCGACGGTAGGACATCCATGAAATAATAGCTGCAAGTTGTGGGTCCACAAGCAGCTCCCCAGTCAGCAGTAGCAATTTTGAAACCAAGCCTAGAATGACAACTCTGGCATATCCAAAATCACCAACCTCTTGCAAATGCACGGACCGTAACATCATTGGAAGATAAATCAAACCTCCATCCACTAGTGATCTGGACGCAGAGGATGAAACACAAAGAAGACCGATCAACAACTCCCGGGGAGAACGGGAAAATTCAAGCAGAGCCACGGTGACGCCAAGATTTATCCCGAATATGGAAAAAAATTCCTCATAAGTTGGACAAACTTCTTACAAGACAAAGAAGAATACATGGTCTTCGGGGTACCATAATTGTATCGTCTCCATCACCATATTCCAATCTATGGACCGATTACATCATAAAGAAACTCGACGCATGTTGTAAGCATCGTAGTCGACGTTATAGGAGCACATCACCTCTAAAGTCTCGAGGTAGTTATCAAACTCAACACTAATAGGGAGAAACATCTCATATAATGAGAAAGTAAGAATGTGAAGGTGTGAGAAAAACATTCCACTCTTACCCCTCTTTTATAATTGAAAACTCCCACAAAAGACATAACCCTTGTAGAAATTGGAGGAAATCCTACCCCATAAGGTACCAAAGGCTTAAGAGGGCACTAATCAAAGCTTTAAATTGATGGTACTGGACTGACCTGCCGATAGGCAGGACAAGGTGCTTGCCGATCGGCAACCCCCTACTTCTGGGAATTTTCCTTTTTCCTCTTCTATGAAAATTCAGAAAACTCAAAATAAATTGATATTCTCAATAGAATTTCAAAAATCCCCTTTTCATATTTATATAAATCATCATTATGAATTAAACATTCTTTCAAACTTCCAAAAATATCTTACGGTCTTATCAGCAAAGTAAAAAGTGCATGTGCATGCATTCATTCACCATTAACAAAAGATAATAAAAAAAACCTCATTGTATTGCATAGATATGTTTTTTTGTTACATCATTTTTGCAGGAAAATAAACAAAAGAAAAAAAGAATGGGACTCAGCTCGAACCCACATTCTACCTCTCTCTCTCACCTAATCTTCACCTCTCTCTCCTAAGAGCTTCCACTCCTATGACCCACACTCTCTTTACTCGACGACGAGATGACGCACCACCGCTACCTGAACTAGACTCCTCCCCAGATGAGGCACACGACACCAAGAAGGATGGAATAGGAACCGCATCCTAAATATGGGCAGTCATCAAAGATATCCAGTCCCTAATATCCCTCCACCAAGTGGTGGACACCCAAACGTGCTGCAAGAAAAGGTAAAATAAGTATCAAGGAAAAAAAAAGATCAAAAAAATCCAAAGGAGAAGAACATAGAGATATACCTTAGGATGAAGAACCTCCTCTGTCAAGACCAACTCCTTCGAGTCCATCAAGTGAGGATGATGTAGCATAGTCACCATCCTTCCATCAGCCCGCCAGATATTGTATGAAGGAGTATGCAGCCGCACAGATGTCGAAGGACCATCACCGTTGTGGGAGGACCCCACTAGATGACTCGAACCCGCAGCAGGGAAGGGCAGTTCATCATATATGTTGGGCACCATCATCCAGCTCATCACAAAGTCATATAATACGGCACAACCGCATCAGTGTACAACAGGTAAGACTCTCCAATCATCATCGCGATCCTCGCATCCTCCGACAGTAGTCGCTCCCGCCTCATAGACATAGGGGGCCTCACAAATGGCACCACCACCTCCCCCTCAGCAATCTATTAGACCACCCGATCCTCGAGATACCAAGAATCTCCAAACTCATGCGCCAGCAAATGCCTCATCTGTGCATTTACTCCAGTCAACCCAATGTCCTGAACGGTCGTCCCTTAAGGGTAAAAGGTCACCTGAAAAATACTCAGAAAATTCCTAAAAATATCAGAAAGGATTTAGAACATTTTCACTAAGAAAATTTCACACTCCCCCAAGAGGAAGCCCTATTTACCTAGCATAACTCTCAAAAGCCAAGCGAATCTCTCCCCGGCAACGTCCCTAAAGGACCTCCAAATTTTCCAAAACTTCAAGATCGTATCCTATTTCCTAAAGGTCTCAAATTTCCATGAGAAATACGTTCAAACCCTGGACCACCTAATCACTTCCCCAGCATCAGATTGGATGTTCCCCCGATAAAGTCTCCAAAAGACACAAGGATTTCCCCAATAATCGACTCTCCAGCTCAAATCAAAATCACGAGGTAATTTTCCCAATAGAGTTCCCTAAGAACTTCACACCTTAAGCCTAGAGAATTGGCTTCAAACATCAGAATTGGTAATCTCAACTTAAGCCCGCATAATTGTCTTCGACTCGCAGAATTGGTCATTTCAACTTAAGCCCACAGAATTGGCTTTGACCCGCAGAATTTGTCATCTCACCTTAAGCCCGCAGAATTGGCTTCGACCCGCAGAATTGGTCATCTCATCCTTAAGCCCGTAGAATTGGCTTTGACCCGCCAAATTAGTCATCTTAACTTAAGCCTGCAGAATTGTCTTCGACCCATAGAATTGGTCATATCAACTTAATCCCACATAATTGGCTTCGACCCACGTAACTGGTCACCTTACCTTAAGCTCGCAGAATTGGCTTCGACCCATAGAATTGGTCATCTCACCTTAAGCCCGTAGAATTGGCTTCGACTAGTAGAATTGGTCATCTCACCTGAAGCCCGTAAAATTGGCTTCGACCCGTAGAATTGGTCACCTCACCTTAAGCCCGCAGAATTGGTTTTGACCCGCAAAATTGGTGATCTCACCTTAAGCCCGCAGAATTGTCTTTGACCTGTAGAATTGGTCATCTCACCTTAAGCCCGCGGAATTAGCTTCGACCCACAGAATCAGTCATCAGAACCTAAGCCCTCAGAATTGGCTTCGACCCGCAGAATTGGTCACCCCCATCATTACTATAGGTATTCAGAATTAACCTAAATCTTTGGTCATCACTTCCTTCAAGACCATCCCCATCATGCCCCTTTAAGCCCATTGATTTGACTTTGACCCATAGAATCATTCACCCTCATCTTCAAGCCCTAAGAATTGGCTTCAACCCGTAGAATCCGTCATCCTCATCCTTAGGTCCTTAGAATCGAACGTGACCCCCCATGTCATCCACTTTCAAAGGCATCATGTGGTGTCTATTCAATGGCTTTTGTTTATTCCAAACTCACCTGTCAAGGGGATCTGTAGACACCCCATTCTAATACCCCCTGACCTCTTCTTAGGTCCCTAGCACCTCCCTTCACCATTATAAACCCAAGTCATACCTCGGGTATTGACCTAAAGGTCATCAGGGACTCCTAGGCTCTGTTTCACCAAAAGTCAAACTCTTCAGCTCGAACGAGACTGAATGAATCTTTAAAGGGCACTGAATCCCCTTTCAAACGCTCCATCTCGTGCGTAATTCTGGCTTACGGTGCGGACGAATGACCCATTTTCCTCTGAAACTCGATTAAGAGGTCATCGGACACTCCTAAAAAAACAGCGTTTAAAAGATTAATAACAAAAATTTATACTTTCAGTAAACTCCGAAATAAACTCATTGGATGAAACTCTTTTCAAAATAAACACTAGAAGTGTTAAAATAATTTTTCTGAATATGATCTTTAGACTTAGTAAAAACCTCAATTAAGTCTCGAGTTTAATATTATAGGCCAAAGTAATTAAGAACACTTAAAGCAAATTAACATGCGATTTTTTAACGTGGTAAAACCCTAAAATTAAGGAAACGTCCACGTCTCCCTCTACGGAGCAAAATGAAAAATTCCACTAAAATCACAACCAAGTTACAACCTAAAGCATGAAACTAAGAACCAAAATACAAGAACAGAAAACGCACCTACCCAAGTTACCCCACTCTTAAAGGCATTCTTTCTTGATTTGTTCTTCTCCACGCAGCTTCCTTGTTGTCCTTAAATCCCAGATTTTTGCAGCCCCAACAAACAAAATATCTGACCAAGAACCACAAATCCTATGTGTTCGTGTGAGAGTGATAGTGTTTGTGAATAAACTAAATGTGTAAAATGCTTCTCGCCCTCTTGATGAATAATACAAGAAAATACCTAAAAATTACAAGCCACTTCTATATGCAATGAAGGTAATTTCAAATATTCTTTGAACAATATGACTTCAAGAAATTTTCAGATCTGTCACAAAAAAAAAATATTTCAAGATTTTGTTTCAAACAAATTTTATTTATTATCAATCTGATTTCACAAAATGTGAAACAATATTTTTGAAACCAAAATTATTTTAGATCTGAGAATATGCACAAAACAAATAATAGAAGTCAAATTTCTCAAAATAAATTTGAGATTACTTATCTTGGATCAAACAGCAACAATAACCACAAATTAAAATGAGCCAAGAAAAATAAATTCAAGAACCCTAAAAAATCTTACAAGTGATCTAAATGGGTTCTTAGAGAGATATAACGTTGAAGAAGGTCTTCAATATAAACACACCACCAATACCCCAATATTAAACAAATCCCCAAAGAATTTAATTCTAATGTGAATGGGTTTACTGTTTGGATTGCTTGGTCAATAGAAGACTTGTTGTGTATTTGGGTTTGAAAAAGATAAAGAATGTTTCTCTCTCTCTCGGGTTTTTCAATTTGAAAAACCGACCTGCTCTCTCTCTTCTCAATTTTCTCTCTTGGATCTCTCTAATGGAGATGAGACTCTCTCTCTCGTTCTCTGTTTTTCTCACAGCCCTCTCTCTCTACAGATGTGCCGCCTATACTCTCTCTATAATTTCTCTCACAGCGTCGCTTCTCTCTCTCTCTCTGAAATCTCTAACTTCAAAACACAAACCCTAGAGATGTTTTTATATTCAGATCCAAGATCGGTTATAAGTGGACGGCTGGGATTTCCTCTCGTCAAACAGTTATAATCCAGGGGTTTGAGATTGGTTTGAAAGATCGAGATGGGTTTCGTGTTTACCAAGAGTAAATCCAATGGTATAGGGATTGGGCTGAAATGAGTATCTTACGGTTTTGGGGTAGCTGCCACTGATTGGCTGAAAAAGATACCACACGAATTGAGATTGGATGTACTGTTTCCGTCGATTAAGATCGGGATCAACTGTAGACTGTCCTGCTCTCGGATTGGATCTGAACAAGTGACAAGGATTGAGGCTTAAACGAGCTGGACCGTTGATGAAATGAAGGGACACGATCCTCACAGCTCAAATGGAAAGGACGATTTGAAGAGAGAAAAAAATGCAAAAAGCGTTGCCAAAAAACTAATAAAAAATACTTCAATATTCACCGCAAAAGGTTTTCACCCAAAAAAATATATTTCAATTTTAGCCCTAAACATATTAAAACAAAAGTTTAATTAATCAAGAAAATTATTTAACATGATTAAAAAAAAATTAAATGACTTTTAAAAAATATGTTTTCACAAGGTTTTAACCACTAAAAATTGTGCACACATAAAAAATAAATATGCATTTTGTGTTGTGTGTGTACTAATGTGGTTTAAGAAAAAAATACTTCCCTTTGTCGTTTGTCTCTTGGAGCTTGGACTGGGATACTTTAATTAAGCTTGATGCCTTTTTCGAGATAGAGTACCTCGAAAAAATCTAAAACGATTTTGTCTCGATATCCAAACTAGTTGGAACTCCTATATGGCAAGGAACCAAGTAGGTCAACCATATAGTGTGTTCTCAATCTCCCCCTTTTGATATTGGAGACAAAATTCCCTTGAGTATCCTGAACTCGTGGGTGAAAATAAAAATCGTAGATTTCCTATACAAAAGTTTTTATCTACCCATTCCCATCCTAGAACCGAAAATAAGGTAAGAAAATACATTACTCAATTACAATACAGGCCAATACCCTAATAAATGGGACAAGCTATATGATCGGGTCTTAAAAATGCCTGAAAAAGATAAACACTCAATGGCATATTAGTTGAGTTAGTACAAGATGAGATATTCATCGCAGCACAGGTACTCAAGTTCTTCTCCCCCAATTTTGCTCAAATATACAACAGGGTAAAAAGATATAAACCAGGAGAATATGATATAATGCGACAACACAAACAATAACATATGCAAGGGAAGATACAAGGGTCTCCTACATTAAACAGATATTAGGATGCGTTTTTTTTCATTTGAGAAATGACCATGCCCTAAATCCTCAGAAACCTATTATTAGCATGCAACTACCGAGGATATGTATGATGTGTTGAAATAAGTAAGAACTATCATACTAGTAGCATTATGAAGATATGCATATCGAATATCATCAACAGGTTTGAAATTCTTCCTAAGGTATACATGATCAATCATATGACAAGCCGTTCGAACAACTTTGGTAAAAAATACTTAGGTAGAAATTTCACATGTAGCTTAACCTTAGCCATCTCTTGTAAGGTTCTACCTTTCCTATCAGTGATGCCATTCTGCTGAGTTGTCTTAGGCGCATTAAATTCATTTTTATATCTATTGCCTTTACAACATTTTGTAACACCCAAATTCTGAACTTTCTTTTTTGAGGGGTTACTTATTTTCCCTTCCTGACGCGGACCACAGACGGGTTTAAAAGAATTTTTTATTCTTGGAAATCCTCTAACAATCTCATGGAAACTTTTCTTATGAAGATTATCAAAATTTATTTCCAATTTATTATAGGATTCAGACTTAGGAAGGATTGTGTAACAGTTATCGTCATTTTTGTTTCCTATTAAAATACACTTTCCCTTTTCATTAAAAATTTTACAATCAGTTTTATAAAAGGAAACGGTATGATTGGAATCAAAAAATTGAGATATACTAAGCAAGTTAGCCTTGAGATCTTTAACTAGGAGGACATCATTTATCATGGGGAGACCTTCCTCACACAATGTTCCCTTACCTATGATCTTAGATGAAACTCCATCACCAAACATAACACTACCTCCAAGGAAGTTTTTGTTTGTTTGTTAATTTAGTTTCATCTCCGGTCATTTATTTTGAACATCCGGAGTCAAGATACCATCCGGATGAAGTGCTTGGTGCCTTAATATCAGATATGACAATGTTGCACTTGAGCTGGGGTAGCAAGTCATCTTTTCTAATCCAAATAGACCTAGTTTTAAGAGTTTGATTGGCCTTAGATTTAGAAAAGTTTTGATTGGTCTTTCTAAATGGTTTCTTCTTAGTTTTGGGCCCTCCCTTCTTTTTATAGTTAGAGTTGTGAGTGGCCTGTCTAGGGAGAACATAAGTATTCCTACTCTTTCTAGAATAGTTAAAGTTTGAATAAGTAGGTGTATACAATCTCTTTTGAAAACATTCGGCAATAGAGTGGCCGTAGACATCACAGTATGAACAATATTGACGTGTGGAGGACTTGACTTTATTACTAAAGTCTTTGAAGATAGGTTTATCTATAATAGGAATGGTCATCCAAGTGTTATTGACTTTGGGTTTTTGATAATTGTTTCTAACAGGTGGACATACGTACTTAGCTGGACCATTAGATTTTGGCTTTTGAGAATCATCACTTTGTTTTACCTTAGAGACATTTTTAAAACAATTTTCTTTCTAAGTGTTTTGAGAACTCTGGCCTTGTTTTACAAAAATAACATTTTCAGGAGAAACATTTTTGCTAGTATAAACTTTTTCTCCAAATCCAAAACCAGATTTATCTTCAGAATCAAACTTGCTTCCTACAATAATTTCTTTGTAGGACTTAGCATGAGTTTCAAAGTGTAAGCATTGTTAAACACGTTTGAAACTTTTTGCTTCGATTCTTCAAGTTCTACCAAGGTAGACTTGTATTTTTGTTCCAAAATAATATTTTTCTCAGAAAGATCTTCTATTTTTGCGGAAAATTCTTCAATTTCAATCTCATGGGCAACATATTGTGCTGTAAATTCTTCAGCGTTCTCCCTAATAGTCTGGTTAAGTAAATCAATATGCTCATTTAGTAGCTTAACCGTTTTATTGTATAGCTTATGAATATCTAGAAGATCATCATCAGAATCACTAAGTGTATCGTGTGAAGTGTCTCCTATTTCACTCATTTCATATATGGAACTCACAGACACTTCAGGTTTAACGACAATGCTTTTAGTTTGAAACACTTAAGCTGTTACTAGCAGTGTCATTTCAATCATCAAAAGTCACAATATTTTCAACAACAGATGCAATAGTAGGAGCAATGGAATCATGAGTAGATTCAATTTCATCATCATCACGGTATATAATCCTAGAATAGAAAGACATATAGGACTCATAATTATGGGTTGACTCATTTTCATCTTCATCAGAATCACTAGAGTCGTCCCATGTCTTATTGTTGGTAGGCTTATTTGGACATTTATTAGCTATATGTACCATTTTTCCACATAACATTTAACATCTTTCATGTCTACGTTAGGTCTACTATTGTCATAGGTCCTTTTGTTGTCATATCTTTCATGAGGTCTATGATTTTGATTACCTTGATAATTTTGTTTGCCTTGTTTATAGGCTAAAGCATTTCTGAATTTGATAATGTTTTTGAAATTCTTGCTCATAAGAGCTATTTGATTGTCATGGTGATCTAAGTCACAGTCATCATTCAAACCAAGGTCAAAGTCTAAGGGACTGACTTTAGGTGAAGTAAATTGTGATGAAAACACAACATTAGGTCCAGTGAGTCTCTTGTTACAGGCAATCACTTGCTTTTTGAACTCTAACTCCATCTCAACGGTTCTTAATTTGCTACTTAGCAATTCTGGAGTTAAGTTTGGGTCATTCATTTCCTCTATGGCATATCTTTTATTGTCAAACTTAGCAGGTAATGACATAAGAATCTTTTGAACGATTTATTTTCTAGTATTGGTTACACCATTTGCATGTAATTTTGTAAAAATGTCGGTTAACCTAATGTAGAAATCATCAAATGACTCATTGTCATCCATAATCAAAGTATTATAATGTTGGACTAGCATTTGAGTTTTTTCGACCTTAACTCGCTCATCACCCTCATGTGCGGTGACTAGAGTGTCCCAGGCCTCCTTAGAAGTAGAACAAATAGATATACGTTTAAACTCATGCTCATTAATGGACATAAAGATAGCATTCTTGCCCCTATTATTATCGAGAGATTTCTTTTTCTCTATCGCAGTAAATTCTGTACGAAGTTTCTTAACCATTGTGGGATCAATAGTGTTCCTTGAATGAAAGTAACCATTCGTACTTTCCAATATGAAAAGTTCTTTTTATCAAAGAGTGGTGGTCGAGAAGGTTACCTAACTTCTCAAATCTTTCATCCATATTCAAAAATGGACTTCGAAAACAATTTCTGGAGTTTCAGGATCAAAAATATCTTTTGATAAACCTGCTCTGATACCACTTGAAAAAATTGCATTTACAAGATTAATAACAAAAAGTTATACTTTTAGTAAACTTCGAAATAAACTCGTTGGATGAAACTCTTTTCAAAATAAACACTAGAAGTGTTAAAACAATTTTTCAGAATATGATCTTTAGACATAGTAGATAGATTACCTTAGGTTTTTAAGATTCAAAACCTCAATTAAGTCTCGAGTTTGATATTATAGGCCAAAGTAATTAAGAACACTTAAAGCAAATTAACACGCGATTTTTAAATGTGGTAAAACCCTAAAATTAGGGAAACGTCCACGGCTCCCTCTACGGAGCAAAATGAAAAAGTCCACAAAAATCACAACCAAGTTACAACCTAAAGCATGAAACTAAGAACCAAAATACAAGAACAGAAAATGCACCTACCCAAATTACCCCACTCTTAAAGGCATTCTTTCTTGATTTGTTCTTCTCCACGCAGCTTCCTTGTTGTCCTTGAATCCCAGATTTCTGCAGTCCCAACAAACAAAATATCTCACTAAGAACCACAAATCCTATGTGTTCGTGTGAGAGTGATAGTGTTTGTGAATAAACTAAATGTGTAAAATGCCTCTCACCCTCTCGATGAATAATACAAGAAAATAACTACAAATTACAAGCCACTTTTATATGCAATGCAGGTAGTTTCAAATATTCTTTGAACAATATGACTTGAAGATATTTTTAGATCTGTCACACAAAAAAAATATTTCACGATTTTGTTTCAAATAAATTTTATTTATGATCAATTTGATTTCACAAAATGTGAAACAATATTTTTGAAACAAAAATTATTTCAGATCTGAGAATATACACAAAACAAATAATAGAAGTCAAATTTCTCAAAATAAATTTGAGATTACTTATCTTGGATCAAACAGCAACAATAACCACAAATTAAAATGATCCAAGAAAAATAAATTCAAGAACCCTAAAAAATATTACAAGTGATCTAAATGGGTTCTTAGAGAGATATAATGTTGAAGAAGGTCTTCATTATAAACACACCACCAATACCCCAATATTAAACAAATCCCCAAAGAATTTAATTCTAAAGTGAATGGGTTTACTATTTTGATTGTTTGGTCAATACAAGACTTGTGGTGTATTTGGGTTTGAAAAGGATAAAGAAGGTTTCTCTCTCTCTGGAGTTTTTCAATTTGAAAAATCGACCTACTCTCTCTCTTCTCGGTTTTCTCTCTTGGAGCTCTTTAATGGAGATGAGACTATCTCTCTCGTTCTCTGTTTTTCTCACAGCCCTCTCTCTCTATAGATGTGCGGCCTCTACTCTATCTCTAATTTGTCTCACAGCGCCGCTTCTCTTTCTCTCTGAAATCTCTAACTTCAAAAAACAAACCCTAGAGATGTTTTTATATTCAGATCCAATATCGGTTATAAGCGAACGACTGGGATTTGCTCTCGTCGAACGGTTATAATCCAAGGGTTTCAGATTGGTTTGAAAGATCGAGATGGGTTTCGTGTTTATTAAGAGTAAATACAATGGTATAGGGATTAAGATGAAATGGGTATATTACGGTTTTGGGGTAGCTGCCACTGATTGGCTGAAAAAGATACCACACGGATTTAGATTGGATGTACTGTGACCGTCGATTAAGATCGGGATCAACTGTAGACTGTCCTGCTCTCGGATTGGATCTGAAGAAGTGACGAGGATTGAGGCTTACATGAGCTGGACCATTGAAGAAATGAAGGGACACGATCCTCACAGCTCAAATGGAAAGAACGATTTGAAGAGAGAAAAAAACGCAAAAAGCGTTGCCAAAAAACTGATAAAAAAAAACTTCAATTTGCACCACAAAAGGTTTTCACCCAAAAAAATATATTTCAATTTTAGCCTCAAACATATTAAAACAAAATTTTAATTAATCAAGAAAATTATTTAACATGATTAAAAAAAATTTAAATGACTCTTAAAAAATATGTTTTGACAAGGTTTTAACCACTAAAAATTGCGCACACATAAAAAATAAATATGCAGTGTGTGTTGTGTGTGTCCTAATGTGGTTCAAGAAAAGAATACTTCCCTTTGTCGTTTATCTCTTGGCGCTTGGAATGGGATAATTTAATGAAGATTGGTGCCTTTTTTGAGATAGAGTATCTCAGAAAAATCTAAAACGATTTTGTCTCGATATCCATACTAGTTGGAACTCCTATATGGCACAGACCCAAGTAGGTCAACCATATAGTGTGTTCTCAACTCCCAGGCTCCGTTTGACCAAATTCAACACTTTAGCTTGACTAATACTGAATGAATATTTCAAGGGCAATGAATCCCCTTTCCAACGATCCATCCCGTGCACAATTCTGACTTACAGTACGGACAGACGATCTATTTTACTCCGAAAGGTCACTGAACGCTTCCAGGACCCGGTTGACCAACATAAACTCCATGAACTATATCAAACTCTTTGCAATGTCGAATTACATATCCCAACCTTTTTAACGGCCTGCCCCATGCGCAATTTTGACTTACCATGCGGACGAACGATCCGTTTGCGTCCGAAGTTTCCTCGTCCAAAAGACCAACGAACACTTCCGAGTCACATTTGACCCAATGTCAACTCCCAAACTCGGGAGCAGTTAATTGGAGTTTAGAAGGTCTCTGATGTCCTTTCCAACGGTTCACCGCGTGAATAATTTGGATCAATGGTTTGTGCTCTCTGACCGATTTTCCGAAGGAACCTGAAAGGCACTGCCAAACGGCAGGTTCCAAACCCTGCCTATCGACGGTGTGCCTAAACACACATGCCGATTGGCAGGACCAGGGGTATGCCAATTGGAAAAGCCCTGGGCCTATATAGAGGAGGGTCTAAACTCATTTTAAAATAGGAGGAAAATCAGAGATCCATTACTCTTAGCAAGTTAAGAAAACCCCTCTCGAAGTTAGCGTGATTTCCACATCCAAATCCCTTTCCAACCTTCACCTTTCATCACTTTCTTCATAAAACTTGGTGAATTAAGTACCCTCCCTCATTACCCAAGTGTAAGGGATACCCTCCAACATCTAAGATCAAGCTCAAGATCTTCAAGAATGTCCAACTTTCTCAACTCTCTCCTTAAATTCCCTTAAATTCGCATTAACTTCTTTTATTACTTAGCACTTTTATTCTATCATATCATATATCTAAATATACTTTTTTTATCCAGGATTATTGCACGTCTCTTATTTTCATATAAATAAAACCCAAAAAATAAGAAAAAAAGGATTTGATCTTAAATTCCAAATGGGAACTCTAACACTTTTTTCACACTTTTCTCACAACTAAAACACTTTTTTACATAAACACACACACACATATAAGAGAAGTCCCCGATTGGATTTATGGGATAAATCCCACCCCTCATTTTTCATGCGAACTACGTGGACTTTGATGCCTCTATAGGCTACGTACGCGTCTCGGGGTAAAACCCGTGACTCAAGTCCTTTTCCTACTTTTCTCTCATTTTCTATTTTCTCTATATTATTTAAATTCAATTGTCTTAAATTCTATATATGCATATATTTGTACTTAGTGGCGTATTATTCCATGTGCGTTATCATTCCGTTATAACGATCAACGGGAGGATAATTGCACAAATGCTATTTCCTAAAATTATTCTTAGGAACATTCCTACGGAAGACTAGCTTTATCTCTTCCATGATACATGTCTATGATTCCTATCTCCACTACGTATACACATGCACACACATCATGGGAAAATAAAGGAAAATCGCAATAACCCATGAGAGATCGTAAGGGCGAAATGGGTTCCTAACACCTTCCCATTTCATAACATAGTCTCCAGACCCTTTTCGAATCATTTTGGTTTCATATGTATCAATATGTCTTTGGATGTTGTCCTTCGGGATGGTTCCCTTTTCTTTTGTCTGTTTTGAATAAAATAGACTTTCGACTCCATCTCTCTACGTTTTTCACCTCATCAATGACTCCGACCGAAGGGCTCCCGAGAGGGACGCGAGGGACCAAGGATCCTCTCCCACCATGAGGATCGGGGATGGCCATAAAACTTATCCCCATAAAAATTCCAATTTCCCCAAGCAGAGTTAGAAGCTCTAGATGGACATCTCTCTCCAGAAACACATTTCCTAGCAGAATCCATAATTGGAATTTCCAAACTAAGATTTTAGCTCTTGTCAACAGAAAAATGTATCTTCCATAATAAATTCTATAAAAAATCAAAATTCAAAATCATCCAAGAGAACTATTCCCCATGCTCTCTACTTAAGGTCCTCAGAATTGACCCCGACCCTCAGAATTGGTCTCCCCATCTTAAGGTCCTCAGAATTGACCTCGACCCTCAAAATTGTTCTCTCCTACTTAAAGTCCTCATAATTGACTTCAACCCTTAAAATTGATCTCCCTTACTTAAGGTACTCAGAATTTACCTCGACCCTCAAAATTAGTCGCTCCAACATAAGGTCCTCAGAATTAACCTCAACCCTCAGAATTGGTCACTCCTAACTTGAGTTCCTTAGAATTGACCTTGACCTTCAGAATTATTTTCTCCCGACTTAAAGTCCTAAAAATTGACGTCGACCCTCAAAATTAGTTTCTCGTACTTAAGGTGCTCAGAATTTACCTCAACCCTCATAATTGGTCACTCCCAACTTGAGGTCCTCAAAATTGACCTCGACCTTAAAAATTATTTTCTCCCAACTTAGAGTACTAAGAATTGACCTCGACCCTCAAAATTGGTCACCCTTACTCATAATTGACTTCGATTCTTAGAATTTGTCACTCTAAGTTAAGGTCCTCAAAATTGACCTTGACCCTCAGAATTGGTCGCCCCAACTTAAGGTCCTCAGAATTGACCTCGACCCTTATAATTGGTCGCCCACACTTAAGTCCTTCAGAATTAGTCGCTCCGACTTAAGGTCCTCAAAATTAACATCGACCCTCATAATTGGTTGTTTCGACTTAAGGTCCTCAACATTGACCTCGACCCTCAAAATTGGTCACTCCCACTTAAGGTCCTCATAATTTAACTCGACTCACAGAATCGAGCATCCTCTGTATTAGCGTATGTCCTTCGAAATGTCCTTGACCCTTTGAATTTATTATCATCATCCTATTTGGTCCTTAGAATTGACCTCTTTCCTAAAAATCATGTGGTGTTTATTCGATAACTTTCACTTGTTCCAAGATCACCCGTCAAGG
Source organism: Sambucus nigra (assembly GCA_949130495.1). Classification (NCBI taxonomy): domain Eukaryota; kingdom Viridiplantae; phylum Streptophyta; class Magnoliopsida; order Dipsacales; family Adoxaceae; genus Sambucus; species Sambucus nigra. The sequence continues at coordinate 508,034,162 of OX422208.1, read as the reverse complement.
GGATCTATAAACACTACATTGTAGGATGCCCTAAGTCTCTCCTTAGGTCCCAATCATTTTCCCATTTATTATAAATCGTAGGTCATACCCCAGGTACCGATTTAGAGGCTATATAGGTATCGCGGGCCCGATTTAAATCTGATCAACTCTATCGCTAGAAAGAAAGCTCAATGAATCTTTGAAAAGCTCTAAATCCCCTTTCCAATGGTCCACCCCATGTGTTAAACATCAAAATGGTTTGGACAAATGGATTATTTTACTACCAAAAATCGATATGGAGGTCATCAGGCATTCCTGAGCCCCGATTTGACCCAAATCAACTCCATCGTCAGAGCAAAAGCTCATGGATAGTTGAAGGTCACTGAAACCCCTTTCTATTGGTCTGCCCCATGTGTAAAATGGTATAACCATTCGGACAAATGATCCATTTTACCCCAAAAACTGATCCGGAGGTCATCGGGTGCTCTCTGGCTCTGTTAGACCAAAGGCATCTCTTCATCTCGAACAAGACTGAATGAATCTTTGAATGGAATTGAATACCGTTTCCATAAGTCTGTACCATGCATGAATCAGCCTTATGGTATGGACGAACAATCCTTTTTTCTCTGAAAGGTCACCAGGTGCTTTTGGGCCCCAGTTGACCAAATTTAACTCTTTTAAATGAGTAAAGATATTTTGAAAATCGAAGTGCCTTGCATAACCTTGACAACAGTCTAACCCGTGCATAATTTTGACTTAAAATTTGAACGAACGATCCATTAACGTTCGATGATCTCCTATCCAAAAGATCGACGGGCGCTTTCGAGGTCCGTTTGACCCAAAGTCAACTCTCGAACCCGGGAAAGGCCCAAAGGGCCATGGAAGGTCTGTGAATTAACATTCAAATGGTTTTCCCCATGCGTAATTTTTATTTACTGATTGTGTTCTATGATCATTTTTTTAAATAATCTGCATGAGACTCTCGATTGGCAGGTCCATTTCCCTTCCTATCGGTGGTGTGTCTAGGGTCACCTGCCGACTGGTCGGGCTAGGGTTATGCCGATCGATAGTCACCCTACCCAATTTTCCAATTTTTCGATTTTCCTATATATATATATATATATATATATATATATATATATATATATATATATATATATATATTACTTGTGATTCATATTTGCGTTTTGTCTAAAAAATATTATCATTCCATTATAACGATCAATATCTCGATAAGCATACACATCGTATTTTCTAATTATTATTTTGGGAAAATTCCTTTGGATAACCTCACTCTATATTTTCCATGATATTAGTTGAACGATTCTGATCTCCATTTATATATACACTCGCACACACTTCATGAAAAAATTAAGGCAAATAGTAACATAAGGTCATGAGAGACCAAAAGGGCGAGATGAGTGCCCAACACCTTCCCATTCCATAACTTAGCCCCCGAACCTATAAAACATTTGCTTCATAAGCATCAGTTCGTCTTTAATGCCACTCTCTAAAGGCGGTGACCTATTTCTTTTGCTTTTTGAGCAAAATAAGTTGGCGAATCCATCTCTTTACATCACCCCACATCAACGACGGCCGAAGCGCTCCTAGTAAAGGGCGCAAGACCTTTTATCCCTCTCCAAATGGGCACGCACGAGCGTCGGGGCCCCCGAGATGGAGGAAAGCCGAAGAGATGGCCACAGGTAACATTATGTCAGTTAGTACTGAGGTTATATTCCTACATGTGTAGTTGGTTACACCCCTATTGCATGATAGATAGTTATTGCTTATCGTTTATGAGAGTTTAGATACGAACATGCATAATTAAATGATATAAAAACTAAAATCAGATTGCGTGTAGCTTAATAAAAATATATGCAATGGCTTTGGGGTGTAATCATACTTGAGTAGTTTGTTGCATTGATATTTATTCGTGGTAAGATAACACTCGTTATCTAGAGATATAGACATTTTGTATAGTTATGCCCGGGGTTAGGACATGTGCATAGTATTTCACGTAGATAAGAGGTGATGTACTTATTACATGTGAGAGACGACGAATGTTATGTTTATTATAAATTGGTCTCATGATTTATATTAATGTCTTGGAGAAATTTCTTGCAATTTTAGGGCACTAGCCAAATATTGAAAATATTTTTCCCCTCAACATTATTATTGAATCTACATGTTTAACAGGGCTAAGCAGTTAGATGCATGGATATATATATATCTTTGTATCAGCATTATTGGAGTCATTGGTTCACTGTAGTTTTCATTTGTATTCGGGAGTTGATTTAGAGGTTGTCACCGTAGTACCTTTTATTCTATTTAGTTGAAAGAATTGTAATAAGAGATTTTGTATAGTCTATTTATTTATTAGAGTTTTATATTTTTCTCAGTTCGGTTATTCTATTATCATTTTTTTTAGATTTTATTGTACATGGTTTTTATTTATTGTAGTTTTTCTTTATGGTGATGCTCACAATGATATAAATTACTTTAGTGGTCACTATCTTTTGTGTATGGCCTAATCAACTGGATGTGGAAAATCACCATTTTTATAGTTGGAATCAGAGAATTCAGGATCACTTATTCATTTTTCATTGAGCGTTCTTTGATATGTTAGAGTCTGTCATGGTTTTTTCTTACTCTAGTGTCATGGTGATGTGTGTAGACATCATTCGTAGTCGTTTGAACATCGTCAAGACTTGAGGAGTATTCAATATTAGATAATCACGAGAATGAAGACCATTGTGAGTTAGTGGTTAGGTATAGAATGAGTGGTTGGGTAGAAGTGTTCACCACCGCTGTGAGTGTGATTATGGAAAATTATCATGTTTAGGGGTAAAATTTGTAACTTAGAGACTTTTGCAGGCACAAATAATGAATGCTTTTTCACATTCAGTCTATTTTGGAAGACATTAAGGAATTTGGGTTTTCAGCATCATATTGGAGTTTTGGTTTTTGCTTATGGTAGTATCGATTGTAATGGAAAGTTAGGCTAATCAAATGACCTGATGAGATTTTTTGCACCTAAGAGAAAAGGTAATTGGTTGCTTGAGTGTGGAATTTGTATTGCACTCAGAGTTGAGCATGGGTAATTCATGTTGTTAAATAATTTTGTGATTATGGTGATGATAAAGTGATAACATTTAACCTAGGTGTAAGGTCACCGCAGAGTTGTCGAATGGGGCTAGTGTTAACGGGGTATGATATCTTTATAACTATGAGTTAGTGGAAATGGAAGAGGAAAAGAAAGATGTTTTGTTCTTTGAGTAGAGGGGACTCAATTAGATATTTTTTTTATGAGGATGTATTTTACTATGCATTATATGCTTATATTTTCTTAATATATTAATTATGAATAAGGTTTAGAAACAAGTAAGTTCGAAGAGGCTCATAGAAAGATTATGTTTCCATTAAGGATTATGATTGCGAATGAAAGACCGAGAGTATCCTTCTAAAGGCAGTTAGGGTAAAACTGAAGAGAGTGCTATGAGATAATGAGTTAAGCTAATATATATATAGAAAGAGAGGGCTCGTAAAAGGTGGTTCTAATTTTTATGACATGTAGTCTATGTCCATGTGGTTGGTAGGTCATCAAATGTGGATTCTATATATAGTAATATAGAACCGAGGATGGATCAGTTGAGGTTTACATATTTTATGTAGTGGTCGTTACTACCAGCATAGGAGTTGTAGATGTGGGTTTCGCATGATTTGAGAATATTATCGAGTGTATGTGCACTGATGTGGAGATTTTAGAGTGGCTATTGGAATAATTTTTTTATTAATGGTATAATGAAATACGATATTCGTAATATTTATATATTTCATAGTGATGTACCTTGTTTGGTCATGATGGTTTTACAAAGAGATATCTATTTTTTTATGGATTGAATATGGATGGAATCCATAGATTATGGGTTGATGTTCACCAGGATATGTTTTAGCGATGAGATAAGTCACTCTATATGGCAGTGATTATGCAATTTATTGTGTACAAGTATATTATGTTTATGTTTTTCTTTGATTTTACGATAGTGGTGGACATATGAGCATCCCCTATGCTGTTATTTGATTATGAGTTAAGAGAGGGCCCGGATGGTTGACGGGTTCCATAAATGTATTATGTGTTATGTTTGTTATTCTTCGGTGGTGGAAATACCCTAATGTGGATTCTCATAGGAAATGTGATGATGATAATGATTTTGACTTATGGCATAGGTACGTCAATTAGAGATGATTTTCAAGTTCGGAGTACTTATATGGGCTATATACTAGTGGTTGAATATGTTATAGGATGGCTACGTGGGATGGTTAGCCGATTATGGAGTTATCTTTATATGTAAGGATATACACAATTAGAAGCATTTGTAATGTATATAGTTGGGTTATTTTGAGAATTTTATGGCTCAATATGACCTTGGTTACATGAAGTTGTGTAAGACAACATATTCTATTACCATAGTGACATTATTAAGGAAAATTATGATATTAGACCTATGAATATTATATGGTACCAAAACCTCCCCCAAAAATGACGTGGGTTCCATTTATTCTCTCACTTACCTATTAAATTTTGCGTAGTGTATGGGTCCCGCCAGGGCACAAAAAAATATTGCTTTGGGGAGAGGTTTTGGGGGACTTATTTGGGATTGATAGCAGGACTCGTAGACCTTTATTTAAATGGTAAGATGTTTAGATGTTTATGAGTTGTTAAATACTTATTGGGGTTGAATGTGGGCCGAGTATGTCCTACCATTTCTTGAGAAAAGTGTAATCTTTTTATCATTATTAGATTGATTAACTTAAGGGGTTTTGTTAAAATTATTACAAGTTGGGATTTGTGTGGATAGTGCATTGTTTCATACTAGGTATTGATCCAATGATCATAATAACTGATTGAGGTAGGTAATAATGTATAGGGAGAGTTTCTTATTTGGATTTTTCTTGTGAGATGTCCCACGCGTGAAGCATAGTAAGGGTCAGGAGTTGAGATACGTTTGGGCCTTAAGATGTTCGGTTAAATGCATGGTATATTACTTTTTTGGAGAGATAGCACATTGGGTGAGGAGATATTTTCAGGTTTAGGGCCATCTGGGCTAAGGATTACACTGATAAGGTCACTGAGGGACATTAGCGACACTATTAGAGTAAATGGGGAATCTTAGAAAGAGTCGAGTCACAGTTATTAAGTTATTAGAGTAGACCTTTATAATTATTCCTTATATATATAGTTGAGCTTTGTATGGATATATGTGCTATACGTATGTTATGATTATGCATGTGTACACATAGAATAGGGTGTATGGGCATCTGAGTCGTGTCATACTGTGGTAGACATACGTGAGCATCTTGTTTTACCTCTTGGGATGCGGGTACGAGCTAATTATGTTTAATCCTATGATAATTATGCCATTTACATTTTGACATTATGCTTTATCGAATTTCGAGGATGAAAACCCTATTTTAGTGGGAAATAATGTAATATCCCATGTTTTTTTGTACTATTTATTAATTGAGGAATAAATAAGAAATGAGATAAGCTATTACTAGTGTAATCGGTAACAATAAAATTGCTTAATTTAGACAAAAAATAAATTATGCATATATTGTGAATTTTAGTAACGTGTGTTTGGAATATTTAATCAATGATATGAATTATGCAATATTGGATTAGGTGTACATGAAAAATAATTATGTGACTAATTTGTTTACGTCGCGAGGTATTACTATGTGTTGTGGGCAGTATCATTTGGATTGAAATTTGGAGTGTCAGGGAGGCCTGATTACGTGTTTTTATTGTATTTATTCCCATTAAGGTAAGTTTTGGGCTATTCCAATGTGTACTTTGGACCCATCTTAGGCCCAAAATAGGCATTATGGAGGTTCGGGAATTTAAGTTTTTAAGTGGGAATAAGGGTCTTAAATAGTCACTTATTCTAAGGAGGAGCAAACTCTAGAAGCTATGCATTTTTGGGAAAAGCATAAAAAGTCTAAGGAGGGTAACCCACAAGTATCCAAAAAGACATCCCAGTGTTCTTCAATTCTAAGGCAGGAATATTGTAACACCCTGTAATTTGGAATAGTTATAAATTGGCATTTAAATTACACGTGTGCACATAATTTAAAATTAATTAGAAATAATATTAATATTAAATAAATATTAATTAGCGTGAAATTAATTAATATTTAGGTGATTTAATATTTACTAGTGAGATAAAGTAAATGAATTAATTTCAAATGGTATTTATGTTGTAAGTGAGCAAATGTGATGGGGTTTGATGGTATCTCAATCGGTACGTATTTGGGTAAGTTATATTGGGCTGAGATGGGAAAGTATTCATAGGTGACTCAGGTGATGATTTAGAGTGCATGGTTGATCCAGGATGGGTTATAATAATCACAATTAAGTAACCAGGGGTAGTGTTTGGGTTTTGAGGGCTTTTTAGACTAATCAGGACAGTATATGGTCATTTTAGTCATTTTAATGGGACATGAATAGTCAATTTCAGATTTAATCTTATATATTGGAAGGTTAGGATGAGATAAAAGGTCATTCAATGATCTTAAAGGTTTCCCTCATGTTATACCAAAAGTTAGAGAGAAAGTGAAGAGGAAGAAAGGTGGAAGCTCATATGCATTTCAAGAAAAGATAGGGGAGAATTTATAGAAGAAAAATGGGGGGAGAATTTTATTAACAAGGAAGAATCTTTCACGCACAAATCAGACCCTACAAGTATAGAGGAAAGTAATTATCTGTCTAAATAACTATGCGTGGTTTTAAATTCATATCATGGTTGGAAAATGGTTTTTTGGTGGAATTCATATAGAAATAGGGTTTTGGAGAAATGAATTCATATTAAATTTTGTGATTTAGGTGCATTGAAATTTTAAAAGTCGAATCCCATGTAGATAAATGCATTATGAAGTTTGAAGATGCAAGAATTATTAATTTATTATGATATAGTTATAACGTCATGATATTTGGAGATAAATTCTAATTCCCATGTATGATCATATGTACCAGAATTTTATATATAAAATGAATCTAATTCATGTTTATGATTCATGATAATCTATAATCATTGAGGAAATATGTTTGGGATTGATGAATTAAGGTGAAAATCTGTTAAAAATGAATTAGGGAGAAACTTTGTTGTCTGTAGGGGAGAATCAATTCGCCCTCAAGACGAAATGGTTCGGTGTAACTATTAAGTCTAGAATTGTTTAATTGATGTAAGTTGTTCATGTCTTAGTTTTGGATTAATTTATGTTGTTTCGGGGATGGTTTAGGGATTCTAGAAAAATGGTTAAAACTTAAAAATAAGTTGGAATGATTTGGGGATGTAACTGGGGTTAAAAATTGAGTAATTATGGGAAATTATACTCCAAAAATTTAATTACAAATTTTTATAAAAAATTCGGGAAATTGGGATAGGGGCCAAGTGATATGATACATGTCTAGAATTTATGTTTTGGCAATCAATTAATTAATTAAGTGAATAACTAAATAATTAGTAATGGAAAAAGATATTTTAAAATTATTAGTTTAAGTATTACGAGTAATAGGAACGGTTAGCCGAAATGATTGAATAAATATATACAAGTATATATATATATATATATATATATATATATATATATATATATATATATATGCATATATCTGTGTGTGTGTGTGTGCATAATATGATTATGTGATTATAACCCTATAGTGATATCATCGGAGGTAGCAGCATGTGGGTGATCGTCCCTAGCGAAAAATAGCAGGCTATGTATGGACCCCAGGTCATAGAGCCACGCATGTGACCCTTTGAGGTTTAAGTTCGAAGTGAGGTAATTTGGTAATGGTTATGATTCACTACTGAAGAAGTTATGACCGCCTCCAACATGTTTATGATTTTATCGAGTTCGGTGTGGGATTCTGACTCAGTAGCCCAGGATGATGTGCGTATGCCCTGGTGCATGATAGAATTTTACAATTCCGCATCAAGCGAGATATTACTCTAAGGGATGATAGTAATACGTGACATATGTGTGATTATTCTGTGTAAAAAAATGTATATATATGTGAGAAAAAAAAAATATAAGGATATATGCCACTAATATATGAACACTGAATTAATAACTAGTGAAAGTTATTTGTAATGAATCAATAAATTATAATTGAGAATTATAATTAAGTGAATGTGAAAAATTTACTTTAAAATATGCATGACATAAGGTAGCATATGGACTTAAGGATACTAGGGACTAGTTAGGTGGGGTAGCATAACTAGGGTTAAAATGCATACATTGGATGGGCACTATAGTTGATAAGTGTGCATTATCTCATGTGATTGCGACACCAATTTAAATACGGAAGAAAATAATCATAATTATTATTCATTTTAATTACTCGCAAAATATTTTTAAAATGTTTTGGTCTCTGACCCATATCAAAACTATTGTCAAACACATTTAGGTGTCCAGCTACAGGGACATCAATAATGAGCATCTTTTTAGGTCAACGGAGCTGCAATAGTTGTAGAGTGTTACAGATGCACAACAGGAGCCTCAAGTTCCACAGGGAATCGTGTTGCTCAGGCGGTCAATGCCGTAATGACCGCTATGGCTCAACAGCAGAAGTCCGGGGCACCAGCCGTCCAGGCCCACTCAGGGCCATCTGTGTCTAGAAAGGGTGAGAGTAGACTTTCATAAGGGGCATCCGCCAGAGTTTAAGGGCAGTTCAAATGTCATAGCGACTAGTCAGTGTAAGAATGGCATGTAGTGTCACCTTCGCTTGGTCGAGTGTAGGGAAAGGCAAAGGTAAATGTTGGCGACATTTAAGCTTGTTGGCGCAACACTATAGTGGTGGGAGTTAGTCTCCACTAAAAAGGAGTGAGATATGATGCATGTTGTAGAGTTTTGGGTACGATTTGACTATAAATACTTTCGTTCAGTTATTCAGACTGATATCCTGAGGAAATTTTTTAATGTTGAGCAGGCTGACCATAAAGTGGGTGATTATAGGGAAGAATTCACTAGCCTGGTGAACTTTGTTCCAGAAGAGGTGAATACTGAGGAAAAGAAGATGTAGAAATTTATTAATGGGATAAATTAGAGGATTAGACAGCACTTGTTAAGAAACTCAACATTCTAGACATACACTGATATTGTCAATGCGAAATTATTGCACTATCAGGATCATCTCTTCCATCTGAAGGGGAGTAAGAGAGCAAATGACTCTGTCAAGGGGACCAGGTCAAGAAGAAATGGTGCTAGTGGAGCACCGCATCAAAAAATTTATCTGCAACAGGAGAGGAATTCCTAGAAGGGGAATTCAATTAACAGATTTCATTCATGGGGGTTTCATCCCAATGGTAATGGATCTATACAAGGCCAACGGGGCACACATTTGCATCAACATGATCCTCAGGCATAGCAGGCCCACAAGAATAATAGGGATGGCTAACATGTCCGAGGACATCAGGTCCAGCGACCAGCATAGCCTCGATTCGATCAGTGATAGGGCATTTGGCAGCGCGGTGTTACCAGTGTAGGAAGATAGGCCACATGAATATAGAGGCCTTGTAGCTAGGTCGGGAACAATAGTAAGGTTCCTAGGAAGGGAAGTAACCATAGATAACACTTGTATCACCAACATCTATAGTTCCACAATAATAATAAGAGATGTAGTATGGGCATGTCTATAACGTTCGTAATGCGGTGATACCACAGGCGCTGCTAGCGCCACTTGCAGTAGAGCGTGTGTTTCTTATCCATAGGCATATGGGTTGGGTGTTATTTGATATGGTAGCATGGCATTTATTTGTAGCTACTAGATTTGTACGTACAACTACTTTATTAGAGACAGTCGATAGCGTTAGCATGTGTGTAGATTCGGCTTTATGTAGTGGGACATTTATTCACTCCGTATGTAGAGGGGTGGGGATAGATGTAGGGAGACTGGGTTTAATAACCAAATTACTTGTGTTAGATATGACTGGGTATGATTTTATACTTGTTATGGACTGGTTGGCAGAATATCTTATGATTTTGGATTGTTTTGGTAAGACAATTGTGTTTGCAATTATAGGGTAGGATATGTTCTTAGTGGCAGTGCCTTTTCCTGAGGGAGGGTCGAGCACTCACAAAGATTATATTTAGGAATAAACCACACAAGAGGTGGTTATATCATTAGACTCGATCCCAATGGTTAGGAAGTTTACGGTCATATTTCAGGAGATACCGAGTTTACCACCTAGCCAGGATATAGGGTTTGTTATTGATTTAATTCCTGGGACTATATGGGAGTTGTATGACCAGATTCAGTAGCTCTTTGGGAAGGGTTTTATTCGACATGTACATCACCATTGGGTGCTCCATTTTTGTTTATGAAGAAGAAGGATGGTTCACTTTGATTGTGTATTGATTACCGAGAGTTGAACAAAGTCATGATTCGGAATAAATATGCACTGCCTCGAATTGATGACTTATTTAACCAATAGAGGAGATAAGAGTACTACTCTAAAATTTATTTAAGATCGATATATCAGTAGTTGTGCATTAGGGAGCAGGATGTCCCCATGACTAACTTCTTTATGCGATATAGGTCGTATGAGTTATTGGCTTTACTATTTGGGCTAACCAATGCTCCATGAGTATTCATGGATCTCATAAATAGGGTGTTCAGAGATTTTCATAACCAGTTTATGATCGTATTCATAAATGATATTTTGGTATAGTTTCAGACTTAGGAGGATCACGCAGAGCACTTGCGTATGGTTTTACAGAAATTATGGGATCAGTAGTTGTACGTCAAGTTCACTAAATGTTTGATAGAGGCATATTTATGACCGCGAGTAAGGTGTCAGCCATGAGGGAGTGGGGATATCCCATGAAACTAATAGATATTAAAAATTACTTGGTATTGGTAGGATATTATCATCATTTCATTAAGGGATTTTTAAAGATTGCGGGTTCGTTGATGAATTTGACTCGTAAAAGGGTTTCATTTGTATGGGATGATTATTCTTAGTTACCTTTTGATGAGCTACAATATAAGTTGACCTTGGCACTTTTGCTTACACTGTTGTGGCCATCCCCGATCCCCGCCGCGGAGGAAAAGTATCCTTGTGGTCCAGCGCGTCCCTCTCGGGAGAGCGCTTTGGCCGGCGTTGATTTATGAGGTGTGAAAATGTAGAGAGATTCAGAGTCGCCAGTCTATTTTACTCAAAACAGACAAAAGAAGGGGGGAGCCACCCCAAAGGATGGCATCCAAATACATACTGGTGCGTGCGAAACCAAATGATTCAAGAAGGGTTCGGAGGCTTAGTTAGAAAATGGGAAGGTGTTAGGCACACATTCCGCCCTTTCGATTTCTCATGGATATTTGCTATTTTCCCTTATGTTTCCCCCTGTGGTATGTGTGCATGTGTATATATGTAGAATGGAGGTAGGAATCTTCGACTTGTATCATGGAAAAGATAAAGCGATTCATCCGTAGGAAGATATAAGAATAATATTAGAAAATAAGATTTACGCGATTACCCCTACGTTGATCGTTATAATGGAATGATAACGCGTATGGAGTAAAATGTCACTAAGAGCAAGTATATAGCATATAAGGAAAATGGATTAAAAAAAGAAGAAGATAGAAGATAAGGTAAAAAGTGAGGAAAAGGACTCGAGTCTCGGGATTTACCCCGGGACACCTACGTAGCCAATAAAGGCATCAAAGTCCACGTAGTTCGCATACAAAATGAGGGGTGGGGTTTATACCATAAATCCAAGTGGGGGATCTCTTATTTGTGAGTGTGTGTCTGTGTGTAGAAAAAGTGTTTTAGTTATGAGAACAATGTGGAAAAAGTGTGAGAATCCCTATTTGGAATTTATGAGCAAACCCTCTTTTTCTTGTTTTTTTTGGTGTTTTTATTTCTATGAAAATAAGAGATGTGTAATAATACTAAATAAAAAGTATATTAAGATGTGTGAGATGAGTTAATAAAAGTGCTAAGTAAGAAAACAAGTTATTGGGAATTTAAGATAATTTAGGAGAGAGTTTAAGAAAGTTGGACCTTCTTGAAGATCTTGAGCTTGATCTTGAATGTTGGAGAGTAGCCCTTGCACTTGGATGATGATGGAGAGTGGTTAATTCACCAAATTTGATGAAAGGGATGATGAAAAGTGGGAGTAAAAGGAGGATTTGGAAGTTGAAATTATGTTGCCTTCGAGGGAGGTTTCTGGGATTCGTTGAGAGGGATTTTTATCAGATCTGGGCTCCCCTTGAATATAAGGCCAAGGCCTCCTTTTATAGGCCCAGGGGTCTGCCGATCGGCATTGCCATGGCACAACCTATCGGCAAGTGACGATAGGCAGGGTCTGGGACTTGCCATTTGGCAGTGCAGTTCAGGCTTTTTTGGAAAATTGGCCATCGAGGGCAAACCGTTGTTCAAAATCACGCACGGAGCATACCGTTGGAAAGTTATTTCAGATACCTTCAAAAGTCCTTTAGACTGTTCCCAAGTTTGAGAGTTGACTTTGGGTCAAATGTGGCTCAGAAGTGTTTATCAGTCCGTTGGACGGGGAATCGTTCGGACGCAAATGGATCGTTCGTCTGCATGGTAAGTCCGAATCGCGCATGGGGTGGGCTATTAGAAAGGTTAGGAGATGTACTTCGACATTCAAAAGAGTTTGACCCGGTTTGGGGAGTTAACTTTGGTCAATCGGGCCCGGGAAGAATTCTGTGACCTCTCAGTGACAAACGGATCATTCGTCCGCATGGAAAGTCAGAATTGCACACCAGATGGACTCTTTGAAAGGGTATTCAGTGACCTTCCAAGATTCATTTAGCCTCGGTCGATCTGAAGAGTTTACTTAGGTCAAACTGAGCTCGGGAGCGCCCAGTGGCCTTTAGGTCGGGTTTCGGACGCAAACGGATCATTCGTCTGCATGGTAAGTAAGAATCGCACACGGGATGGACCGTTGGAAAGGGTATTCAGTGCCCTTCGAAGATTCATTTAGTCTTGGTCGAGACGAAGATTTTGACTTTTGGTCAAATCGAGCCGGGGAGTGCCCGATGGGTTCCAGGTCAATGCTCGGGATATGACCTGGGTTTGTGGTGATGAGTGGAGGTACTAGGGACCTAAGGAGAGTTAGGGGGTAACTGAATGAGGTGTATACAGAGCCCCTCGATGGGTGAGTTAGGAAAAAATGATAGTCATTGATTAGACACCGCATGATGCTTTCGAGAGAGTATGACCAATTTAGAGGATCGAGGCCGATTCTAGGGACCTAAGGAATGAGGGTGACCAATTCAGAGGGTCGAGGTCAGTTATGAGGACCTAAGGAGCGAGGGTGACCAATTCAGAGGGTTGAGGGCAGTTTTGAGGACCTAAGGAAGCGAGGATGACCAATTCAGAGGGTCGAGGATAGTTCTGAGGACCTATGGAGCGAGGGTGACAAATTCGGAGGGTCGAGGTTAATTCTGAGGACCTAAGTAAGTTAGGATGACCAATTAAGATGATCGAGGTCAGTTTTCAGGACCTAAGGAAGCGAAGATGACCAATTCAGAGGGTCGAGGTCAGATTTTGAGGACCTAAGAGTGGTGACGATCGAGAACCGAGGTCAATTATGACCTAACTCAGGTGATGATCCAAGATCGGGGTCAATTCTGACCCAAGAGTGGTGACGACCGAGGACCGAGGTCAATTTTGACCTAACTCAGGTGACGATCCAAGACCGGGGTCAATTCTGACCTAAAAGTGGTGACGACCGAGGACCGAGATTAATTCTGACCTAATTCAGGTGGCGATCCAAGACTGGGGTCAATTCTGACCCAAGAGTGGTGACGACCGATGACCGAGTCAATTCTGACCCAACTCAGGTGATGATCTAAGACAGGTGTCAATTCTGATCCAAGAGTGGTGATGACCGAGGATCGAGGTCAATTCGGAGCTAACTTAAGTGACGATCCAAGACCGGGATCAATTCTGACCCAAGAGTGGTGACGATCGAGGTCCGAGGTTAATTCTGACCTAACTCAAGTGACGATCCAAGACTGGGGTCAATTCTGACCCAAGAGTGGTGAAGACCAAGGACTAAGGTCAATTCTAACCTAACTCAGGTGACAATCCAAGACCGGGGTCAATTCTGACCCAAGAGTGGTGATGACCGAGGACTGAGGTCAACTCTGACCTAACTCAGGTGACGATCCAAGACCGGGGTCAATTCTGACCCAAGAGTGGCGACGACCGAGGATCGAGGTCAATTCTGACCTAACTCAGGTGACGATCCAAGACCGGGGTCAATGCTGACCTAAGAGTGATTGCATTTCCTTGGCAAAAGAAAAGAGTTCCACTAGGGGTAAGAATTGGATTTGAGGTTCCGCTGGGGATAAGAATTGGATTTAAGGTTTCACTGGGGAGAAGAATTGGATTTGAGGTTCCGCCTGAAGGAGTGCGAAATTTTCTTGATGAAAACGTTATAAATCCTTCTTGGGATTTTTAGGATATTTCTGAGGATTTTTCAAGGTTTTCTGGCATTTTGTCATAATTTTTGCACTAAATTTTAAGGGGGGTGCCGATCGGCATAGACTGAGGGGTGCCATTCGGCAGTGGCACGGACTTTTGGACTGCCTCGGGAAGGTGAGGAGTCAGTGCCGATCGGTATGGAAGGGGGAGGTGCCGATCGTCATGGCGCTTGGCATCCTATATAAAGGGGGAGAATCCCCTTCATTTTTCACAGCTTCTTGCCCTCTCTCTTTCTGCGATTTGTCTCTATGAATTGTTCTAACATTCCGATCTTCAAGAAATGGATGCCTTTGTGAGCACCGCAGTCCACCGGGAGTGGTTGACCATTGATGACTGGGCAAATGTGGATTGGAGGGACAGGGTGCCCCTTGCTTTAGGGAACGAGAATTCTTTCGATGCATTTAAGATGGTTGCGGATGATCAGACCTTGCTGCGGGAGCCATCGCATCATCGCTCTTCGAGAGTGATTCTCGGCGGTTATGTAAGTAACCTGACTTTTGGCATTCCTTTATTTTTGGGTGCTTTTTCTTTCTTTCTTAACTTATGATGAGATTTTTGCTTTTTCCAGTCTGATATTCCTTGAGGAACATGCGTACTCGTGGGACGACGGGGCTTAAGGATGTTTGGGAGCATCTTCCACCCATGGTGTTCTGGATGGTATCATCAGCGGGTTTTGGGAGATTGGCGTCTGCGCTGGATGAGACGCCTCGTTCGACAGCGGTCCTGTGCGCTTTTGGGGAGAGGTGGTGGGACACTACCCACACTTTCCATTTTGGCTTCGGGGAGATGACGATGACTCCCATAGATGTGCAGCAGCTGCTGGGGGTAGATTGTGACGGGGAACAGATAGAGGTGGATCGTTCCTTGTGGGTGAGGCCAGAGGCGGTGCATGCGGCACTTGGTGATGTGAGGAGGATAGTTTCTAGAGATTATATCCGGTTGTCCTTGCTGAAGGAGGTTCTGTTGAGCAGGGAGATTGATGTGGAAGACGGGTTGCAGGTGAGGCAGATGGCCCGGTTATTCATCTTATTTGTGCTGGGAGGTTTCATGGTGGCGTCGAGCGACGACGTCGTCCATTTGTGGTTTTTGCCGTACTTGAGGATATTTTCGAACATCCCTTTCTATGATTAGGGGAGCCTGACCTTGGCGACTCTTTACTCTTCTTTAGATGCATTCAGCCGGTGCTGTCGGCAGACTTTTACGGGGGCCACGTACCTTCTTGAGGTATTCTTTACTTTGCGCATTTTCATTTCATGCATTCTCATTTTCCTTTCATGCCTTCGAATTTTCCTTATGCGTCTCTTTTTGCTTGTGAATTCAGACGTGGTTCTATGAGGTGATTGGGTTCAACACCCCGTTGATTGCTCTAAAGGACGATACTATTGGGGACTTCTGCCGATTGTATCGATGGCGTAAGGCCAACCGACAGTCGAAGGGATCTCTCCCCCTGGAGGCAGTGCGTCAGGTCTTGAATGACCTGACCAGTGGTTGGGTAAGATCCATTCCTTTTCAGTATTGGTTTTTGCACCTTCTGATCTTGTATTGACTCATGCCTACTTGGGGATTTTCAGGTGACTTTTTATCCTTGGGGGACAGCCATTCAAGATACGGGGATGACGGTGGTGAACGCCCAGATGAGGCATTTGTTGGCGCATAAGTTCGGCCATTCCTGGTATCTCAAGGAGAGGGTGGTTCGCCAAATTACTGAGGAGGAGGTGGTGGTGCCACCCGCGTAGCCTCCTACATCTATGAGGCGAGAGCGACAGCTGTTGGAGGATGAGAGGATCGCGGCGATAATCGGCGAGTCGTACTCATTATACACTGATATGACTGCGCCGTATGACTACATGGACTTTGTGACGAGCTGGTTGATGGCGCCCAGCATATATGATTCCTTGACTTTCCCTCCCGCGGGTTCGAGTCAACCAGCGGGGTCCTCCCATAGTGGCGGCGGTCCGTCGACATCTGCGATGGTGACTTCAGAAGTTCCTTTCGTGTGGTTTCACACTCCTTCGTACAACATCCGACGGGCTGATGGAGGGATAATATCGATGCTGTACCGTCCTCTTACGATGGATCCGAAGGAGCTTGGTTTGACAGAGGAGGTCCTTCGTCCTACGGTAAACCTTTTGGTCCTTTTCCACTTTTTGATTTCTTTTGCTTGATACTGATTTTGCCTTTTCCTTTCAGCAAGTCCAGGTGTCGACCACTTGGCTGGGAGACATCAGAGACTGGATATCATCGGCGACTGCCCACATTCGAGATGCAATCCATGTTCCTTCTTTCTTGGTGCCTTCAGCCTCGTCCGGGGAATACTCTGGCTCGGGTAGTGGGGGTGCGTCGTCTCGCCGTAGGGGGAAGAGAGCACGTCGAGGGGGTGGAAGCTCTTGAGAGAGAGAGAGGGAATGAAATGTGGGTTCGGGCTGAGTCCCATTACTTTTTTTCTTTTCTTTCTATTTCCTGCAAAATGATGTAACACAGAAGATAGATATATGCAATGCAATGTAGCTTTTTTAACTATATTTTATTTTAATGATGAATGAATGCATGCACATGCGCTTTTTAATTTGCTACTGAGATCGTAAAACATGAGTATTTTTGGAATTTTCAAAGTAAAACTTTTTAATTTAAAAAGGGGAATCCTATAAGGAGAAAACATGATTCCTGAAATTCTTTTGTGAATATCGATTTATTTTCATTGAGTTTTCTAATTTAACAACAGAGGAAAAGAGGCAATTTCCAAAAATGGGGGGTTGCCGATCGGCAAGCACCCTGACCTGCCTATCGGCAGCTTAGTCCAGTCCCATCATTTGAAGGTTTTGATTGGTACCCTATTCAGCCTTTAGTACCTTGTGGGGTAAGATTCCCTCCGATTTCTATAGGGATTATGTCTTTTGTGAGAGTTCTCAAGTATAAAAAGGGGGTAAGGGTGGAGTGTCTTCATCACACCTTTGCATCCTCATCTGCCTACCCATTATCTTTTAGTCTTGCAAGAGGGCTCTCCCTGGTAGCATTGAGTTTGTCAATTACCTCGCAGCCTTGGAAGCAATGTGCTCTTATAATGTTGACTACGATGCTTTCAACATGCGTCGAGTCTCCTTGTGGCACAATCGGCCCTTTGAGTGGAATATGCTAATAGCGATGGTACAATTCTGGTACCCCGAAGACCATGTATTCCGCTTTTGGTTGGAAGAAGTTTGACCTACCTACAAGGAATTTTCTGCCATACTGGGTGTGAATCCCAGTGTTGCTGCAGCTTTACCCGAATTTTCCCGCTCTCTTAGGGATTTGTTGGCCGGGATTCTTAATATCTCGCCTTCGGTGTCCAGGTCATTGGTTGCTAGAGGAATGATCTCCCTCCCGGCGGTGCTGCAGTCCATGCATTTTACGGTAAGAAGGTGATACCGGATATGCTGGAGCCGTGGTTCTGGGCCTGGTTTCAAAATTGTTGTTGGTGACTGAGGAGGTGCAAGTGGACCCTCAACTTGCAGCCATTACTTCGTTGATGTCATACCATTACAATCCTACGATGGTGATATTGGTGGAGACTCTGAATGGCCTGGATGCATGCAGAGAAGGTCGTTCTCACTTTTTAAGGAGTAGCCCTGTGATGCTGTTCATGTGGTTCTCTGAAAGATTCCGCTTGTCGACTCCTCCAGAATATCCTTTGTCGGCCGTACCCAACTTTTTTTTGCGCTACTTCACCCGCGTTGACCTGTATGTTGAGAACTGGGAGAATTGGTTTGTGGAGTATGGGGCTCGTGGGCTGTATTGGTCAGTGCCTTGGTGGGGATAGTTGCAGCCTGTTCTGGAGCTAGGAGAGTATTCATATGTGTAGCTGGTTGGTCTCAGCCAAACCTCTTTTTATTTCCATTGGCGACTTCTGCGCTAATTTGGCTGGGCGCAGGTCGTGCCCCCTCGGACCTCAAATTTCTTTCCAGTAGAAGATTTGATCGAGAGCCTGCGTCTGTTGCTTGGGTCTCTATGGGAAAATCAACGTCTGTCGACCCGTCCCTCTCAGTATGTCGGGATGGTTTTCCATGTCCCCAAAGATTATATGAGGTGGTTGTGGAGGAAAGTAGTCAACAAGATGTTGGCAGTAGAGACTAGTCAAAGGTGGTTTATTTTATCTAGACTCCATGGAACGGGGTGTTGTGGTCTTTTCGAAGATGGTTAAGGCTCATCGATCCATGGAATGTTTGCGGCACTCTATTCAGGCAGGGGAAACTTGGGGTCCTCAGGATGTAGATGATGAGGGTGCAGGCTCTTCTGGTAGCTGTGGGTAGGACCCCTGGAGAGTTTATTTGTGTAACAGATGTGGGGGATTTTATCTGGATTTTTATGGTAATATGGGGAAGGGAGTTATCTGTTCCTTTTTCTTATGTAATCCGTACTATAATTTCTTCTTAATGAAATAAAAAAGTTTCTGATCATCCAGCTGTGCCTTTCGATGAGTTTTGTATTTTGAATTATCCATACTGATCGCTAAGGCATACATAATCCTTTTGTTCATATAATTTTAGAATGAACCACTGTTCTCGGAGGTAAGAAAAGAATAGTATTTTGTGGAAAAGGAAAGGTTCGCACTCATGTGAGGAGTATGAGCTGCCTACGTACCTCTGGGGTTTTTTGAAAAGTTTTAAAATAATTTTTGTAGAGTATCAGGCCCACGTAGTTCTGGGTAGAGGGAAACGAAGAGTTTTTTTTTAGAATAGAAGGGGGATGAGAAGAGTCATAGCTCGCCGAGATTTCGGACTAGGGGTAGAATTTATTGAGACAGTCCAGATTGACTGGACGGGCCATCTCTTCCCACCCAGGTCAGTGAGTATGGCGGCACCGCCGGATAAGATTTTCTTCACAATGTAGGGGCCGCTCCAATTGGGCTTGTAATTCCCTCTCGGGTCCCAAATGGGTTCGATTATCTCTTTGAGGGCTAAATCCCCCTCCCGGACACCGCGATCCTTTACTTTCTTATTGAATGATCGCGCTATTCAGCGATGGTATCCTTGTATGTGATAAAGAGCTTTTAATCTTCTTTCATCTAGAAGGGCTAGCTCATCAAGACGGCTTTGGCACCAGTCTCCTTCACTAACCCTGCTGTCGAGCATGACGTGTAGCGAGGGTATTTCCAGCTCCACAAGGAGGACAACTTCAATGCCGTAGACCAAGGAGTAAGGGGTAGCCCCAGTAGAGGTTCGGATTGAGGCTCAATAGCCACAGAGGGAGTATGGGATCCACTCGGCCCAATCCCTACAGCTTTCGGTCATCTTGCGGATGATGGCTTTGAGATTCTTATTGGCAGTTTCAACTGCGCCATTGGTGTCACGACCCCGACCCAAAAATAGTAGGGAACGGGTGTCTTGACATGCCACCAAGGCATCCAATATTCTGGCCTTAAAATTTTTGTTTTAAAATATATGTAGTGGAAGTATAATCACATGGTTATGAATCATAAAATACTGAAAGTGAAGGAATTACGTCATCAGAGCTTTCTAAAGGGAACTTCATTTGTATTAAAATATCAACGAGTTACAACTTGACACAAAGAGATAAACATGCTCTATCTAATTAAACAAACTTCTACTTAAGGTAACAAAAAGAGCTTTAAAAGCTAAATCTTCAACATAGTCCTTTTTCGTTCCATCCACGAACTTAATTATTTCCTGAAAAATGGTTATTTATACAATGTTAGCTAAAAGCCGAATGAGATTCAATCTCCAAATATTCCAAGGTTTTCAGAAAATAGATACCTATTCAATTTAGAACAAAAGGTATATAAAATAGAGATAGGAATTTCAAGTAATATATATAAAGTAAATGACAATATATATATTCAGAATAAACAGTTCAGAACAGAACAGATAAAACAATTGAGCATGTGTCAATTATTCAGTTTTAGTTGTCATGTACGCTCTAATACCCAGACAGATAGCATTATCAAATGCTTCCACCTGATAACATCACAGACAGATAATCATGATTTCTGGAACAACGCCTTGTTTAGGGCACACCAGCGATAAACCAGCTGGGAAGGTACCACCCAAATATTTCCACCCGGTAGTCAAGGCCAATATAGTAAGAGAGTTTCCTTAGGCCGAATCAATAATTTCAGAATTCAAATTAGATGTTTATATGGAGAAATATAAACATATAACAAACGACGGAATCATCGGTATCAGATGCATTTTGAGAATAAAAGCATTTAACAAAATGTACATAGTTTGCATAATATAATATAATCAAAATGCGCAAGAAATTGCATAGAGTACTCACCTAAAATAGAGGTCGAAATTATAGATAATGAGTCTTTGACCGCACGTTAATCTAACAAATACGATAAAGGTTTAAGTATGTGTTCTAAACAAGGTCCAGTCTGTCTATATATTGTATTTTAATAGTAACTTGTTTCAAAGGATTACTAAAAAACCATTTTCTTAACTTTTAAAACTTATTGATCGTAATTAAAGGATTCAATTCATAGTTCTTCCTAATCAGTCGGTTCCCAGTAGAGATGGAGGGTCACAGGGGCACCACTTAAATACCATCTCATCTAGACAGAACATTTCCGGATTCATTCCCAGTAGAGATGGAGGGTCACAAGGGCACCACTTAAATACCATCTCATCTAGACATAACTTCACCGGGCCTGACTTTGGAATTACTTAAATCGGATTCCATAATAACGAGCAATTTCTTTAAAAAGAATCATTTTTAAAAGCGTATAATTTCAAACAAGTTTATAAAATCAACTTGGATTTGTTCTAAAATTTAAGTTTTGATTAGTGAATTCTTTATCATATTTTACCAGCATAACTACTAAGTAAAGCTATAAAACAATAAATTAAGACTATAAAGATGCATTATAACATTAAGATTACCTTAAGATGAATATCCCTCAGAACTTCTTCTAAAACTTTCTCACACTTTCTCTCACTATTTCTTTCTATAATTCTCAAGGAATTGGTGTGAGTTTCAAATGATCCCCAAAGGCCCTATTTATAGTTTTCCAAAGATATCACGGCATTGACACGTGTTCATGATGACCAAGCTTTTACAATGGGAGTCAGCGTTGACGTGTCGCGTAACGGAGGTATCTTGTAGTCTTATTTCACTAGACTGCGACACGTGTTTTAGCTTATCCTCTAATGATGACACGTGTTTTGGCTTCTCCTCTAATGACGACACGTGTATTGTGGAGGTGACCAGCACGTGGTGGAAAGGTGATAGGGGTATAAGGGTCATTTAACACATGAAGGGTATTTTGGTAATTTCACACTATATATTTTGAATATTTCTTAGAGGTCCATGAAAATATTTTATTTATAAAATGGCCCATTTTATATTTTTATTTTAGTCCTTAAAGTTTCATAAAATTATATTTTCTACCCCAAAACTTATTATTTGCCTTAAGATATGTCATAAGACTTCGATTTGAATCAATTTATAGTTGATTCTTCGTAATTAAAAATGGGGTTTGCTATATTGATAGCCAGTAATACCACATATCTAATAATACAACATTTATAAGATAATAAGTAACACAAGAGTGTAAAAACAAACTATATATAAAAGTGGGGTCATTACATTCTACCACCCTTATAAAAAGATTGGTCCCCAAACTTTACTTGCATTAATTTTCAAAAAGATATGGATATCGCTCCTTTATCTCATCTTCCCTCTCCCACGTTGCTTCTTCAACAGAATGATTCCGCCATAATACTTTAACTAGTGGAATAACCTTGGTTCGTAATATTTGATCTTTATGATCCAAAATTTCCACTGGATGCTCAATGTACGACAAATCTTCTCTAACTTGAAGAGGCTCATGACTTAAGATATGTTTTGGATCTGGGACATATTTCTTTATCATTGATACGTGAAACACATTATGTACACTAGAGAGTTATAGTGGTAAGGCTATTTTATACGCAACAGCTCCTATCCTTTCAAGGATTTCAAAAGGTCCTATGTATTTTGGGCTCAACTTCCCCTTTTTCCCAAATCGTATTACTCACTTTGCAGGTGATACTCGCAAGAACACATAAGCTCCTCTTTGGAATTCTATCTATCGATGTCGATTGTCAACATAACTCTTTTGACGGCTTTGGGCGGTTCGATGTCGGTCTTTTATTAATTTCACCTTCTCTGTTGTGATCTGAATTAATTCTGGTCCCACAATTTTCTTTCCCCAACTTCTACCCAACATGTAGGGGAACGACACCTTCTACCATAGAGTGCCTCATACGGGTCCATTTGAATACTTTCTTGATAGCTATTATTATATGCGAATTCCACTAATGGTAAATGATCATCCCAATTCCCTTTTAAATCAAGTGCACATGCCCTAAGCATATCCTCCAAGGTTTGAATAGTTCTCTCTGATTGTCCATCCGTTTGAGGATGAAAAGCAGTGCTAAAATTCAATTTTGTTCCCATGGCTTCTTGTAGGCTTTTCCATAAGCGAGACACAAATCTAGGGTCACGGTTAGAAACAATCGAAATTGGGGTTCCATGAAGCCTAATAATTTCCCGCACATACAACGTAGCTAACTTCTCTAAAGAATGGGTAATCTTAATGGCAATAAAATGAGAAGATTTATTTAACCTATCAATAATTACCCAAATAGAGTCATTACCATTTGAACTCCTCGGTAAACCTATCACAAAATCCATAGTAATATGTTCCCATTTCCACTTAGAAATAGGTAGGGGTTGCAGTAATCCTGATGGTTTTTGATGTTCTGCCTTTACTTGTTGACAAACCAAACACTGAGATATAAATTATGCTATATCCCTCTTCATGTTATTCCACCAAAATACTTCTTGAAGATCCCTATACATTTTTGTACATCCGGGATGAAATGTGCATCTTGAGTAATGACTTTCCTCCAAAATTTGCCTCTTTAGTTGGGCATCACATGGCACACACACTCTATTTCCAAACCTCAATATATCATCTCGTATCGCAAATTCAGTTCTCTTACCCTCGATGACTTCTTCTCTAATCTTCTTCAGTTGTGGGTCATTTACTTGTGCAATTTTGATCCTCTCCATCAACATGGGTTGTACTTGTAAGTTTACAACTATTCCTCCTTTGCTATAGATACGTACATCTATTTCCATACTTCTCAAATCCCTTAACATTGCTTCCTGGCTTGTAATAAGACATGCTAAATTTGGTGTAGACTTCCTACTTAAAGCATCGGCTACTACATTAGCTTTCCCTGGGTGATAGTGAATATTTACATCATAATCCTTCATCAATTCTAACCACCTCCTTTGTCTCATATTCAACTCTATCTGAGTAAATATATACTTCAAACTTTTATGATTGGTATAAATCTCACAAGTCTCACTATACAAATAGTGCCTCCAAATCTTAAGAGCAAAAATTACAGCTGCTAATTCTAGGTCATGGGTTGGATAATTCTGCTAATTCATCAATTCTACGAGCAATTTCTTTAAAAAGAATCATTTTTAAAAGCGTATAATTTCAAACAAGTTTATAAAATCAACTTGGATTTGTTCTAAAATTTAAGTTTTGATTAGTGAATTCTTTATCATATTTCACCAGCATAACTACTAAGTAAAGCTATAAAACAATAAATTAAGACTATAAAGATGCATTATAACATTAATATTACCTTAAGATGAATATCCCTCAGAACTTCTTCTAAAAATTTCTCACACTTTCTCTCACTATTTGTTTCTATAATTCTCAAGGAATTGGTGTGAGTTTCAAATGATCCCCAAAGGCCCTATTTATAGTTTTCCAAAGATATCACGACATTGACACGTGTCCATGATGACCAAGCTTTTACAATGGGAGTCAGCGTTGACGTGTCGCATAACGGAGGTATCTTGCAGTCTTATTTCACTAGACTGCGACACGTGTTTTATCTTATCCTCTAATGACGACACGTGTTTTGGCTTCTCCTCTAATGACGACACGTGTATGGTGGAGGTGACCTGCACGTGGTGGAAAGGTGATCGGGGTATAAGGGTCATTTAACACATGACGGGTATTTTGGTAATTTCACACTATATATTTTGAATATTTCTTAGAGGTCCTTGAAAATATTTTATTTACAAAATGGCCCATTTTATATATTTATTTTAGTCCTTAATGTTTCATAAAATTATATTTTCTACCCCAAAACTTATTATTTGCCTTAAGAGATGTCATAAGACTTCGATTTGACCCAATTTACAGTTGATTCTTCGTAATTAAAAATGGGGTTTGTTATATTGATAGCCATTAATACCACATATCTAATAATACAACATTTATAAGATAATAAGTAACACAAGAGTGTAAAAACAAACTATATATAAAAGTGGGGTCATTATAATTGGTCTGAGGTCGGTAGGGAGAAGATTTATGTCTCTAAATCCCGTACTCATTGACAACTTCTGTGACTTCTTCCTCGAAGTGCAAACCGTTATCTGACACTATCTATGCGGGACCCCATATAGGCAAATGATATTCTTCTTGATGAATTTGGCCACTTTCTTGGCGTTCAACACTGCGTATGACTCAACTTTGACGCATTTGGTGAAGTAATCGATGGCGACCAGGATGAACTCATGTCCGTTTAAAAACTTTGGTGTAACTTTCCCTATGACGTCGATACCCTAGGTGGAGAACGGCTAGGGAGAAGTCATGTTGTATAATTCTCGCGGAGGCAAGTGTTGAAGATTAGAGAATTGTTGGCATTTGAGGCATCTTCGGACATATGCGGCGCAATCCTGGGTCATGGTGGTCCAGTAGTATCCCTGTCGGATGATCTTCTTGGCAAACATGTGACCGTTCATGTGAGGCCCGCATTTCCCGCTGTGGATCTTCTGTATTATCTTTTCAATGTCAGCCCCTGCAATATAGTGCCAATGAGTTCCATCGAAATTCCTCTTTAGTAGAGCTTATGGAAGATGATGCACTGGGTAGCCAGTCTTTAGAGGGTTTTTCGGCCTTTCTTATTGTAACCCTAGGGATACCTACCTTACCTAAAGAGGCACTAAATATCATAGTACCAGTAGTTTACTAGCTTAGGATCTTTTGTGGTGACGAGCTCAATGTGGTAGCAATGGGTTAGTTTGTCTTGCTTTTGAACTAGGAAGGGGGTCATTTTTATTCCCTCGGGCATATCGACCATGTAGGCCAAGGTATCGAGGGCATCGACTATGTTATTCATTGCTTGGGGTAGGTAATGGAAGGTGATATCTCGGAATTGGGAGTCTAACTCTTCTAATTGGGCATGAAAGGGTTTGAGCTTTTCGTCCTTGACTTTCCACTTTCTGAGCACTTGACCGATGATGAGGGTAGAATCCCCGTAGACATCAAGGTATTGAATACCGTTCTTGCGAGCGACCTTGAGGCCCACTGTGCATTCCTCATATTCCGTCATGTTATTGGTGCAGGGGAATTTCAACTTGATGGCGATGGGAGTATGAGAGTCATTTGGGGCAACCAGAAGTATCCCAATGACATATCCCCTTTTGTTGGCAGCGCCGTCAAAGAACATTTATCATCGGAGGTTGTCTTGGGCAGTACAAAGGATATTCTTATCTGGGAATTCGGAGATCCAGACATTAGCTTTTTCTATGGGGTAATCTGCGAGGTAGTCAGAAATGGCTCTTCCTTTAACGGCTTTCTGTGTGACGTACACGATATCGAACTCGGTTAGGAGTATCAACCATCAGGCCATTTGGCTGGATAAGGCGAGTTTCTTAAGCAGGTATTTGATGGGATTCATTCGGGATATAATTTTGATGGGGAAGGCGAGCATGTAGTGTCACAACTTTTGGGTGACCCAAACAAGTGCGACATATGCCTTTTCTAAAGTAGTGTAGTTGACCTCCTACCTGGCCAATTTGCGATTGGCATAATAGATGGCTCTTTCTTTGCGGGAGTCATAAAGGTATTGGGCTAGTAAAGCCCCAACTGCAGTGTCGGTTATGGTTTGGTATAGGAGCAAAGGGAGACCAGGCTGTAGTGGCATGAGAACTGGAGGTTGGGTCAGATATTATTTGATTCGATCGAAAGATTCTTGGCAGGCCTCGTTCCAGACCTTGGTTGAATGCTTTCGGAGGAGCTTAAAGATTGGTTCATAGATGGAGGTTAGTTGGCTGATGAACCGACTGATATATTGTAATTTCCCAAGAAAACCTCGGACTTCTTTCTCTGTTCGGGGTGGTGACATCTCAAGTATGGGATTCATCTTAGCGGGATCTGCATCTATCCCCTTCTTACTGACCATGAATCCTAAGAGTTTTCCCTTTATAACGCCGAAGATGAATTTCTGTGGATTGAGTCTCATCTGATACTACCGCAGTCATTCGAAGAACTTTTAGAGAGAAGGAGCATGACCTTCTCTAGTTTTGGACTTGATAATCATATCATCCACATAAACCTTGACCTCTTTGTGAATCAGATCGTGTAGGATGGTTGCAGCGGCCCTCTGATAGGTAGCCCCAGCATTCTTAAGACTGAATGGCATAACGGTGTAGCAAAAGGTCCCCCATGGGGTGATGAATGCGGTTTTCTCTTGGTGGTCGAGGTGCATCTTGATTTGGTTGTATCCGACAAACCCGTCGACGAATGACTTGAGAGCATGAATGGTTGTGTTGTCCACGATCATGTCGATATTAGGTAGTGGATAATCATCCTTCGGAGAGGACTTGTTTAAATCTCGGTAATCCACACACATTCGAACCTTTCCTCCTGATTTCGATACATGTAAAATGTTGGCTAGCCACGTGGGATATTCGATCACTCGAATGAAACCCACGTTCAGCTGTTTGACCACCTCTTCTTTCACCTTAAGCGACCATTGGGTGCGGAACTTTCTCAAGTTTTGTTTAACCGGTTTGTAATCTGGGAGAGTGGGGATCTCATGCTGAGATATTCCAGGATCAATACTGGGCATATCATCGTAGGACCACGCTAAGACATCCACGAACTCCTTTAGCAATTCTTCGAGTTGTGCGCGCTCATGCTCACCAAGGGTGGCCCCGACCCTAATCTCGCGTAGTTGGCTACTAGAACCAAGATTAATAACAACAGTCTCTTATTCATTAACTTGAACGTGGTTATGTTGTTTATTATTAACCTTATTTAGATCAGTTAAGAATTATTCATTTGTAAAATCATCATCATCAAAAGTTTGATTAGAATCTAAACAATTAATGTAAGGCATAACAAGATACTCACAATCTTCGTTTATTTCATTGATAGGAAAAATAGCATTGAGAACCTCATCAAAAGAGGTCTCAATTACATTTGAGCAAGGATGGACAACAAAAGAAGAAACAGGGTAAACATTGGGGTTATGGGAGATTTCAAGAGGTAAAACTGGCGCAGCATTCCAGTTGAGGAGAGGTGTATCAACATTTTTAATCAGACGGGATGGGTCCACTGATGTAGTGCCTAAATGAACCATGCAGAGTGCCAGCCCCAGTATCGATAAGTTGAAGACATCTTTGGAATCACTTTCCTAAGTCTCTTCGATATTTTTGATGAGAAATTGTACACAGTGTGGGAAACTTTTAGCCCGTGGGTAGCTATCCTGGAAAAATATATCCATTCCAGGCTTTATCTTCTTGTCTGTGTGCTCGTACCATGGTTCCAAAAAATCGCAAAAGGGGAAATCCCCGCCTTCTCGGATGAATCGTCAATTTAAGGAATCTCATGAGATAGTTCGGACACAGTCTAACCCTCTCTTTGATCAAGTTTGGCGGATCATTCTGAGCTCTAGTTCTGATGGTTGATACCCCAAGACGTAAGGAGGGAAAGCTTTCTTCAGTTCGATGGGCTCAAGTATCCCTTGCTGCCTTTGCCCTAGCCCTAGTCCGGGCATGAAGTGCATATTTCTGAACATCTGAATCACATTGACATTTCCATGAGGGTCATAATATGGACAAACCCTTTCTTTGAAACCGTCCCCTGCCGGGAGTAGGGATGGCTCGACTCGGAATCCTGACATGAGCATATCATTTGACCCGTGCTGTATCTCGAGAATTCGACTACTAGTGCTTGCACCCTCGACATTGTCATCGTCACCCAAAATGGCGATGACTCAGCCATTGGCAAAGAACTTCAATTTCTGATGGAGTAAGGAAGACACACCCTTTATACTGTGGATCCAGGGTCGTCCGAGCAACAGGTTGAAGCAGGCTGGGATATCGATGACTTGGAATTCGACGATAGGGTTTATTGGGCCAACCCCTATTACAAGTTTTATGGATCCCATCACCTCCCGATGGGTATTATCGTAGGCACGCACGGCAGCGGAGGTTGGAGCAAGGTCACTTTCATTCAGACCTAAACATTTGAAGGTTCTCAACGCGCAAACATTCAAGGGGGATACATTATCGATAAGAGAGAGTGGCACGGCCTTCCCTATAACTTCAACAGAGATGTTGAGTGATTGCTTATGGTTTGACCCAATTCTGGGGATTTCTTCTTCAAAAAATTACAGCATTCGGGTGGAGGTCAAGGATCCGACCAAATTTACCGCTTCTTCTAGTGTGGTAGAAGGAGGAACTATAGGTCCTCTGAGCAATTTGATTAAAGCATTTCTGTACAGCTGGGCAGACATGAAAAGACCCCATAGAGTGATGTTATCTTGAGTTTTCTTTAGTTGATTGAGGATCTTTCTCTCCTCGATGGTCATTTCTGGCATAGGAAGGTTTTCAATGCCCTTCCCCTTGTCATTTGCTGGTAGTGAGCTCGGAATCTGGTAATGTCTCCCTGATCTGGTCATATGATTTACTGAAGAAGAGAAAAACATGAATCCCATTTCTTCATCGATCTCAGGTTGCTCTGTCACCCTATTTATTTCTCCGAGGAGTTCTTCGAATGATATCATCCCACATAAGTCGGCTACTGGGCTAGTTCTTCCAGAAGCTTGATCTTCATTTGAATCTTCGAATTCATCCCCCCATCTGGTGGCAACAATTTTGTTTTCCCCTGTGAAGTCAATGCATTCCACAACTTCAACGGCTTCCTCATATAGGTCTTCCCATTCTGTGGGGATGTGTAAGGGTGAAGGGACGAAGTGACCTTGTAGCTTTAAAGCACCAAATAACTCGGTGATACTGCAAATGTTGTTGGTTTGCCTAAATTCTTCCGCCATAATCTGGAAAACATCATCTAAGCTGACTTCATCGGTTGGTACCACCCAACTATCTGATTCCCGGGCCCATTTCCGCGCTTCCAAAAATAGCGCACTGAATCTCTGGCAATCGATATTCATCTGTGAGGGCAATTTCAGCCCGAACTCTAGGATTTGATTTAAGACTTTTGACAATTCTATTCTTCTATTTCTGGAATAGGTACGGACAACGATGCATGCTCAAGTAAGGAGTGATGGTGCCCGATCAACGGGGCCAGTAGGGTGTATGAGTAAATATGGGCAAATTTGAAGAGGTTTAGGAGGGTATAGGGGTGTGATTTGGGTTGATGGATCAAAATTCGAGTTTTCTTCCAAGAAGATGAAATTGGTGTGATTTGGGAGTGGGTTGTGCGTAGTGTTTGGCTTAGGATTGGCTGGTGGGGCGATGGTACCCCGATCGATGAGATCTTGGATTATGTTTCGAAGGTGGAAGCATTGGTCCGTGGTATGGCCATCTGTTTGGCGAAAGGAGCAATGAGCATCGGTCTTGAAATTTCTAGTAAGTGGATTGGGTAATGGACGGGGATCTAAGGGTTTTATAAGGTTTCAGCTTAACAGGGCTTGGTAGACTTTGGAGAGGGGAGCATGGAGCTCAGTGTATTCCCTTCGGACGGGGGTAGGGCGACTTTCTGGTGCCCATGATGTGGTTGGTTAAGAGATGTTGTTGATGGTTGAGACTGCGATACTGACAGGTTTGTCATATTTCCTGGGGGTCAACTGTCCGGACACCTTCTTCGGTTCAACTTCTGTTTTGGCAAGACCTTCCTTGATTTATACTCCTGCTTCTCTGAGATCTCGAAAGTGGGGGTAGTACTGTCCTCCCATGGTTGCTCGGACATGGGGCAAGAAATTCTTCTTCACTATGTTGACTTGTTCTTCCTCAGACGGCCGATTGGTCATAGTAGCTGATTTTTCCCTCCATCGGGATATGAAGTTACTGACTGATTCTCCAGAGTTTTGTTTGAGAAGCTCTAAATCACGGTGGGTGACCTCGAGCTCTTCGTTGTATTTGTACTACGACATGAATTTTCGGGCTACATCCTCCCAGCTACGGATTCTGGACTCTTCGAGAGACAAAAACTATCAGAGAGCGTTATCCTTCAATGTTTGTTGAAATAGTTGGGCCATTACTTATTCGAAAGCCCCTGGGAGAGTCATGGAATGGTGAAAACTACGAAGATGGACAATCGGGGGCCCACTCCCTCCGAATTTCTCAGTATTTGGCATCTTGAACTTCTCGGGTAACCTTGCTTTAGGATAAGGATACATATAGGTGTAGCCCATGTAATTCCCAGAGATCCTGACTTGGTCAAACTTCTTAGTGAGAATCTTGAGATCCTCTTTGATTTTATTCAACTCCTCCTCTTTTGGATCAGCGACCACAGGCAGGTTAGCCATAGGCTGGGCAATGTTTGGCATTGAAAGCTGGGAAGGCGGTAGCCCATTGGTAGGAGGGGCACGTGGAGCGTGCTGATATTCTTCTGGGACCCAGATAGGATCGGGTGGACCCATAGCATGAGAGACCAGGGCCTCGGGCTCTTTAGGAATAGGAACTTGGTTTAGTTTCATTTCTCGGACCTCAACTTAGAGGTTGTCAATGTTGGCCACGAGCTGAGCTAGGACTATCGGTAGATCCGATTGTATGACTGGTGCTTGATCTGTATTCTCCATGGAAGATGGATGGATTCCAGACTCAGAAGAAGTAGTAGAGGAGCATATGGAACTCCGGGGTTATTTGACTGAAGATCGAAGCCAATAAGGAGCCAGGCCAAGGGCGTGCGATCGACCTGAGAAGGCGTAGGATGAGATTTATTTTTGAGACAAAAGGAAGAAAATATTTTTGGATTTTTGATAAAAAGGGAGAAATGTTTTTGGATTTTTGATAAATAAGGGAGAAATGTTTTTGGATTTTTTTTATAAAGAAGGGAGAAATGTTTTTGGATTTTTAATAAAGAAGGGAGAAATGCTTTTGGAGATGGAACTCAACATGATTATTATGATTATTATGTTCTTACTTGTATTTAATTCTCCTAAATGCAATGTCGAACGGGACCCGAGCCTGGAAAAGTGGGGGTCTTAATATATGTAAAGCTACGTTGGGACTTGTAACCAGGCTCGCGGACAGGGTCCCATTTTAAAAAAATGCGCAAAATTGGGCGACAGGCCGACTCGAAATTTTGGTAGAGTTTCGGGTTGAAACTGACAATCTAAAGTGCGTATCCTAGGTTTGACACCTATATGTGGGTATGCAGTTGGTTGGGTGAATCGACATGGGTTCCCCCCTTTGGCGTGACTTCCACGATATACGTCTTGCTCTTGCGGGCAATCGGTACGTGTGGACAAGCCATTTGATATACCTGAGTGTACGTGAATTGCCTCACATATACCTCGTGGGGACGGTACATGTTAGAGCAAATTCGATATACTCGGCGTACGTGAACGAATTCCATGCGATACACCTCCCGTCATGACTTCGGTCAAGCGGTACTATGCGGGGGAACCGTTCGATATACGTCGAAGGAACTTGGCTAATGGAAGGTGAGAGTCATATCACTTAGGCTAACTGTGACATGCTGGACCAGCGCCCATCACGAAGTGACCCTCAAGTTACTGGGTAAAATTTGGTAAATAGCAATGCTCTTTGGTGATACCGTGTGAATCATGCATGATTCTCTTATTAGTATCTTATGAAGAGGATGCCTTTCTTGATTATGCCAAACAGGGAACAAAGTACAAGTACCTCAAAAGGTACACCAAGTATGGATGGGTGATGGGTGCAACACATAGATATATGTGATCCTAGGTGCACGTGGTGTGACGTCTACATGGAGAATTTTCTACAAGTGTGTGACTATAAGCATAAGCATGGGGTACATATGAGAAAGGGGAACATGCAGATATGAGGGGAAGCATAAGAAAATATAGCATTCATGTAAATAGAGTCAAGACCTCAAAATATATAGTTCCCCATCAGAGTCGCCACTGTGTCCATCCCCGATCCCCACCGTGGAGGAAAAGGATCCTTCGAGTGCGTCCCTCTCGGGAGAGCGCTTCGGCCGGCGTCGATTTGTGAGGTGTGAAAATATAGAGAGATTCAAAGTCGCCAGTCTATTTTACTCAAAATAGACAAAAGAAAAGGGGAGCCACCCCGAAGGATGGCATCCAAAGACATGCTGGTGCGTGCAAAACCAAATGATTCGAGAAGGGTTCGGAGGCTTAGTTACGAAATGGGAAGGTGTTAGGCATCCATTCTGCCCTTTTGGTCTCTCATGGATATTTGCTATTTTCCCTTATATTTCCCCCCGTGGTATGTGTGCATGTGTATATATAGAGAATGGAGGTAGGAATCCTCGACTTGTATCATGGAAAAGATAAAGCGATTCATCCGTAGGAAGATATAAGATTAATATTAGAAAATAAGATTTACGCGATTACTCCTACGTTGATCGTTATAATGGAACGATAACGCGTATGGAGTACAAGTCACTAAGAGCAAGTATATAGCATATAAGGAAAATGGATTAAAAAAAAGAAGATAGAAGATAAGGTAAAAAGTGAGGAAAAGGACTCGAGTCTCGGGATTTACCCCCAGACGCCTACGTAGCCTATAAAGGCATCAAAGTCCACATAGTTCGCATACAAAATGAGGGGTGGGGTTTATCCCATAAATCCAAATGGAGGATCTCTTATTTGTGAGTGTGTGTGTGTGTGTAGAAAAAGTGTTTTAGTTATGAGAAGAGTGTGGAAAAAGTGTGAGAATCCCTATTTGGAATTTATGAGCAAATCCTCTTTCTCTTGTTTTTTTTGGGTTTTTATTTATATGAAAATAAGAGATGTGCAATAATAGTAAATAAAAATGTATATTAAGATGTGTGAGATGAGATAATAAAAGTGCTAAGTAAGAAAATAAGTTATTGAGAATTCAAGAGAATTTAGGAGAGAGTTTAAGAAAGTTGGACCTTCTTGAAGATCTTGAGGTTGATCTTGAATGTTGGAGAGAAGCCCTTGCACTTGGATGATGATGGAGAGTGGTTAATTCACCAAATTTAATGAAAGGGATGATGAAAAGTGGGAGTAAAAGGAGGATTTGGAAGTTGAAATCACGTTGCCTTCGAGGGGAGTTTCTGGGATTCGTTGAAAGGGATTTTTATCAGATCTGGGCTCCCCTTGCAAATGAGGCCAAGACCTCCTTTTATTGGCCCAGGGGTCTGCCGATCGGAATTTCCATGGCACTACCTATCGGCAAGTGCCGATAGGCAGGGTCTGGGACCTGCTATTTGGTAGTGCGCTTCAGGCTTTTTCAGAAAATTGGTCGTCGAGGGCAAACCGTTGGTCAGAATCGTTCATGGGGCATACCGTTGGAAAGGTATTTCAAAGACCTTCGAAAGTCCTTTGGACTGCTCCCGAGTTCGGTAGTTGACTTTGGGTCAAATGTGGCTCGAAAGCGTTTATCAGTCCGCTGGACGGGGAATCATTCGGACACAAATGGATCGTTCGTCCGCATGGTAAGTCTGAATTGCACATAGGGCAGAAAGTTACAAAGGTTAGGAGATGCTTTGACATTCGAAAGAGATTGACCCGGTTCGAGGAGTTGACTTTGGTCAACCGGGCCCGAGAAGCAATCGGTGACCTCTTGGAGCCAAAAGGATCGTCCGTCCGCATGGAAAGTCGAAATTGCACATGAGATGGATCGCTGGAAAGGGTATTCAGTTCCCTTTGAAGATTCATTCAGCCTCGATTGAGCTGAAGAGTTGACTTAGGTCAAATAGAGCCAGGGAGCGCCCGGTAGCCTCTAGATCAGGTTTTGGACGCAAACGGATCGTTCATCCTCATGGGAAGTCAAAATCGTGCACGGGATGGACCATTAGAAAGGTTATTCAGTGCCCTTCGAGGATTCATTTAGTCTCGATCGAGATGAAGATTTTGACTTTTGGTCAAACCGAGTCGTGGAGTGCCCGATGGCTTCCAGGTCAGTGCTCGGGACATGACCTGGGTTTGCGGTGATGAGTGGAGGTACTAGGGACCTAAGGTGAGTTAGGGGGTAACATAATGAGGTGTCTAAAACTGTATAGTGTCAGAGTTGAGTACCTTATATTTATCAATGCGTCCTTATAGGACTTATGGGTGCTGTAGTAGGAGGACCGATCTATAGCATATGCTTCTCGCAAGATCAAGCCATACGAGAGGAACTACCCCACACATGATTTGGGGTTAATTGCGGTAGTTTTCCCCTTATAAATTTGGAGGCTCTATCTTCTGGGGGAGAAATTTAATCTATTCATGGATCGTAAGTCGCTGCAGTATTCGTTCATTCAAAAGGATCTCAACTTGTGATAGCATAGATGATTAGAATTCATGAAGGACTATCAATTTAATATTTAGTACCACCCGGGGAAGGCTGACGTGGTAGCAAACGTGGTTATCCGATGGCCTACGAGGGAGTTAGCGACGGTCTGGAAAGCTAAGTGGAGTGAGCTTCACTAGAATGATGCAATCTGCAAGGACATCTATATAATAAAGGAGGAGGGCTTTTTTTGTCCCTCCCAACTAACGGTTCAGATTACATTATGAGAGATTTGGTCTTTATCAATTGAGGGCTAAGATTACATCTTGGGAGTGTGTATGTTTACGTTGAAAATGATGCCACGTGACTGTGAAGGAAAAATATCACATGTTATGCCCTTCATCCATCAAGTCTAATACGTCCCATGTCTCGAGGCCTGTTAAAATCAACATCATGTCTCTCTCTTAACCACACAAACAGAACTACAGATGACCTTAACCCAACGCGTTTCTCTCTCTTTCACACCCATACAAACACAACATCAAGTTTGTCTCTCTCTCTCTCTCTCACCACAAACACAAGAAGATCGATGGGTATGGCTCTCTGCCCACACAGCCATTCACTTTTAAAATTAGTATACATTAGAAGAAACCCATTTCTCATGTCGATCCACCATATATCTCATGTGTCACAAAACCCATTTCTCATGTCGATCCACCATAAATCTCATGTTGCTTTTGATCAGTTCGTATACACTAAAAAGAAAAATCCACCCTAAATCAAATTCGTATACATAGCTGATAGAAAGAGAAAAGCAACATTTGAAACCCACCATTTCTTTTGAACTCATATTTCTCTCTCTAACCTACACCGTCTCTCTCTAAACCAACTGAGCGGCCTGTCTCCATATGACACCAAATGGGTTCAATATGTCGGTAACCGACTCTCTCTATCTCCATCTCCCTGTTTTAGGGTCTTCGGGTTTCTATGTCGATAACCGACTCTCTTAATCAGTTTTTTAATTTAAGACCCACGATTCTTATTTATTTCAGGGGAGTTTTACAGTGTATAATTCATTCATGGTTTTAGCAGAAAAAATTAAGAGAACAAAATGGGTATAGTTTGATCTATTTGACGGTGGGTAAAACGGCAAGGGCTGAACCGTTCTTTTTCCTTCTTCAGTACAGTTTGATTTACAATATTTCTTTGGCATAGAGTTTTAAAGATTGGTTTAAGAATGATTTGTTTTTTTCATTCGTACACGCTCTGCCAGGTGTTGGATCTTGCGATTTGGGAGTGTTTTTGTATGATTCCACTGTTGTGGAAGTGTTTTTATATGATTTTTCCTTGGTTTCATTATTGCTTTGGTTTTGGATCTTGCGGTTTACCAGTAGTTTTGTATGATTCTACTGTTGTTCAAGTGTTGTTGTATGGTTTCATTATTTTTTTCTAATATTTTTTTTCAGATATTACTTTGGGTTTGGATCTTGCGATTTGGGAGTATTTCTTTGGCATGGTGTTTTTGTATGATTTTTCTTTAGCAGAGAGTTTTTTCAGATATTGTTTTGGTTTCATTATTGCTTAGAATCAGAGTATTTCTGATTCTTTTGCCTACTGTACAATCGTATGTATAATACTTGGGGTATTTGCTTTGTGTTGTTTTCAGGTTTCTCATTTAGTTTGTTGCATCTCATATATGCCTACTGTGCAATCATATGTATATTTCCTGGTTTGTAGATCTAATATATTTTTTAATATGATATTATTTGATTTGCATATTTAAGAAAAGTATTCATCTATAGTAATGACGATTGGTAAAGTGTTCAGCTACTGTGTGTGATTTTTCATCTCTTAGATGATGTCATGTATGTTTGTTTGGATATCAGTTCAGAATAGGTTACATTCTTGAGGTGAGTTTTTGTTTTTTGTTGGAAGATATTACGAGTTGAATAAGCAATTTGGGTTTTGAAAAAATTGATAAATGGGTATGAATCTCTTATCTAACTATTTATGTTTTCTTTCATCTTGGGTAAACGAAATGTATATCTAAACATTTGAAACTAAATCTCTCTCTCTCTCTCTCTCTCTCTCTCTCTCTCTCTCTCTCTCTCTCTCTCTCTCTCCTCACTCTCTATTTACTATTTACGTTTTAACAAAAGCTAACTGATAAAAAACTGACATGTGTAGACTTATTTCAAAGGACAAGACACAAGGCGCAGTGCCAAAGTATGACATGTATAATTATATTGAAAAGTCAAATTTTTATAAGCATGTAATTTTTTTCTCAAATTATTAATTTGATTTTACAAATTATTTTCTTAATAATAACTTTTAATATACCAAATTAAAATTCTAACCGTGTGATTGGGCTTTTTATTTTCTTAATAATAATTTTTATAACCATATTGCTGTTATGTCTTAACTCTTAATAATAGTTTATTTTAATCCGTTGTTACTTTGGTATTTGAGAAACTAAATAGTTGGATACTTTTGGTATTGCAATTTCATATATTTTACTAAAAAGTAACTTTTAATGATTGGAGCCCAAGTAAATTGACAACCTGTCAAAAGATAACAAAAGGCTTGATGTTGGAAACCTCAAAATCAATATAGTACTTGGTTCAATGTACTTTGATATAAATTGTGTAAGTAAACCTAATTCAAACAATCTTTTTACTAAATAAAAATATATGTGTGGTTCTTAACAAAGAAATGAAATTAATTACAGTAAGAGTAATTTATTTGTTATATGACCTAAATATAAAGGACAACACTCAAAACCAAAGTTTATATATATGTTATCCGTCAAGCTTACTTTTACCAATCTTTTTATACAGCTACAATTAAATAATAATAATAATAGCCTTTCAAATCACATATTTTCATTGGGTTGTGGTATTATTTTTTTTTGTTTTTTGTACATTCCATTTTTTTTGTTATTCATGAAAATTATTGCGAGCATAAAAAAGTTATTAAATGCAAAAAATACATCTTTTTTAGGAGGAAGCATTACACACACACACACACACACACACATAACTAGAGTTTTATTTTTATTTTATTTTTATCTCCTAAGTTTGGCACACTCATAAAAATTATTCAGTTAGCGAAGTTGTAATT
Organism: Sambucus nigra; assembly: GCA_949130495.1. Lineage (NCBI taxonomy): Eukaryota > Viridiplantae > Streptophyta > Magnoliopsida > Dipsacales > Adoxaceae > Sambucus > Sambucus nigra. The sequence continues at coordinate 507,996,087 of OX422208.1, read as the reverse complement.
ATATGGATGGAGGATTGAATTCATGTTCATATCGCAGTCCCATTGTATACACCTTTTGAAGAATATGTGTTGTATGACTATTGGTAATCACATTAGTAGTGTTTTACAACAATTATTATTTTAAATAATTTTTTAAGGTCCTAAATTGATATTTTTTGTGTCTAGAATTAACGACCATTTTTTTATACTATACTTCGTTTTGTCCGGGAACGAAATTTATGCCGCTGTGTAGTTACATACATCGAAATTTTTTGCCATTTTACGATTACGTACTTTGGAAAATTTTCTTCGTGCCTTTACCGTGCCATTGGGAATAATGAATTACATATTACGAGAACTAATTTATCACAGGAACAAATTTAATATCGTGCCATCGGCACAAGTACAAAATATTACGGGAACAAATTTAACGTCGTGCCATCGGCACGGGTACAAAATACCACGAGAAGAAATTTATCGTCGTGGCATCGGCACGGGTACACCCTAGTATTTTTATAAATGTCCATCACAATTAATTATGTCGTATGCCGTTACAACCGTTGAAGAAGTTCAAGATCAATCTACATCAAGATGGATCCGAATATATTAAGGTTCTTCATCAAAACGAATTTCCAAAGTTTACTTTGGTAAGGTTATGTTTTAAATACCTTAACTTTGCACTTAGAGCTTTGGGATATTTTTTTGAAATATTTTCTAAGTGTTGGAGCGGACTTTTTCATCAAAATTTGAGGATGAGTAATTTTTCTAAGTCCTATAGTGTTCCTCGATTTTGACACCCAGGTCGTTCAAGCGAGATCTCATCTCGTTCGAGTGATATGGAGATGTCGCGCGATGTCATTCAAACGACACGTATACTTCGTTCGAGCGAGACCCCTTTTTCGTTCAAATGATCGAGGCGACGCAATTTTCTATACATACTCATTAAATGGTTTCATTTTCATTAAGAAGTCCCAATGTTTTGAAAGAAAGAAAACAACAAATCTGCAGAATTCTTTTTGACTTCTACTTTTAAGGTTTTCATCCCTTTTGTTTTCAATTCACAAAAATCCCATATGCTTTGGTGAATTGTTTTGGTGTTAAGGAACACATTTTGCTCTTTATTATATCTTTGTGGGGAGATATCTACAACCGACAAATGTGTGCTATTATGGAGGGAGTCCTTGTGAACATTAAGACTGCGTGTCTGGACTACACGTCCTAGTATGTATTTATTTCTAGCCGTTACTTTGGAGGTTTGATGAAGACACCGTGCGTTACTCTTGTGGGCAAAAGAAAGATTGTATGTAAGTCAATGGTCTTGTAAACTTGTCAGAATTATAAAAATAAAAGGTTTTTCCCTTCGGGGATTTTTCCTGAAATTTTGTGTCTCATACTATATCTTATTTGGTTTGATACGTAGTCGCATGTTTAGGGGCTGAATTAACTTGGTTTAAAAATTGACTCAACTTAAAGAATTGTGCCAAATTAAAAATTTGCGAATTTAACTAATTATCACACCGTTATATTCTACAAATTGGTATCAGAGCAGGTTGCACTAAGTTATCGCGTATTCCTATTTTTTCGCAAAATTGTTTGATATTGATTTTTTTTGAAAAATCAGTTTTGTGAAAAGTCGCAATTTTTCCAATGGAACATTCATTTAATAAGGTGCCTATTTTTTATGGGGAAAATTATGCCTATTGGAAAGCTTGCATGAAATCTAGTTTAAAAGCCATTGATGAGCGTGTTTCGTTGCTTTGCGAAAATGGATGGAATCCTCCCACTGTCACCGTTGAAAATATCACCTCTTTAAAACACGTGTCGTCCTGGACTGAAGATGATTTTAAAATGTCTAATTGTAATTCTGTGGTTTGAGTGCTATTTCTGGATCTGTCACTCTAGACGAGTTCCGTCGAATTATGACGTGCACCACGTCTAAAAAGGCATGGGATGTACTCCAATTGACACATGAGAGTACAAATACGGCTCAAGAATCAAAATTATAAAATCTTGCCACCCAATTTGAGACTATTACTATGTTAGAGTCCTAAACTTTTGATGAATTTTATGCACTTTTCTCGGACATTGTCAACACTAGTTTTAATTTAGGTGAGGCAATTGATAACACGCGTGTCATTAAAAAAAATTGAGATCTCTCCCAAAACACTTTATTCCTAAAGTCATTGTTTTGAACTCTTTAGGAAATTTGAAATCACTTAAGTTGGAAGAACTTGTAGGAGATCTTCAAACCTATGAGATTGACATGTTTTCCCAAACCATTAAGGCTAAGGATAAAGGCGTTGCTTTAAAGACTAATTTTAAGAAAAAGAAAGAAAAAGTTTGTGACTCCAATTTTGAGGGAGATTTTGATTTTAACGATATGGCCTTATTTGCAACAAAAATTTAAAAAGTTTCTCAAAATTTCTATAGAAAATTCTTCTAATAAAAAGAGATTTTTTGAGAAAAATAAAAAGAAAGGAAAGGCCAAAGAAAGTGGTGAGAGGAAAAAAGAGAATGACTCAGATGAGGAGTGTGAGGAGTATTTTGAGAACGCGACTTGTTTTGAATGTGGGGGTAAGGGGCATAAGTCGTTTGATTGTCCTACGTGGCTTTGAAAGAAAGGGAAGAAAGTAGTCATGCCCGCCACACTTAGTGATAGTAGTGAAGGTGAGGATGATGTGACTAGTGGTGAGAGGTTTGTTGATTTTTTAGCAAGTCGTGTGAGCAAACCCACTTTGTCCCATAATAGTGCACACGAATGCAATGGTGATGATTTGAGCGCTTCAAGTGAGGAAAAAAGCGAGAGTGAAAGTGGAGATGAAAGTGAGCTCCAAAAAGCATTTAGAGATTTGTACACCGAGACCTTAAAAACAAAGAAGTATAATAGGTATTTAGGTCTTCGAGTGTTAGATTTGGAGAGAGATAAGGAGGTTTTAAGAAAGGAAAAATGTGATCTGACCGACACGGTGTCTAGTCTGACGACACGTGTATCCCAACTCTAGAGTGATATCGAACGTGCCAGGGAGGTCAATGCCAATTTTGATAACTCACCTAAGAAGGTTGAAAAGGTGGTTCTTAATCCCAATAAGGGTAGAGTTGATGGGATAGGAAAAGGTCATGACGGTGCTTCCACTTCTTTTGTCACACCCGATCCGATTACCACTTTAGTGACAGATTGACATGGCCCAAAAATTAACCCATCTAGGCATCCGTTTATTGTTAGAAGAGCTCGTCCTGGAGTTTTTGAGAGAGGAGTTCTTAGACCTATTTATGTTTGTTCCCATTACAAGAGGATAAGACACCTTAGGAAATTTCGTTTTAAGTTGGGTTATGTGTCACGTTTTGCTTCTACACGTGTTTCTACCACACATACACCCACACATGATACTTTACATGCTCCTGGAGACTACATGAGAGAGTTTGCACATTTAGGTGAGCAAGTTAAGTTTTTTGTCAAACTTCACAAAAATTTATGGAGGTTTTTCCTAAGTTGGCACCACAATTGGAAAACCCCTCTGCACCTAACAATTGAGGTTTGACTTGTTTACTAGCATAAGATGTTTTCCATGATGACATTATTTGCCTATGGATAGTATGTATCATTTTTTTATGTTTTCCATTTTTTAAAAAATATAAAAAAAAATTGATAAAAATTTTGAAAAATCCAAAAAGAGTTTTGTATTTTGTTTACACCGTTTATGGATGAACATTTAGGATGACCAAGTCAAAATTGTATTCCATTTATCCATGTGACTAATTGATAGTGTTTTGAGATAATATATCATGTCATCTTTGTGCTTTATAATGTTTGGATTCATTGAGATGTAATTAAGTGTTACTTCCAACATGTTTGACTCGTAATTTCCTTTATCACACAAATGAACAATTTTTTATTATTATTGTGCTTTTCTTATCACATGTTGGTTGGGTGTTTTCACGTCAACCCTGTCTTTAAAAATGAACCAAGCGAGATAAAACTTGATAAGAAAGGTGTGCATGCAAGAGCCGTTTGTGAGTTTGTGTGCTTTATTTGAAAACGGGGAAGGGTTGCGAAAGGTTCATTTGGCCTTTGCGAATACTAAGCCACCGTTGTATTGGACCTAACAAATTGAGGAATTTTATTATACGGGGCCAAAGAGGTTTAAAAGAGCCCAAAAAATTTAAAAGTAATAAAAAGAAATTCATGCGAAAAAGGGGCCATTAGGTTTTTGCACCAATTCTCCAATGTTTGAGAATTTAGATTACGTCTAAAAGAAAATACGCATGAGGGAGTTTGGATGGAATTTAAAATGGATTTTAACGTCCTTAAAGTCTTGAAAAATCCCTACATAGTTTTGGATGTTATTGGGGTGGAAATCTCTTTGACTTTGATTTGTTGATTTGCATAAGATGATGTCATCTAAATTCAACAATTTTTACACTTAAGGATACTTTTGATGTTCATCCGTTAGGGGTACACGTATTCATCGTGCACATATGCTTGTTTGAGTTTATTTAACTATCGAATGTGTTCACACCCATACATTCCATTTTCATGACTTAGTTGTTTTAGTTTAAATCCATGGTGTGATTTTTGGTATCTTATTTTTGTAAGAAAAAATTTAAAAATTCAAAAATAGTTTTTTGAAGTTTTTGAGATACTCCTTTGCATGTGCGTAGTTTGATCCTTGTTGGCTATGAATTTTTATCGTGACACTCCATGTTTTGATTTTTTTCTTCTTATCTGTGTATTTGGTGACATCATAAAAAGGGGGAGAAAGAATTATCACGTTATGGGGGAGTTTTTGCATTATGGGGGAGATTTGATTTATTAATGATTTACTCTTATATCATTTTAAAAAAATATGTGTCACGAAGGTTTTTTTTTATCTCATGTGTAGGTAAAAAGATTGAAGATCACTATGTTTGACACCCTGACAAGAAAAGCTTTGAGATTTGATGAAGATCTTTTGAAGAAAAATTTGAGAACATTCAAATTTGTACCTTTTCAGTTTTGAGATTTATGGGAGGGTAGATTTGTATAGGCATTTTGGTATTTGATAATTTATATGTTTTTATATATGTTCCGGAATAGAAATATGGGGATATTTGTAAGGACATATTTTTATAAATTTCCGTCAAAATTAATTATGTTGTATACCATTACAACCGTCGAAGAAGTTCAAGAGTAATCTACATCAAGGCAGATCCGAATATATCAAGGTTCTTCATCAAAAAGACTCCACAATGTTTACTTTGGTAAGGTTATGTTTTAAATACCTTAACCTTGCACTTAGAGCTTTGGGATATTTTTTCAAAATATTTTCTGAGTCTTGGAGCGGACTTTTTTACGCCCAAGTCGTTCAAGGAAGATCTCATCTCGTTCGAGAGACATGGAGATGTCGCGCGATTTCATTCAAACGACATGTTTACTTCGTTCGAGCGAGACCCCTTTTTCATTCAAATGACCGAGGCGATACGATTTTCCATAAATACTCATTAAATTGTTTTGTTTTTATTAGAAGTCCCGGCATTTTGAAAGACTGAAAACTGTGAATCTGAAGAATTCTTTTTGACTTCTTCTTTTACGGTTTTCATCCCTTTTATTTTTAATTCACAAAAATCCCATATGCTTTGGTGAATTATTTTGGTGTCCAAGAACACATTTTGCTCTTTGTTTATTCTTTATGGGGAGAGCTCTACAACTGACAGCTGCGTGCAATTGTGGAGGGAGTCCTTGCAAAGATTTTAGACTGCGTGTCTGGACTGCGCGTCCTGGTGGTATAGCTGCGTGCGAACCATTGATGATTTATTTCTAGCCATTGATTTGGAGGTTTGACGAAGACACCGTGCGTTACTCTTATGGGCGAAAGTAAGATGGTATGTAAGTCAATGGTCTTGTAAACTTGTCAGAGTTCTAGAAATAAAAGGTTTTGCCCTTCAGGGTTTTTTCCTGAAATTTTGTGTCGCATGTTATATCTTATTTAGTTTGATACGTAGTTGCATGTTTAGGGGCTGAATTAATTTGGTTTAAAAATACTCTACTTAAATAAGTGTGCCAAATTAGAAATTTGCCAATTTAATTAATTATCACACCGTTATATTCTACACAATCACTAGGTCTTGTATGGTAATATTGACCGTCACACTTCAGATTGCTATGAGGATTTTGAAAGCATAGACATCAAGTGAATTTTGTAGGACATGGTACATTAGTTGGTAGAGGGGGCAAAGTCTTACTCGATCAGCTCTGAGAGAGTCTTACGCTTCAATAGTAAACTTATAGTCTGGATGATCGGGGTTTGTGACATGTCGTTATGATAGTGTCTCATGAGTCGAGGTTTATGGTACATCCCGATAGGGATAATATGTATCAGGATATGCGCAGACAATATTAGTGGGCAGGTATGAAATGGTACATAGCTGAGTTTATCTCTAAATATGCTACATAACAGCTAGTATGGTAGACCACTAGAGACCAACTGGGATGTTACAGCCTCTAGAGATTCCAATATGAAAATGGTAAAATATATTGATGGACTTCATCACGAAGCTATCTACATCATAGAGGGGTCATGATTCCATATGGGTAATTGAGGATCGGTTGACCAAGGTGGCCCACCTTTTGTTGCTATGGAGAGATGGGGTACACGGGCACCTTTTCATTGTCAAGATAATGACGCTACATGGGGTGAAGATTAATATTGTGTCCGACAGGGTCCAGATTTTTGTGTCTTATTTATGGAAGAGTTTTCATGAGGCATTAGGAACTAAGTTACGATTGAGTATATCCTATCATTTACAGATTGATAGGATGACTGAGCGGGTGAATTTGATGCGAGAAGATATGCCCAGGATGTGTATACTTTACTTTAGAGGAGGTTGAGATCAGTATCTGGTGGAATTTGATTACAATAATTCTTACCAGTTTATCATTGGGTTGGAACCTTATAAGGCATTATACAGCCGACCTTGTCGTTTGCCCGCTTGATGGTTAGAGGTGGAGGACAATAAGCTCCTTAGACTTGAGATCATCCAAGATCCTTCTTCCAAGATTGATCTCATTCGAAGTCACATACGGATTTCTCATGATAGGAAGAAGAGTTATTTCGATGCAGTCTTCATACATGTAATGCTTAATATGGATGACAAAGTATTGTTACAGGTGTATCCTATGAAAGGAGTCATGTGTATTGGTAATAAAGGTAAACCTTCACCGAGATATGTGGGTCCTTTTCTGATCATTGAGAGAGTAGGGCTAGTGGCCTATAAACTCTCCTTGTCAGAGAACCTACAGAGAATGCATAACGTATTCCATATGTTGTCATTGAAGAATTTTAAGAATAATGAGATGGATTATTGGGACATTCCATTAGAGGATATTGATTTGCATCCTGCTATCTTATATGAGGAGCAATCGGTTGCTATTCTAGATTGTAATGCACGTAAGTTGCGGTCTAAAGTGGTGCCCCTAGTTCGTGTTCAACGGGGGCATCACAACGCCGACAAGTCGACGTGGAAGAGGTAGGATGATATGCATTTGAAGTATCCTGAGCTCTTCCTACCAGGTATGCCTGATTTTCATGGATGAAATTCATTTCCAAGGGGGAGTATGTAACACCCCGTAATTTTAAATAGTTTTAAATTGGCATTTAAATTACACGTGTGCACATAATTTAAAATAAATTAAAAATAATATGAATATGAAATAAATATTAGTTAGCATGAAATGAATTAATGTATATGTGATTTAATATGTACTAGTGAGATGACGTAAATGAATTAATCTCAAACGGTATGTGGGGCTAAAATAATTCACTAGGCCCATTTACATAGTTGGATGACCATCCCATTAGGAGATAAGACTTCCCGACCCAACTCAACCGGATAATTTCACCCATTTACTTAACATGTGCTTAAATACATAATGATAATGTTAAATCGGTTACCAATAATCTCGAAGATATTCAAAGAGACCTTACGAGCTACACTTAAGGAGGAAGAATTACGTGTACAACTTAACCTTTTGAGAATGACGATAAATGTAGACCCACAACCCTGGGTCAAGGTGAATAAACTTTTTAATCTTAAGAGAAACTTGATCAGAAATAGTGACCTCTCCATGGACGTAGACAAGCTGTCGAATCATGCATATTTTGTATTGTGCATTTGATTGATTTACTTTCTTCGTTTACTTGCTTTTATGGTATTATTTATTGTGATTATTTCTGCACTCACAGTTCACGCCGTCCGTGGGAAACGATTCTCCTTTCCTAGGACAGTAATCACTAAAAGAAAGTACCACAATGTCTCACCACATTAGCAACCTACCTCAAGTTGAAAAGGCCTTTTAGTGTGTACTTTAGGTAAAAACAACTTCGTTCCAATTTTTAGTTAAAACCAATTTTAACTTCTTAAACCCTAAACATGCATCTAAGTGATTAAATCCATTACATGAATAAAGCATATGGTAAAAGAAATAATTTCAGGAAAAATTCCCGAGGGCAAAACCTTTTTATTTCACTATAATTTGTAAGACACAACTTACACGGATTACAATGAAATAGGGTGACATACGAAATACCCAAAGGTGTCGGTTTCGATGTCTCGGCTGGAATCTCCCACAAGAACTCCAAATGGTCAGCAGTAGAGAAGAGAATGGCTTCTCCACAAGTTACTTCATAAGGACTCCCTCCACAATAGCGCGCAGCTCTTTAAATGTAGAGTTCTCCCCACAAAGTGCAAAATGGTGTAGTGAATAAATTGTCTTCCGGTAAATGCGTTCAAGATCACAAACTTTGTAATTGAATAATTTGATCTTGAATAAACACCGGATGATGAAACCAATATGGGAATAAGGTTTTCGAAACTTTTCTACCTCGTTAAACTTTCGCAGATACGTTTTTTATTTATAACTGAGTAGCATAGAGTCCAAGAAAATGAAAACGTGAAAATCGAGCCGAAAGGTCGTTCGAGCGAGATGTGGATCTCATTTGCGCGAAATAGGGATTTCGTTTGAACGACCCACAGTTCTCGTTCGAGCGACACTGATTAAAATAATATGTTTCTTTTAAATAAATGCTCGAATTTTCTTTAAACTATTTGGAGCTCAGAAATATTTTTAAAACATAAAAAGATTTAATTCCCAATTCTTTAAATCACCCAACATTTAATCAATATAAAAAATCACTAAAATTCTTATAACTATTAATACCTGAGTGATCTTAAACATATGCAACATCTTTTTACTTGAAATCCTCTTCAAAGCTTTAAATTCCACATTCATGGACTTAAACTTTGTCTTGGGCTCAATTAAACTCCATAATTAAATCTAGCCTAGACTTAATTTATTTTTTTCGAAATTAAGCCAATTAAAACAAAAGTACATGATAAGAATTATGTTCTTACAAATCTCCCCCTTTGGCTATTTCGGGACAAAACTAAACAAAAATTCTATATGCCGTAAACAAATACATGTCCTTTCTCAAAACTCATAAATATGAAAATACAGGACATAGTGAAACTGAATAAACGACAAGTATCTGAATTTGACGATGTCTATGAATGGAAATCATCTGAATCCGTCTCTGAATGTGATGTATCAATAAATATCTGAATCTATGAAAACAATACCTACACCGATGAGGCACAAACAAATACCCAAGTGAAGTATGGAGGAATAAAATAAATATAATATCATAATAAATACTCCCCCTACATCACATATCTCTCCCCTTTTTTGCCTGGAATAGACAAAAGGTGGGACAAACACAACAAGTCTAGCATGAATATATGAGAATGAACAGCATGGCTAGAGAAACAATATCAGTATGACAATGGATAGTAAAAATAGCAGTAACTGAAGCATAATGAGAGAATCAGTAAAACTGCAAACAAAACTATACATCCATGACATAAATGAAATCAATAGTGAGATAGTTGTCCATAAAAGTACATCATATTTGAGAATAAATAAATTCGTCAGGAATCTCAATGTCTCAGATACAATAAAACAAATACATCTAGGCGTCAGCAGGAGTATCATCATCATCATCATCATCATCATCAGTGTATATAGATGAAACATGACCTAGTCCAGAAGAACATGTGCCTCGCAGCTACTCCCTTTGCCACATCTCATCAAAAAATGTTGTCATCTTTGATTCGGCACGAATCTGAGCTTCGACCTCTGTATCAAATCTGTCCATGATAGATTCATACATCCTAGACTAAGTAGATACCTATGCTTGTAAAGTAGAAACCTCCTCCTCAATAGGACGAGAGGGAGAAGGAGTAGAGGGTGGAAATTGAGAAAACTCGAAGGTGCTCAGAATGGTGTGATCAACAAGCTGATAGGGATAAAGCATCGAGGAATGCTCCCTCAGGGGATGGAGCTCTAGCTCTCGTAGCCTGTGGCAAATGACTCTCGAAAGGAGTGAAAGTATTATGATCAATAATGGCAGGCGAAGGGAGACGTTGATCACCCTCTATAATAGGAACCCCAGTAGTAGTGCAAATGATGGAGATGAGAATCCCATACGAAAGAGCAGGGGGGACTGGAATGGTTCCACTGACGGTAATAGACGATATAACACGAAGCATGACCGTCGGTAGATCAATATCCCACCTACGAGAGATGTGATACATGAAATAAACAATGTCAGATCCTATCAGAGTATGATTTATCCCAAGATAAATGGATGCTGACACAAACCTATTAAGTACACGGAAGGCAGGAAAAAGCTTGCGATGGTACATAGTAGCACCTGCCTGGAGAATCTCCCAGAAGAAATGACGCAGAATATCATCATATGTAGGTCCATCATCGGTATAACAATGAAACATAGTATTAGGGACACATGGAAGGTGCAAAACAACAACTATGAGATCTGTTGTGATGAGAACAGGAACGTCACGTACAGTAGAAAAGATCCCCTCAACGCGGGGAAGAGTGTGAAAGAAAAACTCTTGGAAAATGTCCAGATATACAACCTCACGAGCCTCAAACATATAATCCCATCCCTATCAGACAACCAGTGTTGAATGCCTAACCTCTGAAACATAGAATAACGAAAAACCCTCTCCTGTATAACATATCGATTGTGGAGACCCAATAAGTAGTAATGATCATACTCAACATGGGTGTCCCATCTCACTGGGGAGTACGGGGGCCTCCTGGCCTGAGCTCTCTGAGCTCAAATAGAGGGTGGTGGCACATCGAGTCAGCCTATCGGGGTACCAAGAAAATAAGCCGACATGACGAAAGAGTGTAATGTTTGATGTGTGAAAGGGAACAGTCACCGAGGAACACACACATCTAAGAACCTATCTCCGTACAACCATCCAACCGAACCACCACGAACACCAACCACAACCAATCAACATATCAGATATATAAATCTAAAATAAGTAACCAATATTTTCAAATGATTTTAAAAAAATTGAAAAGAAATCCATTAACTTAATTACCTTATAATCACCGAAAAAAAGGAACTTTCATCGTAGGTACACAGTGTAATATTCCGGAGGAACTAACTCTCTAGAGAATGAATCTCGAGTAAAACACACGCCAGAAAAATATACACTGGAAAAACCTACAGAACCACCACGAAGGTGAAATCGCTGAGAAGAAGGGAACAGGGGTCTACATACCGGAGAGTCACAAAAGGTAGTTTGTGAACTGGGACAGTCGTCGGATAATACAGAAGCAACAATGGGTAGAACTTGACTGAAGGAAAAAATAGAGAAGCAAATCTTCAAAGTCTAACAATGGCTGGATTTTTCAACAGAGCTGCTGCATCGCTTAGAAAACAAAGGGAATGGTTTTGGGAGAACGAAAGAATCTAACGGGTAGAACGAAAGAAATCCTGATCTCCCTAGATGTCGCTCGAACGATTTTTGTATGTCGCTTGAACGATTTTTGCATGTTGCTTGAACGACATGTTCACGCGAATACTGAGGTCGTTCGAATGAGAAAATTAAAATTCTAGAAATACCACCAAAACATTAAGGATTTGCCCAGTGAAAAAATATTCTCAAAACAGTTCTTGGAAAGAAGAAACAAACTTAAAAAAGAAAATAATGTTAAAAACGACCAACGAAAATTACATGATAACATGGTACTAATGTGCTCAATCATGAATGTGGATTGTATGGGCATGAACTACAACAGATCAGTCGACATTTTAATACATCAAATCGATCAAACAGTTCTAATTGATGGCAAGAAATCATCAAACTTCATCAAAGCCATTTGTGATAAAATAAGTGTGAGTTTTATGTACTAAACTTAATCAACATGCATACAAGTTTGAATTGTTGACGATTGTACAAACAATAGCATCATGATACGATGTGTCAACATAGGATTCGTGGTGCAAACCCGTTTAAATTAATTTGCAACGAAACTCCCTCATATATATGAATTCTTCAAGATCTTTAGAAAAATCTATCAATCTCCACTTAGAGAAAGTCCTATTAGCCCCAATTATTGGCATATGAATTTTTATTACCTTAATTCTATTTTGGGCTCTTTTAAATGGTGGCTTTCACGACGAGTCAATTTTATACTCTCGTATCCCTTTCCCGTGAACACTCTTCATTTTTGAATATCGATTCTCATGGAAAATGGTTCTTACAAGCACACCTCCTCCTCAAGTTTACTTACGCATAGATGACTTGAGATAAGAATGTCTCACCAAACTCAAATATGCAAGAGAATTCAAACATTCATATAAACTCGTGCATGTGTGCAAGGATGGCATATGCACAAAGTGGAATCAAACTGCATATCAACTTCGAAATAACCTCATAGTGCAATGGTTAAGATCATTCTAGACATCAATAATAATGACCAAAAGTCCTAGCCGCATGAATAATTAAAGAAGGGGGGAATCAATCACACCAATAAGACACATAAAGCATGTAACCTCACGACTCAAAAACGAAAAATCTTTTTGAATTTTCGAAGGTTTTTATTCAAAGAAGAATCTTTTTGTATTTTCAAAAGTTTTTATAAAAGAAACAAAATCTTTTTGTATTTTTTATAAGACTCAAATACATACCAAAAACTAGAAACATTCCATAACACTAGACAAATATAACACAAGATGTAAATACTAGTGCCTCAATCGAAAGATGAAACATGAGGAGAACCACGAGCAATGATGCGAGAATCACCAAGCCCAATATCTAATGTTTCTAAATCCGACTTCCTAACCCAAGTAGGTGTGAACTGAAGAGTAGGGGCATTTGGAAACGGAATGACTTTAGACTTTCTAGGAGCGTTTTTAAGATCGTAGCAAAACCTTCTAAGATGACCTCTCCTACCGCAATGAGTGCAAGTGTAGAAAAGGTGAGGAGTGTGTCCTATAGGCCGATTATACCTCACGTTCCTAGGTGTCTCTCTCCTAAAGTTCCTAGGAGGCTCTCTTGTTTGCACGGTTTTGGCTTTGGGAGCTGGTGTGACATGATTATCGAAGCCAATACCATGCCGATTATCTTTGATGTTGACGGTGCCTAAGATTTTGTCTAACTTTTCAGACCTAGCCTCCAAATCAAACTTAACTTTACTCGAATCTCTCAGTTTTTCCTCAAGGTCACCTGTCCTTGACTAAAGTAAACGCATAGCATTTTCAAACTACAAAATTTCCTTTTTCATAATCTCCATCAATCCCCGAAGACTATCACTCTCACCCTCGACATATTCTAGCTTCTCTCGAATTTTCTTTCCTTGTGCCCTAAGATCCTCAATTAAAGCATTTGAACTATTTATTTCTATGGCAGGTTCTTTCAACATAGCTACTAATTTCACGTTTTCTTTCTTTGCTTTTAATGTTTCTCTATACAATTCTTTGAAAGGAGTTTGCAAATCCCTTTCGTCTTAGCTCTCATCTTCACTCACCTCACCCTGACTCTCAGGTGTATTAACTTTAGTGGTTGCGGAAGAATCATGCAAGGGTAAGTCTTTATCACTTACAAGACTAGCCACAAATGTAGGAAGTTCATGCTTACTAGCAAAAAAGTTTTCTTCTTCTGGGTCATTATCCCTAAGGGTAGAAACACGTTTTATCGGTTTATTAAAATTCTCCCTAAGTTTAGTGGGACACTCATCTATCCTGTGACCAAACCCTTCGCAGCAAAGACACTTTTCACAATCACCCTTATTATCCAATTTTTTAAGAGCAGTTTTCATTTGTGATTTCCAATTAGATGATTCAAACAGGTGAATTATAAAATCATCAAAACCGCCGAAAGGCGTACCTAAAGACACGGTATCTCAAACACATTAAGATAGTGCAACAAGCTCTGATACCAATTTGCAAAGGCCCTTTAGTGTGTACTTTAGTTGAAAAGGCCATTCAATTCCCAATTATTTAAATCACCTAGCATTTAATCAATATAAAAAATTACTCAAATGCTTATAAGTATTCATACATGTGTGATCTTAAACATATGCAACACCTATTGACTTGAAATATTCTTCAAATCTTTAAATTGCACATTCTTGGACTTGAACTTTGTCGTAGGCTCAATTAAACTCCATAATTAAAACTAGCTTAGACTTAATTTATTTTATCCGAAATTAAGCCAATTAAAACAAAAGTATATGATAAGAATTATGTTCTGACACAAGTTGGAGATGTACGGGATGCCCCGATCCTACTCCAAGTCAGGTCTAAAATTCATCAGGAGTTAAATTTAAGATTTTTATAAGAGATCCCACTTTTTGAGGAGAGCCATGGCCCACTTAGGTCTGTGCAGATATCCAGGTTAGTCTACGCCTAATAATTTGGGACTCACAAGCAAGAGGAGGCCATGTGCCTCCAGATGGAAGAAAATTCTCACTTTCACAGGTGACTAAAAATAATGGAGACAAAGATCTACAAGGATAATCAGAAGCATCGTGCAAAAAATCTTAGTCCTTAGATGAGCAACACTCGTAGCCAAGGGAGGAGCTCCAGGCTCAATTTGGACAATCAGAATGTGGCCGATAAGAAAGTCTCCACAAAGAGGATGATCATCAAATAAATGATATAAGGAGCTTGGTCCAGAGAGAGATGGATCAACGCCCAGCCAACTGAGGGTCTAGGTATACTAAAGAGCTTGCTAAGAGAGCTCTCAATGTATAGTTGAAATCCCCTTTTCAAGGGAAATTAAAGAGGAAGATCCCCCAAAGAACTTTTCTATCCCTAGGTTCAAGATCTATGATGTAAAAACTAACTCCATATACCGTGTCAATTACTAAAAGCATGCGATGACCCTGTGGAGTCATAATGACTCCTTCATTTGTCGCATTTTCCCTTATAGCCTACACAATGTAGCTTAAAAGTTTTTTTAGAGACTACCACACTGCTTCATTAAGGGCTTTAAGGCCCTCTCTAAGGCCTTTACTGCTTGCTTCATTACTAGCAATTCCCACCCAAAGATAGTGGAATCATTGCTTAGTAAGAAGAAGAACCTACATGATACTCTTCACGAATATTCTAAGTAGTATTAGGAAGTTTTCAGTAAAATAGAGGATGCTCGAAGCAAGTTATCATAACATCTTTTAAGATCAATATGCCAACCAGATCCATATTGCAACAGTCCCTTACAAAGAAGAAGACTAACACCATCGAAGACGTCATAGAGCGTATTAAAAAGTACACCATGGTTGACAATACGGTTTATTGTAGTCTTATGGAAACTGGTCGTACCAAGCCAACAAGGGATAAAACGGATAGTCCAAATAAAGGTAATAAGAATAGGGGCAAAAATGGGTTGAAGAATGGGAACAAGGATGGTCCCTCAAGATCCTTTCAAGCTACTAACATGGTCTTTAAGGAATTAATCTATAAGATCCGGGGAAAAATCAAAGACCAACCATTTGTGACATGGCCTAAGAATATTGGTGGAGTCCCTACAAAGAGGAATAACACAATGGGATACACATTCCACAAGAAAGGTTGTCATAGAATAAAAAGCTACAAAGCTTTAAAATCTCGAGGAGTTTGGTCTGGATGGGCATCTAAACAAATTAATAAATAAATAAGAAGGTTGATAAGGTCTGGGCCAATGGTGACAGATGTCGGAAAACGTCCTTGATGATAACATGAGAAAGGAGTTCACAGTTATCCATGGAGCCTCTGACCTCAAGAAAATTCAAGGAAACTTTCTTCGGATGGACCTGAAGAAGGTCACAACCATTATAGAGGCCTTCTAAATGACCCTGCCAAAATTCAGGATAGAAAGTGCCGACGACCATAGAACGCCGACTACAACAGCACATCGTCTTTATAAAGGAATACTTGATTGGTGTAAGGACCCATGACCACGATGCGCTTGTAATTACCCTTAGGATTACAAATTAGGACATTAACAAACTTCTAGTAAATTAAGGGAGCTCTTCCGAGGTAATGTACCTAGAGCTCTTCCAAAAATTGAGGCTCAACCTAGTTGATCTTAAGGAGGCAACTGTTTTGTTGTTTGAATTCGCGAGAAAAATCACATTGTTATTGGGGAAGATAGTTCTGCTAATGAGGGAAGGTAAGATTTCAAAACTGATTGAGTTTTTAGTAATGGATATTGGTTCTCCCTACCATGCCATCTTGGCAGAGGGTGGCTTCACGCTATAAAGGACGTGCCATCTACTTATCACTAGAAACTCAAGTGTGTCACTGATCGAGGAGTAATTGAGATTCGAGGCGACCAAGCTACTACCAGAAAGTGATTTATCGCCACCCTCCGACCCCAAAAATGAAAGAAATAAGGAAAATTAAGTTATCCTGGAGGAAGACCAAGATTGGTATTCCCCTTCAAAATAACAATAATGGTATGGCCGACCAAGGGTGAAGGAGACGAGGTTCCACCCCACTGATAGGTTATAGAAAGTATGAATGTGGTTCACGTAGATGATAACCTATCTCAAAAATAGTTTCTGATTGAGGAAACACTCACCGATACAAAAAGAAGGAGTTTATAACATTTTTAAAAAGTAACTTAGACCTATTCACTTGGGAGCCCTACGACCTACCAGGGATTGATACCAATGTAGCCTAATGTTGCCTTTACGTGGATCTAACTTTCAAGCCAATAACTCCAAAGGCATGCCAAATATCCCTAGAAAAGGTTAAAGAGGTGGATAACCAAGTAGGGAAACTTGTAGATTAAGGGTCCATTAGAGAAGTTCAATTCCCATGTGGCTCAAATCAAGTGGTGGTGCGAAAGAGTAACAATATCTAAAGAGTTTTTGTCAACTTCACTGATCTCAATAAATCATGCCCCAAAGATAATTTCCCTCTATCCAAGATTGACCAACTGGTCGATTCCATACCATCACATTAAGAAATGAGTTTCTTGGATGCCTGTTCGGGGTACCACTAGATCCCATTGTTCAGCCTCAACCAGGACAAGATGTCATTTATCACCCCAGTTGGACTACACTGCTACAAAGTCATGTCGTTTGGTGTTAAGAATGCTGGGGCTATTTATGAAAGACTAGTCACTAAAATATTCAAGAAATAGAAGGAAGATATTATGGAGGTCTATATCGATGACATGTAAGTCAAGAGAAAAAATGAGGGAGACCACCTCAGAGACTGGACAACACCTTTGAAATCCTTAAACACTTTCGGATGAGGCTCAATGTGAAAAAATGCTCATTCGGTGTCTAGTCAGGATAGTTTTTTGGTTATTTGGTTAGCAATAGAGGAATTGAGGCCAATTCGGATCAAATTGATGCTATTAAAAGGGTCCATCCATTGAAGACACTACAAGATATTCAAAAGCTAACTGGGACGCTCGCAATACTTAACTACTTCATCTACAAGTCCTCAGAGCACTGTCAATTATTTTTTCAGCTCCTCGAGAAGGATAAGGGCCTCACATAGAACAATAACTACTTAAAATCCCTAGAAGAAATCAAATCTTATCTTAGTGAACAACCCTTACTGGAAATCCCCGATGATAGAGATCCCTTGTACCTCTACCTCGCAGTATTAAGTCATGCAGTCAGCTCAACCTTAGTATGCTATAAGGATGGAAGACATTGCATGTATATTAATCCAGCAAGATGATTTTATATGCCAAGCAGTGTTACTTATTATTGTAAAAGTTAGCTTATGCTCTGGTAATCACCTCGAGGGAACATAAGTATTATTTTGAAGTCCACTTAGTGACAGTACTCACTTCATTCCCCCTCAAACTTGTACTTCAAAAAGTCGACATATCTGGATGATTGTTAAAGTGGTGAATCGAACTTGGAATGTTTGACATTCACTTTCATCCAAGGACAGCGATTAAGGTGCAGATCTTGGCCAAATTCATTATGGAATTCACGGGAGATGGACCAGCCGACCAACAACTTACGGAGCAACCGTCCAATAAGGAAGAACAATCTAAGGACTGTACCTTGTAAATTGACGGAGCCTCCAATTCTAGGGGCAGGAGTACGGTGTAACACCCCAAAGTTTTGGCCTTTTATTTAGACCATCGCGATAACAAGTCGAAAACATATTTTATTTAAATTTAGATTATTTTTTAATTTAAAATGTATGTTTTATTACTTAAAAATTAGAATTTTAATCGGATTTGAAATTAGAGGAAAACTTTAAGACACTTATATTTATTTTGGGGGTGACCTAGCACCTGTTAAAGTTTGAATTGATTCAGCCCCTAGGGGCGAATCGATTCTCGTCGGGCAGTGCAGGCAGGTTTGGTTGGTTTTTAGAGTTTATGTTATATTAAAAAAACTCCACCTACTAATATAAATATAATTTAGGGTTAGAACTTTTCAAACAATTTTGTATCAAACCTAAGAGAAGTAGCTCCCTTATTAACATCTCCTTTAATCTATCCAACCCAAGTTTTGAAGGTTCAAACCTTGTTTTCTGAAGATCGTCCAAGAACACGTCTTTATTATCGAGAAGAACACAACCATCCGATCCGATTCTTCAAACGACTTTTTACAGGCATGAATACTTTTATTGTTCCCCTTTAGTATTACACGTGTTAAATATTGCTAAACACTAATAATTAGTGTTTTCTTTAAATAAATTAGAGATACTAATTAGGAAAAATGAAACTAAAGATGCGACTTCTTTTATTCAAATCTCTAATATGAATTAAGACTCAAAAATCTTTCATGCTTAGATTGTAGGGAGGGATTCCGTTTGAATAAATGAATGTTTGGATGTTAAATAAATTGTATGAATTTTATAATATGAATTGGACTCATAAAATCATGTTATTTAGGTGTATCTCGTATAATAGAAATTCATTGTTATATGCCCCGAAATATGCATGTGAATGAAAATTATATAAGTGTTTGAAAAATGAATTGCTATCATAATTAAACGTATATAACTTGGATAAATAGTAATCTTGTGATTAATTGGAAGAATAGTTGTTATAGATTGAAAATATGCCTTGTGTGATCATTAATTGTGTTAATATTCGACATCGCGGGGACGAAAAGATTGTTGGGGTAGCTATGTCATCACTTTATTTTAGTTCAGTTGCTAGTTATGAGACTAGTAGGCAGGCGTTTGTTTTTGTTGTTAACACTTTATATATATGAGACTAGTGAGTGTAAATTTTTACGGATGGGTATTTCCGGGGTGGGACGAAGTAGTATGCTTTTTCGTTGTTTTGTTAGCCTAGGTTCGAGACTAGGTGGTAATTGTTGGTAGGTATTATTCCTAAGAAATAGGCTAGGAAACATTTGTGGTTTGGAGATCTCTAAGAATGGGACTGAGGATGGTATTAGTATTTAAGGCTCGAATAAAGGGTGGGTCAATTAGAAAATTATGAAGCTGATAAAATGGGAAATTAATGTTTAAGAGCCTAACATAATAAACTGGTATTAAAATGAATTTGTGTCCCCAATAAGTGCATAGCTAATCAATATTGGGTTGGATGGCTATAGCAAGGTGAGTGTGTGCTGGCGCCACCAATAAGTGTAAGGCTAGCGTAAATTGGGTTGGCTAACTATTGTAACGTGTCGTGCACAAAACCTCACCAATAAGTGCAGGACTAAAGAAATTGGTTTGGTTGGCTATAGAGAGGGGAATGTGTGTTGTAAAACTTTAGGTGAGCTAGAATATGTGTAGGATCAATAGAAAGGTCGACTGGCTATAGTGTTGTCTCTATAATTAGAGTTTGGTTAATGAATTAAATTCAACTGATAGCTTTAATAAAATTAAATGATTGAAATATCATAATTGGACTTGAACATTGGGGTGGATTAGTTATATGGGAAGGTATTTGTTGTTAATTTTTACTCGCATAATATATATATATATATAATTTAAAATACTCTATTGTGATATTTACCATGTATAATGCTTTTGTCTAGGTTTACGAACCCTAATTGGGAGGAGTAGCTAGTATTCATGCGGTGGGATTTGACCCATTGCATTGACTAATACTTTAGGTATAGGGCTGCAGTAGCTGCATAGGATGGATTGGAGATCTTTGGAGTGCGGCTAGCAATTTATTTTATTTTCTTTAGTAGTTTAGCACAATTTTTCATTCCGTCGTTTTTATTATGAGACTTTTATTTATGAATTTGGTGGGTCAATCGATTCCACAGTTGTTTATGCTTTCAGTCAGATATTTATAGTTGGATAATTTTGTTTTAGTTTTAATCATTTAGAGTTGGATTTATTTAGGAGATAGCATGGTGATGGACTTTAATTTGCATGAATGTTTATATTTGTTGGATAGATTTGAATATTATCTTGTGGAATTTTTTTTTCAATGTCTCATATTCCTATCCCATACTCAGAATGATAACTTATTTAGTGACACCCGACATAATTTGGAAATGGAGGTTGGCCACCTTGCTTGCCACAATGAACAGGGTATTACAGACGCTATCATAACATGGTCTTAGGTTTTATAGATTGTGAGTCCATTTAGCTTCCACATTAGTTATCTTTGAATAATATGATGATTTGTACTCTTAATTAATCTGAGTCTGAATTTTATTTGCTCTTATCTTTACAGATATCGAACACTAGGAGATCTGGTGATAGGAGAGAGGGTATGATTTCTAGTACTGCATTTCAGGAGAGGCAAGGTCACTTTGTTTTGGGTATCTAGGAGTTAGAGGCTATTGTGTATAAGGCGACGATGGACGCCATCGAGATAGGGAGACAGAGGTGGGGAAACTAAGAGGCTCAACAGTAGGGTACACTCGCTTCAGTTTGGGACAGAGTGAGAGCCAATTTCTACATGGGCTATCCTTTATTACCGAAAACACCAAGTGCGCAGGGAGCGCTAACAGTACCCACAGTAGGTAGGTGTTATTTACTCTCGACTCGAGAACCTCAGGCAGACTCAGCAGGATCCAAAGCGTGGCTAGTGGTATAGCATGGTACGTAATATTTTCCTTGATATGTTTAAATATATAATTCATAAATATATTGTATCATGGGGGTAGGTGTGTATAGATTGGGTGTATGGGTGACTAATTGTGCCATTCTACGGGTTGGCATATGTAAGCCTTATTTTATTGGACAAATTTACGTTTATGCTTCGCTAAATTTTGAGGACAAAATTCCTATCCTAGTGGGAAAGTATGTAACACCCCGCAATTCTAGACCATTTATTTTTCCGGTCGCGATAAGAAGTCAGAAAAATATTTTATTTTAATTTAGATTATTTTTGGCATTTAAAATGTTGGTTTTATTATTTGAAAATTGGAATTTTAATCGCAGGAAAAATTTTGTTTTGTATACATATATTTATTTTTGGTGTGACCTGGCAGCTGTTCAGGTTCGAATCGATTTGTCCCCTGTGGGGAGAATCGATTCTCATCGAGCAGCACTGGCGGGATTGGTTAGTTTTAAGAGTTTGTGTTATATTAAAACACCTCCACCTCCTAATATAAATACAATTAGGGGTTAGACTTTTTCAAACACTTTTACATCATACCTAAGAGCACTCACCTCCCTTGTTTACATCTCCTTTAATCTACAAAACCCTAACCCCATTTAAAAGAAAGATTCAACCCATGTTTTGAAGGTTCAAACCGTGTTTTCTCAAGATCGTTCAAGAACACATATTTATTATTTTCTAGAGAGGAACACAACCATCCAATAACATTCTTCCTAAGCATTAATAATAGTTGTTTTCTTGATCTAAATTAGAAATATCTAAATTAGAAATACTAATTAGGAAAAGTGAAACTAAAGATGGGAATTCTTTTATTCAAAATGTAATACAAATTAAGACTCAAATCTCGTGCATGCTCAGATTAGTGTATGAGATTCCGTTAGAATATATGGACGTTCATGTGTTAAAATAGATCATATTAATTTTATTATTTTAATTCGAATCGTAAAATAATGTTATTTAGGTGGATCTCGTAAAATAGAATTTTTTTTATTATATGGCCTGAAGTATGCATGTGAATAGAAATGATATAAGTTGTTGAAAAATGAATTGTTTAATTAATATCATAATTAAACGAACATAAATTTGATAAATAGCAATCTTATGCTTAATTGGAATAATTGTTGTTATAGGTTGAAATTATGCCTTATGTAATCGTTAATTGGTTTTAATATTCGACACCCTGGGGACGATGGAATTATTTGGGTAGCTATGCTTTCACCTTATTTTATGTTACTTTCAAGGTATAGGACTAGTAGGTAGGCTTTTGTTGCTATTAACACTTTATAGGTATGAGATTAGTGAGTGTAAGTTTTTACGGATGGATGTTTCTGAGGTGGGGCTAAGTTGTGCACTTTTTCGTTGTTCTGTTAGCCTAGGTGGTAATTGTTGGTAGGTATTCTTCCTAAGTGATAGGCTAGGATACACTTGTCATTTGGAGATCTCTAGGTATGGTAATATGTATGGTTTGAAAGTTTAAGGCTTAAATAAATGGTGGGGCTTTTAGAAAATTATAAACTTGATAAAATGGGGAATTAATGCCTCAAATAATAAACGAGTATTAAAATGAATTTGCATCGCCAATAAGTGCAAGGCTAACGAAAATTGGGCTGGCTGGCTATAGATACATGGGTGTGTGTTGGCGTTACTTTTAAGTGTTGGGCTAATAAAAATTGGGATGGCTAGCAATCGTGGTGTGTCGTGTGTGGAACCTCGCCAATAAGTCGAAGGCCAACAAAATTGGGTCGACTGTCTATAATGACGGGAACATGTGGGATTAAAACTTTGGGAGGGCATCAATATGTGAAAGATCAATAGAAATGCCGGCGGGCTCTAGTGGTGTTGCCATAATAATAATTTGGTGAATCAAATTAAATTGAATTGGTAACTTTAAATAAATTAAATGATTGAAATATCATAATTGGACTTGAATATTGGGGTGGCTTAGTTATGTGACTTGATATATATATATATATATATATATATATATATCAAGCCACATAACTAAGTATATATAAAAGTAAAATAAAGTCAGTTTATATATAAGTAAGTTTATATATATCGTATAATTTAAAATACTTTATTGTAATAGTTATCATGTATAATGCTTTTGTTTGGGTTTACGGACCCTAATTGGGAGTAGCTAGTATTCATACAGTGGGCTGACCCATTGCGTTGACTGAAATTTCAGGAATAGGGACGAAGTGGCTTCAA
The DNA here is from genome assembly GCA_949130495.1 of Sambucus nigra. Classification (NCBI taxonomy): domain Eukaryota; kingdom Viridiplantae; phylum Streptophyta; class Magnoliopsida; order Dipsacales; family Adoxaceae; genus Sambucus; species Sambucus nigra. The sequence goes on along the minus strand of OX422208.1, from coordinate 507,972,537 downwards.
GGATGGATTGGAGATCTTTGGATTTCAAATGGAGATTTATTTTATTTGCTTTAGTAGTTTAGCTTATCTTTCTATTCCATCGTTTTTATTATGGGACTTTCGCTTATGGATTTAGTGGGCCAATTTTCTCCATAGTTGTTTATGGTTTCATCGAGATATTTGTAGTTGGATGATTTCATTTGAGTTTTAATAATTTGGAGTTGAATTTAATTTGGAGATAACATGGTGATGGCTTTTAATTTGCATGAATGTGTATATTTGTTGGTTAGATTTGAATATTATCTTGTGAAAAAAAATTCAATGTCTTATATTACTATCACACGTTGAGAACGATAACTTATTTAGTGACACCCGACGTAGTTTAGCGATGGTGGCTAGCCACCTCGCTTGTCATAATATGCGGGGGTTACATAGTAATCATCCTCGTCACACCATAGGCCACTATCATTGAGTAAGGAATCAGGTTGAGTTTTCAAGCCTCCAACAATGAAGCCGAGTATGAAGCATTGATAATCGACCTACATAAGTCCCTACTATGGGGCGCAAAGAGGCTCAACATGTTTCGTGATTCCAAACTAGTGTTAGATTAGGTCAGGGGAGATTTTAATCTAAAAGATGATAGGATGCTAACCTACCTCGTTGTAGTTACTGAGCTCATAGAAGAGTTTGAAGAGATCCACATTCAGCTGTTCCCTAGGGGAAATATAGTCATGATGAGCCTTATCAACCTTAAGCTCAGCAGTGGACTCTGACCTCAAATGAACAATTGAATTAGAGTTCCTCACCAAACCTAGTATAAAAAAGACAACGTTTTCCAAGCAAGTTTTGATCATTGATCCTAGCCAGATGGATTCAATCGTTGCATATTACGGAACAAGACACTGTCGGTCGACAAGAAATTGGCTCACCAAGTGAGAGTGAAGGCTTCTTGCTTCTATATTGATCTCGAATAATATGCTACAAAATATTTTTTACTGGTCCTTAACTCTGGTGCATCCAACACAAAGATGTCGAGCAAGTTATTTATGAGCTTCAAGATGGACTTTCTAGGAGTCACACATGAGGAAGATACCAAGAACTCCGAGTAATCAAGGAGGGTTACTGGTGGCCATTTGTTCAGAAGGATTCAGATGTATATGTTTGGAAGTGCGAGAAGTCCCCTTCGATGGTTTACCAGCCAACTAATGATTTGAGGCCTTTAACTAGCCCGTGCCCATTTGCACAATAAGGGTTAGATATCGTGGGAACACTATGTACCGAACCTGGGAATTCTAAGTATTTTATGGTCAAAACAAACTATTTCATCGAGTGGGTAGAGGTAGAACCACTGGCCAATATCAGAGACACATACGTGAGAAGGTTTATTTCAAGTAACATTATAACTCGGTTTAGGGTACCAAGATCCATAATCATTGACAACGACAAGTAAATCGAGAGTGGTCCTTTACAAAATTTCTGTGATGAGCATGGAATCAAACACCACTACATTTTGATAGCATATCCTTAAAGCAATGACCATGCAGAAGCTTCCAACAAGACAATACACGACGGTCTTAAGAAAAGCCTTAAAAGAGCAAAAGGCACTTAGGTGGATGGGCTTCCTCATGTTCCCTCGGCATATCATACCATGACCAGGAAATAAATTAAGGAAACATCGTTCGCACTCATCTATGGAATGGAAGCTATCATACCACTAGAAACTAGCCTCCTGACCATAAATGCCAAACTGGCTGACCAAGGACTGAATGACTTAGCTCTTAATGCCAAACTTGACTTGGAGGATGAAGAAGAGATCAAGATATGATTAATCTTACCTCATATCAGTAGGAACTGGTAAGGTAGTGCAATAAAAGGGTCAACCCAAAGAACTTCCAGGTAGGTGACTACATCCTAAGGAAAGTTCTCGGTAGTGATATAAGGCCGTCATATGGAAAACTAAGGCCCAACTTGGATGGGCCTTTTAAGGTGGTCAAGGAAGATCTTCGAGAAGATTATCACTTGAAAAAAAATTAAGGGTAGAGAGATACCACGGGCATGGAATGAGACTAGTCTCAAAAAGTTCTACTTCTAGACTTCTTACGTCTTAGCACACTCAGCTAATGCAAATTTCTATTTCAAACTTATGTTTATCTCAATTATTATTATACATTACGGATGAATAAAGGCCCATTTGTTTTAATTTTTGATTATATAATATTTGTGCATCATTTCCAAGAAAAAAGTCCTCATTTATGGGTGTCGAGCAGGTTTTCACTTGATTGCACTAAGTTATTCATCTTATTTCAATCAATGAACTTCCTTGTACCAAGTGAGATTTTTCCTAATTATAGTAAGTTATTCAGCTTATTTCAATATAGGAACTTGCTCATGCTAATGAGTATTAATTATAATAAGTTACTCAGTTTGTTTTAGTAAAAAAACATCCTCAGGCTCTCGCAATTCCATTATAATAAGATGTTCAGTTTATTCTAATGAAGTGATAGGGCCCACAAGTCTTTATTATCTTTAAACACAAACGACCTCACTAGTTTCCCAAGCAATAAGAAAAATCCATAGGGGAGTCCCTACGCATAAAATCCCATTTCGTTTGGTCTGAAAAATCCTGAATGGGTGGATGGGCCATAAACCAGGTGCATTGTTTTCATCGTCTATCCTAAGCCTAAGGGAGTGTGATGACACGACCTAAAGGGTAATGAAGATAGAATAACACCAGCAAAGTCATACTAGAATGGAAAAATGCAAAAATAATTGATATTAACTTTACTTATTCGACAAAGGCCCAAAGTACAAAATATGTCAATTACACAATCAAAATTATAAGAAATATACAATGAATTATGGTCGGCGAGACAAATACTTCTCTGTTGCCCTTCTTTGACCATCATTAGGATTGGGAACAAAATCATCCTCACTACCAAGATCAACCTCGAAGTTGTTAAACAATTGCTAAGGTATAGCATCCAAGGGAACCCAAATTTTGTCTTTCCTAAAGGGAGGTTGACGATATGCTGGGTAATCCATCAGGTACATGTACCAAAACTAATAATACTTGGGTTCTTTGAGAACCTTAAGAGCATTCAACCACCCATGCTTGTACGCTATGTTGTAAGCCTCCTGCAAACTAACATATGTATCCTTCCAGCCTTCGTCATAACCAGCTGACCATGTAGCCCAAGGACCCATTCTGAATAAGTACTTGATCTTTTTCATATCGTTATCCAACCTGCTAATGATGATATTCTTCCTCTTATAATCTTCCTCCAATTCATAGAGTTTATTTTTCAAACCACCATTCTCCACTTGAGCCATCTCACTAACCTTGACTACATCATTATTCTCTACAAGCTGGGCTTTAAGGTCAGTTATCTCCTTCTACATTAAGTAACTCACAACTTCCAAGTCCTAGAGATCATCCTTTAACTCTACAAGTAGTGCAGACTAGTCCTTGTATGCTTCAGTAATCGCTCTCAATGCCTTATAAGCCTTTTTGAATAGGCGATGATCTTGATCACTTGCATCTGGACCAAGAAACTTATCAAGATTCTTAGAAGAGGAACTGTCCTTCACAATAAGCTACAACCAATAATGAGAATTAAAAATTAAAGGAAGATGATATACTTGAAAAAATTTTAAAAATTATAAATTTTCAAGGCAACCAACATTGGGCTTCTTTCTTTTGAAAAGGTGCTCCTTTTGAAAATCCATTGCATGTGCCTTATTATTTAACTTTGTGATGTTATTTCATTTGAATCCGGTTGATGCTAATGATTAATGCTTAGTTTTTTTCCCCGTGTCTATTACAAACAAAAAGGGGCAGAACAAATTGAGGGGGGTTATATTTACTTTAAACTCTAGTATGCATCATGGTATTGTTTTGCTTTATGTGTGTAGGTCTTTTTTTCATTGATGATGATCTCATGGACTACATAAGATAAATAATTTCAGTGGAAGACAAAGTCTATAATGTCTTTCCTATTTTGGGTTTGGGAGGGCATTTGTAATACATTATCTTATGAGTTTAATTTGTTTCGATTTTTATTTTGTACCAGAATGGCCAAGGGGGAGATTTATAAAAGTATGATTTTATAATTGCCCATAGTTTAGATATTTTTGCATATCCCGTTACAAACCTAATAAACCACATCCACATATGCTTTTATGTTCCTTGAGACAAATTAGTGACCGAGAAATATTTCAAAAATTGAACATGTTGGAACTGTCATAAAATTATTTTAAGGTATATGGTATTTAGGTTTTTGATTTAAACTTATTAAAATTTATTCTGGGAGGTGCTTTTTATTCGAATTACTTTCATGAAAGGATAACGAACTGTGTTTCTCATTTGAACGAGAACCTATTCTCATTATAATGATATTTTCCACTCATTGGAATGAAGATCTTAGTTCGTTAGAATGATCTTATAACGAGTTTCAAATGGGCTCTCGCTATTTGATAGAGCTGCACATGTGTGAAGTTCATTGGAAGCTCGTTCAAACGAGCTAGGCACTTCGTTCAAACGAGGGTGCAACTCATTTGAGCTAAACAAATTTTTTTTTCGAACGAAGTGCCATTTTCCTTCGAAAGAGTTCGCTACTTCAAAAATTGTGTTTCTCTATAAAAATGAATCTTTTGGTCTTATTTTTCAAGAACTTTTGGCGAAAATAACTTTTTATACATGCTCTAAAAGTTTTCACATTTTGTTTCGTAGAAATAACTTTTTATTTTCCAAATCACACATCCCTAAAATGATTTATTGAGTTTGTCAAACCCTAGTTCCTATGCTACATCAAACCCTTATATAGTGTTCCTATGGACAATTTATGATGTTGCAACTCTACTGTTGAAGAAGAAAGAATTTTTGCATCCTAAGATTGATCCGTGGATACTGACGGGATATCTACTTCCAATGGATGGTGCTAGATTGTGACGTGTCTATTAAAGATTTGAAGATCATTAACACATTATACTTAGTGGATCTCTAAGTAGTCTATAAGTCCTTATGTGTCTTTTAATTCTTAAGTAGTGCTGATAAAAAAAGTTTTTCCCACAACTGATTTTTCCTCAAACTTCTTCTTCAATTTTAGTTTAATATTTGGTTTGGCATCATTATATTTGGACTTTATCTTGCATGTTCATTCGGTCTACGCTTCACGATGTGAGATGCAAATGATTTGATCCATCAGAGGAGTTTTGGTATTGGACTAGCCAATGGTGTGATTGTGTAGTGATCCCCCGTTCTTATTTGCGTGAATGTTTCCAAATTTGTTAGGTGAAGGACTCCTACATGTTTACCGATAGAAGAACGTGAAGGCTCCCCTGAAGTATATTCCTTCGTGTGGTTATTACATGAGTGGTTATTATATGACTTATATATGTGTATGATAGTAGTCCAGTGATGATCACAATTATTTTAAATCCATATGTCACATTATATGTGTTTGATATTTTTTTGTAAGCCATATTTTAATTTATAGATTTGAGGAAAAATATCTCTTCCTTAGTTTCTCAAAAGCGATTGAGACCAATAAATAAATATCGAGATTATAAATATATTTTGCGACATATATCTAGATGTTAGAGTCATTATATAATGCTTACTTTTAATTGAGAATTAATTTGTTAAACTTAATTCTGAAATATTTAGTGAGTGATTTAGACTTGAACCTAAAGGAACATGAAACATTTATGTTATCTTGGAAATGTCTTATCATTCCCATCATGGGTAAATTGAGTCTCATGTGTATTTTTAGATTCTATAACCTTCCTAACTTATTTTCCAAGGGCTTGATGTAATAAAAAATATCCAATATATTTTAAGGACTTTTTTTTTTAATTTTCAAACTTCAAATTGTTACATTTATTTATATGTATCGTAAAATTGATATTTTTGAAACATATTCAAAGAAATATATCAAATAATACCCATGACCAATATGAAATTTTGAATAAAAATGTTTTAATTTTGAAAAATTTATCCTAGGTGAAAGAGTGGTCCATTTGCGTGTGTTTCAAATCAAACAAATTTTCCCTAAAAAATTATCCAACTTTTAATTATCACGAAACCAAGTTGTGAAAAACCAATTCTTAATGTAAACCAATTTTATCTTGACTAATCTTAAACATCCATCAAGTGATTAAAGCAAGTAAAGTAAAGTAAAGAATACTCACAACACCAGATGTACGAGAAAAAACCCAAGACGAAAAAAAACCTCAGACGGCCCAAGCCAGACAATCACGATGAATGTGGAATTACAATGAACACACAAAAGATTTACTCAACGACTCGATCCCCACAGGTCTTGACGCTCTTCTGATCTTCAACCACTCCTCTCATAGTGCCCACGTAGAAAGTCCTTTTTCCACAATACATGTCCACAACACATGCGTCCACGTATGTCTTGGTATCCACCGAATGGCTTCGATACGTTTACGATGTCGAACAAGAAGTTCTTCTCTTTTGTTCACCGCAAAACCCAGATGTTCAAGTATAGAACAAACCTTCTTGGTGCAGCATGATCACATAAAAATACAATAATGATAACTCGAATCTTTGTAAACTCTAAGGATGTGTTTAAGTTTTGAAACCTTAGAAAAACATGTGCAAACAGGTCTCTGGATCGTAAACTGTTTTTTCCCAAATGCACCTTACGTTACTTATGATGAAACCAAGCTTTAAATAGGAAAAATTCACCGCCTTAAAAACTATGTCACTCAAACGAGATCGACCTATCATTCGCACGACATAGTTATATCTCTCAAACGAGCCGAGATGTCATTTGAACGATGTGCATGTCATTTTCCCTTTTTCTTTAAAACGTTTCTTCAAAAGAAATCCAATTAAGTCAAACTCTATTTCGAGCTTATCAGAATAAGACGTAGTGTAAAATAGTTAAGACACTATTAAAACATTTTAAAACATTTTTTCTTATAAAAGTACATCCTTATCTTTTATAAAAAGAATTCTGAGCACCATTAATTATAAGCACTCATACCTTTGTGATATCGAAATGCAATAAACTTGAAGACGAATAAACTTGCACCAATTAAACTTCGGCATGATTAATTCTTCGAAGCTTTGCCACAACGTCTTGAATTTCTTCAATACGTCATAGACCAAGTGGTATCGTGACAAAATAAAATATCACTATGACATATTACAAACACAGTTTTGTTCACGGAATTAAGTCAAAACAATACAGGGACTCAATTCGAAATTTTTGTCCCTACAAATCTCCCCCTTTGATTATTCCGGGACAAAACTAAACCAGTAAAATGCCTAAGTCGGTCCGTCAATCCGTATGATACCTAAATCCCATCCCAGAATCCCAAAGTAAAAAATTACAGGACACGGACTAGTATATGTAGCACTGGCAAGCATGAACTGTCTGAATGTGATCTAGACTTGAAATATCGAAGCTCTAAAGGATACTTACACACATGAAACAGATAAACAAATACCCAGTGAAGTATGGAGGAACAAATGAAACCAATATATATATATATATATATCCAAATGATACCAATTTTACCAATAGATACCAATCTGAATGAAGTCTGAAAAATCATTTGTTAAACAATTGAGCAACTATATGATACGAATTTGTACTGCCAATTCGTACTACCAATTTGTAAACTATGTATTAAAAAATATGCTAAAAAATCTCAAATCTCAAATCTCCCCCTACATCACATACATCTCTCCCCTTTTTTGTCTCGAATAGACAATTCGGTGAAAAGATAAACCAATCAACAAGTATAGAGCATGAAGATATACCAATTAAAAAACGCTAGATAATCAAGAAAAGGCCAGCTAAATATGATCAATAGATGAAAAATTTGTAGCTAGTAAACAAAGGAATCACACAAAGAATATAGCAAACAAATCGGGTGTGATAAACAGATCATATGCAAATTCGAATATGAGACAATAAAATATGCATATAAATCAGTTAGTCCTGAAAACTTCCAACAATACCAAAAAGTATACTGCAATAAGCAGGGTGCTACGAAGACATAAGAAGCAAATTTCCCAGACTGCCATTTGAATGAGTCAGGGACGTCTCTCAAGCTAGATGAGGACGTTGCTCGAACGAGTCTTCTCGCGACATGGTAATGTCGCTCGAACGACTTCTCACGACAGGACAAATTTTCCCAGTTTCCCATAAATATTATATATTTTTGCCAGTGAAAAAATTTCCAAAAAAGAACACTGGAAGGGTTTGACAGCAGCAAAATAATGCTAAAACAATATGCTTTTTATTCAAAATGAAAAAAATCATAAAAACCAACAATGCGAGTTACATGCAAACATAGTGGCGATGTGCTCAAACATGGACATGAAATATATGAGCGTGAAACTACAACAAATGAGTCACAATTCCAACACATCGAAAATATCAAGAATCTCTAATTGATAGCGATAAATCATCAAACGTTATCATAGCCATATGATAATTAAAGCGTGAGCTTAATGAACTGAGCAAACTACATGCACACAAATCCAGAATTTTGATGATTCTACAAACAATAGCGTCAAATTGCAATGTTTCAACATTAGGATTATTTGTGCAAACCCATTTAAATTTCTCCAACCAAAATCCCTCATAAACATACTTTTTCAAGTTCTTTTGTGGTTTCTAGCATTCTCAACTTAGAGAAAATCTTATTGGCCATTTTCTTAGCATTTTGCCTTTTTCTTTTGGGCTCTTTTAAACGGTGGATTTCACGAGGAGTTAATTTTGAACTCTCGCAACCCTTTCCCATGAATCACTCATCATTTTTTCAATTAGGTACCAATTCAAATCCTCACGGTAAGTAAACAATTCTTACAAGCACACTTCTCCTTAAGTCTACTTACGCATAAATGACAAGATTGAAATAAGAACACCTCGCCAAATTCAAATATGCAAGAGAAGTCAAACATCCATATAAACTCATGCATGTGTGCATTGATATCATACATACAAAGTCGAATCAAAATGCATATCAACTTCGAAATAACCTCATATAAACAATAGTTAAGATCATTCTAAGTATCGATAATAATGACCAAATGTCCTAGACACATGGATAATGAAACAATGGGGGTCCAGGCACACCAATAAGCCACATCAAACATGTAAACTCAAAAACAAAAACCAAAAATATTTTTAGCTTTTCAAACATATTTTAACTCAAATAAAGGGAAATATTTTTGGTTTTTCAAAAGTTTTCTCAAAAAACAAAATCTTTTTGTATTTTTCAATAGGACTCAAACAAATGAAAACTATGATACAAAATGATACACATGTCACTATACTAGTAATGAATATATCATGAAGCAAACTAGCATATGACAAACATGGCAACACTATCATCCTTTAGATTTATCTTGGGAAGAATCAAGTGCACCCAAACGAGAATCAAGAATTTTTATTCCTAAAGCCACTAAATCCGATTTCCTAACCCAAGTAGGTGTAAAATGACGCATCGGGGTTTGGGGAACCGGGGCAACTTTATTCATAAACTTCCTAGGAGTTTGTATAAGGTTGTAATAATAACGCCTAAGGTGACCTTTCCTACCAAAAATTGTGCAAGTGTAGCGATGGTGGGAATGATTACCTATATGTGGACCTTTTCTAACCTTACTAGTGTTTCTCACACGTGCGGGGGGAATGGGAATATCTCTCTCATCAAAACCTATACCTCCCCTATCTCCCTTAATTTTGACGGTGCCTAAGATCTTATCTAACTTCTCCAACCTATCCTCCAAATCAAACTTAATTCTAAACGAGTCTCTCAATCTCTCCTCCAACTCATGAATCCTAGACTCAAGCAAACGCCTAGACTCGTCAAACTATAGAATTTCCTTTTTCAAAGACTCCATCAATCCACGAAGATTATCTCTCTCACCCTCGACATAATCTAATTTCTCCCTAAGAGTCTTCTCTCATGCCGGAAGATCTTCAATCAAACTATCATTATTTTCTATGGCACGCTCATTCAACTTAGCTTGCAATTTTGTATTTTCCTTTTTCACCTTAATCGTCTCGGCATACAACTCATTAAATGCAACTTGCAATTCTTTCACATCTACCTCCTCTTCATCACTCTCTTCTCCCTCACTAACATGGGATTTACTCAAAATCTCCTCGAAAGTGTCATTCACATGAGAATTGTCATCGCTCACATGACATGCCATAAATGCAACAAAGTTACGATCAATGGGGGAACTCTCTCCCTCTTCCGGATCACTATCACTTAAAGTGGCACTATATACAACGGGTTGATTTCCCTCTTTCTTAAGTCTAGTGAGACACTCCTTACCTTTGTGACCGTACCCCTCACACCCAAAACACTTATCCGACTCATCTCTCTTAGGCTTCTCAAACTTATCCTTAGAGGTGGGATCAACTTTGTTGTTCTTGATTTTTTCAAACTTCTTGGCATCTTTCCATTGCTTTTGAAATTTAATAATTTTTTAAATTTCTTTGCGAACAATGAAACATCATCGAAATTGGAATCGGAATCGGAATTCGAAACTTTAATTTCCTCCTTTCGTGTTTTCAAAGAAATACCCTTTTCTTTCTTAGGCACTTGCTTGGAGGTAATCATTTCTATTTCATAGGTTTGTAAGTCACCTACAATCTTTTCTAGTTTGGTCGACTCTAACTTACCCAAGGAGTTTAAATAGTCATGTTCGCATCAAACCTACTAGGTAATGACCTAAGTATTTTCTTAATAACACGGTTATCAGGAATTTTCTCACCTAGGTTAAACAACGAGTTGACAATATTGGATAACCTAGAATAAAACTAATCAAAAGTTTCACTCTCCATCATCCTAATGGTCTCAAACTGTGTATTAAGATTTTAAAGTTTCGACGCCCTAACTGTGCTAGTTCCCTCGTGAGTGAGTGCCAAAATATCCCAAGTCTCTTTTGATCTTTCACAAGTTATAATTCTATTATATTCTTTCGGTGTGACATGTGAAGAAAAAAAGTGCAAACCCTTAGAATTATATTGTGAAAGTCTATTTTCAGTTTCGATCCATAACTCGACAGGCTTTAAATTAGTGACCGCACCTAAATTTGTGACATGGGGTGTCCAACCTATCTCAACTGCTAGTCACACACGCTCATCAATAGATTTTAATGCACTTTTCATTCTCATCTTCCAATCGGTGTAATTAGTTCCATAAAAAATAGGAGTTCAAAATAGTTCGTTATTTCCAAAATTCATCTTTGAAAACACACGGGATGACAAAACAAATAAATTATGTTTTCTCTATCTGATACCAATTTGAAAGAGTGGTCCGTATGCGTGTGTTTAAATTGAAACCAATTTTCACCAAAAAATTATCCAACTTTTAATTAGCAACAAACCAAGTTGTGAAAAAATAATTCTTACTTTAAACCAATTTTATCTTGATTAATCCTAAGCATGCATCTAGTGATTAAAGCAAGTAAAGTAAAGTAAAGAATACTCACAACGCTAGACGTATGAGGAAAAACCCAAGATGGGAAAAAACCTCGTAAAAACCTCGTACGGCCCAAGCCAGACAATCACTATGAATGTGGAATTACAATGAACAGACAAAAGACTCACTCAACGACTCGATCCCTATGGGTTTTGACGGTCTTATGATATTCAACCACTCCTCTCACAATGCCCATGCAGAAAGTCCTTCTTTCATGTTATCTGTGACACCCCGCCTAATTAATCCCGGGTGATCAGTCCTAAATCAAGTTAGAACAGGTTTCTCATTTGGTCCATTCTTAGCATCACTGTCGTTTTATTAAATTACTAACCACCTAAGTGAGAAAAATAGACTGGTGTCAATTTTTATCTTTCATTAATTAAACTAAAACCCATGCGGAAAATAAAGCAATATAACCATCACCGATAATTGAACTAATCATTCCACAAGTAAAAATAATTAACCGAATAAACCATCGGTCCAAATAATAAATCCCATAAAGACAAGAATAGAATCCCAACAATCTAAGAAACAAATAAATGGAAAGTGAGCGACATGCTCGAATAAATAATAATGAGTCTCTACATTATGAATGAAAGAAAGAGGCGTCTATCAAAGGTCCCGCAACATCCACATACGCTGCAGCAACGGACTTCCTGGAATCGAGTCAGGAGTGGCGTCCCTGTGGCTGGACACCTAAAAGGTTTTTAAAATTTTTTATAGCAAGGGTTAGTACCCAAAACATTTGAAAACATTTAGCAAATGATTAACTTGCAGTAATAATAAATATGCATGCTCTTCATATTTTAGTTAGTGTCGCACTCTCTTGAGAACTCCCTTGCCCCTCCTCTAATGTGCACCACTAACGCTTTAATTATCACCTAGTTATCTATCTCATGACTAGATAATTATTAAAGTCTCCTTATACCCCTCCCCTACTCTAACCTGAGTAAAATGTGATTATGATTTTTAAGTCATTAGTAACATCAACTTAATTAAATCATTTCCCTTTTTAATTCATATAACTACTCCACTCGTTATACATATACAACAACACATGCTTGTATTTATTTAGTCCGTATATAATAATCACCCTATTATATACTTAGAATATTGCAGCATTCACACACACACTGGAATACATAAACCACTAATATCCACCCGAGTAAAAGTACTCCCCGGATATAATTTCTCTAAAGTGCTAGTACACTAGGTATATTCACATATCCTAGTTATCCAAGTTAGAATCTCTCACTAACTTGGTTTAGTATACGATTGGAGGCGGTCATATTCCTTCCCGGAAAGTGAGATGACCCTCACCCCCTGTAACGGACGCTATGACATGGGAATCTACTCGCCCTACTCCTCAAGCTAGGGGATTCATCCACTGCGCGTAACCTCCCCCTATAGCACTAGAGTATAATAATATCTAACCACTGATATTAAGGCATACACTATATATATATACTATCACACACCGTATATATATATATACATATATAAAAAATGTTCTAGCTACACCGTGTACCAAACCCGTAACACAAGCCTATTCCATTTTTATTAAGAGGTTATTACCCAACTCGAATTATTAATTAATTTGCACATTAATAATTTCAGTTGCTTTTGATGTTGCCCTCACCATTTAATTGGACTCAATCTCATAGCCCGAATTAACCTCACCCGAGTCTAAATCCCGACTCTAAATCTCTTAGTTCCATTAATACGTAATATAATTTACCTCGATGTCACTCAACCAATTTTGACGTGTCATCCAAATTTCTCCTCCCATTTCCTAATAAATTCACTCACATTTAATTAGGTAACCCCATGCATTAATTTCTCAACAATAATTAATTGCATAACAACTTTTATATAAATCTCTTCCTATATAAATAAAACTGGGCGAACTGTCAGTTTCTGCCGACCGTCGATCGATCGACTTCATGGCGTCGATCGATCGATCGAACAGGTACTCGTCTTCTTCGCGAAGACGGACAGCCATGGGCGAAACTCTGCAACCCTAATTTCCTTCTACACTGAAACTAAGTCTCTTTTAGCATTTGTACATATTAGGAAACTCATTAAGGATCTCCAGAGTATTCAACAACATCAATAATTCGTCCATTAACTCAAATTTCTAAATTTGGGGAAAGTTTCATCATTAACCCTAGGTCCATTTATACCCCAAATTTCATCATCAAATTCGTTCCAAATAGCAGATAACATTCTTATCAGATATGCAATAACTCACCATAATCAGATTTTATAAGAAACATCACCCCAAATTTCGTAAATCAGAATTGTTGTTTTCAAAATCCCATGTTCATTCCATTAACACCCAAAAACGGATTTCTACATAATCACTACACATGAATATGAATCGAAAACAGATTTAATGCTATTGCAAGTTATCCACTTTCCTTAAGGTTCGTAGAGTCTGAATTGGAGCTAAATCCCAAGGTTGAAGATGACCTTTGATGGCTCTCTTTGATCCCCAATTTGGCTTTGGCTGCTGTTAGGGTTTCCTAACCCTTAATTTGTTTTCTCTAATTAAGTTCAGCCACCCCCTTATTTCTTTTTATTAGATTAATTACTTAATCCCGTTTTTTGACTAATGGGCCAAGCCCAAGTGACCCAAATGTCCCCGACTGGGCCCGATTATGTCTAAAAACGTCCCGTGACCCGTTTACTACCCCCGGGTACACTTTTCCGACTATCTCGGCCCATCCGGACTCAACTGTACCCTCAGAATTTGCATCCGAGTTAATTTCTAAAAATACTTATCCCCCACCTAATATAGTCTATACCGACTTTCGGATGCGATAAGTACATACCTCGTCATTAATACTCTAGACGACATAATTACATTATTACTATTCGCTTAGTAAATAAGTTTTCCCTAAATATTAACCATTTAATCCCAGATTAATATTTATATATTATTCTGTTCTAATTAATTCATTAAATTACAACACACTAAGTAATTTAAAATCTCCGAATTAATTAAATTAAATGTACTAAAAATACGGGGTGTTACATTATCTGTCCATATCACATGCGTCCACGTATGTCTCGATATCCACCGAATGGCTTTGATACGTCTACGATGTTGAACAAGAAGTCCCTCTCTTTTCTTTACCTCAAAACCCAGATGTTCAAGTATAGAACAAACCTTCTTGGTGCAGCAAGATCACATAAACATATAGTAATGATAACTCGGATCTTTGCAAACTCTAAGGATGTGTTTAAGCTTTGAAACCTAAGAAAAACAAGGGCAAACAAGTCTCTAGATCGTAAACCGTTTTCCCAGAATGAACCTTACATTAATTCTGACGAAACCGCGCTTTAAATAGGAAAAAATCACCGCCTCGAAAACTGTCTCACTTGAATGAGATCGACCAGTCGTTCGCGCGACATGGATATCTCGCTCGAACGAGCCGAGACGTCGTTTGAACGACGCGCGTGTCAGTTTGACTTTTCCTTTAAAATGTTTCTTCATGAGAGATCCAATTAAGTCAAACTCTATTTCGAGCTTATCAGAATAAAACGTAGTGTAAAACGCTTAAAACACTATTAAAACATTTTAAAACATTTTTTATTATAAAATTACGTCCTTATCTTTTATAAAAATAATTCCGAGCACCATTAATTATACGCATTCATACCTATGTATCTCATGATGCAATAAACTTGAAGACGAATAAACTTGCACCAATTAAACTTCGGCATGATTAATTCTTTGAAGCTTTGCCACAACGTCTTCAATTTATTCAATTACGTCATAAACCAAGTGGGATCATCACAAAATAAAATCTCCCTATGACATATTATAAACGCAGCTTTGTTAACGAAATTAAGTCAAAACAATAAAGGGACTCAATTCGAAATGTATGTCCTTACACTAGGCATGCCTTCTTCTAGTTACTTAACTAATTAAAAAAATAATGACATCATAAAAAAATTCGTCATTGAAATACGTTCAAATATTAATTCGTTTTGCCATGAAATAGTTCAATTGATACCATATTTTGATTTTATTTGAAGAAATTATTATGGTTTAATTTTACACACTAAATTAAAATTATTGATTAATCGTATCCAATTAATCTGATGAGGGTCAAATTTATATTTAATCAATTAATTAATTAGATTCATTCTTCATGTGGGGTTGTTTTCAATTAACTATGGTGGATAATTAATAGGAATAACACACAAATGAAGGCCGAGTGGAATCCCTTATAGGCCCCAGGCCAACTAAGTCCACAAGTACTTAAAATATCCATGACTTATAGAGAACATACACGACTTACATATGAGATGACTATATATGTCACAAGGTCCCTCATTTTCTTTCTGATATAACGCATCTTCCCGTAGTAGTAACTAGTTGCACACGCCCGACACATCTTGCACAACTCACGGGTCTCATTATGCACCGACGTTGGTTGGTACGTAATTTATTGATAAGAATCCTCTTGATACTAACCCATAAAATTTCTCGTATGGAAATCTTCAAATGGAAGACCGTCTGTTCGAATTTGAATCGCAACTCTGTCCTACTGGTGCACTAGTATCTAACAGACTCAGCCTTGGAATCCACCAAAGTGTCAAAACACAAACAAATTAGATGTATATCATATGATTTATTGTTATGTGTTAGAAAACATAGTCATATTTATAGTTTGTAAATGATAATCGGTCAAAGTGATCGAGTTGCTTTTTGTATATGTCGTTGTGTAAAGATCCGCAAATCAAAAATCTCAATTACCTACAAAAATATATGACAAGCTATAATATAGTGGTAAGTGATGTATTATTCCAAATTTAAGGGTGAAACATACAAAAGAGGCATGAAATTCATTTTTTTATTTTCTTTTTGGACTTTTTTGCTTTTTTAATTTTTTTTAGCTTTTCATAATATTAAAACAATTTTTGTGACGATGGTGAAATAAGACTAAACTAAATCAAAGATGTAAAGAACTAACTAAAAAGTGACTAAAACTAATTAACAAAGTCTGACAGTAAAGTAAGAGATAAAGTGAGGTAAATAAATGCGAGATCAATCAAGGAATTGGACTACACCACACATTCTAGTTATTCTAACAAATTAATTCATTTATTTGAAATCTC
This sequence comes from Sambucus nigra, assembly GCA_949130495.1. Taxonomy (NCBI): domain Eukaryota; kingdom Viridiplantae; phylum Streptophyta; class Magnoliopsida; order Dipsacales; family Adoxaceae; genus Sambucus; species Sambucus nigra. The sequence goes on along the minus strand of OX422208.1, from coordinate 507,955,950 downwards.
CCAAATTAGTATCAAAATTACAAATAAACTCTTATTGCAAATATAATTTTAATATTAATATTTTATAAAATTAAGTTCAACTCCCCACAACTCTAGAAAATAGATTTACACTCCTTTTAATTAATCACCTGCTAAGATTGATTCATCAAAATTCATATAAATCATAGAAAATAAAATTTAGTGTTGAAATTCAAGATATAATACTACTTAAGAAACCCCTATGTCTAGTTCGAATCTAAAATGGGTATTATATCTTGAATTTCAATTTTCTTTCGAAAATTATTTACCCTCTCTCGAGGCGTAAATTGAAGGGTGGGGGATCAAAATTAACATTCAAAGAGAATTTTCAAATAATAAAACTAATTAATCAAAATAGCATCAAATTGGGGTTCACCCCACCCCTTGAAAGGGGATTTAGCCTAGCATGATATTAAACATGATGAACAAACAATCAAAGGCAATGAAATATAATAGAAGATATGAGAAGAAAACAATCAAACCCAATCTCTTGAAGTGAAATTGAACTGCAATCTCTGCGATCAAATTTACATCCCTCAATTTGAATGATCCAACCAAAATTAGGTAAAAAATGCACTCAAATTGATCCTCACATCAATTTAGTTTTCCTCACTAAATTAAAAATAAATGAAAATAAAAATTAAAATAAAAATAAAAAGTACTCTAAAAAATTAAAAAGTGTTTCTCTCTCAAATTTTCTATCTAAAACTCTATATGATTTAGATGGGTCCTCAAATGGACTTAAGTTCTCTTATGTAGTGCACATGGAGCATGGGGTAATTTTGGTAGAGACAAGAGAGCATGGAGTGTATGAGGTATTGGGTGAGGGGAATTTAGGTACTAAGGGTATGAGAGCATGTGTATGGTGAGTTTATGAGAGAGTGGGGATAATTTGGAGGGCATTTCTTGAAATGGGGTAAAAGTTTTCTTTAAAACATTTGAGTCTTTATTTGTTTTTTTGGTTTTGGTTGTTTTTGGCCTTGTTTTTTTTGCAGGTAATACATCGTAAAAGTCTTTGGCACAAATGGGTTGTTGGGTGTGTATGGTTTAGGCCGGAATAAGGTATAGCAGATCCGAGTATTGGCTTTTTTCGGGTCGAGGTGGTTTACGCCGACGAGAGGGGAAATTGGATTATCGCCGGTGGGTTTGTGGAGTTCGGGTAATGGTTGGCTAGTTTGGGTCTGGCAGGTTAGAGGAGTGGGTTATCTCCGACGAGTTTGGGATGGACATGGGCAGTTTCATTAGGTTTTCGGGTTTGGCTGTGTTGGAGGTTAAGGGTATGGGGGTGTAGGCTGAGCGGGTTAGGTCAGGGATGGTGGGGTCTGGGTTTGACTGCATTTTAAGTTCGCAACTCCGGTGGCAGGTGGATATGGGTATGGCGTGTTTTTTCGGTTTGGTTTTTTGGAGTGAGGTTAGTTATGGAGTTGGGTGTGTTTTTGGTTATGGTGGGAAGAGAGAGAAATGGTTGGTTAGAGGTTTAATGGAGGTATAGAGGAGAGAAAAGAAATGGGTGTTGAAGATGATGAATGAGGTATTTGTGTGTGAAGGTGTAGGATAGGTGTGTGAGGGTGAGTGTGAGTTTTGTGTGTATGTGTTGTTTGGACCGTTGAAAATAAAAAAATTAAATAATTTTAAATTAAAAATAAAATCCTACTAAAAATAAATCAAACTAAAAAGATAATAAAAACAATAAACCTTTTAAACTAAAAAGACCCTAAAAATAAAAAGAAATAAAAATAAAAATTTAAAATCTAATAAAACTGGAAGAAAACTAAAATCCTAAATAAAAAATATAAAAGACATAAAATAAAAATAAAAATCTATTAAAACTGAAAAAATATAATCCTAATGTAATAAAACTACAGAAAGATAAAATCTAAAAAACTAGAAAATAAATTCCTAAAAATTAATCCTAATAAAATAAAGATTAAAAATTAAAAACTAATAAAAATCGAAATCAAAATAAAGAAATAGAAAAATAGAAAATAAATCCTAGAAAATTCTAAATAAATCCTAAAAAATAAAAATGACTCAAAATAAAAAAAATATAAAAATAGTAAAAGTACAACACAACACACACACGGGCTCGGGTGAAGGTTTGGACTAGGTTTAGGCTTGAGTTTGGTACGGGACTGGGGAATTAGCTCTATTAATCCCACATTTGCCTTGAAATAAGCATTTGAACTCTGCAAACGGCGATCAAATCAGAACATTAAATAATTAAGCATATAAGACCCAATTTGTCGAGAATTATCAACTAAAATACATCTATTCGGTGTATAAAATGTACACTTTTGCGTGCTTATGACACAACCCCTAAATATCGAGCAAAATATAGAGAGAAAGAAAGATAATAAACCAAACGTGTACCACTTTCGCGGGCACTTGCGATTTCACTTAGCATGTGCAAAAAGCCTTTAAACCTATAGGTTACCCTACATGACGAGTTTTGTCTCGTGAGGTTTTGCCAGGAATATACCCACAAAATTCTTTATTTGCAAACGACAGTTAATTTATTATTAGACGTAGAATAAACGTACAATCCATCATGAGATAAATATTTTGAGAAATGCAAGCTAGAATTGCATAAAAAGTTTATTTAAGTGAATACTCAAGGCACGTCCTTCCTAGACTTATCGTGTGTAGTGTGAATAAATCAAAACGGGTTGAGTATCATAAGATTAATTCTTAGATAGCCTTTTCGGAATCAACACCTTAACTTCAAAATCTCACGGATATATCTCTCTCAAACGAACTCACGAGATTTGGGTACGTGTATCGCTCTTGTGTGTGAGGATGTCGTAAATGTAAGTAAGTTCAAACGTCTCACACACATATAAGAAAGAAAGAAAATATAGAAAGAAAAATGATCTCATGAAAGAATGATAATCACTATAGTGAGAACATCAAGTTATTCACCACGTTGACTCTCATTTGCTCATACACTTAGGGCAAAATATGGATGATCATGGGTGAGGTGAAATGAGATGGGAAGGATATGATGATATGAGGTAGGATAGGATGGATTTTTTTATGGATATGCGAGAAGAGTGTTCGATACTAGAAGAACAAATGTCTTTTTTACACAAGAACTAACTACAAACTTTGGTTTTCTTTTCTTTCTCTCTTTTCTCTTTTTTTTTTCTTTTCTATTTTATTTTGAATTTTCTTTTTCTCTTTTCTTTTTTTTTTCTTTCTTTTTCTTTTTTTCTTATATATTCTCAATAATGAAAGACAATTTACATTTGAAAAACACTCTTTTTCTCAAAGTGATGGATGATATATGAATGGAGATAATAAATGGTTGGTGTGGGTAAATATGTGGGAATATGGAAGAGCATGGGAATGTAATGGGTGAAGTAGATGGGTGAAAATCTAGTGATTGGGACAAATTTCAAGACACGGGTTTCTTACAACTCAAAAGTGATGTCGTTCTCAGGGATCAAGCCAAAAATTTAATGGAAAATAATGAGATTATACAACGATTAAAAGTGCGGACCCAAAGGTAGTTGAATCAACTTATGACTCAGAGATTGCGTAAACACTCTAAAAGGGTGAAAGGCGCAAATCTCACAAACTAAAGTCTCTACTAGTGATTCTTAAGGTTCTATTAAGAATTGTAATACTCTTTAACTCTAAACCATAGTGACTTGATAAGTGCACACATTTTTTTGAGTCTAGAAATTCATGGTGAAACATGCCTTGTTACATATTACATAAGCTTCTTATAAAAAGATAAATCCTCTAGCTTGATTCCTAGACATAAAAAGATGGATGATAGAAAATTCACATCAATGAGTGAGATGAAAGAAACTGCACGAAAATTTTAAAAATCAAAAATTTTCAAAAAAAGGTATGATTTTGATAAAATTCTCCACCACAAACAAAAAGGAACATCGTCCTCGATGTTAAGTAAAATACTTTTTAAAATTGAGAGCAGAAGGGAGGAAAGACATTACCAGAATCAACAGCTAATTAAGTGGATAGATGAAGTCAAGAATAAACCTGAGCAAATGATAAGAGAAAAAAATGTGTGCAAGTCTATAAACATTGTAAAGCACAGGGTGAAGTGAAACACCACCCCAAACACGATGATACTCACATAAGAAATCACGGGATATCTCCCAGTAGCGCTAATTTTAATGTCTTCAGCCAAACCAAACCATTCTCACCCTAAAGATAAGATCTATGAAAGCACGGGGCGGGAGAAAAAATGGAGTGATGATAATAACCCCCAAACACGACTGAAGCATAAGCCTTATTGGATGAATGCTAAAAGGGTCAATGCACTTGGATGGAAAAGTTCATCATACCATGTAAAGCATCGGTGGACCAAGAGTGGAAGTGAGGGCAATAAGCATCGGTGGACCAAGAGTATTAGGGTAAGGGTGAGGGTGAATAGGCACCCTTCTCGGGCCTTGTTGAGACAAACAAGTGATGGCAATAAGGACCCTATAAGAATGATGATCAAGTTGGTGAGGAAGGAAATATGGTTTGGCAATAGTGATGGGGTGGGACTCATAGAAATTGCACGACCATTATTTAAATGGATGATGATAATGGTGGCGCCGTGACACATCAAGGAGCTGTCGATGGAAAAAATCAACACCACATGAGAGTGGTGGGAATAAAGTAACAAGTTCGGTGTCACGGAAGTAGAGAGTAGCACCATAAATACTCTAGTGGAAGGTGGAGGATGTTTTTAGGCAAGGATATAAAAATGTAGATGGAAACATTAAGAAGAGTGCGCTTGCGTTCAAATAAGGAAGTTATTTAATTAAACACAGTTTTTACCACTTAAGTCCTAAACATGCATCTATATGTGATTAAATACGGTGATGAAACATGCAAGAACACATATATGAGGAAAAATCCCCCAAAGGGGCAAAACCTTTTATTTCCACAATAATTTTGTAAGAAAAAGGCTCACACGGATTACAATGAAAATATATGACACAGAAATACCATCGGGTGTCGTTTATGTTGTCGGCAGCTAGAACTATCCCTTTCCAGTAGGGCAACAGTTAAGAAGAGAGCGGCTTCCTCACAAATTACTCCAGATGAGTAAACGATCTTCTTGAAGGTTTAAAGATTCACACACATATATGGGAATGGTTTTTTGAATAAAAAAGGTTTGGAAAACCTTAAAAGGTGAATTCTTATTCTGGGTTATTTTTCGCAGAATTTTGAGATTGCAAAAAGACTTGAAAAACGTGTAGAAGGAGATCAGATATTTACACAAAAATCGAGGCGGCAGCTCGTTCGAACGAGATAGACATGTCGCTCGAACGAAGGACAAAAGTCGTTCGAACGATATCGCGCGACATGCCTATCTCGCACGAACGACTTTCAAAGTCCTTTGAGCGAGCTCGTCGATCGAGGCCATTCGCTTCTACACTTAGAAAAATTCTGCTTTTGATAAAAAAGTAATCCAGACTTCAAAAATATTTTTTTAAAAAAGTCCCAAATATTTATGCAAATATTTAAAGCTCAAATAAAACATTTTACTGATAGAGTGTAGTGGAGTAGTGGGAATGAGCTGAGCAACACGTTTCATGTAGCATGATGCACGTGAAGAAAGTGGATGCATTGAATTCGAATACAACCGTCGAGGATGATCGTGTTGACGTGCCGAATGTAGCGGTATCAGACATACGAACTATGATCTAGGAGAAAACATAAAATCCCTAGAATCTACCCCGGACATTTATAAAATTATGTCCTTACAAATCTCCCCTATGTCTATGCCGGTACATACATAAAAAATCCGAATTATGCAATCAAATGACATACAAGATAATATCCCCATTAGACCCTCAAACTGATAATACTAAATGACATGTCTTCCAAATCTTCAGCTCTCTTGTACCTTCCAAAGCTTTTCTCATCAGGGTGTGTAATCAAATAATGAGCAATGTTGTACCTACACACATGAGATAAAGCAAATACTCGTGACAAACAACAGATTGAAAATATAATGATATGAAAAAATTGATGATCAATTAAGCTCAAGAAAATCATTCAATCATTCATGCAGCAACCAAACACCAAAACAATTCTCCCCCATAATTATTCTCCCCCTTTTTATGATGTCCCCAAATAGACAAATATGAGAAGCAGAAACGAATGCACATGGAGAATGACACATGGGAATAAACTGCTATTTTTGTATTTTTCAAAATCTTTCACACATAGTATACAACAAAGAATCACACCATGAAATATCACAAAAATAACCAAGTCAATGATAGCGAAAATGAAGGGGTGTGATCAAATTCGATAGGAAAATCAAAGCATACAAAACATAACATATGTGCACGATGAATATCGTATACTCCTAACGAATGAACTCAAAGTCTTCCTTTGTTGTAAAAAGTTGGTAATATGAGACATTGACTCAATCAAGTCAACAAATCAAAGCTCAAAGTGATTTCCACACCAATAACGTCCAAAACTATTTCATGCTTTTTCAGGACTTTCAAGGAAGTGCAAACCCGTTTATATTCTCCAACCAAACTCCCTCAGATTTTTTATTTTGAATAGAGGCTTTCTAAATTCTCAAACTTTGGAGATTTGATGGTGAAACCTAATGACCAATATTTGGCATGAATTGCTTTTTATTGCCTTAACATTTTTCGGGGCTCTTTTAACCTCTTTGGACCTCGGATAATAAATTCCTCCATTTTTTTTGTCCTTTTGAACGGTGGCTTTTGCGCAAAGAATAGATGATTGCCTTTTGCAGCCCATCCCCGTTCTTAAACAAACACTCAGTCTCATAAAAACAACGGTTTTTACATGCATTCCAATCTGGTCAAGTTTTATCGCATATTATTAGTTATATAGACAGAATTGAGATGGAAACACTCAAGCCAACATGTGATAGACAAGTGCAATAATCAAATAAATCCGTGCATGTGTGGAATAAAGGAGATAGGAGTCAAACATGTAGAAAGATATCACGAATCACATCTCAAAGACTCCAAGGAGTGTAAAGCACATGGATGAAATGATGTAGCGTCTCAAATCTCTATCAAACAGTCACATGAATAAATGGAATGAAATTATTGACTTGGCTATCTTAAATGTTCATCCATAAAAGGTGTATATATAAAAAAATACAAAATCTTTTTGGGCTTTTCTGAAAATTTGTATATATAAAAACAAAAATCTTTTTGGATTTTTCAAAAGAAGAAATAAATAGCTGTACAACAAAGCAATGATACATATAAAACAAACTAGAAATAGGAAGCATATGATATGAACATGAAAAAGCATCATATTCTAGACATAGACCAACCCCTCAGTCAACTGTAAAAATCCCCAAAGACTTCCTAAGACTCTCAAATCTAAGGGCATCTAAAGGTTTCGTGAAAATATCGGCTAACTGACGGTCGGTGGGAACAAAACTCAGGGATACGACTTTCTCCTCAACTAACTGTCGTATAAAGTGCTCGCGTATCCTGATGTGCTTTGTGTGTGAATGCTGGACTGGATTTCGGGAGATGTGTATCGCGCTCGTGTTATCACAGGAAATGGTCATGGTGTCCTGTGAAATCCCATAATCCTCCAACATTTTCTTCATCCACAAGAGTTGCGTGCAACAACTCCTGGCGGCTATGTACTCAGCCTCCGCAGTGGATAAAGAGATGGAATTTTTCTTCTTGCTCAGCCAGGAGACAAGAGCATAACCAAAATAGAAAAACCCACCAGAAGTGCTCCTACAACCATCTATATCCCCGGCCCAATCGACATCTGAATAGGCGGACAAACGGTCATTAGTATCAAAGGAATACCAAATACCGTATGAGAGAGTCCCACTCATGTATTTAATAATACGTTTTAGAGCAAGTACTCCAACACTAAAGGCTATGTCGGGATGATTGGCAGTCAAGTAGAGAAGACTACCTATCATACTCTGATATAAGTTTTGCTCTACGTCCTTGCTTGAAGTGTCCTTACTAATCTTGGTAGTGGTACTCATAGGTGTACGTGCATGCTTAGCGGAGTCTAAACCAAATTTCTTCACTAGGTCTCTAGCATACTTGGATTGGGAGATAAACATCCCATCCTCTAGCTGACGAACCTGGAGACCAAGGAAGAAAGTAAGCTCACCAACCATGCTCATCTCAAATTCACTTTTCATATCCTCTTCAAAGTGATGAGCATGTTGAGAGCACCTGGATCCAAAGACTATGTCATCCACATAGACATGGGCAACTAAAATTGTATCATCATCTCTCATGACGAACAACTTCATGTCAACTCCCCCTCTCTTGAAGCCACCGGCTAAGAGATAGGAATTAAACCTCTTGTACCATGCACAGGGTGCTTGTTTCAAACTATACAAGTCTTTCCTCAGATAGTCGAAGTGCTCTGGGTGCTGAGGGTCTTCAAACCCTTTTGGTTGTTCCACGTAAACCTTTTCCTGTAGAATGCCATTCAGAAAGGCACTCTTGACATCCATTTGATATAACTTGAAGCGCAGATGACTTGCGATGGAGAGTAGTAGACGGATGGACTCAAGCCTCGCAACAGGAGCAAATGTCTCCCCAAAGTCTACACCTTCTATCTGTGTGCAGCCTTGAGCGACCAACCTAGCCTTATTTTTTATTATGGTACCATTTTCATCCATTTTATTCTTGAAAATCCATATGGTACCTATCACATTTGTATCACTAGGTCGGGGGACAAGTTCCCAGACATTATTCTTTTTAAATTGAAGCAACTCATCCTGTATTGCAAATATCCAGTGTTCATCCTTGAGTGATTCTTTATGATTCTTGGGCTCGACTTTAGACGTGTAGAAAAAATGGCTGACAATGTTCTCTAGCTGAGCACAAGTCCGGACCCCTAGAGTGGGATCACCAATAATGGCAGAAGGGTCATGACTCTTGGGAACCCAAGCGGGTGTGTCCCCTAACACATGATTAGGGTCCACGGAGAGTTGGTGAGGTACAAGTAAATCGCTGCTAGAAATATCCTCAACCTCACACTGAAGTTTGGAGTCAATAAATGCCGAAGGTTTTTCATCTTGAACGGTTACGTTTATTGACTCCATAACCTTAGAGCTCTTCAGGTTAAAAACCTAGTACGCTCTACTATTCGATGAATATCCCAGCAGTATTCCCTCGTCGCTTCGGGAGTCAAACTTTCCTAATTTCTCTCTATCCCGTAGGATGTAGCATTTACTCCCAAAAATATGGAAATATGCAAGGTTGGGCTTCTTTCCAGTCCACAACTCATAAGGTGTCTAAAGTGGGTGTGGACGCGAATAAACCATATTCACCGTGTGGCATGCAGTAGACACTGCCTCTGCCCAAAATCTCCTAGAAACTTTACGACCTAGAAGCATAGATCTAGCCATCTCCTGGATCGTTCTATTCTTTCTCTCAAGAATCCCATTTTGCTGAGGAGTCTTCACAGCATAAAACTCATGTTTGATCCCAAGGCTATCACAATACAAATCGACTTTTGCTTCCTTAAATTCAGTGTCGTTGTCACTACGTATCCTGTTAATAGTGACTCCGTGTTGATTTTGCAGGACACGACACTTGGTTGTTAAAAACTCTAGAGCATCATATTTCTCTCTCAGAAAACCTATAATGGAGTATCTGGAGAAATCATCCACCATCATGAGGATATACCTCTTACCACCCAGACTCTCGGTATGAGTGCGGCCCATAAAATCCATGTGTATAGGCTCAAGAACACGAGAGGTGGTAATGGAATGCAACTTCCTATGGGGACTACGAATTTTTTTCCCCAACTGACAGGGTCCACAAACCGTCGAAGTTGTCCTTCCAAGAGATGGTAAGCCATGTACTAGGTCCTTTTTAACTAAGCGAGTGAGATCTCTAATATTTACGTGACCTAGACGTTGGTGCCACAGATCCATAGGAGTGATCATGGCGTTGTTGCAGACAAGGTAAGATGTGGTCTCAGTCCCATAGCAATTATCCTTTGTCCTCACCCCTGGCACTAAAAGTTTACCGGCTTGATTATAGACCTTACAAGCGTCCCGGTCAAACTTTATGGCAAAGTCAGCGTCGCACAGTTGGATAATGCTGAGAAGGTTTGCTTTCAAACCTTTGACATAAAAAACATTTTCTAGCATAGGAAATCCAGGTAACTCGACAGTACCACATCCTACAATGCTAGACTTGCTCCCATCTCCAAAGGTGACTCTGCTATCCTGATAATCCTCAAGACATGTAAAAAATGAGGCATCACCTGTCATATGTCTAGAGCACCCACTGTCAAAATACCACTGTGAGGTATTATGTGCTTTGAGAGTGACATGAACAACAAAGGCCTTTTTATCTTTCTTAGGTACCCAAGAAGTGGTGACCTTTTGTTTGCCTTTGTTGTTGTTAGTTTTAGCTGGAATGTGAGAAGCATTCATTGACACCAAAGACATCCATCAGAATTCCTCCATCAAACTCTGAGACGTGACAGCTAATAACTCAACTCTCTCTCTCAGACTGGTAAAATCATCAGTATGCTGAGGTGGAGCAGTAGTACGTCGTGTCCGACCCATGCTATATCAAAACTACCTAAGGTGGCCTTTTCTTTTGCAATAAGTACAAAAGAACACATTCAAAGGCGAACCTTGGTTTTCTTTTCTTGGTCGAACTCTCCTTCGAGGTTTTTTACGATGGCCATAAGGAGTTGTAGTAAACTCAGGAACTGGTCCAGGTGCAATTTGGGAGGTAGAGGCACCATCATAACCAATTCCCTTCCTATCACCAAAACCTAAAGCGGGGCCGAGGAGCATCTTTCCCATTTTCCCAGATATATCCTCGATTTGTACCTTGACTTCCCATGCTTTCTCAAGATCATGAGTCAGCTGGGCAACGAGGGCTTCGAGTTTCTTCCGAGTCTCCACGGAGGAATGGAGCTCACTCGTAAGACTAACCACTTGTTTAGTAAAGTCCCCTCTCTCTTTCTCATAATTACTCTCTCTCTCTCTAAAAAAACTCTCTTACTCAAAACAGGCAGATTCTCTCTCTCAGGGCGGTGCAGGTGGAGGACTCTCTCTCTTTTCTTAAATCGTCCTCTAAGCCGGTGATCTTAAGAACTAGCGCTTTGTTACGCTTTTTAGTTTTAAATGACTCAGAATATAACTCAGCGTAGGCGCATTGAATATCACTCTCGCTCTCACTTGTGTCATCCTCCCCCTCACTCACATCAATCTCACTGTCGAGGTGTCCCTGTGATGCAGCATCCTCATCATCGTGAGAATAACTATAAGTGCTCACATGACTAGCCATGAATGCGGTGAAGTTACACTCATGCGGTGACTCGACTCCAGAATCCATCGACTCGACCTCACTGTCATCTCTAAGGGTACCATTAAGTACAACTTTCCCTTTCTCTCTGTTCAGATGAGTGGCACACTCAAAGGCTCTCTGACCCCTACCGTCGCACTCAAAGCATCTCTCACTTTCTTTCTTGCGAGGATCTTTAAAATCTTTTTCATTTTTATTTTCAAACTTCTTTTTCTCAAACTTCTTTTTATCTTTAAAATTTCTATTTTTCTTAAATTTGAGAATCCTCTTAAATTTTTTTGCAAAAAGAGCCAAATCATCTAAGTCAAAATCACAATCAGAATCTGACGAATCTGTCTCTCTTTTTCTAGTTGACTCTCCCCTCTTTCTAGCCGACCCCTCACTCTTTCTCTCTTGGGCATTAAGTGCAATTCCCTTATATTTAGACCTAGAAATTTTAGGGAACATATCAATTTCATATGTTTGCAAGTCTCCTACAAGTTCTTCCAATTTTAGCGTATTTAAATTACCCATAAAATTTAGCACAGTGACTTTAGGGATAAAATGCTTAGGAAGAGAACGAAGAATCTTGTTAACAACTCTAGCATTAAGAATATGTTCACCAAGATTAAAGATAGTTTTAACAATATCAGAAAGCCTAGCATAAAAATGAACAAAACATTCAGTCTCATGCATGGTGATAGTTTCAAATTGAGTTGTCAAATTTTGCAATTTAGACTCTTTCACAGTATTAGTTCCTTCATGGGTGAGTTGTAAAATATCCCATGCCTCTTTTGACGTGGTGCACGTCATTATGCGTTTGAACTCATCAGGTGTGACAGACCCAGAAATAGCACTTAGACCCTTAGAATTTAATGATGACCATTTAAATTCTTTTTCAGTCCAAGAAGTGACAAGTTTTAAATTGATCACATTATCAACAGTGACGGAGGGAGGTGTCCACCCTTTTTCAACCAAAATCCAGACACGTTCATCAATGGATTTTAAAACAGATCTCATGCAGGCGTTCCAATATGCATAATTTGTCTCATCAACACTGGCATTTTATTATATAACTTCTCCATAATGAACACACTCGTTTTCAAAAATCAATTTTTTCATAAAATTGATATCTTGGAAAAATTTTGTGGAAAATTACATGGTAAAATTGTGTAACTGGCTCTGAGACCAATTTGAGAAGAGTGCGCTTGCGTTCAAATAAGGAAGTTATTTAATTAAACACAGTTTTTACCACTTAAGTCCTAAACATGCATCTATATGTGATTAAATACGATGATGAAACATGCAAGAACACATATATGAGGAAAAATCCCCCAAAGGGGTAAAACCTTTTATTTTCACAATAATTTTGTAAGAAAACGGCTTACACGGATTACAATGAAAATATATGACACAGAAATATCCTAGGGTGTCAGTTCTGTTATCGGCGGCTGGAACTATCCCTTTCCAGTAGGGCAGCAGTGAAGAAGAGAGCGGCTTCCTCACAAATTACTCCATATGAGTAAACGATCTTCTTGAAGGTTTAAAGATTCACACACATATATGGAAATGGTTTTGTGAATCAAAAAGGTTTAGAAAACCTTAAAAGGTGAAGTCTTATTTTGGGCTATTTTTCACCGAATTTTGAGATTGCAGAAAGATTTGAAAAACGTGTAGAAGGAGATCAGATATTTATACAAAAATCGAGGCGACGGCTCGTTCGAACGAGATAGCCATGTCGCTCGAATGAAGGACAAAATTCATTCGAACGATATCGCGCGACATGCCTATCTCGCGCGAACGACTTTCAAAGTCGTTTGAGCAAGCTCGTTGATCGAGGCCATTCGCTTCTACACTTAGAAAAACTCTGCTTTTGATAAAAAAATAATCCAGACTTCAAAAATAATTTTCAAAAATAATTCCCAAATATTTATGCAAATATTTAAAGCTCCAATAAAACATTTTACTGATAGAGCGTAGTGGAGTAGTGGGAATGAGCTGAGTAGCACGTTGCATGTAGCGTGATGCACGTGAATAAAGTGGATGCATTGAATTCAGATACAGGCCATCGAGGATGATTGTGTTGACGTGCCAAATGTAGCGGTATCAGACATATGAACCGTGATCTAGCAGAAAATAGAAAATTCCTAGAATCTACCCCGGACATTTATAAAATTATGTCCTTACAAACATGAAAGGTGTAAAAGAAATATCCAAACCAGGTGGTGGGGTAGAAGGGATAATCGGTGGTTCGAGTGGGATAAAAGGTGGATCTAGTGGAATAAATGGCGGGGGAAGATGATCCAACCCAAAAGTAGGATACACATACTCCTCATGAGGCGGAGAGTGATCCTCAAGGGAAGTCGTAGGAGGAAGTGTGGTATCTAAATATGGAGTGGTCAACATCTCCAGAAGAACACAACCAATAAATGTGGTGGGTGGTTCAAACGAGGAACCAAGATTGGTGAGAGAAGAATCACTAGAAATAATGGGCTCACGAGGAACCATGCATGTTGGGACATGATTCATATTCGAAGAGGTGGGAACCATCTCGAATTCAATCTCGAGAAAATGGTGAGCACTCGTAGCTGGATCTAACATATGATAAAGTAGTTCCTCGGGAACACATGGAGTGGGCTCAATAGGTATAGACTCGGGCATTTATTTGGATTCAGGAGGAAAGTGAATGTGAACCTCGAAGTGGGGTTCTTTTGGATATGGTGGGATTTGATCAGTCTCACAATTATCGGATAGGTCAACACAATTGTCAATTTGAGGTCCGGACCATAGAAGGGTGTCATCTTCGAGATTCTCAGGATGATAGGTTTGGTCACACTCAAAATCAGTTGCACAAGATAACGCAACATCACTCCACGTGGGTGAAATAATGGGTTGACTTGAGGGGAACTCCGACTCGTTCGCACACTTAAATTCTTTTAACCTTTGTTCAAGCCTTTCAAGAGCTTGATTTTGAATTTGAGTTGCTTGCTCTTGCTCGATGATAAATTGTTGTACGAGACATTCGAGTGGGGAGGTGGATGATGGTGGTGGAGTGACGGGTGGCGGCGGGGGTTAAGGTGGACACAACTCACTATAGACATGACTATATGGAGAATACTCAAAGTAAGTGTGGGGAATGGGGTCAAGTTTGTAATAAATGGGAGACGCATCTCCGTGAGAGACAAAAGGATGATAATCGTTGGGTGCGTAGTGAGGGAACTGATCGGGAGATGGTGCATTTGATTACCATGATGACTTTTTCAACGTGTGAGGATTCGCAACATTATGTTGGGATTCATATTACGTGGAAGGGTGACCAGGCCTCCACGAATAACTAGGGTACTCACACAAATCGGGATTGGATATATCATGACAATAGGCCGAGGTGGGTTCCAAAACAGTGTCATATGGATACACATTTTCCATGGTGGGTTCGGATGGATTAGGAAGATATGGACACTCATGGGAAAAGTGATCGGCGTGAAAATAATGTGTGCACAACAAAGCATGTGACGTGTTGATATTCGTCGTCGGAGGCGATGAAATGTGACATGTGTGCGTGGATGATGCATTGAGTATCAAAGGTGTGTGGTTGAGAATTAAATTCACGATTTAAGCTATGGAGGTCCGACTCGGTCTCAACCTCAAACATGATTTGAGAGAATAAGAAATGGCCAAAGAAATCCCGTAAGGTACGTTCATTGGCCATGACGAGAAAAATATATTTATTTATTTTTGAGTTTTTTTTGAATTTTTTTGAAAGGAAAGAAAATATTTTTGGATTTTTCTAAAATGAAAGAAAGAAAATGTTTTTGTATTTTTTTGAAAAATAATGGAAGAAAATATTTTTGGATTTTGTGGAAGAAAAGAGTGGGGAAAATATTTGGACTCTTTGAATTGGACGAACTAACTAACATTGAGTACCGAAAGAATAGAATTGGACACACACACAAGTCAAGGAGAATTACTAACTAGCACATAGCTTTATCTTGAAAATTAGGCGAGAGGGTAGTCAAATTTTAATTAAGTCCATGGGGGGGGGGGGGGGGGGGGAATCACAGAAATTATCTGAGTGATTGCCTTTGCAAAAATATTCTACTAGTGGGATAGCTAGTTGATTGTTCTTAAATTATTGATAGCTAGGGTAGCACACAAATGGTAAGGTAGTGAGCCGGGTGTTGAAATCCCTTCTCGTGAATGACCGGGTGTAGGTCTTAATTGATTAATTCATCACACACATTAAAAAATAAATGGGATAATTAAAATCAAATAAGAGCACGTAATCACAGACATAATTTGACTCGCTAATAGGAGAGGCACGAGGATTTTAGAAATGTACCTCCCACAGTTTTTACACCATGGGGTGATGAACAATTTAAGTCGACCGGGGGGAGATTATGCCTATCTAAGTTGGCCCCTGGAGTCCTACCGACCCAAGGTAGAGAGGCTTATTTTCCTCGCCTTTGGACGCCCTCTCTATTCCTCGTCCGGTTTCCCTATCACGCTTTTATTCTTTTTATTAAAAATTTAAATGAAAACTAATATGTTGTCTCTAAGCACCGCAATACAAGACAAGTAATAAAGTAAACCTAATACAAGCCTTCTAAAAAATAGGTACAAAATTGAAAAATACAAATGAATCACAAAATAGATCCTCTTAAGTGCTTGAAGCTCCAAAGATTGGTAACGACGCCATTTGATAGAGTTGTTTTTTGTATATGTCATTGTGTAAAGCTCCTAGAGTCGAACAGAACCGCATCTCGAATTTAACCCAGTAATACCCACGAGCACTTCCTATGACACGCAGTCGTCTCAGCCCAGTACTCCCCTCAAGATCACCGAAATTAGCTGTAAAGATCTTCTCTACAAGAGAAACATGACACAAGATGTGTTCTCAGGTTCCAAAACAACTCACATAAACTATTAGGATCTGGTGAATTGAAAACAAAATGGATTAAACCCCTAAAAGTGAGAAGACAAATTATTCTGCCAAAGCAGTTTTGTCCCTTAAATGTTTTTTATGTTTGTAGTGGTATACAACGTACTCAATTGATAACGTACATTGTGCAATAATCTCCTTACAATTTACTTTATGAACTCCTATTTCAAATAGATGAATTTCACTTTTTTTGTGAAATTATCCAATTTAAGATTTTACACATGATCTAAAATGGGGCAATTAATGACTCATTTCATTAATGAAACCACACATAATTAATGGGTCAATTTATAAAAAATATCAATTTATTAGTGAGCCAATTTACAATTTTGGGACAATGAAATAGGGCCTATATGTTTTTCCAAAGTAGAAAGTATACGATTTACAATCACATTGGTATATATGTTGGTAGCATGGCAAGAGAATTTCCACATAATTTGTTGGGGAAACATGCCTCCTTCTTCACTACTAATACGTAGAAAAGATCTCTAGCTTGTTAGAAAAGTTCATCTTCATCCTTTAATTTTAAGAAAATGTCTCTTTAACTCTCATTATTCACACATGAGACAATTTTTTCCCCAAAATAATTAACCTAAAAAGGGTGGTGATTATTTTTCAGCAAACTTTACTATCTAAAAATTAAATAAATCCATATAATAATATGCAGAAGTGTAATATTTAATATATAACAATGTAAATATGTTAAAAAAAATAAAAAAAAGTATTCATAACAGTTTTTATTTGGTTTAGCACTTCACGTCTACGTTGAAGTCAAAAAATGACTTCACCATTTTAGGTATTGTAAGTGGGTAGTTTAGATTAGATGGAGGCGTAACCCCTTTTGAGTACAATAATGATAAGTTACCTATCACGCCATCGCTTAACTAAATGACACGCAAACATAACTTAGTGAAGATAAACTCAGTTTAATCTCACAAATCTCTCGTGTATAACTCATAAGGTAATATTGAACTTAGAAGAAACTTCGCTTAGAGGGAGAGGGAAAATGAGCACCCTAGATACACCTTGGCAGGCAGCCAAACACCCTAACCACCCCTCCGTAATAAATGACAATAGTGGGTGAGTAAACTCTATTATTTGCAATGAATCTCTCTCTCTCTCTCTGATGTAAATTCTCTCTAGTAATAACTTATAAACCCTTAAAAAGAACAACCTCTCCCCAAAGGTGGTTGGGGTCCTTAAATATCCCCCCCACACACCACTCTCGAGGTAACTCAGTCATTAATAACTGTGAAAGACATCCCTCATACTTAATGTCACAAACATTAAATGCCTTATGCCTTAGTTAGCTCCACGTCATAAACATTAAATGCCAAGACATGCCTTTTGCCTAACCATTGTGTGTCAGGTGGATATCGTCGCAGAGGTGGCTCACCAACTGTGTGCCAGCCCTAAATACCACGGTGGTTTACCTAAGTGTAGATTTGACATTGTCTAGCTGGATAGTGACATTACCTACAATAGATGTGACATTAAGTAGAGGGTTTTTTGGTCCACAACTCAACGCCCGATGGAACTCAAGGCTACTCCGCCAGGGGTTCCACGGTCAGGATATTTTGGTGTTTTACCATGTGTATCTAATATGGTGAGGACAAGCCTCAATGGTGTCTCACTTCTCAATCCTCCAAACCAAGTCCCTCTAAAGTTCCCATAGCGAGGTTGTTCGATAGAGCATGAAAGCTCTCCCAGGCCCTGTCAAGTGTCGCCTCTCGCGAGTACCGTTTGATCTCACACTAAGAATCATTATAATCGTTACATCATTACAATCGTTATAGCCCACAGTCAATTTAAACAAAGATAAAAATGTGACTAAGTAACACAATAAGTTAAAGTATGAGATGCCATGCCTCGCTTCCTTAATCCTAAACACTGAGCTGCCACACTGAGTTGCCTCGCTGAGCTGCCAAGCTGAGCTACCTCGCTGAGCTGTCTCGCTGAGTTGCCTCACTGCCTTAATCCCAAACACTATTGTTAATGGATGAATTATCTCTAATCTCAGGATTACCTTCAAAACCCCTCTATATTTTCCCCTTCGTGAAGAGATTTGTTATGGGAACAAGAAATGTCTACACGAAAACTTCTAAATTCGATGAACCTTCTCTATGAAAAATTATGGCGTCTTTTTGTTCGTTGTAACTAACTTCAGTTAATACCTCTAGGAAAAAGTAAAATTCTCCCCGATTTACCAGAGTCGAAGTGTTGTGGCTTATTGGAGCTTTGACAAAGGGACATCACAACTTTTTCCTATTACTGAGTTTCAACCATTGTGGATTAACTATTTAAAATTCTCCCAATAGACCTACTAACTTTCTCAAATACTCATTTTGACGTTGAGGAAGTGAAACTCTCTGATTTTTTCTATAGTGGAGTATAATTGTATGTAGTGATTTTTTTATTAGGACTGCCCCTATCGTTGAGACTTGTGGAATTCTCCCTTGTAAAGTTTTGCTAGGTTCGAAAAAGTAGAAATTCTTCCTGATGTAGTTAAGCTACAATTTACATAACATTTGGACTTGTGGCGAGGGGACATCGTAGCTTTTTTGAACCATTGGGGAAACTTATTCATTTGGAGTTATTGGATATGTCTGATAAAAGAAAAAAATTAGCGCCAAACCCCAAAACTTATCTTGGAAGAAACCCTTTCCATCCCCATGCGTCGCTTCATTAATGACATAATGACGTCTTTTCAACTGTCAGGACACTTCCCGAAGTGCCACGTGTTTGTTTGAAATGATTGTAGGCGGGTTTGCACGTGTGGTGGTGGGAAACTCAAAAGACGAGTTAAAGATTTCAAACGTCTATTTTTCAAAACACTTCTCCTTTCTTCATCTTCTTCAAACTCCCGTCAACTTTAGAAAGAGAAACTCTGCCAAAACTCCGTTGTTGCTAAGATTTTCTCCTCAAGTTTTCTCCTTATTCCTTTCTTCTACAAGCATCCTCACTTTCTAGACATTCCATTGTTACTTCTCTGGTGCCTTTTCTAAGCTTTTATTTAATCTTCACTGTCATCTTCAATGGCCTCCTCAAGCAATCCTACTATGTCTTCCGCTAATTCTCCACCTGCCAGCCCTATTCCCACAACCTCTGTTGCCACCTCTTTGACTGTCGCACGCCAGGACCAGATGTGTTTCTACTGACAGTCCTCTATATTTGGCAAGGATGATGATTTTGATCGGTTTTACAAAACTTGCATTTTCAACGCTAAGTATGATGCCATGACGCTTGGTGATAAAGATGAAAGTGCTGCTGACTGGGGATTTCTCCCCCCATAAGGGACTCTTCGATTTTGTCTTGAGAGAGGGGACTCCCCGTGGTCCCATGTTGACTTTGAAGGGCCTAGAGGCTCTCCTGCTCACTTAGCTACCTGTAACTCCCACATGCAGAGCTCTTATGTTGATACCCTCACCGAAATTGGGCTTCATCAAGATAAGTGGTTTGGTGAGTTTAATTTGTCCAAGAACAATATTTCCCTTCCTGTCCTGATGTATCGTTGGAACGTTACTACTCACACCTTCATTGTTGCGTGGGGTGAGTTTATAATAACGTTTAAAGATGTGTGTGAGCTTTTAGTCCTTGATGCAATAGGACACTATCCCTATTATGATGAGGCCCTGGATGCCCAAGAGGCTGCTGACCATTTAGAGTTTAACCGTATATGTCGAAGGTGCATCGGTTGTTCAAACAAAGCCACTTTCACTCCTCTTATCAACTATTTCTTCAAGGATCCTTCCGAAGGTAGTTCTTCTTAGGCTGCCCCTGGTCAAGGTACATTGCTAGAACTGGATGCCTACATCCTTATCATTCTTTATTGTTTCCTTTTAACGGGGAAAACTAACGACCAACCTCGATGGGATCTCATCAACATATCCCTTCGTTTGGCCCGGGGTATCAAGCTTCCTTTAGCTACAATTGCCCTAGGATCACTCTACACATGGCTTGATAGAACCCTTTTTGACAAGGAACGATCTCTTCGTCGTTATAACCAAGCCAACATTGCCAACTGTGTCCTTCTGACAATCTTCCTTTATATTTGTTTCCCCGCCGTAGTAGCCAAAACTAACCGTCCTCCTTCTGGGGAAGCAATTCTGCCTCCACTCTCCTCTGTTTATCACAAGAGGCAAAGTGAAAATGAGTTAACCTCTATTATTGATCAACCTGGGAGTTTTATGATGTTATCTTACAAAGAGAAGGACTTCCTTCATACTTGGGTTTTTTTCAAACATGGAGCAAGGGTGGTCCAGAAAACTACTTTGGACCTCATCGTTAAAGACCATTCGCTAGACGTGGTCCTTATATTTTCATCGGGGTACCCTTATTCCTACACCGAGGGGGGATACACAAGTGAGTATTACAATCCCAATTGATGCAGCCATCAATTCGGTTTCGATCAGGGGGATCCTCGCCTAATTTTCTAATTATCTCACCCCAAAGTCTCTTATAGCGAGGCATGTTCCCTGTTCTCATCTACTGTTGTGTGGGGGGTAAGTTCTATAATGGCTGGGCGAGTCACCATTCTGAGCATCACAAGGCAAGGGTATGTTACCCCCTATTTGTAACAAAGTACTGGCCAGGATAGCTGGGCCAAATTTTTGAGTTCATCCAGGGGGATCCCATGTATCCCCTAGTTCTTTCATTTTCTGCTCTGGAGCTGGGGCTGAAAGGTAATTCTGTTTTTAGGATTGAATTCACTCTAAGAAAAAATCCCAAGGAACCTCCCACTGAGGTTCCTTCACATTGCTCTATGATTCCTAATGCTACCCCAAAGGCGAAAAAAATCCCCAACACCCAAATAGCCTGCTGCTTTAGGAGGTATTTCTAGTGATGGGGTTTTAACTGAGGTAGCCTCTTGTTTAGGCACATATTCTTCACATTTATCCCCTTAATTTCAGTATTTTTATGATCCCGTGTAGTGTAAATATCTTGGATTTTGTCTCTTTTATGCTACTAACCCATTTTGGCAAGTATTTCGTGTTTTGTGTATTTCTCATGTGTTTTACAGGTATTTCACGCAAGTTAGTGCGAAGGAGAACTCAAAACAATGAAAGAAACCAAGAAATGGAGGGTTGAAGGGCATTTTCGTAATTTTTCAGCCTTATTCCGAAGGTGGGGCCAACTAGAAAGTTTAAGAGCTCTAAATTACAAGAATACTGGAAAAAACGGCACCTCAATCCGAGCTACGATGAAGAAGTTACGATGTTTTGAAGTTGCGGGATAATGAAGAGTCTGGATGTGCGGATTTCTGTCATTAATTATGCATTTAATGCAGTGCAACTATTGGAAAACTTGTTCCACAAGCACTATTGGTTGTCAATTTCGAGATTTTGTGCTATAAAAGCCCATGACCTACATCATTTGAAGGGGAGTTGCTAGAGAGAGGCTAGGTTAGGAGTAGGTTAGAAGTGCTAGATTGAATTTTAGGGTTAGATTTTGAGAGCAAATTTTCTATTCCTTCAAGAGTTGTATGAACCCTAGTTTGTATTCTGAATCTCAATTCCTTGTTGCTGAATTCAAGTAAACTCTTTCCATTCTCTTATTTTATTACTTGCAAATTATTTACCATGTTTTGTAGATCCATAATTTTGTGTATGAATTTGTTCTTTAATCAAATCATGTTTAGCTAAATTCCCAAGGGTTGGGGTACATGAACTCAATCCTAATACAAATTATTTGTATGGAAAATTAGAAAATAAATGAAAATATTGGTTGAATCGTGAATGAAAATCATATATGCATTGTCATATCTTTTAATCTCTCTTGCCCTAGGTACTTGGGATGTTTAAGAATGCTTTGTATGTATAATTTGCCGTTCACCGCCTTATATTGATCTTTGATTTCATATGATGCGGTCTTGAATCTCATATATGTAATGCTTAGTGATGATAAGGACTGAATTTAATCAAGAATTTTGATTTATAATTCTAGTATTCTAAAGGGTAATTTGTTAAGGATTGAGGGATTGTACCCTACCCTATTTTCTCCCATTTGTCAGATCTAATTTCTTTTGCACTTTTCAGTTTGTTTTTCTTAAGTAATTTTTTAATAGAATTTTTCCCAATCATCATCTTTTTCATTTTTATTTTAGAAGTAATAAATCAATTAAATTCTATAAAACATTCCCTGTGGATTCGATACCCAGACTTACTACTATACTCCATATAAGTGTAGTTAAAAGTTTAGGTTTTTTTTTTGTATTGAGGTTAGAAGCCGATAACAACGACTAGCGTATTACACGGACGCTCGGTTTTTCCACTCGATCAAAAATGGCGCCGTTGCCGGGGAATGTTTTGTTATAGATTATAATTGATTTACTATTTCGAAAGATTTTTTTTCCTTGGATTTTTTTTTTTACCTTTTTGTAGCCTTGCACAATTGAGCGCCAAGAAACGTAGAATCCTCAACCGCACACCTTTGTACTCAAATTTCCATTTACATACTATTCGGTAATAATGTCTTTTCATGGTGAGTTCGGTAATTATAATGGTTCATATGGTAATCGTTTTCAAACTTTTTATTCTCAAGACTCCGCGGCTCGACCTATTACCATTGGTGAGGCCGTTCTAACTCTGGAGTGTGAAAGCCTTGCAAATGAATATAGGAGAGAAATTTATATTAATTATTCTCAAGAATCTGTGCCTCGGCCTATTACCATGGGTGAGGCCTTTCAAAATCTTGCGTATGAAAATCTTGAAAACGAATATCGAAAAAAAAATCATTTTGGGGAATCCAATGAAGATTTTTTCTCCAATATTTGTGAAACTATAAAAGGTTTTCAACCAAAAGAGGAATCCGAGGTTCTAGAGCCAAGGGATCCTACTTTGGAAGAATACACGCTTTTTCTAACCAAAAGAGTAATGGATTTTCTTTCCACCCAAATCACAAAGAATATCGATTATGGTCTTGTGAAGGAAATGGTCACACTTTGCGATGATGTGCATTCTATTTTGGAAAACAAAGAGGAGGTTGAGACTTGTGTGTCACCTCAAATTTTTGAAGAACATCTCATTGAAAGTGAGTCTTGCTCCCTTGAAATTCAATCTCCAAGTGATGATGAATCACTTGAGATTGAGTTTATTTCATCACCATTTTCGTTCACGGTTATTGAACCATTAGAAGTACCGCTAGATTCCTATGAGTCGGTTGAAAATTCGGAAACGTTTAAACCTTTTACCGACAAAGACAATTTGCTAGAATTGTTTTCTAATATGGAATGTTCCTTTTTGTGTGCCCCTCTCCCCATACTACTTGAAAAATCTTTGGGAGGTGATTATATTTTTCTTGAATCTCAATTGTACTTGTCCCACCTACCACCCAAATCCCCCATCATCCCGTTAAATTTTTTAATTGGTGATGGTTCATTTTCTCCATCTCACACATGCCTTCCGTTTTTCAAACGGAATTCTTATTTTTCAGGAGGCATGCATCCTAGTGAGGGCACACCATTAATCCCTCAAAGTCAAATTGTATTTTGGGTGGACCCTCAAATTTTTCGACTTTTAGTGTATGATTTATTAGCCGTTCAAATTGTAGGTTGTACATAATTAGTTTTTTTTCTTTTTCTTTTTCTTTCCGTTTTTAATAGTGTAGTGTCATTAGTTAATGTTTTTGTTATTATTTTTGCTATGCTTGGTTCTAACATGTTTTGTAGATTCAATGGACTCGCACTCATCAGGGATCGCTCAATTTGGGTAATATCTTTCTTTTCCTCTCTTTATGTTGTGTTCTTGATTCACATTGAGGACAATGCAACATTTAAGTTAGGGGGTGTGGGATATTCTTCCCATTTATTGTTTAGATTCATTGATTCGATCACATGTTCTTTCCAAGTATGTTTTTTTTTAGAAAAAGAAAAAAAAAATTGAAAAATTTTGAAAAAAACCAAAAATATTTTTCTTCAAAATAAATAAAAATTGGAATTTAAAATTTTCAAAAATATCACCTTTATTCTATTTAAAGTCTCAAATTGTTAAATCTCAATTGCACTAAGCCAAAATTGACCGAAGATGGAAATTGAAAGAAAATTGATGACTTTACGAATAAGTGTGGAGATTAGTCCAACCCGGTGAGATTTCGAGCCTATCGATCTTTTTGAGTTTTTAAATCAATCCGAGTTTATGATTAACTCAAAGTTCTTTTCAGCGTTTTAATAAGTCGTTGATGATCTCAATCCTTTGTTTTGATCGGTTATGGAAATGTGTGAAATGTTGTCTAGAAATTCGTGCTAAATATATCTCTAAACTTAATTAATCTCGAGATGCATATGGTAATGTGATTAGCAATTTGGACGATGAAGTAGGCCCTCATTTGTTACCCAAAAATATTAGCCAAAAAAAGTTGTGAAAAATTATCCTTTTGCAACCCAAGTTGAGCCTAATAAAATATTTTCCTTTCGTTTGATAACCCGAAAAACCAAATAGCCCGGAATTGTGAAAATTGAGAAAATTCATCAAATAAAGTCCAAATTGTGCAATAAAAAGGGGCAAGAAAAAAAAATAGAAATGCTCAAAAAAAATGAAAAATAGCAAGAAAAAAAATGAAAAAAAAATGAAAAAAAAAGAGAAAGAGAAAAATGAGCAAATGCCCGAAAAAGCACAAATGGACGTCATAAGGACATTTTCCAATTTTAAACATTCCGTTTATTCCCATTTTTACCCTTTACACCTTTTAACCCAAAAAGTCCTAACTGAGTCCGAATGGCGAAATTAGTTACCGCGTGGAGAGCTAAGACATGAAAAGATAATATGAGAGATTAAAATGGTGTGAATTAGAGGTGATGTTCCCATTTCCTAATAACCGTAATCCGATGATGAGATCTTTTCACCATAAATTTCCTTCTTTTCAATTTTGTATGCATGAATTTGTGTCCATTATATTTACTCTGTATATCATGCATACCGAGAGAAAATAGTTACAATTCGAGTGATTCGTTTGTGAGTGCATCCGTAAGAATTTGAATCAAAACGAATTTTCGAAAAGTAACGTAATGCTCAAACGGTGGAAATTTGAGGTTTAATTTTTGGCTTTACACACACACACTATGGTTTGAGACAGTTGAATATGAGTTGATGGTGATTATTTTTTGAAAATTTTAAATTGTACAAGTTTTAAGTATTTTGATATTTATTTAAGTCAATAAAGAATTTTGTGGGTGTATTCACTGCAAACCCTCACGAGACAAAACTCGTCCTACTAGGGTAACCTAGAGGTTTAAAGGCTTGTTGCATACGCTAAATGCAATCGCGTGCCTGCGAAAGTGGAATTTTATTTTAATAAAGGAATTTTCAAGAGTAGAATTTTGGTTAGGATTCATATACATTGCTCGGGACGCGCAAAGTTCTAAGTTAGGGGGTGTGTTTAGGCACATATTCTTCACATTTATCTCCTTAATTTCAGTATTTTTATGATCCCGTGTAGTGTAAATATCTTGGATTTGTCTCTTATTTATGCTACTAACCCATTTTGGCAAGTATTTCGTGTTTTGTGTATTTCTCATGTGTTTTACAGGTATTTCACGCAAGTTAGTGCGAAGGAGAACTCAAAACAATGAAAGAAACCAAGAAATGGAGGGTTGAAGGGCATTTTCGTAATTTTTCAGCCTTAGTCCGAAGGTGGGGCCAACTATAAAGTTGAAGAGCTCTAAATTACAAGAATACTGGAAAAAACAGCACCTCAATCCGAGCTACGGTGAAGAAGTTACGATGTTTTGAAGTTGCAGGATAATGAAGAGTCTGGATGTGCGGATTTCTGTCATTAATTATGCATTTAATGCAGTGCAACTCTTGGAAAACTTGTTCCACAAGCACTATTGGTTGTCAATTTCGAGATTTTGTTCTATAAAATCCCATGACCTACATCATTTGAAGGGGAGTTGCTAGAGAGAGGCTAGGTTAGGAGTAGGTTAGAAGTGCTAGATTGAATTTTAGGGTTAGATTTTGAGAGCAAATTTTCTATTCCTTCAAGAGTTGTATGAACCCTAGTTTGTATTCTGAATCTCAATTCCTTGTTGCTGAATTCAAGTAAACTCTTTCCATTCTGTTATTTTATTACTTGCAAATTATTTACCATGTTTTGTAGATCCATAATTTTGTGTATGAATTTGTTCTTTAATCAAATCATGTTTAGCTAAATTCCCAAGGGTTGGGGTACATGAACTCAATCCTAATACAAATTATTTGTATGGAAAATTAGAAAATAAATGAAAATATTGGCTGAATCGTGAATGGAAATCATATATGCATTGTTATATCTTTTAATCTCTCTTGCCCTAGGTACTTGGGATGTTTAAGAATGCTTTGTATGTATAATTTGCCATTCACCGCCTTATATTGATCTTTGATTTCATATGATGCGGTCTTGAATCTCATATATGTAATGCTTAGTGATGATAAGGACTGAATTTAATCAAGAATTTTGATTTATAATTCTAGTATTCTAAAGGGTAATTTGTTAAGGATTGAGGGATTGTACCCTACCCTATTTTCTCCCATTTGTCAGATCTAATT
Source organism: Sambucus nigra (assembly GCA_949130495.1). Classification (NCBI taxonomy): domain Eukaryota; kingdom Viridiplantae; phylum Streptophyta; class Magnoliopsida; order Dipsacales; family Adoxaceae; genus Sambucus; species Sambucus nigra. The sequence continues at coordinate 507,929,206 of OX422208.1, read as the reverse complement.
TCTTTTGCACTTTTCAGTTTGTTTTTCTTAAGTAATTTTTTAATAGAAATTTTCCCAATCATCATCTTTTTTATTTTTATTTTAGAAGTAATAAATCAATTAAATTCTATAAAACATTCCCTGTGGATTCGATACCCAGACTTACTACTATACTCCATAAAAGTGTAGTTAAAAGTTTAGTTTTTTTTTTTGTATTGAGGTTGGAAGCCGATAACAACGACTAGCGTATTACACGGACACTCGGTTTTTCCACTCGATCACCTCTAGCGAAGGACCTTCTCAACCACAAGACAAAAAAACTAGGAAGTCCGAGAGTGGGACTTTGTCAAATTCTAAGTCTCAAGCTTAACCTCAAACTCCTTTGAAGGCATTCCCCATCGCCTCCGTTCCTCCTCCCACGTCTATAGAAACGAGTGAGGAGTTGAGAAGGAAAGTTCAGGCTGAGGTGGAATGAATAAATGCTGAGTTTCAACAGTACGCTCCCATTGTTCCTCGTTCTACTGCCTTCCCCACTATCTTGGTTGATCTAATGAAACTAGGGTCAAAAAGAAAGAAGAGTTGAAAGGTTCCTCGAAGCACTGGTACTATGGGTGTGAGGCAAAAGGCACTGGGTGCTAAGTGCCAGAGGAAACGAGATCCATATGTACATCTCCCCCAGCTCCCTCTGTTGCTACCTCCTCTCCTCCTTCGCTAGTGGTTATATCCTCCCATTCTCCCTCTGGGTCTGAGGTATGTATGTGTATTATTATTAGTACTCCTCTTTTTTCTAATTCAAGTTGCATCCGTTTAACTCTTAACAACTTTGGTGAAGGAGGTTGAAGAAGAAAGACCCAGTCCCCCCATGAGCCTTTTATGGGGGGGGGGGGGGGGGACATTTTGGTTCCTCTCAGACCAATGTAACTCTTCCCCATTCCCCCATTATCGGTCCTACTTACTCCCGCTATTCGGCCTTGCAACGTGCGAATGATACTTCTGTGGGGGGTGATTCCGTTGAGTCTATGGGCATCTCTTCTCAACCAGAGACAACTCCCCTAGCCCATTCTGACTTATCACCTAAGCCTGAGGTTCTTCTGCCCATCGTTCCAGCTGCAGAAAGCTCCCACGAGGTAACATATTTTCAATTACTTGTTAGGTTTCTCTTCTTTTTTCCCCTCCATCCCTTTTTTCTGTTTAACACGCTGAACTTTAATATGTTGGGATGCCTTAGGTTGAAATGGTGTCTTTGTTAGCTAACATTCTTCTTCCCATTGTGATGATGAGACCCCTACATGCAGTTTCCCTCTTTGGTTCCATAACTGAGGTAAGTAACACTTAGAGGTATTTCTCACTTCTTCTGTACTTATTCCCCATTTCTAAAACTTAGCTTCATTTTTGCAATTTTTTTCCAGATCTTGCCTCACCCTCCTCTCTTGGTGTACTTCCTACTCCCAATGCCAGGGTTAAAATTTATGCCCATCGTGGTGGTTCCTTTGGATCCACCAATTTTGGGGCATTACTTGGAGGTCAAACTTCCTCCTCAATTGAGGCTCCTATGTTTTACTTAGTACCTTTTATTGGAGAAGGAGTTTTACCGGCAGTTGAGGCTTCTTTAGTTAGGAGTGCCGTTGAGGCTTCGGATGAGGTAAGCCTGCCCCCAACAGTTCCCGCCGTTATGGCCTCCTTGGTGTCTCCCGTTCTTGCTCCATCCACTGCTGAGGTACTTCACTAGTTTCTCTCCATTTCTCGTTGTTTATCTTTTATTCTTGACAATGTACAATCTAGAAGAGTCTTATTTCTCAAATTTTCAAACTTCACGTATAGCGGTGACTTAACAATGAAAACACTTGTTAATATTTTTTCGTAAACTCCACCTATAACGGTGACTTAATAAAGAAAACACTTGTTAAGATTTCTTGCAAAGTCCACCTATAACGGTGACTTAATAATGAAAACACTTGCTAAGATTTTTTGCAAACTCTACCTATAACGGTGACTTAACAATGAAAACACTTGTTAAGATTTTTCATAAACTCCACCTATATAAGGGTGACTTAACAATGAAAACATTTGTTAAGATTTTTCACTTAACTCATTATTTCTTCTACATGTTCTGAGGTTGCACGTGAATCTTTTCCGACAGGAGAGAAATCTCCACCAGTTCTTTCTCCCATCGCTTCACTCCGTCGGGAACCCGCTATTTCAAAAGTTTCTAGTCACGGTGAACAAGGTTCCACGATTGGTGCTGTCGTTGACAGCAAATCTGGTTGTGAGCTTCCTCTGCCTAACTTAGCTCCTCACGACTTTTGCCTCACGATCCTTCAGTGTTCTCCTCAAATTCCTTCCAGTCATCGTTTGGTATTTGAGTAGCTTGCAAGCCACCATCCTGAGACTTTTACTTTGGATTTCCTGTGTTCCAACATCTCTGTGATGAGCTATAGTCTTCAGGGCATGGCGACCGTTATTTCTGATATCGTCAGTACTCCTATGACGAACGTTACTAGACCTCTTCTTAACCAATTCCTGGGCTATCTGAGGGAGTTGGGTCGAGATGGCTTCCGTTTTGACTGGATGATTATCCATGTAAAAACTTTGAAGAGCCAATGACTGGATAGTCAGAGGGAACTGTTGCAGAAACATTGGGAGGATCAATGGGATGAAAGAGTGGCCCTTATGCATATGTTTCAAATCAAACCAATTTTCACAAAAAAATTGTCCAACTTTTAATTAGCACCGAACCAAGTTGTGAAAAAAAAATCTTATTAAACCAATTTTATCTTGATTAATATTAAAATATGCATCTAGTGATTAAATAAAGTAAAGTAAAGTAAAGAATACTCACAACGCCGGATGAATGAGGAAAAACCGAAGATGGGAAAACAACCTCAGACGACCCAAGCCAAATAATCACTATGAATGTGTAATTACAATAAACAGACAAAAGCCTCACTCAAAGACTCGATCCCCATGGGTCTTGATTCTCTTTTGATCTTCAACCACTCCTCTCACAGTTCCCACGTAGAATGTCCTTTTTCCATGATACCCTTTCCACAACACACGCGTCCACGTATGAAGTCCTTCTCTTTTCTTCATCGCAAAATCGAGATGTTCAAGTATAGAACAAACCTTCTTATTGCAGCAAGATCATATAAACATATATTAATGATAACTCGGATGTTTGCAAACTGTAAGGATGTGTTTAAGCTTTGAAAACTTAGAAAAACATGTGCAAACAGATTTTTGGATCGTAAACTAGTGTTCCGGAATGCACACCCGTAACCACATTTTAAATAAGAAAAAATCACCTCCTCAAAAAATGTGTCGCTCGAACAAGATCGACCTGTCATTTGCGCGACATGGCTATCTCATTTGAACGAGCCAGCTTGTCGTTTGAACGACGTGAGTGTCAGTTTGAGTTTTTCTTTAAAATGTTTCTTTAAAAGAGATCCAATTAAGTCAAACTATATTTTGAGCTTATCAGAATAAAATGCAATTTAAAACATCTAAAATACTTTTAAAACATTTTAAAATATGTTTTCTTATAAAATTACATCCTTATTTTTTATAAAGACAATTCCGAGCTCCATTAATTATACGCATTTATACCTGTGTGATCTCGGAATGAAATTAACTTGAAGACGAATAAACTTGCACCAATTAAACTTCGGCATGATTAATTCTTTGAAGATTTGACGCAACGTCTTCAATTTCTTCAATATGTCATAGACCAAGTGGGATCGTGAAAAAATAAAATTTCCCTATGACATATTACAAACATAGTTTTGTTCACGGAATTAAGTCAAAATAATACAGGGACTCAATTGAAAATTGATGTCCTTACAAATCTCCCCCTTTGACTATTCCGGGACAAAACTAAACCAATGAAATCCCTAAGTCGGGGCGTCAAGCCGTATGATGCCTAAATCCCATCCCATAAACCCAAAGTCAAAAATTACAGGACACGGACTAGTATATAAAGCACCGGGAAGCATAAACTGTCTAAATGTGATGTAGACTTGAAATCTCGAATCCCTGAAGCATACCTACACACATGAAACAGACAAACAAATACCCAGTGAAGTTTGGAGGAATAAATGAAAACAATGTATATATCTAAATGATACCAATTTTACAATAGATACCAATATGAATAAACTCTGAAAAATCATTTCTTAAACAATTGAGCAACAAAATGATACGAATTTTTACTACCAATTTGTATAATATGTAATAAAAAACATGCTCAACAAATATCAAATCTCCCCCTACATCACATACATCTCTCCCCCCTTTTGTTTCGAATAGACAATCCGGTGAAAAGATAAACTAATCAACAATTATCTAGCATGAGAATATACCAAATAAAAGTCGCTAGATAAGCATGAAACAACTAGCTAAATATGATCAATAGATGACAAATCTATAGCTAGTAAACCAGGAATCACAGAAAGAATATAGTAAACTAATCAGGTGTGATAAATGAAAATCAAATGCAAAATTCGAATATGAGACAATATAACCTGCATATAAACCAGTTAGTCCAGAAAGCTTCCAGCAGTACCAAAAAATATACCACAATAACCAGGGTGCTGCAAACAAATCAGAAGCAAATATCCCAGACTATCGTTCGAACGAGCGAGGGATGTCGCTCAAATGAGATGATGACGTCTCTCGAATGAGACTTCTAACGACATGGAGATGTCGTTTGAACTACTTCTCGCCACATGCCAAATTTTCCCACATTCCCAGAAATATCATAAATTTTTGTTCAGTGAAAAATTTTCCTGAAAAAACACACTGGAAGGGCCTGACATCAGCAAAACAGTGTTAAAACAGTATGCTTTTTACTCAAAACGCATAAAAACTAACAATGGGAGTTACATGCAAACATAGTATCAATGTGGTCAAACATGGACATGGAATGTATGGTCATGAAACTAGAACAAATGTGTAATAATTCCAACACATCGAAAAGATCAAGAAGCTCTATGACAATTAAAGTGTGAGATTAATAAACTAAACATACGACATGCACACAAGTCTAGAATTTTGACGAGATTCTACGAACAATAGCATCAAATTGCAATGTTTCAACATTAGGATTAGTTGTGCAAACCCATTTAAATTTTCTCCAACCAAACTCCCGCATAAACATACTTTTTTAAGTTCTTTTGGGGGTTTTTAGCATTCTCAACTTAGAGAAAATCTTATTGGACCATTTTCTTAGCATATTTCCTTTTCTTTTGGTCTCTTTTAAACAGTGGCTTTCACGACGTGTTAATTTTGAACTCTCGCAGCCCTATCCAGTGAATAACTCATCATTTTTTAAATTAGGTACCAATTCAAGTCCTCATGGTAAACGATTCTTACATGCACACTTCTCCTTAAGTCTACTTACGCATAGATGACAGGATTGGGATAAGAATGCCTCACCAAATTCAAATATGCAAGAGAAGTCAAACATCCATATAAACTCGTGCATGTGTGCATTGATGGTATATATACAAAGTCGAATAAAAATGCATATCAACTTCGAAACAACCCCGTAAAAACAATGGTTAAGATCATTCTACGCATCGATAATAATGACCAAATGTCCTAGCCACATGGATAATGAAACGATGGGGGGGGGGGGGGGGGGGTCCAAGCACACCAATATGCCACATGAAACATGTAAACTCAAAACCAAAAAACCAAAAATCCTTTTGTCTTTTCAAACATATTTTGACTCAAATAAAAGCAAAATCTTTTTGGTTTTTCATAAGTTTTCTCAAAAACAAATTCTTTTTGTATTTTTTCTATAGTACTCAAACAAATAAAAAACTATAATATAAAATGATACACATGTCACTATACTAGAAATGAATGTATCATGAATAAAACTAGCATATGACAAACATGGCAACACTATCATCCTTTAGATTTAGCATGGGAAGAATCAAGTGCACCCAAACGAGAATCATGAAGTTTTATTCCTAAAGCCACTAGATCCAATTTACTAACCCAAGTAGGTGTAAAACGACGCATGGGGGTTTCGGGAACCGGGGAAACTTTATTCCTAAACTTCCCAGGAGCTTGTTTAAGGTACTAACAATAATGCCTAAGGTAACCTTTCCTACTACAAAATGTGAAATTGTAGCAATAGTGGGAATGATTGCCTATATGTGTACCTTTTATAATCATCCTAGTGTTTTTCACCCGTGCAGGGGTAATGGGAACAACTCTCTCATCAAAACCTATACCTCCCATATCTTCCTTAATTTGGACGGTACATAAAATCTTATTTAACTTCTCCGACCTAGCCTAAAAATCGAACTTAACTGTAGACGAGTCTGTCAATCTGTTCTCCAACTCATGAATCATAAACTCGAGCAAACGCCTAGACTCCTCAAACTCCAAAATCTCCTTTTTCAAAGACTCCATCAAACCACGGAGATTATCTCTCCAACCCTCGACATAATCTAATTTCTCCCTAAGAGTCTTCTCTTGTTCCCTAAGATCCTCAATCAAACTATCTTTATTTTCTATGGTACGCTCATTCAACTTAGCATGCAATTTTGCATTTTCCTTTTTCACCTAAATCGTCTCGGCATACAACTCATTAAATGCGACTTGCAATTCTTTCACATATATATCCTCTTCGTCACTCTCTTCACCCTCACTAACATGGTATTCACTCAAAACCTCCTCGAAAGTGTCATTCATATGAGAATTTCCATCGCTCACATGACATGCCATAAACACAACAAAGTTACGATCAATGGGGGAACTCTCTCCCTCTTCCAGATCACTATCACTTATGGTGGAACTATATACAATGGGTTGATTTCCCTCTTTCTTAAGTCTAGTGCGACACTCCTTAACTTTGTGACCATACCCCTCACACCCAAAACACTTATCTGACTCAACTCTCTTAGGCTTCTCAAACCTATCCTTAGAGGTGGCATCAACTTTGTTGTTCTTGAATTTTTCAAATTTCTTGGCATCTTTCGATTGCTTTTGAAACTTAATAAAATTTTTAAATTTCTTTGCCAACAAAGCAACATCCTCAAAATTGAAATCGGAATCGGAATCCGAAACTTTAATTCCCTCCTTTCGGGTTTTCAAAGCAATACCCTTTTCTTTCTTAGGCACTTGATTGGAGGTAATCACGTCGATTTCATAGGTTTGTAAGTCACCTACAATCTCTTCTAGTTTCGTCGACTCTAACTTACCTAAGGAGTTTAAAATAGTCACTTGCACATAAAACCTACTAGGCAACGACCTACGGATTTTCTTAATGACACTTTTGTCAGGATTTTCCTCACCTAGGTTAAATGACGAGTTGATAATATTGGACAACCTAGCATAAAAACGCATCAAAAGTCTCACTCTCTAACATCCTAATGGTCTCCAACTGTGTAGTAAGATTTTGAAGTTTTGACCCCCTAACCATGCTAGTGCCCTCGTGAGTGAGTGGTAAAATATTCCAAGCCTCTTTTGATGTTTCACAAGTCCCAATTCTATTATATTCTTCCCGTGTGACATGTGAAGAAATAACATGCAAACCCTTAGAATTATATTATGAAAGTCTATGTTTAGTAATGGTCCATGACTCGGATGGCTTTAAATTAGTGACCTCGCATAAAATAGTGACAGGGGGTGTCCAACCTTTCTCAATTGCTTTCCACACGCAGTCATCAATATATTTTAATGCACTTTTCATTTTCATCTTCCAATGGTGTAGTTAGTGCAATAAAAAAGAGGAGTTCGAAAAAGTTTGTTATTTCCAAAATTCATCTTTGAAGATAGACAGGATCTCAAAACAAATAAATTATGTTTTGTAGCTTTGGTACCAAATTGAAAGAGTGGTACTTATGCGTGTGTTTCAAATCAAACTAGTTTTCACCAAAAATTATCCAACTTTTAATTAGCACCAAATCAAGTTGTGAAAAACCAATTCTCACTTTAAACCAATTTTATCTTGATTAATCCCAAAACATGCATCAAGTGATTAAAGCAAGTAAAGTAAAGTAAAGTAAAGAATACTCACAATGCTGGATGTACGAGGAAAAACCCAAGATGGAAAAACAACCTTGGACGTCCCAAGCCAGACAATCACTATGAATGTGGAATTACATGGAACAGACAAAAGTCTCACTCAATGACTCGATCCCCATGGGTCTTGGCGTTCTTCTGATCTTAAACCACTCCTCTCATAGTGTCCATGCAGAATGTCCTTCTTCCACGATACCTGTCCACAACACATGCGTCCACGCATGTCTCGGTGTCCATCAAATGGATTTGATACCCCTACGATGTCGAACAAGAAGTCCTTCTCTTTTCTTCACTGCAAAACCCAGATGTTCAAGTATAGAACAAACCTTCTTAGTGTAGAAAGATAACATAAACATATAATAATGATAACTCGGATCTTTGCAAGCTCCATGGATGTGTTTAAGCTTTGAAACCTTAGAAAAACATGTGCAAACAAGTTTTTCGATCGTAAACTATTTTTCTAGAATGCACACCCGTAACCTTTGACGAAATCGCACTTTAAATTGGAAAAATTCACCGCCTCGAAAAATGTGTCGGTCGAATGAGATCGACCTATCGTTCGCACGACACGGCTATCTCATTTGAATGAGCCAGCTTGTCGTTTGATCGATGCGCATGTCAGTTTGAATTTTTCTTTAAAATGTTTCTTTAAAAGAGATCCAATTATGTCAAACTCTATTTCGAGCTTATCAGAATAAAACGTAGTTTAAAACAACTAAAACACTTTTAAAAAATTTTAAAATATGTTTTCTTATAAAATTACATCCTTATCTTTTATAAAAATAATTCTGAGCACCATTAATTATACGCATTCATACATGTGTGATCTCGAAATGCAATTAACTTGAAGACGAATAAACTTGGACCAATTAAACTTCGGCATGATTAATTCTTTGAAGCTTTGCCGTAACATCTTCAATTTCTTCAATATGTCTTAGACCAAGTGGGATCGTGAAAAAATAAAATCTCCCAATGACATATTACAAACACAGTTTTGTTCATGAAATTATGTCAAAACAATACAGGGACTCAATTGGAAATTTATGTCCTTACACGGGTTGAGGAAGCTAAGTTGGCTGAGCTAGCGCCTCTACTTGAATCTCCCAACAAGGAGGTGGAGGACTTCAAAGAGGCTCTACGTCTGGTGAAGCTGAAATGAGAGAAACTCCTTATCGAGTGTACACTAGCGCAAATGAGATTAGAGGTTTCTATTAACACCCAACAGTCTTGCCTAGCAGCTTCTTCGGGTCTGTCTGATGATTTCTTATCTGCTCCAGGCTTATGGTTAATCTTAGGCCAATGAACTCTTTCGCTTTGTATACATTTTCCTTTTTTTTTCTTATGTAATTCTTGGGCAGTAGCTCCCCATTTTGTAATGCCCCAAATTTTGTGAATGAAATGAAAAAGGTAAATATTTTCCCATGTCATTTCTTTGTGCTGTAACTGTTTATGTATATTATGAAGTTCTATAGTTCTTTCATCTCCACTTGAGTTGCAATAATAGACATAAAAAACAATTTGTATATTCATAATAACAACTAGATACAATAATGGTCTAAACTTAATTTCTTACACATGATAGAATTTTAACAATTTATTATTAATCTTGAATGGCTTGTCTTCTTCCATCTTAGAAAATAAGCAATAACCTGAATCATGAGCTTCTTTTGTAATGAAAGGTACATCCCAATTCACAGCAAACTTAGGTAGAGGAAGCCCCCTGATATGCTTCACTGCTACCTTCAAAATGAGGTCTCCCTCCATGAACTTACTTAGTGTCACCAAGTTATCATATGCCTTGGAGAGCTGCTTCGTTTACATTTGAAAGTGATGCATTGCATTATCTCTATGTCACCCCACATGTCTATTTTTAGGGAGCATTCTACTTCACAAGGCATATCGAGAAGATGGAACTTCCAACTCTACCGAGAGAATCGCCTCAGCCCCATGAATAAGGGAGAACAAGGTATACCCTGTGGGCTTCCTCTTGGTTGTTCGATAGGCCCATAATATAGATGGTATCTTATCGTCCCATAATCCTGGGAAATCCTCCATCGTTTTAGATAAAATATTAACAATGGTTTTATTAGTTCCTTCGGCTTGCCGTTTCCCTTTGGGTATGCAACTATTGAAGTGTGATGAATAATGGAGTACTTGTCTATGAGCATTATTACCTCTAATTTGATAAAGAGGGTTCTGCTATCTGAGAGAATAACCTTTGGAATCCAAAAATGGTAAATGATGTATTCCTTGATGAAGTTGCTCACCACTCTTGCTGTTTCCCTTCTTAGTGGTATCGCTTCAGCCCACTTTGTAAAGCACTCCATTACTACTAGTATCTAGATCATCCCCCTCGAAGAAGGATTTATTTCCCCTATAAGGTCAAATGCCCAAGTGTGAAAAGGATAAGGTGTTGCAAGGGAGTGTAGGTCCACCGATGAGGAATGGATCATATTTCCATGAAGTTGGCAAGCCTTGAATTTTCGAACAAGCTCAGGAGAGTCCTTCTCCATCATTGGCCAATAATAACCCAACGTCATCAATTGGTCATATAATATGGACCCTCCTACGTGAGCTGGATCGTGCTCTTATTTTAGGACCTTGACTTATTCTTCCTTCGTGATGCAATGTAATGGCCTATTGAAGTAACCCCTTTCGATAAAGATACCCCTCCTGAACGTAGAACCTTGGGGCCCTTCACTTTAGTCCCATCGCATTAATTTTCTCTATTGGAACAACTCCATCTTTAATAAAGTCAATAGAGGGCTGCCTCCAATCAGGTTGATCTTCAACAAAATGACATTCACTTTCCTCAAAGAATAACTGGCACTTATCGCACTTCTGTTTCATCTCTATTGTGTCCTGCTTCATTCTAGGCCAGAAATATCCATTCCTTTGAATTCTCCTATAAAGAGGTATCTCAGTCGCTCACAGTTCTCTTTGTGTGTTTTCTTCAACCTTCACTCTACTTATTCTAGGCTGATGCACCTTGGCAACTATCCTCTCGCATTTTGAAATAAAGATTTCCCTGATTTGTAAAGTATCGAGCTGATTCCCTTAGCTCCATTGCTCCTTACCTCGATTCTAGTTGTTTTCTAATCTCTCCCTTCCAGTCAGAATATTCCTCCATCAACATAATTGACTGTAGCACCGAGGGAGCTATTATTCATTGGATCATAATTGTAGTTTTATCATCTCTTATGACCACATTCTGAGCAATGGTGGCATAGGCATCTCGATGGCGATTCATTATTCGGGGATATCTCTTGATCTTGGCTTGATGGAACTAGCTGAGAAGTCTCTGAATGATTGTTCTATATGGTTCTAGATTCAGGTGTTTCAATGCATATTATCCATTTACTTATTGAATCACCAAGTTTAAATCACCTTTGATGCAAAGTGAACGAATTCCCCTTCAAAGAGCCTCCATCAACCCGAGTACCAACACTTCATACTCTGCCTCATTATTGGAATAAGGTAAATCTAACTTATAGGAAGGATAAATATCCTCCATTCCTCTTGAAAGAATAACCCCTGCTCCTCCTATTTTTCTGTCGAGGATCCATTGAACCGTATCATCCATTCTTCATCGCTTGCATCTATATGGTTGTCTTGTAAGTCGTCTCATGGAATACTTTCTTTAGTTGTTTCAAACGTCTCAGAGGGGAAGATTGGCAAGAGATCTGGGTACACCTGGCTCTTGATCGCGTGAGAAACGACGCACTTCAAGTCATATTCTGAGAGGATGAGGAACCAACTAACTACCCTACCAATCAATATAGTTCTTGCCATCAAATACTGAATATGATCACATCTGGTTACAATATGAATTATAAAAGATAGCATATAATCTCTAAGTTTTTGCACTATAAAGACTAAGGCTAAACAAAGCCTCTTCGAGCTACTATACCTGACCTCTGGCCCATATATGATTCTACTGTGATAGTAGGCTGTCCGTTCTTGTCCTCCCATCTCTTGTGTCAATAGAAATCCAACAGACCTTGTGGTGGTTATGAGGTATAACTACAACGGTATTCCTGCCTTTGGGGGAACCATGGTCTGTGGTGAAGCGAGCAGCTTCTTGAGCCCAACGAGAGACTCCCGGTGAACCTCCTCCCACTTGAATTTTGCGTCCTTTCGCAAAAGATGCATCAACGGGTGCGTCATTTTGTCCAATCTAGGAACAAATCTCCTAAGGTAGAAAACTTTACCGAGGAAGCTTTTCAGCTCCTTCTCTATTTTTGGACTGGGCATCTCTAAGATCGCTCGCTTTTTGTCTTACTCCATCTGCACCCCCTGCCGATCAACCAAAAAACCTAAAAAAAATTCAGTAGTTACTCTGAAAAAGCATTTTAGTGGGTTCATCTTTAGCTTATATTTTTTGCATCGAGCAAACACCTTCCTTAAATCACTCAGATGGGAATCCTCCTTCCTCGATTTGATGACCAAGTCATTAACATAAAATTCCACAAACCTGTGAAAGAAGTCATGAAAAATTTCCATCATTATTCTTTGATAAGTATCCCTAGCATTCTTGAGTCCAAACGACATTACTTTGTACATGAAGTTTCCCGATGGGGTTCTAAACGTCATTTTCTATGCATCCGTGGAGTCCATCTTGATCTGGTTGTACCCTACATACCCATCTATGAAGTTGTACATCTCATGACAAGTCGTTGCATCTATCAGGCTATCGATGGAGGGTAGAGGGAGCTCATCATTGGGGAACTCCCTATTCAAGTCTCTAAAATCCACACAGATCCTTATTTGACTTATGTCTTTCTTTCCCATCGGGACAATGCTAGATAGCCAGAATGGGTGTTGTATCGGTTTGATAAACCATGTCATCACTAAGTGTTGGGCCTTTTCCTTAATTTTCAAGTCTAGCTCAGGCTTGTATATTCTCGTTTCTTATTTTACCAGAATGGGTGAAGGCATCACGTTTAACTTATGTAAGCTTACTTCCTCATCCATCCCTTCCATTTCTATGTACTTCCATGCAAAAACATCTATGAACTCTATAATCGACTTAAACAAGGCCTCTTGTTTCTCCTTACCGAGATCCTTCGATATGAATATGGGCCTTGGATCCTCCCCTTCTTTCGCCAGGTTCAACTGTTCCAGCTCTTGTGCTTGTAGTTTTATTTGATCTTCCACATAGTTTGGTTCTTTGGCGTTATCTATTATAAATTCGTGTATGTTGGAGTTGTCTATCACCATACACTTCCCTCATTGATCCACCAGAAAGCACTCATATATCGGGTTAGCCTCATTATCAGTTTTTTCGGCCGCCCGTTCATACCATTATAACTCATAAATAACCTTTCCTTCTTCAGTAATCACCTTTTTGCACTATCTATTGGTAGTCACCACTACCTTCCTCTTCTTCTCTCTAGAAGCCTCAGTAACTCTTCCTCTTGAAAACTGACTGAGCACACTTTGTTGTGGGATATTATGCTCTATTGGATCCACTCTAGGCTCATCCTATCTTTGAGCTTCTTTGAGATGTTTTGGGGCCGAGGGATCACCTGGTGGGATTCCTCTGTCATCATTCCTTTGCTACTTGTAACTTCATTATTCTGCTCATTCAAGGGCACCATCCTTTCTCTGATCGAGGTAACCCATGCTCTCTCCATTCTTCTCGTTAGGACTCTTATGTCCTCCTCCAGTTCTCTGTAAAAGTCTGCATCTACCGTGTCATCTTTTTCGACAGTGAAAGGCCTTTTCATAGCTCTAATGATCACCTTCGTTCCCTTTGTATTTGCCTTGGCGCATTGGTGATACGTTGAAGGAACTAGGCCTTGGTTGTTCATCCACACCCTTCCTATCAGCAGATAGTAGGAAGTCGCACTCTCTATCACGTGGAATTTGATGTGGGAACTCGTATTTCCCATCATAATCCTAACGTTCACATACCCAATGGACTTAGAAGACTGATTGTGATAGCCTGAAATCACCAAAGGTATGAGGACCAACCTCTCCTCCATAATATTAGCTTCATGGAAAAAGTTAATTGTCATGATATTGATGGAGGCTCCCCCATCTATAATAGCCCTTGCAAAGCTAACTCCGTTGATGTTGGTAGTCACATACAATGGCCTATTGTGAGGGAATCTCACGACCCTATCTGTGTCACTGAAAGTTATTTCTGACAGAAACTTCTTTACCAACCTGGCCATGGATCCTCTTCCATCTCAGAGAAGGGACTGCGTTCTTCCTCACAATATTAAGGATCCCGTGGGTTATCTCCAACCTACTTTCCTTCGGTATCCCTACCTAGACAAAGAACCAGACTAAATTTGGGGATTTTAAAACCGCACAGTATTCCATAACTTGTTCCACTTCTTGAACTTCAATATTATACACGTTCTCCACATCTTTAACACTTTCTTCATCATAAGCTAACACTACCTTAGCCATTCCCCTAGTGAAATCTTACAAAGATTCTTCAAATTCATCTTGCTCTGTCGTTAGCTCCCTTACTTCCCTTTATGCCTCCTCATCATAGGCTACCACTAGATTAGCCCCATGTGCTGGGAGTGGGTTGTTGTTAACATTATGCGGATGGATTTTCAACGTTTGTGCCTTCACATATTTGTCGACGATTCTTCTTAGCGTGAAACAACTCTCTGTTGGATGTTGGATCTTTCGATGAATCGGGTAATATTTGGGATCCGCTCTAGTTACAACATCTGGTTCCACAATGGGATGACCTTTGGTTCATACACCATTCCTCCTTGAACCATTGCATTGTAATAGCTGACTACCTCTTCTACTGTACAAGGCAATGGTGGTGGATCTTACCTATCTCTCCCAAACGTCCTCTTATTGTCCCTCTTCGTTACCTTGCCCTCATCTTCTACTTCGGTATATTCTACCCGTGGGGGCTGAGACCTCCCTCTAACGAGTTGTATTGGCTTCCTGAACATTATGGGCAGACCCACTAGTTTCGATCGTACAACCAATGAGATATTACTTGCTGCTTTTAGGATTGCCGTAAAAGTCCCCTCGCGCATCTCGTTAATAAGACGACAGATGTACTCAGGAAGCAATCCCTCCGCATAGATCTATTGTATCTTGGAATCTTTGGCCTCTTCCCTCACATCGAGGGACCTTTCCCTGAACCTTCGAACGTAATCCACTACATATTCCCCGAGTCGTTGCTTCTCTCTCCCTAGTTACATCATGGTGAACTTGTCTTTGGCAAGAAAGAACTTCTCTATGAGCAAAGTGTGCATCTCCTCCCACGTGGAAACACTCTTGGGGGCTAGGTGAGAATAATAGGTATATGCTTTATCGGTTAAGGATTTAGAAAATTCCCTCAACCTGAGTTTCATGTTATTGTAATCCGCTCCCAAGTGTTTAACGAAGCGTTTAATGTACTCTTTCGGGTTCCCACCCTTTCCTGTATATTTTTTAAAGATAGGAAGAATATAATCTTTTAGGTAGGGCTCATCGTTATATTCCTAGGGGTAAGGCATCCAAAAATCATCATAAACCGAAGCTACCTCGCCTGCATATTGCGAGGAAGCTTGTATGAATTTCATCATCTCTTTTTGCATCTCTTTCCTCATCTCTTCCATAGCTGATGCCATTAAGGGAATGACCAGAGGTATCATAGACGGAACGCCCATTGTAGTTGGAGAAATCATCACAGTTGAAGACGTTAGTACTCCTGGAGTTACCGTTATTCGATTTACAATAAAAGTTATACTTACTGGGACCGTTCCTGTTAGAACTGCGGTTGGTGGGGCCATTAGGGATGCTCCTGACGTCACGAAAGAGTTGGCCTCAAATCCCCCCAACACCGTTGAAGCTACAGGAGTTTGTAAAAACTTGTAAAATTTATTGATTAGGAGTGCCAATTGGGCTAGTCCCATCCCAGCGCTCGTAGAAGATTGTGTCACCCCTGGGACACTTGTCGCCGTTTGAACTGGAGGTACCTTTAGTCGAGGGGCTCCGTCCCTTGAAGCCTCCTATTCTCTCGTCGTCTGTTCTTCATTGTGTTCAATGTCATCAAAGTTAAGTCTTGAGTTAACGTTATCCTATGCCATAGTCCTTACTTAGAATAATGCCCCCTAGTGGAGTTGCCAAATGTAAGAGGGTAGTTTAGATTGGATGGAGGCGTAACCCCTTTTGGGTACAATAATGATAAGTTAACTAATCATGCCATCGCTTAACTACAGGACACGCAAACACAACTCAGTGAAGATAAAATTAGTTTGAACTAAAAAATCTCTCGTGTATAACTCAGAAGGTAATGATGAACTTAGAAGCAACTTCTCTTAGAGGGAGAGAGAAAATGAGAACCTTATATACACCTTGGCAGGCATCCAAACACACTAACCACCCTTAATGATCTCTGTCAGGTATTAAAGCTCCATAATAAGTGACAATGGTGGGTGAGTAAACTCTCTCGTTTGTAATAAATCTCTCTCTTTGCTGTATATTCTCTCTAGTAATAACTTCTGAACCCTTAAAAAGAACATCCTCTTCCCAGAGGTGGTTGTGGTCCTTAAATAGCCCCCACCCCACACCAATCTCAAGGTAACTCAGTCATTAATAGTCGTGAAAGATGTCCCTCATACGTTATGTCCAAAACATTAAATTCCTGATGCCTTAGTTAGATCCACATCATAAATATTATATTCCAAGACATGAATTTTTCCTAACCACTATGTGTCAGGTGGCTGTCATCGCAAAGGTGGCTCACCAACTGTCTGACATCCCCAAATACCATGGTGGTTTACTCATGTGCAGATTTGACATTGTCTAGTTGGATAGTGACATTACCAATAGTAGATGTGACATTAAGTAGAGGGTTATTTGGTCCACAACTGAACGCCCGATGGAACTCAAGGCTACTCCACCCGGGGTTCCACGGTCAGGGCATTTTGGTATTTTACCAGGTGTATCTAAGATGGTCAGGAGAATCCCCAATGGTTCCCCGCTTCTCAATCCTCCAAACCAAGTCCCTCTAAAGTTCCCACGACGAGGTCGTTCCATAGAGCATGAAAGCACTCCCAGGCTCAGCCAAGCGTGGTCTCTCGCGAGTACCGTTCGACCTCACACTAAGAATCATTATACTCGTTACATCATTACAATCGTTATAGCCCACAATAAATATAAACAACTATACAATGTGACTAAGTAACACAATAAGATAAAGTATGAGCTGCCATGCCTCGCTGCCTTGATTCCAAACACTAAGTTGCCACGCTAAGCTGTCTTACTGAGTTTCCACGCTGAATTGCCACGATGAGCTGCCTCGCTGCCTTAATCCCAAACACTGTTGTTAATGAGGGGATTATCTTTAATCTCAGGATTACCTTCAAGCCCCCTCTATAGTTATTATAGATAACATAAATATATTGTACACTTTTAGACCTTTTAACCAATCTCCATAATCGTGCTAAAAATACACGAATATTCAATGATATTTTAAATTAAAAAGTTCCTCTAGTAATTTTTTAAAAGACAAGCCCTTGTAAATTCTTTAAAGTGAGATAGTGCAAGGGAAAATAATTTGCAGAATGTGGGAAAAAATAGGGGTCTAATCAACCCAATAGATTATCATCATCACGTGGATAAGTCCCATAAAGAAACTAACTTGCGAGATTAAAGGAGGAGATAGAGTCGATTAGTTTAAGATAACTATTAAAGTAAATGTAGAACATGGGACTTTTCCACGTTCCCCTATAAATGTAAACTTTGCTTCTAGGGGAAAAGGGGATATGTACTTGTAAGAAGTGACTATACTCTGCCAAAAGTAGTTTGTGAAATTAATAAAATTGGAGAGCACTGCCATGGATCTAAAAATATTACTAAACCATGTACATAATGTCTCTTTATGCGTGTGTGTGTGAAATTCCTTAATCAATGTTAATTTGTTATTTGGATTATGTATATTGAATCTTTAATAATGGGATTTCACCACCTATGATTGGTTCCATCTGTGGGAAGCGATTTTTCCTCAGGCTCATCTTTAATAATAATCGCATAATGTTTTCACACATAAGATGGTTTCTCAGTATCTCAGGAGAATACTTAGGGTGATTAATGATAACATATCCATTAAAGTCAAATCCATGGTCAATCCCTAATAGGATCACTAACATCCTCCACCATTATCAAGTGGAGAATCATCACCTACAGTGCTGTTTAGAAAAAGTGGAAAAAAATATCGTGAGGGAGAAATGAAAGCACGACTAAATTAGTCATACTCGTAGTTATCAAGAGAGTAAAACTCGTAGTCGAGGAAGGATCATACAGCGCAACTCAAATTTCTCCCCCAAGTAAAGGTTACAAGAAAGGAGAACTCGGTCTAATATCCATAATGAAAATTAAGACCTTTATAACTTTATACGAAAGGAGATGGACGACTACACAACTCATCACGGAGTAATAACCACTTAAGAGTTGTACAAAATATCTATTGCGAGACAAATAAGATCTTAATTTTCCCAATCGATTGAAGAGTTTAAGGCACTAAAGAAGTTCATTACACCCAGATTCAAGATCAACAATGGGAAATGGAACCTACCGAGCATGTTTTCCAACAACTCCAAGACATGACAATTTGTCAAAATAATGAACCCCTAATGTGTCAATTTTTCCTCTCGATCCATGAAATGTGGACCAAAAGTGGTTTGAAAGGTTTCCAAACAAGTCAACTTCTTATTTCAAGAAGATCCCCAATGTATTCACTGCAAGATTCATTTCATGAATCATCCATCCTAAGAGGATGAATTACTTCTTCATGCTAAAGAAGAATCCACAAGAGACTCTATGAGAATATGACCAACAATACTGGGAAAGATTTAATGAGGTAGAAGACTATACCGAGTTGGTTAAAGTGGACTTACATCATCGAATAATTCCATACTATACCACTATGAAATCTACCAAATAATTCCATACTGTACCATTACGTCACCGAAAAAAATCAAATACTATTGACAACATGATTTCAATGATAAAAAATATCTTAAAGTTGAAGGCCTAGTCGTCGAAAAAAACTTGGTTAATGGTCGACCAAAGGTGAACAAGAATGGGGACAAATATTCGACCCCAAAAATGAAGGGAGAAGTGTTGGGATTCTATGCTTATAACCATATATTACGTTTACTTTCCAGTAAAAGTGTGTCAATTCAGTTTAAAATAAGAACAATGTTTGGTAGAATGCCTTATATCTATGATTAAATATATTGTATATCATGTTAGTCAATTGGACTTGGTAGGAATTTCAATGAGTCGAGTTCGACTTGATCACACGATGTCGGAATTCTAGTTTTAGAAAAATATAATATTTAACAACCTAGATGGGGATTTGAAATATGATTAGTAAAGTTGCATGTGCAATACTAGTAGCTTGTCTCAAATTATGAGAACTTGTCTGGTTGTTCGAGAAGTAGTTTGATAGTTCAAACAAATATTATGATCGGTACATTTCGGAATGTATTGAATAGAACAAGCCGTGAGATTCCAGTGTAAGGGTTGTCTTGATTAGACTTAGTTAATATCATACCATTTACAAAGGGTGCATAGGTTCTTAATCTTGATGGTAATGAGGATTCAAATATTTTCAAAACTGTTTTTTTTATTGCTATAGGTGTGATTAAAATACAGATTGAATCAATCGATCCCCATAAGTTACGAAATCATTATGTGAGTAGGTTCGACATGATAATTTGGAGGAACCCGCTTCCAAGAAAGATCTGGGATTATGATACCCCCTTGATGGACTTATAGGTTCTACCAGTAAACCTAACCAATGGATTATTTTTTACTCCAATAGAGTATCAAATAAGTTATGTTTAAGAACCAAAGGAATTGATTCGATATTGGTTGAAATTTATTAGCTAAATATTGATTTGACCAAGTGGGTATCATACATTTAAAGAGGGGAATCATATTATATACTAAATTAATTTGTAAACATTACCTCTTTATTTTGAGTGACTTAGAGATAATTAAATTGGAGTGGAGTCCCGATTATTTAATGGAATTATTCGAGATTAAATGAGGAAACTAAATAAATTACAGGGATGTAATTTGGAATTTATGAGAATTTATTTGGAAGCTAATTTAATTATTTAGTCTTGGGTGCCTAGTACAGTTAACTGGCCAAGTAGTAGGTCTTTTTTTTCTTTTCTGAAACACTCTATAAGCCCAGACCAAGATCATGACTTATACCCATTTATATTGGTATAATCTAGGGTTTTATATAAGACATCCATTATAGAGGGTTAAAGAGGGAAAGGCAAAATATTATTCACATTTTCATGAATGGGTGAGGAGAGTGTTATTTTTTCAATAATTCACTAGATTTTCATCTCTAAGAGTTCCAACACACAAGGATTAGTTTGGGTGTATAATATACCAAAATATATTAGGCATTCAACAGATTATAGCAAGGTTTTTGGATACCAGGGAAGAGAGAGAGTTTTATCTTCTTCAATAGATTTCTCCCCATACGGATCTCAACAAGGTCCTCAAGGTATTTGATACAAAACCCTGTGATTATGCTTTAAAACTAGTTCTTGTTTATACATTATAATGCATAATCAATCGAAGTTTTTTGATTGATTTTTTCTCATTTATGTGACACCCGATAAAATTCATACCTAGGTTGAGCAAGTCCAAAAATAAATAATACAGCAGTCGAAATAATTAAGTACCATCCTAAGCATGACTGAACTAAAATAAACTAACACAGTAAATAGGTGATAATAATAATAACATGAATAAACCAATAAACACTAATACCAATTATACAATAGTAAATGAACTCCGTAACCGTATATACAGTTTGTCTCACAATATAAAACCCAAAACTTAAAGTAAAAGCTCATTCCATCATAAAGTAATAACCATTCCATTAATCCGACACTGAATAATATGAGAAAGGCAATAAAGTAAATAAAAGTGAGCACGCAGGTTCGACACATGCATGCTATAAGAGACCTGAATTTGGAATGAATGAAATGAGATCAGGTTTGTAGCGGCAACTGCAGCCTGGGACCTAAAAACAGATTTAAAAAATAAGACTAAACCAGATAAGGATACAAAGAGTAAGAATTTAACTAAATTTGGGTTATAATAATAACCATGCACCTTCCTATTATATTTTTTTTAAGTTAACCTAACCCAAATAACTATAAATATAACATGCGGTTCTAAACCTAAACTTAAGTGAACCCAATGGTTAATTATAATTTTTCTAAGTTGAATAAAATTAAGTGGTTCCATAGCTAATGTCAGTGAATACATCTCTAGTATAATCTGTATAAAGGAAATACAATCACATAGCCCAATATCCATTTAAGTATAATCCCAATATATACAAATAAATGGTATATACAGAAGCCCACATATAAAATACAAAGTCCTATCCCTAGTTCCTTAATTTATCACTTGTGCATACTAGGTATAATTATAGGTCATCCAATACTTATTACCTTAAATCATCAACAAGGGATAAGTCACTATGCCTTCCCATCATTCTCATAGACCTCTATACACAAGACAATACAATGAGCACCCCAATTTATTCCCCCTCGGGATAGGGGTATGTCACTAGTAGGACCCAGGGTAAATGACCAAGTTAGCCTGTCTCTATAACAGGGGTACCAATGCGATCAACACCGAATGTTCCACATAAAGAATCCATACTAGTATGTCCCCCATAAGCTCACACACACGGTATGCTTATACACAAAGTATAACCAAAAAATCCAGTCTAGTCAAAGATTATCAAATGTATCACAAGTCTCTGATTAATTATCACTAATTAATTAAGAGTCAAATTACAAGCTAGCCCAAACTCATTCTAAAAACATCCCATACTATTTCTAACATGTCATACCAGGTTGTTCTAATGAAACCCCAAATGTCATTCTAATGATAATCGAGTTCGTTCAAACGAAAACCTTTATCTCATTCTAATGAGAATGACACAGAGTCATCTTTTCCAAATCATCAGAAACAACTATTAATAACCAAAATCCTAAGAACTAAACCTCTACTTGGTTCCAAACCCACCCTCCTTCGGATGTAGGTTGTAATTAAATAATACTAACCTATATCTACAAGTTTTAAACGATTATAACATGGATTAGTGTATTAATTTCATATTAAAAGTTAAGAATCCTAAGTTTATGTTTCTACTCAATTTAAAACTCAAATTTGATTCAATTATGGAATTAAATAAGGGTATTTCATTAAATTCATTACAATTAATTAGTTCGTATCTATTAAAATCATATTTCAATGTCAGATACACAAGGTTCAACAAGAAATCATCTAATATCTTTAGCATGAGGTTTACTTTTAATTTACCCATTAATAAAATTTTAAAATTAGGGCAATCGTATTATAATATGAATTGATTCAGATTCCAATGAATAATCGTGACTTTAACACAAACTGAAATCAATTTCCTAATATATGTAAACTTGACTTGGAATGATTGACAAATCAATGTCTCCAAACTCCTAAATCCTATTTAACATTGTATTTGTCTTCTCTCTAGATCATTGGGGTTTCTCTTAATGTCTAAAATGTATTTTAGGTTATGTCCAATGACCCACTAATGCTGTTTCCCACAAAACTAGCTTTAGGACTAATATGGGCCTCAACCCCAATCAACCTAAAAAGCACTCCAATTTTCCTAGAACTCATGCCTAGATATATAGTAACCTAATAGACTTAAAACCCACCATTTTGAGTTAAAATGGACTTTTTAAGCATCCCAAAGTAAACAAAAAATAAGATAAAATCCAATAAATAAATTATCTCATTAAATTAATATATTAGCTTGTAAGAGTAAAATAAATCATTCTTTAATTATTAATTTGTTACGGACGACACAACATTATAAGAAATTACTTCACAATCAGTGGGACCCAACATCAAGGGAATGATCCAAACAAGAAATTCCTTGGCACTTAGTCCCTCCCCATTCCATGCTCGTACATATTACTAAGTGACTTACAAATATTAGACTGATATATTACGATGTATTATGCCCAATTTCACATATGAATTATATAACTCATATAAAAAGTAATAAGTGACATTACACATCACAACATGTAAAAATAATTAATTACAAAATTAACTAATGCATATAAATAGGGAATTACTGTAAGGACACAAATTTCCAATTAAGTCCTTTGTAGTTTTGGCTCAATTCCAGACAAAAACGTTTGAGTCATAGGATAGAGTTCATATTGATCCATTCAAGCCTATGACGTGTTTTTTGAAGACGTAGCGGCCAAGTATATAAAGATTCAACACATTGTCGAGTTTGTTTGTGCCTCGTTTCTACGTCATCAACATGTTTCCATTACTCCTAAGGTATGAATGCATTTTAATAAATAAATATATATATATATATATATATATATACACACACACACTAGGGTGTACCCGTGCCGATGTCACAGTTGAAAAAACGATCCAAATATTCCTCATAGTGATTACATCCAAGCATGGTTGAAAATTTCGCAATAGTGATTAAATCCAAAAGAAAGCACGACGCGATAACATGATACGAACTGAAATGAAATTATGTTAATGTGCGGACCCTTACTAATTTCAAATTAAATCTATGCCAAATTGATAAAAGGCAATAATTAACGGATTGGTATTACGTTGACCCCCATCAATTGTTAATAACCATTAGAACCCATTAGTTTTGGTAAAATAAGAAAAATTATTAGATGTACTAATGTTTTTTAATGTGGCATGTAGTATCATGTTCATCCATATTAACCGATTAATGTAATAAATTATTTTAAATATAAATTTACATTCCACCAAAATTAGGCAAAATATAGCATTCATGTAACCAAGTGCAATAGCCCCACCATATAGAAAGACATTGCCACACCCACACAACATTAAAACTAATGAAACCAAACATGGAGTGTTCTAGTTAAAGATTGCAAAAGTTAAAAAGAAAAATAAACCTAAAAGTAAACAAACTCCCAATATTATAATTCAAATTTTATAGCTCAAAAAAGTTATATACATCATGTACAATGAATGTACAATTTCCTTCATAAATCCTTAGATTCAAACCTGTAGAAAATAACAAAAAATAAAGTTAGATCAATAGAAAAGATAAAAACAATATAAACAAATTGTACGGAACGAACACCAATATGTAAATAGGGTAAAAAAAATATACCGAGTGGTGTTTCATAATAGAAGTTAATATTTCGATTCACCAACATATTCCATCAATGAGGATATAAGAGTGGTGATAGAGAGACCCACTTTTGGGACCCAATTTTAAAACCCATACATAAGACAAAAATGGATACAAATTTTTAATGCACATTTTGATGCACTGGCGGAACCCACAACAATAAGGTATAAGCTTTTAATGCAGTGAGTTTCAAGATTGGATTTTTTCTGAGTCTCCCTAAATTTATTCAAGGATATAAATATGTCCCATTACCCAAACACATGGCAGTTTAATTACCTAACAATAACTCAAACCTCTTAGCACAATAAAATAATACATTTTGACAATCACCAAACTGCAATTATAACAATAAACAAAGACATTAAGTTCTGTCTAAAATTACCATATACATCAAGTACTTTGAAGAGCCAACATTCTTCGTCTGTGTTCCACTATTTGACATTTGATCATATACGAACTATATTTCCTTACTTGTCCCGAAAAATATGTATCAGCAGTTGGCCACCAATCTTGATAAAATCATATTATATACATAAACAATCATGAGTAAAAAATGCCCTCCACATAGATTCCCTATAAAAATGCTTCATCAAAAACACAAAAAGGAGACCCCATCCGCTTGGAAGATAGTACCAGATTCTATACACTTTTGTTTTTTTCTTCTGCAACAATATTAAAAATACCAAAAGTTCCAAAAAATATAGCAAGAAGAAATAGCCAAATAAATTTATTACCAAAATGTAAATTTTATAAAATAAGTAGCCGATTTTGACGCTCTCATGGAAACCCATGGGTTGTGGTTATTGGGTTGTTTGAAACATATTCACATACCATGTGTTTATAAAATAAGCGGCCATTTGTTACTTGCACCACCAAAATGTGAAGAAAAATATAAATTCTAAACGTATTAATTATGATATTTAACATAAAAAAGAAAAGTGTAGACACGGACATAAAAAATCCCACAAACTCAAGATCTGAAAATGCAAAATATAAAAATTCAAGATCTAAAAACTAAAAAAATCCAGACCCAAGAATCATAAACTCTAAAAACGAGAAAATACTATGATAGAAGGCCAAAAACCTCAGAGATAGTACACCCAAACTATAGAAGTAAACCCAGTTAGTTGAAGGAAGAATAGAGGCAACTTAAAACCATGGTTTGCACGCCCCTATATAAAACCTTACAACCTTACATTTGTGTCATTTCTAACCCGTGACCAACTAACCTATTTTGCGAAGGTGTTAAAAAAATATACACACGCACAAACTCACCAATACACACACAATGTCACAAAAGGACATGCGGACAAACTCACAGAAGAAATTGCAAATCTTATAGTGTAGTGGTGCATATCTGATTTGTTCATACTCTAATGGTTTTCATCAGTTTTTGGATCAACTGGTGTTCTCCGGATATGAGGAAGGATGTGAGAGTGAAGGATGACAGAGATAGCTGGGTTGATGGGTTTCGCTCTCGTTTTAGCCTTGCACTCTGTTTATAGCTTCAATGAGGTAAACGTAATCAAAACAAAGGCAGATATTAAGGAACAACTGCCCATGGCAGTGAAATTACTGTATTAAAAGATACATTCATATTCAACTGCCCATGATAGTGAAAGGATTTCGTGGCTCGAGATAATTATAAAGCTGAGAAGTCTTAGCATTGAGACACCGCTTGTCAAATGGAAAAATCAGACCCAAACCCAGAACCTCCTTCTCTCTCTCATCGTACCCAAACCCATTTCAGCTCCACCTTTGTGTCCTAGTTGCCAAAAAACTCGAAGTATCTGTTCAAAATAAAAATAAAAATAAAAACACAAGAAACGTGAATACAAAATACACATCAGATCTGAAATCAAAATCAAAATACACACGAACACAAACGCGTGACAGAACACGCTTCAAAAACTAAAAGATAAGCTCACCTATCTCTGTTTTAGGTATACCACCATAAGAGAGAAATGAAGAAAATAGCAAGTACACCACCGTAAGAGAGAAATGTAGAAAATGAAATCCCTTTAGTTTTAAAAGATAAGCTCGGAACTGAGAAGATAAATGGTATGAGGGATGTTACCTGCACAAAAAAACTAAGAAAATAGAGTTTTTTTGAGCCGTAGAAGGCAGTGGGTGTGTAAGATGGAGTGGGTGAAAGACTCGATAGTTTGGAAGGGTGGGTGAGAGGCTCGAGGAAGGGATGGTCGTCTATGGGTTTTCTTGAGCCTTGTGCCTTTTTTTGCCCGGTTAAGACCCAAACTCACCCCATAGTTGGTTAAATCTCAACCGTCAGTTGATAAACACCGAATACAACAACTTTCGATCTGAGCCATCAGTTGGGTAGGACAAAAAGTCCCTCCTCCTTTATTATATCTATATAATAAAGTAGGAAAGTTATGTATGTCATAATATCAAAACATGATGTCATCTTAATGAGTTTTTCTTGCACTTTCTATTTTACCCTTGACAATTTTGGTTTCCCCCTCTTTTGACACACTAATTTATTTCTACCTTTTCTTCAAAAATTCAAATTGAGGGTTATGTTTGTAAACACACCTAAAATTCACTCTTACCAGAAACCCTCCAAGACTCACCTCACTCCCCGATCTCTCTTCCCTTCCCTTTCCACCCATTCCCCTAATATCCTCTCTCCCCACCTTTTCCACCTGAATCGGCCTCCCCCTTATCCTCCTCTCCACGTAATAGCCTCCTCTCCACTCCGCACTCACCATACGCCCTCACCCTGTCCTTCACCCTAAACCTGACACTCCGAGCTCCAAGGAGACAATATCTACTCGTGTTTCTGCCCTCACCACCTATCAGGTTCAAGTATTCTGTGTTTTGGGGTTTTAATTTTTAGTGTGGAGTTTTAATTTTTAGATCTAACATGTTTTTTACAGATCTAATAGGTACGATATCTTATTCTTAGTATTTAGTATATCTACATTTCTTTGTTTTATGCAGATCTATTTCAAATTTAGGTTTTTGTTTCAAATTTAGAAATTTATGTTACAAATTTGAGATTATATTTTGTGTTTCAAATTTGGGTTTTGTTTTGAAATTAATGGTTGCTCTGTGTTTTTGTTTGCAGATCCAATCTAGCGCAGAATATTTGATTTCACAATTTTTTTTCTCTTTCAGGTATACAATCCAACCCTAAATATTTTATTTGGTAAGTATTTCTTCATATCTGAACACTTTCTATTAACTGTTATGTGAAAATGTTAGTATAGTTATAATTCCCAAGCTTGAACACTTTTTATACAGAATGAGGAGCTACTAATATTTTTTGAGTTGGAAAAGTTTCAATCTATTATCATATATTATGTTAGTTTTTTGTATATTATGTTAGTTTTCTGCCAATATTTTTGTATACTCTCAAAGACTTCTTCGCCCGATGGATTTCTGCCAAATTGATATATGTTAATGAGAATAACATAAAAGTAGGATTATTTTTTAAAGTAGGACTTTTGTTTGTGATTTCAGTTCCTGATTGGGATTTATAGTGTTTGGTGTTTGTGATTTACAAGATTGATGGTTTAATAGTTATTGCTTAGCCTATCAGATTAAACTGTTTAATCTCTGTGTATCAATATTTAGGCACAAATGTTAAATGTTTCATTGGCAGTGGCGATGGGTTGCCTAACATTCTAGAATGATGTCATGGGAGTCACCACTAATTACTAAAAAGTGAAAGGAAATTACGAAAAAGGTATTTATGGCGCGCTGTACATGAGTTTTACTATCCGTTATGGTGGTGCGACATGCACAATTTTTTTACTATTCCATGTGGTAGTGCGACGTACACGATATTTTACTATTTTATATCGTGGCATAGCGCACATGAGTTAATTTTGTTTTTCACTTTTTTGTTCATGTTATTGATGTCTTTTTTATTTATTGACTTTACTTTGAAAATCTACGTATTTGTTGCATTTTTATTGTAGAAATTTCATACCAAAATGATATGGTGGACCATGGTTATCGATTTATTATTTACCGGAGCTAGACTGTTTTTAAATGTATGCATTTTTGAAGTTTTAGTCATTTCTTTTCTTTATAGAACTGTATTGTGACTAAAGTTAATAGAACAATTTTTACTATTTTTTATGGTGGCACTATGCACCCGAGTTTTACCATTTCTTATGACGGCACTGTGCACATGAGTTTTACTATTTCGTATGGTGGCGCAGCGCACACGGGTTTTATTATTTCAGTTATGAATGTATTTATGGATACTTATATATTAAATTTTTCATATTTGTTTGATATGTATACTTTTGATCCAACGTATACTTGGATTCAGATATTGAGTGTTATTATATTTGTGTGTTAATGTGATGAATATTTTCGTGGATGATATGGTCAGGTTGTAGGCAAAAAGAAGCCTCCATCACGTTTGTCCTTGATGTTCCAAGGAATGTATAGGAACTTCAAGGCCTTAAATTGAGGCTGACATTCATATTGCAACTTTGTTGGGAGTACTAAGGATAAATTTGTTGCTTAGCTTTCTATTTAAGACGAATACCTTGAGGTAATTTTTTCCCTCTTACTCTAAACAAAAGTATTAATTATTTCCTATTTTAGATTTATTTCTATAATATTTGGCTGAAATTATCTTCACATTGACGTTTATTTTTTTGTTTCAGATTGCACGTAGAGATTATCCTCAGACACGGAACACAAATTAGGGTCATAAGTACTTGATACATCACTTTTGGTATATTTGTGCTAACCTTTATTTTATCATACTGATGCATAACAGTTCCCACAAACTATATTTACTGCTGGAATAACAGTTCTCAAATGGTATGAAAATTGTGTTACATCTATTGATGCATAACAGTTCTACTCCTAGATTATAACAGAAGTATATATAATCCATATAGTTATCTTGGGATTGTTTATTTCAAATGTGGGTGTGGAATATCCCTATAGTATTTTTCAAAGTTCGGTTATCGTTATGCATGAATGGTACTCATATGAATGATATTGCAAATGTGTTGCTACACATTAGTTTTGTCTTCTATAAATACAAATATGGGATGATTTGATGTCAATGAGCATGTAAATGCCTTACTATCTGCTTATAGTTCTAAACCTCATGTTGCTTTCATATGTTTTTTTGTTTTTGTTATAGACTCTGCTTATTTTAAGCTGTAATTGACATACCTTCATGCATTATTTATTTATATGTTTGAATTGGAGTTTAAGTAAACTATGCTCCCAATTGCTCCTTTTATTTTTTGTACAGTACATGTTTCTAGAAATAATCAAATGGATCCTACTACTCGAAACATATGCTGCTGGAAATAATGAAATGGATACTCCCACTGCTCTTACATATGTTATATTTCCATTTTTAAGTTTCTTGAAATGTTCTATGCTCTTTGGTATATATGCTTAATAATATAGTGTCTTTGTGTACACTTAAGTAGGAACGAGTTTACATATTATGCACACTACGCTTTGCTTTATTAGTTACATGTGTTGGAGTTTGGTTGAATATTTAGTGTTTGGATCTTTGAAGTTTGCCAAGGTAAATAAGAGTACATGGTTCAATACATGCAAAGTAATTTCATTTTTCTCCTAGATCTGCGACATTGCAATTTAAATCCTTTCTTTGACTATTCTTTAGCATGTTCATGTGCTTACCACTACAAAACACAAAAGTGTAGTTGAAACTGTCTCAATTCAATTGATTGACCTATTTTTTTATATTTCCATGTGTGTGTATATATCTTAGGACTGAGTTCGAACTGCACGTAAAAGTGAGAAACTGTTGTGTGATTATCTTGGGTTCATTGATATTTTATTATCTCTCCCTCCCAAATTCAGTCCCTATCTTTGTTTTCAATAATTTTTTCTTTTCTAATTATCAATAAAAAGCATTCCTCTAAAGATTCACCATTGGCAACAAATTTCATACAAAGTTAAATATATATTCAAGATGTCTATAATTGTTTAATAAAAAAGAAAGAAATTTTACATTATATAAGGTATTGATCTTATTTAATAGTGTTATTTATTTTCTTTAATCTCATTGCTCTTTTAGTTGTTTTGTTTGAGTCATGCAACTACGAGCTACATTTTTCTGTTTTTATTTCTCTATGACCAAGCATCTATAAATTGTTGTTTGAAAGTTGACCTCGGTTATTCATTTTTAATCTACTCATTGAAACAGGAGACATTGAAGAACTTTTTCTGTTCATTAAACACTGTTCATTTTGAGTGCACTGTACAGATAGATAACTATACTTTTACGTTAATTGAAGGTCTGCAAAAGGTAAATCATGTGGTTTGGAACAGAAATACTGTTTCTTTTGACGAAGGGTCAGTTGCAGCGGCAGCGAAAAGGCTCAATTGCAGAAGGTACTTTCATAGGGTTATGATGACAGCACTTGGTTGTTTCAGACTAAAACGGCAGGTATACTAGAGAGGTTCGACTCATTATGAAATATGAAAATACAAACGCAAATGCAAATAAAAATGTATTCAAACCTCCAAAAAAGTATGCACGGTCATCGCCGTCATACGTAGCACTATAGGCACCCCAAGACTCATACTATGCACCACCATCATCTGCAGCACCCTACCGTGACCCACCACCATCCACAGCATACCCACTACTCTGTCAATTTCATATTTTAATTAATATCTCCCTTGACCTTGCTGTGTTATTTGCAGTACCCTTCTTCAGTATTTGCACCATCCTTCGTCACCTGTTTTTTTCAAATATGCTTTCTTCAAATTTTTTTGAAAATGTCTAATATTCATGATTTGTTTAATGATTAAGATTGTAGTGTCCATTTGTTCGTGTTAGTATTTTTGTTTATCTATGTCTTTCAATTTGTAATCCCCATTGTGTTTTGATTACTAAGATGAATAACAGTTGATTATTAATATACTTAATGCGAGTCTTGATGACATTTTCTTCAACTTACTCTCGGTGTCAGATCATAGAAATGTCCACCACACTTCACCTGCATCCCCAAACACAAAGGCACCTGTTATTTTTCTTTTACCCCTCACTATTTAAACCTTTAAGTATGTTTGTTTGTGTGTATACAACCACATATATTGTTAAGTTTTAACACCAGTTAATGATGAAGTTGTCCAAACCCAAAGGCACCTGTTATTTCTCTTGATGACATTTACTGGTGTTTCCCATAATAGATTCACTTTAAGTAAGTTTTAACACCTGTTATTTCTCTTTTGCCCCTCACTATTCACAAAGGCACCTGTTAATGACAAATTTGTCCAAATTAACCAATTGTAATGATTTAGAATTCTTTCATCTTCATTTAATATGGCTTGAAACACATTGGCTTAAAAACCGTTGGGTTCATCTTCACATTGAAGCATTATTACTACATATTTCTATTCAGTGTTCAGACAAACCATACCCATGCCCGAGGAATGCTGTTAAGAGGTTGCGATCCTATGGAACGACTGCAATAATCAGTCAAAACAATACCTATTCGGCCTGGAGTTCTCCTTTGTCTTGGATTGATCATCATACGTAAGTGGATTGATCCTAATACGCAGGTAACAAAGGTAGCCACCAAACCTATGTTAAAATACATCTTTTATTGCAAGATTCAATCTCCTTTCTCAGTAGCAAACACGATTTTGCGGAGTTTTCGATAGCGAGCACATGAGCAGACATTTCTTTGGCATAACGTCTATTTTGTTTTGTTATATTCGAAACTTCATTATCATATGTTTTCATATTTTATTATATTATTTAAATATTATTCGGGCTATAAAGTTAATATTCATCTCATATAACTTGGTGTTACCATTTTATGTGTTAATAAAACACATCATATGAAAATCATTGGTGTTCGTATTATCAAGGTTGGTATAAATTAGTCTATGGGATTTTCTTATTTAAACAATGAAGGTTGTGTCTATGATCTATAACTGATTTTGGGATTGTGAGTTGCTTATATTTTTATGCCCATTGAGCTTTGTTCTTAAGTAATTAATATACTTCGTTTGTTTCTATCCTCAGTTTGTGTTTGTAAGTATTTGGCGGGCTTTGTGAGTTTTAAAATCTAAGGGCTTATTCTTAGATTTGGGTTTCGAAAACATAGATTTGGGGTTTTTAGTTTCAAAATGGGGGTTTTAAAGCTCAGTATCATATTTTGTTTTCAGCTTTGATTTAGTTTAACCTTTGTGCCTCTATCATCTCAATGGTGTAAAAATATAATAGTTTACGTCTCTACCATCTTTGATTTAGTATAATGTGTAAACGGTTGATTTTCCATTTATATGTTTGATAAATGCATGTATACGATTTTGGTTATTATTTGGTATGAACATATGTTTTTTGTGATGATTTCAGGAATTTAAAGCGACTTTCATCTCCATCTATCTTGAAACACCATCTTGATGATAGCCGTTGCTACCATTGAAAGATAGCTAGCAACTATTCGTTCATCTCTCACAAATTCCCCATACAACCATAATTGGAGTCTCTGAACTAAATAAGGAAAATCTACTTCCATTAATAGATGTCGTTATGTGGTTTATATTTGTAATTTAGTTGGTTGACTAAACTCATTTATGACATTTTGTAGACTAAATTCATACCTTTAACTCAATTCGTGGAAATAACTCCAATCTTTATACATTATTTTGGACGGACTATTATTATTGTTGTTATAGACTATTAGTTTCGTTGTTGGAATATTTCTTAGTTCTTAAACAAGGTGGATAGTCCGTCAAACAAAAGATGTTTTGCTCAATTTTTAAAATTTTTTTACACGTGTTGTAAAAAAACTTTAAACTTATATTTACACGATTCGATGCTTTGCAGATTTATACTTATAATATATAAAATATTTATTATTTACATTATACAAGAATTTATTCCTTTTTTAAATTATCAGCGTGCCTTCAGGCACGGGCATACCCTAGTATATATATATATATATAGGAGCTTGGAACATTTTATAATGGGTGTGGGTTTAATTAAAACTGTTGTTTATTTTCAGAAAGATTTAATTAAAACTTTAAATAAAGAATATAAAGTTTCTGGGAAAAAAATGAATTTTTCAAACTTTCGGGAAGTTCGTTCGATGTGTCGTTCGAATGAGATTTTCGTTCGATGTGTCGTTCGAACGACTTTGACAATGAGTTCCCATATTGGCCACTGGAACTTCGTTCGAAATGTCGTTCGAACGAGATGCCTGTTCGAACGAGATTTCCAACGAGATTTCTAACGAGTTCACACTGGAACTTCGTTAGAAGCCTCATTCGAATGAGATTTTGTTTGAATGAAAATGTCGTTCGAACGAGATTTGTCGGGAACAGTTAAATGATAGTTTTAAGCAGTTTTGACCCACTTTCCCACTTGTTTTTCCCACTAACTTTTTGGCAGATTTCTTAAGTGCGGAAATGAACTTTTCTAACTCAACTTTTCATTCCATTCTAACTTCTAGAGAGAGTTTTTGAGAGTAAAAATTTCCCAAGAAAAGTTCATGATTTTGAGTGGTCATCTTTCAAAGGAAATTCATTTGACACTCTAGTTTACACCCAATTATTTGTTTAATCCAAGTTCCATATATATATATACTTTGCTTGGATTTTTGGCACCGGTTTTCAATATCTACCATTTGAAGAGACGTTTTGGGTTTGCTTCTAAATCCCACAAAGAAGAAGAGGTTTTCGTTGATTTACCCACTTGGAGAAAGCCTCCTATTTCGGGTGAGGGTGACCATATAAAATCCGATCGGTGGATTCTGAGACCGCGGTGGAGCTTTGTGGTTATTCTCTAAGAAGAGGTTGATACCCGAAGACGCGTCGAGGCTTGAGAGGGATTGAGTCGAGTTTTGTAACTCATCTTGCTTGTATTTGTAAATTCCGTACTTAGTGGATTTGAGGCTAGGGCAGTCCGAGTTTTTTCCCGTTGTGGGTTTTTCCTCGTACATCGCAGTGTAGTGGATTAATCGTTTATTTTATCTTTTGCAAAATCACCTAGAACGCATGCTTAGGTAAAAAAATAAAATTGGTTTAATTTAATCACTACTTGTATAATTTGGTGCAAACTAATATTGGGAAACGTTTATGTTAATTTAATTCAAGTCATTTA
The DNA here is from genome assembly GCA_949130495.1 of Sambucus nigra. NCBI lineage: Eukaryota > Viridiplantae > Streptophyta > Magnoliopsida > Dipsacales > Adoxaceae > Sambucus > Sambucus nigra. Next base: position 507,894,881 of record OX422208.1, on the reverse strand, counting down.
ATTTAATTGATAAAATTGGTTTGGCCTAACTTGATAAAATTGAGAAATATGACTTACGAAAATTTTCTAGGACTTGGATTAATTAATATGGTTTAAGCGAAATAAATAAGTGCGTGTGTTTCACTCTTATTTCACGTTGGTTTAATTTTAATTTTGAAGTAAATTAAAATTTGTTATTTTGTTTTAATTTGAACCATCATCTAACTCTTTCGCATATCTCAACAAGGAAATTGATTTGAATGTAAAAGAATTTTAAAATTGGGGGCCTTCGGTCTGTCTTCAATTACACTCCCCCCCCCCCCCTAAACAACGAATTTTGTACTAAAAATGGAATTATATACTTGACTAGAAGATCTATGCATATGTCGAATCCATGTCATCCTCTCTATTCCACGTAGACTCAAACTCATTGGGGTGTCCCCATTGTACTCTAATGAGAGGAATAACCTTCAATCCTAGAATTTACTCTCTCTGGTGAAGAATGATTTTTGTCCACTTTGCGTAGCTCGTATTTGGCTATAGATCAATATCATGGAGGTTGATGTGATAATAGGCTAACTCGTCCCTAAAAAACATCCTCAACATAGACATATAGAAAACATCGTGTACCCAATAAAGATGATTGAGTAGGGACAAATAATACACCAATGATCCCACCTTATCCAGTATCATAACGGGGTCCCAACTACCCCTTGGACCTAAATCTCACAACTCCCATCATCGAGGAGACCTTCAGTAGCACCTTGGCCCCTACCTGAAACTTCAACTTATGCTTCCTCCTATCATCGTAACTATTCTGTCGATCCTGCACAGTCTTCATACACACCCGGATGAGAGCCACCTTCTATGAGTTGTTTAGAATGATGTTTGATCCATACATCCTACTCTCTTATATATCTAACCAATACCTTGGCAAATGGCATCGTCTTACATATAATGCCTCGCAGGGTGACAGTTTAAAATTCTACTGATGAATATTATTGTAGGCAAAACTCCACAAGTGGAAATCACTGATCCTAACTCTCTTTGAAATTCACCACACAAGCATGAATCATAACCTCCAGAATCTAGTTAACCCCCTTAGTTTGACCATCAATCTGAGGGTGAAACACAATGCTCATATTTAGCTGCACTCATATTTCCTCTTGAAAACCCCTCTAGAATCGTGCGATGAAAAAATTGTCCACGTCGAACAGATTATCGAGCATTACCCTTTGAAGATGTATATCATCGTAACAAAAAATTTCGGTTACTACTCTGTGGTGTAGTCTATTCGCACTGGAAGAAAATGAGCTACCTTTATTAATCTATCGAATAAGATTGAAACAAAATTATGGACCCTCGAGGACCTTGGTAATCCCACTATGAAATCAATTTAAATGCTTTCCCACTTCTACACGGGAATGTCTAATGGCTGTAACTTTCTTATCGGTCTCTGCTGCTCCATCTTTATTATTTGACATGTGGAACACCTAGACACAAATCTGGATATGTCCTGCTTTATTACAGTCCACCAATATAATATCCTCATGTCGTGGTCCATTGTGTCCTTTCTAGGATACACCGTGAATCACAAACTATGTGCCTCGATCAAAATTACCCTCCGTAACTCAGGAACTTCTTGCACCATCAATTATTCCTGGTATCTCAATCTCCAACTAATCTGATCGAGTAAAAGAGAACCCTCTGAATAAAAAGAATTGCACCTTCTCCTGACAAAAGGAGTCTAAATCTTGGGCCTCAATAACCCGCAACACAATAGTATGTGTAACGAATACAACTGCCAAAAAATTCCTATAACAACTCCATCGAATGCAAAGTATCCCATTTCTCCGGCCAAAAATTGAGTAACTCATCCCCATACTCTTACCACAAAGCTACTAAAGAAACAGATGATGTATGACTCAAATCATCTCCTACCACATTTATCTTACATGGATGATACCTTACCAAACTCCAACCATCCCCTTTGTCTCATGTTCAATTCCCACTAATTGAATAGGTACTAAAGACTCCCGTGATCATAAAATGTTGTAAGCCACTCCCCCAACAAGTAGTGTCTCCGTATATGAAAATCAAAGACTACCATCTCCAACTCCAAATCATGGGTGGGGTAGTTTCCCTCGCGAGTCTTAAGCTTATGAGAAGCATAATCGATGGGTCTATCCTCCTAGATAAATACTCCTCCTAACCCCTAAAGTTAGGCATTCATGTAAAATGTGTACTCCACTCCTCCCCATGGTAAAGCAAGAATGGGTGCAATATTTAGTCTCTTCTCGAGCTCCTCAAATTCTCTCTGACAATCAACGCTCCAAACAAATGTCACCCCCTATGGGTGAAGTGAATCAGTGTCATGTATATCATTGAGAACCCCTAAATAATCCTCATATAGTAACAACTTAAGTCCAAGAAACTACTAACCTCCATAGGGTTCATGGGTTCTCTCCAATCCATACATGTAGGTACTTTTCTAGGACTACTGAAATTCGAGCCTCAAATATAATGTGACGCAAGAACTGGACTTCTGCCAGTATTTACACACTCGGAGGACTCATCATACAACTTGTGTTTCCATACTGTGTGTAAAAGAAAACTTTGGTTTTGTGCATTCTCCTTCTTCAACTAAGAATATGCCAAGATGTTTTCAATAAACACTATAATGAATTGGTCCAGAAATAGGCGAAACACTATATTCACTAAGTATATAAACACCATTGGCATGTTGTTCACTCAAATCGAATAACACTTAACATATACGATCCATAACTTGTCAAAAAATATGTCTTCGGAATATCATCCTCTCGAATGCACAAGTGATGATGCCCCGAGTGCAAGTAAATCTTAGAAAAAAATGATGTTCTCCTCAACTGATCAAATAGATAATCGATAAATGGCAATGAATACTTGTTTCATATCATGACCTTCTTTTACTACCAATAATTTACACAAAATAGAAGCGAACCATCCTTCTTCTTCATCAACAATATTGGACATCCCTACGTAGATATGCTCCTCCGTATAAAATCTACGGTAAATAACTTCTAATTATGCTAATGAAACTCTTAGATATTTATTGGAGATATATATTACGGTTCCATCACAATGGTCCTGGTGCCCAGTGCCAAACAAATAACAAAGTATCTCTCTCGTGTTGGAGGTAACCTCAGTACCTCATCAAGCAAGCCACTAAACTGCTGGACCACTAGTATCGACTCTAAGGATATGGTTAACTCCTCAGATGGACCTCACATAAATGTAATATAATGGGTGATAGACCCTTCCTCAAGCCTAGGCATGGCTATAAGAAACATTTCCTTCCGGGGAATGGCAAATATGATTATCATCTCGCTGCAGTAGATCTGTGTGTGGTGATGTGGTAACTAATGCATAACCAAAATCCATCCATAACATGACTTCTTAAGTCAATAGGGTTGATCAAAATGAGATTAGAATTCCAATTTTAGAACTATTGAAAAATTCATAACCTAGATAGAGAGTTGATATCATATCGGAATGTTCCTAGTAGTTTATCCCAAACTACATGAATTTGTAAAATGGTTCAAGAACTGTGATATTTAAACATACGATTGTGATCGGTACATACAATGAATGTATTAAACAAGACCACCCATGATATTTGAATCTAAGGGCTATTATGATTAGACTGTAAATCTCAAACCATTTGTAAAGGGTGCATGAATTCTTAATCTCGGGAATTATTAGGATTAAAATGCTTAAATTATTGTTACTTTGACTGCTATAGGTGAGATTAAATCTCGGATTGAATCAAATGATCTCTAAATATTGGGTGATAATTATGAAAGTGGGTATGAAATCATAATTCATAGGAATTCACGTCCGGGGATACCTTGGATTGTGATACCCTTTTGATAGACTTATAATATTTATTTCCATAAGTAAACCTGGTAAGTGGATTATTCATAATGAAATGGAGTAGCTAAATAAGTTAATTATGATAATTAAGGAATTTATTAGATGTTGGTTAAAGTCAATTAGCAAAAAAATTATTTGACTTAAAGGGTAACAAAATCTTAATGCGGGGAATCATATTATGTACCATAATCAACTTTGCAAATAAGACCTCGTTATATTCAAGACATTCCTGAGATAATTAAATTGGAGTGTAGTCATAATTATTTAGTGAAAATAATTATGATTAAATAAATAATGAAAATAAATTGTCCTATAAGTAATTTTGGATTTTTGAATATTTATTTGGAGCTAATACCCAAGTAATTAGGCTCATACTCTTAAGAAGACTAATTTATCCCAAGACCAACTTTTGTACTTGTATATAAAGGTGTGGATATGGGGTTTAATAATAATTAATCACTAATAGGGTTTAAGAGGGTTGAGAAAAAAATACTATTCATGTTTGTATGAAGAGGGCTAGAGATATACCACCATATCTTAGTAATAAGTAAATGTTGTCATCTCAAAATGTATTGTGCTCTAAACCCTAGGTTTGTTCTTCAAACCTAGTTTTTGGGTTTACCTATTTCTAGTGTTTTATTTATCGATGATACATGGGTAATTTTTTTTATTCCACGCATTTCGATCCCCAACACTTGGTATCATAATCTTTAGTTTAGATTAATCATCCATTAAAAAGGTCTATGTTGTCCAAATAAGAAAACCCTAGTTTTCCATGTTATGGGATGGTGTATATTTGTTTATGCTTCCATACTAACATTCTTTTAAATAGAATCTTTGTTGATAACCCTTCCATCATGGTCTCGCATTATTTATGTGTGAATGGATCCTACAGTGGTTTATCCATAACAATTTTGTGCTTCTTGAATCGATATGGTTGTAATAATTGAGTTTTATAATTATTTTATTATCGAAGTATTTGTAGGAAATTTTGAGGGGTTATAATGTTGATATAAACTTAAAATCATAAACATGCATGGGGCTAAGTGTTTGGTGATGTTTGATAGACTTTCATGAAACTTTGGGGGAGTTATGGCGAATTTTGAATGAAAAATATGAGAGGAAAACAAAGTTGTTAGACATAGGGCTTTCGGATCGATCCCAAAGAAAGATCGGATCAATCCATATTTGGGTCTTGATTGATTCAGATGGGCGTAAAAGAAATGGTAGTTTGTCTTTCTTGGGTGTTTTACGGTGGCTTCTCGTGATTGTTCTTCCTCATCTCACTTCTATAACTAGGAGGATCAGTTTCCAATGACTAACACCCTCAAGAACTTTTGTTTGTGATAAAGTCTACTTCAAGTTGGACTCTAAGACAAAGGGAAGTCTTCTATAATAACGACTCTTCATCTTTAAGAGTTTTACTTCAATAAGAATTTTAGGCCATGATGGAATGGGCATTTATATCTTTTCAATATTTTCAGTATTTATTTATTCAATATGACTGTATCATTATTTTATTATGTTTCATAATTCGTGTGTTAATTAATTAGATAAGTGGAACATCCATTTTTATGGACAACATGAATTATTACTTTTAAACGAGCCTAGATCACTGATTTTCTTTGTGAATTTATGTTTAATTTATTATTTGCTAAACCGAATTAAATAAGGGTAATTAAGTTTAAAGGTGTGAATTAAATTGAGATCTCTAGGTATTATTTAATTTTAGAAAATTAAAATTATTATTTTATTTTAAGAAAAATAAAATTATGAAATCAAGATACTTCATTCATGAAAAAATGCCACTTAAGACGTTTAATACAAAGTTAAACTATTAAAAAGGCTCTGAACTGTTTGTTGAAGAAACTCTTTTAATCAAAACAAAACTTAATACAAGATGTGTTTAAAAACTTATCAAAATAGTTGGAATGAGTGTGAATGAGTTATTTCAGATCTAGAGTTAACCAGTTTTGAAAAACAAAACTTAAACTATTAAATCAGCACAACCAAGTAGAAAGTCATGAGAATAGGAGGAAGAACACGAGTAGTTTTTAACGTGGTAAAACCCAACCTAATTAGGGAAACATCCACGGTGACCTCTACGTCATAAAATGAAAATCCACTCAAATCAAAGAAGCAAATTCCAAGATATTTAACAATCAAACCAAACAAGCACATGTAAACTAGGTTCAGAATCCTTAACAACTCCTTTGGATTATATTTGACTTCTCTGAAGGTTGTTGTTGTCGATTTTCTCTCGATCTTTCGCAACTTTACTTGATTCCAGTCTTTACGTCGACTCAAACAAGTTTAGGATCATATAACCAACACTTTGAGTATGGTAGAGTGAAAGTGTTGTGGGGATGTGCTCTCCTAACATATGGATGAAACACACTCACATTTAATACATATAAGATGACTTAATCAAATTAGAGAGTCACTAAACATGCATGTTTTTCTAAAATCAGTTTAGTCAAACCAAAATCATACTTTAAACCTTTCAATTTACCCGTAGATAAATAATGAATCTTGTTGTGAAATATCCAAGATCCTAACACTTTCGGGTTTTGAAAATATTATCAATAAAGTTTAAATCCCAATGAAGATCTCAAAACTAGGTCTTAGCTTGATGATTTTAGTAAAATGAAATCAGAAGAAATATTGTTGGTATAGGGTTTAAAAATATGATATCAGTTTAAAATAACCAACAAATATGATTTCTCAAAATAAGAAATCAAAACAGAAATCTATCTACGTGATTTGTATATCTAAGATGAGATTTCAGGTTTCTATGTAGAGAAACTAATAACCTCTACTAACGTGACTAAGTTGGAACAATGATCAAGAACAAGAGAGTAATATTTCTCAAACTACGATCTATGCACTCAACACTCAAGGTTTGTAAAGCTCAGAAAAGTGTCTATGAGTTTTGGATTTGACGAAGTTGGATTAGGGTTTCAACTATCTCTCTTCTATTTTCTCTATCTTCTCTCTCTTCTCTTTTTTTTTCTCTTAAAAGAGGATATATCCAAAGTCTTAAAATGCCTCACAGATGGCATCTATTTATACTAGGCATCGAAGCATCTCGCACCAGGGTTTGAAATCAAAGGCTGAGATTAACAATATTTAAAGCGATTGAGATCTAATGGCTCACAGTTGGTGGTGGAAAAGGACTACTCTGATTGGTTAAAAAACATTTCACTTGGATGAAGTCTAAGACAAGCAGATCGCAGATAAAAACAATCCAATGGTTAGAAATTGTTTTTAAGTTTGTGAGGGCAAAGAAACACAAATGTACCCGCCAAGTGTGCAACATGTGTATGCTCTGGATTTAATATCACACGCGTGTTTTTGGTTCACCAAAATATCTCATTTCCCACCACAATATTTTCTGCCGCTTTTGGATTCTACCCAAAATTGTTTTAAGGACATGTTTTAATTACAAAACAGTCCAAAAACTTTACAAAGTTCAAATTTTAAAATCCAAAAATATTTTAAAATTATTAGAAAATTCTTAATAAATCCCAAAAAATATTTATAATTCATATTAGGGGATTTAACTCATAGTAGGTCATAATGAGAATGAAATGCAACATGTATACCGTCCTAGTGTGTGGTGTATGTGAGATACAATCAAGAACTTGTAGAGGAATATCAAAGTTGGTGAGAGAGTTCTGAGGCTTTTTGGTTTAACTAGGGATGGATACAAGTTTCTCACTATTTCTAAACTAGATCAGATCCTATATATGCAAACTAAAATGAGTCAAAGATATAGGGTGCTTGAATCTCCCCCTTTGTAACTATGAGATAAAATCTCCTTTGAGTCAACAAGAACTCATAGGGATACCAAAAAGAAATAAGCGAATCCTATTCCAATAAAAATCTATCTACCCAATCTCCTAGAAATAAAAATTACATAACTCAACTATGTAAAAACCATTACCCTATCAAAATCTGATGCAATAAGGAGGTACTGAAATCTGCACAAAGATAACTAAGATCAAGTTCAGTAGATAAGAATTTTCAAAAGTGTCCAAGGGGACTCAAAATTTCTCCCCCATTTTGTCTCAAGTGGACAAGGGGAAGCAAGAATAAAATAAGAGAGTTTTAAGCATGTAGGTATACAAATTATTCATCTAAAACCATGCCAATAGATTCACGTAGAGATTCAAAACGCTTAAAGTCAAAAGGTTTGTAAAAAAATCAGCCAATTGTTGATTATTAGGAAGGTAATTAATAGCTAGTTCTTTTGATTCAACTAATTCTCGTATGAAGTGATATCGAATTTTAATGTGTTTAATGCGAGAATGTTGAACTGGGTTCTTAGAGATGTTGATCACACTCTCGTTATCGCAATAGAAATCGAGTTTTTATTCATTTATACCATAATCTCTCAGAATTAGTTGCAGCATAATAACTGGGCAAAACAACTTCCAGCTGTAATATATTAAGATTCTATAGTGGATAAAGAGGTGCAGTTTTGTTTTTTACTGTTCCAACTAACCAAATTATTACCGATGTACTAACATGCGCCTGATGTACTTTTAATATCATCAGAACACCCAGCCTAGTCATCATCATTGTAACGAACTATAGTTCTCGATGTGTCATTAGTGTACCATAACCCTAAATTATGAGTGTCTTTTATGTATTTAATTATTCTTTTTACACATAACAGATGTCTCTCTTTGGGATTCACACACACACACACACACAACAAACATGATATCTAGGCGCGAGGTAGTTAGGTAGAGAAAACTTAATATCATACTACAGTATAAGGTAGAGTCAATGGATTTATCATTTTTATCTTTGGAAAGTTTCACCGAGGTACTCATAGGCGTTTTAGCTTCCTTAGCAATATCTAAGCCAAAATTTTATACATTCATATTTAGATTGCAAAACAAATAAACCTTCTAAGTTTTTTTTTAACTTGAAGACCTAAGAAAAATTATAACTCCCCCATAAGCGACATTTTGAATTCTCTGTGCATAATGTTTGAGAAAGGCTTGGCTTCTGAAGGGGAAGTGGATCCAAAAATGATATCCTCAACATATACTTGAACAATAGTAATGTTGTTGTCAAAATGTTTGAAAAATAAGGTTTTGTCATTTCCTCCTCTCCTAAATCCATTATCTAAAAGAAAGGTGGATAGACACTCATACCAAGCTCTATGAGCTTGTTTTAACCCATACGGAGTTATTTTAAGGCGATAAACATGATTTGGGTCACTGAACCCTTTGGGTTGTTCTACATAGGTCTCCTCAGTTAGGATACCATTTAAAAAGGTGGACTTTACATCCATTTGGTAAAGTGCTAAATGTAAATGGCAATCTATAGCAAAAAGTAAACGAACAGATTCGAGTCGAGTAACAGAAGCAAATGTTTCCTCAAAAATCTATTCCTTCAATCTAAGAGTAGCCCTGGGCAACTAATCTAGCTTTATGTCTAATAATCATCACAGACTCATGAGTCTTGTTTTTAAAAATCCAACATGTGCCAATAACCCTTTTATTTTTAGGTCTAGGTACAAGATACCAAACATCATGGATGAAAAATTGAATAAGTTCTTCTTGCATAGAAGGAATCTACACTGGGTCATTCAAGGATTCATTAACATTTTTGGGCTCAATAAGAGACACAAAACATGCAAAATCAGCAATGTTACGAAGTTGAGATCTTGTACAAACAGGTTCTATATGATTAACAACAACGTTATCTATGGGATGGTCTTTACAAACCCAGTTAGGTACTTCAGGGCTCTCGTTTAGTAAAGACTCAGTTATTTCAGGAGAGTCATAATTTAAAAAGCTTTCAGACTCTTATATTATAGTTGGTCTAGTAGTTTTACTTTCTACAGAATTATTATTCACAATCACATTAATGGATTCCATCATGGTCTTCGTACGGAAGTTGTAAATATGGTAGGCTCTACTTTCAGTTGAAAATCCTAGAAATATATCTTTATCTCCTCTTGTTTCAAACTTAGAGAAATGTTATCTATCTTTACAAACATAGCATGTACTGCAAATGTCCTAAGATATTTAGGATTTGGCTTCTTTCCATACCCAAGTTCATGGGGGGTCTATTTAGAATTCTTCCTAAGGTAGACTCTATTGATAGTGTGACATGAAGTATGAACTGACTCATCCCAAAAGTATTTAGGTAAGTCTTTGGCATGTATTAAAACTCTTGCCATTTCCAGAATAATACTATTTATACGCTCGGATATCCTATTTTGTTGGGGTGTCTTGGGAGAACTAAACTCGTGTTTCTAACAATTATAGTCATAACATTCATTGACACCTGAATCTATGAATTTTCCTCCTTTATCACTCCGGATTCCATCTACTTAGGAGTCCTTTTCATTTTCTATATGAAGTAAGATTTTTAACAACGCTCTAAAAGTTTCAGACTTCTGTTTTAGAAAGGCAACCCAAGTGAATCTCGTGTAGTCGTCAACCATAACTAGAATATAACTATTGCCACAAAGACTAATAATATGAGAAGGACCCATTAGGTCCATATGGATGATTCTAAAGGTTTAGAGGAAAAAATATCTTTAACCCTTTTGTGATATGCCTTAACTATTTTTCCTTCTTGACAAGGACCAAAGACTAAGTTCGAAATGGGTTTTATTTTAGGAATACCTCTAACAATTTCGTGAGAGGACAATTTACTAAGACTGTCATAATTTATGTGACCCATTAAGTTATGCCATAATTCATTGTCATCCATTATGTCAATGTTACAGACCTTTGTACAAGGATTAACTTTGTAACAGTTATCTGGAGTACGGCATCCTGTAATTATGCACTCACCATTTTCATTTAAAAATTTTCAATTGTTCTTCGAAAAGGTGATAGTATGACTGGAGTCACAAAATTGTGAAATACTTACTATATTAGCCTTAAGACCTTTTACTAATAAAACATATTCAAGAACAAGTAATCCTTCTTCTTAGAGTGTTCCTTTGCCTATGATTTGTGCTGACACACCATCTGCAAACAAGACTTTGCCTCCGGAGAAGTTAGTTTTGTTTGAGAGTTTGGATTCATCCCTGGTCCTATGCTTAGAACATCCAGAGTCTAAGTACCATCCAAACGTGGTGTGTTCAGCTTTGAGAGCGGTGATCACTATGTTACATTTCATCTGGGGTACTAGATCATCATTTCTTACCTAAATAGCTCTAGTTCTCAATTTGCGCTTATTAGCTCGTATTTGATAAAACTTACGAGATTCATCTTTTTGTCTTTACAAATTTTGCGCAATTTATTTTTTTATAAACAGTTTGGGCATTTGGTCGAGAACTCTAGGATTATTTCTTGACGATTGTCTTTTAGTATTAGATCTTATTTTTCTCTTTCTATAGTTAGAGTTTCTATCTGGTGGTTTTGGAAGGACATAATGTTACAGCTTGTCCTAGAATAGTTAAAGTTATGATAGGTAAAGGAGGGATAAGTATTTTAGTATAGGCGTTTGGAATAGCAACCATCTAAGGAATGTCCGTACACATCACAATATGAACAATAAAGATTGCTCGTAGCTGTTAAGTCTTTCTGAAAGTGGTTGAACATAGGTTTACCTAAGTTATGACTTTTGGCATTAGTTTTAGAGGGAACAGTTTGAAATGAGTTCTCACTCTTTCGAATAGGATCATAAATGTACTTACCTTTAAGTTGAACATTATGCTCAGAGGTAATTATCACATCAAAGTTTAACTGCTGCTTATTTTTATCAAAATCATTTTTCAAAGATTGAAAGTCAGGACAAATTTCCATAGATCTTTTCCCACCAGTAATAAACTTTATGGTTTCAAAATCTTTAGTTTGTTTAATATTTTGGGTGCAAAAGCCTATCCAGGATCTATCATCAGAATTAATATTTCTATCAGTAACACAATCCTCAAAACAATTAGAATTGCTTTTAAATTTTGAGAAATTTTTGAAGTCTGTTGATGCCTTTTCTTTTGTTTGTTCCACTTATAATAATGATCCTTTATACTTCTTTTCCAAAACATTATTGGATCCAGTCAAGTCTTTTAATTTTTGTTCAAAAGCTTTTATTTCCTCATCATGAGTTAAACTTTGAGACGTATAGGCTTCATCATTTTGTTTAACTATTTGGTTTAAGGACTCTAATTTCTTGGTAAGATCTTTGACAAGTTTCTCTAATCTACCGCTTTTCTTGAGAGTTTTAGTGTAAAGTGTGTGAATGTCAGGAAGATCCTCATTATCTGAGTCACTAAGTGAACTGTGTGCTGTGTCCCCTATCGATTCAATTTTAGGACTCAAATACCCATTGGCATCAATGATAAGACGATCATTTTGACTCACACGCATAATTTTCAGTACTACAATCATTCTCAAGTAGTAAGGCAGACATATCAATAGAAGCAACATCAGTCATGGTATGATCAATTTCCTCATCATCATTGTAGATTATCTTAGCAAAGAATGATATGCAAGGGTCATAAGCCGCGTCGTCCTACCTATTTAAAGTTTGAGAATAGGTCGAGGGTGTTGCGCCCTCGATGCCTCTAATCATTGTCTTTACCCGATAGAACTCGTACCCGGGCTCCAGCTATCCTGAGGGAAACTTCGGAGGGAACCAACTACTAGACGGTTCGATTAGTATTTTTCCCCTATACCTAAGTCAGACGAACGATTTGCACGTCAATATCACTGCGGGCCTCCACCAGAGTCGAGCAGTCCACCGACAGCCGACATGTTCGGGACTGGGATCCCCGTGCCCAGCCCTCAGAGCCAATCCTTTTCCCGAGGTTACAGATCCATTTTGCCGACTTCCCTTACCTACATTGTTCCATCGACCAGAGGCTGTTCACCTTGGAGACCAGATGCGGTTATGAGTATGACCAGGCGTGGGAGGCACTCGGTCCTCCGGATTTTCAAGGGCCACCGGGGGCGCATCGAACACCATGCGACATGTGGTGCTCTTCCAGCCACTGGACCCTACCTTCGGCTGAGCCGTTTCCAGGGTGGACAGGCTGTTAAATAGAAAATATAACTCTTCCCGAGGCCCCCGTCGGCGTCTCCGAACTCCCAAACGTTGTCGTCAGCTGCCACGTCCTGGTTCAGGAATTTTAACCCGATTCCCTTTCGAAGCTCGCGCGAAACGTGCTATCTGACGGGCTTCCCCCATCTCTTAGGATCGACTAACCCATGTGCAAGTGCCGTTCACATGGAACCTTTCCCCTCTTCAGCCTTCAAAGTTCTCATTTGAATATTTTCTACTACCACCAAGATCCGCACCGACGTCCGCTCCGCCCAGGCTCGCGCCTAAGGTTTTGCAACGACCGCTGTGCCCTCCTACTCATCGAGGCCTGGCACTTGCCCCGATGACCGGGTATAGGTCGCGCGCTTAAGAGCCATCCATTTTTGGGCAAGGGTCATGAGATTTGGATGACTCGTGTTCTTCAGTTTCAGAGTCACTTGAGTCATTTTAAGTCTTGCATAGTTGAGGCCTATTATTTTTGGGGTGTTTGTGCAAGTTAACCCTACAGTCACTAGCCATGTGTCCTAATTTTCAACATCTATAAAATTCTACATTTTTAAGGTCTTTATTAGGTCTCTTGTGGTCATCAATCTTTTGTTTGTTAGGTCTTATCTCATGAGGTCTGTTATTAGAAGTGTTGGAATAATTAGGTTTCCCTTATCTAGAAGCAACTTTGGTTTAAAAGTTTATAATTTTTTTGAATTGCTTATACATGAGAGTAATATAATTATCCAAGTTATCCAAGTCACAGTCCTCATCAGAGTCAAGGTCAAGGTCAGGTTTGATCAACTTAGATGAAAGAACAAAATTAGAATTACCATACTTTTTACTGGTCTGGATTAATTGTTTCTTGAATTCTAGTTCCATTTCAACAGTTCTTAATTTACTAATGAGGAGTTCTAGAGTAAGGTTTTGATCATCAATTTCCTCAATAACATATCTTTTGTTATCAAACTTCTGTGGAAGTGATCTTAGAATTTTTTAAACAATTTCTTTTCTATCATAGGTTATACCATTTGCATGTAATTTAGTCACAAATGTAAGTTAACCTAATGTATAAATCATCAAAGGTTTCAGTCTCAGACATGACAAGAGACTTATAATGTTGAATAAGCATTTGAGTTTTAGCAGCTTTAACTCTCATATCACCCTAATGAGCAGTTACAAGAATATCCCATGCTTCCTTAGAAAAATGCCAAGCTCTGATACCAATTAAAAAAATGCCACTTAAGACGTTTAATACAAAGTTAAACTATTAAAATGGCTTCGAACTTTTTGTTGAAGAAACTCTTTTAATCAAAATAAAACTTAACAAAATATGTGTTTAAAACTTATCAAAATAATTTGAATGAGTGTGAATGACTTATTTCAGATCTAGAGTTAACCAGTTTCGAAAAACAAAGCTTAAACTATTAAATCAGCATAGCCAATAAGAAAGTGATGAGAGTATGAGGAAGAACACGAGTAGTTTTTAACGTGGAAAACCCCCCACCCAATTGGGGAAACATCCACGGTGACCTCTACGTCACAAAATGAAAATCCACTAAAATCAAAGTAACAAATTCAAGATATTTAACAATCAAACCAAACAAAAACACCTAAACTAAGTCCATAATCATTACCAAATCCTCTAGATTAGATCTGACTTCTCTGAAGGTTGTTGTTTTTATATTCTCTTGAGCTTTCTTAACTTTACATGACTCCATTCTTTACTTTTTCTCAAACAAGTTCAAGATCCGATAACCAACACTTTAAGTATGGTAGAGTGAAAGTGTAGTGGTGATGTGATCTTCTAACATATGTATGCAACACACTCACAGTTAATACAGACAAGATGACTTAATCAAATAACAAAATCACTAAACATGCAAGGTTTTATAAAACCAGCTTAGTGAAACTGAAATCGGACTTTAAACCTTTCAATTTATCCCTAGATCAAGAGGCAATCTTCTTGTGAAATATCCAATATCCTAACACTTTTGGGTTTGGAAAATATTATCAAGAAAGTGCAAACACCAATCAAGATCTCAAAACTAGGTCTTAGCCTGATGATTCGAGTGGTCTGAAATCAGAAGAAATATTTTTGGTATAGGGTTTAAATACATGAAATCATTTTAAAATAACCAGCAATATATGATTACTTGAAATAAGAAATCAAAACAAAAATCTATCTACATGATTTGTGTCACTAAGATGAGATCTCAGGTTTCTGTGTGGAGAAACTAAGAACCTCTACTAACGTGACTACGTTGGAATAATGATCAAGAACAAGAGAGGAATATTTCTCAAACTATGATCTAAACACTCAACACTCACGGTTTGTAAATCTCATAAAAGTATTTCTGAGTTTTGGATCTGACGAAGTTGGGTTAGGGTTTCAACTCTCTCTTTTATCTTTTCTCTATCTTCTCTCTTTTTTTCTCTCAAACGAGGAAATAGACAAAGTCTTCAAATGACTCACTGTGGACATCCCCGATCCTCGCGACGGGAGAGGATCCCTTTGGTCCCCCGCATCCCTCTTTGGAGAGCTTCGACCGGCGTCATTGATAAGGTGAAAAATATAGAGAGATGGAGTGTGAGTATATTTTACTCAAAATAGACAAAAGAAAAGGGAGCCATCCCGACGGACCGCATCCAAAGACATACTAATACATACGAAACCAAAATGATTCGAAAAAGGGTTCGTAGGCGAAGTTACGAAATGGGAAGGTGTTAGGAACCCATTCCGCCCTTATGGTCTCTCATGGGTTATTTCTATTTTCATTTATTTCCCTGTGATATGTGTGCATGTGTATACGTAGTGGAGATAGGAATCATCGACTTGTATCATGGAAGATATAAAGAGAGTCATCTGTAGGAATTTTCCTAATAATAATATTAGAAAATAGGATTTGCGCGATTATCCTCGCATTGATCGTTATAGCAGAATGATAACGCACATGGAATAAAACACCACTAAGAACAAATATATATATATATATATATATATAATTTAAAAGAATAGAGTTTAAAGAATATAGAGAAAATAAAAAATGAGAGAAAAGTAGGAATAGGACTCGAGTCACAGGTTTTACCCCGAGACGCCTACGTAGCCTATAAAGGCATCAAAGTCTACGTAGTTCGTATGCAAAATGATGGGTGGGATTTATCCCATAAATTGAATCGTGGACTTCTCTTATATATGTGTGTGTGTGTGTGTGTGTGTGTGTGTGTGTGTGTGTAAAAAAGTGTTTTAGTTGTGAGAAAAGTGCAAGAAAAGTGTGAGAATTCCCGTTTGGAATTTATGAGCAAATCCTCTTTTTCTTGTTTTTTGGGATTTGATTATACGAAAATAAGATATGTGCAATAATACTAGATAAAAAGTATATTAAGATATGTGAGATGAGAGAATAAAAGTGCTAAGTAATAAAATAAGCTAATGCAAATTTAGGGGAATTTAAAGAGAGAGTTGAAAGAGTTGGACCTTGTTGGAGATCTTGAGCTTGATCTTGGATGTTGGAGAGCAGCCCTGGAACTTGGATGATGATGTAGGGTACTTATTTCACCAAGCTTGATGAAAAAGGTGATGAGAACTGAAGGTTGGAAACGAATTTGCATATAGAAATCATGCTAGCTTCGAGAGGGGTTTTCTGAGCTTGTTGAGAGTATTGGATCTCTGATTTTTGTCCTCTTGGAATGAGGTTAGGCCCTACTTTTTATAGGCCTAGGGCATTACCGACCGGCATAGACCCGTTCCACCAATCGGTAGGTGTGTTTAGGCACACTGCCGAAAATCGTGCATGGGTTGAACAGTTGGAAAGGTAATTCAGAGACCTTTGAAAGTTTTTTGGAATACTTCCGGGTTAGGGTGTTGACTTTGGGTAAAATGTGGCTCAGAAGCGTTCGTCGGACCTTTAGACGGGGAATTTTCAGATGAAAACGGATCATTCGTCCGCATGGTAAGTTAGAATTGCGCACGGGGCGGATCATTGGAAAGGTGAGGAGGTGTACTTCGACATTGCAAAGAGTGTGACCCGGTTCGGGGAGTTGAATTTGGTCAACTGTGGTGTGGAAGCATTCGGTGATCTTTCAAAGTAAAATGAATCGTTCGTTCGCACTGTAAGTCCGAATTGCGCACCGGACGGACCATTGGAAAAGGGATTCAGTGACATTTGAAGATTCTTTCAGTCTCGATCGAGATAAAGAGTTAAATTTGGTCAAACAGAGCCTAGGACCATCCGTATCCTCCTAATCGAGTTTCAGGGGAAAATGGGTCATTCGTCCGCACCGTAAGTCAGAATTATGCACGGGATGGACCGTTGGAAAGGGGATTCAGTGCCCTTCAAAGATTCATTCAATCTCGTTCGAGATAAAGAGTTTGACTTTTGGTCAAATGGAGTCTGGGAGTGCTCGATGGCCTTTATGTCAATACTGGGGGTATGACTTGGGTTTGCAATAATGAAGGGAGGTTCTAGGAACCTAAGGAGAGGTTAGAAGATGTATAAGAATGGGGCATCTACAGAGCCCCTTGACGGGTGAGTTTATAACAAACGATAGCCGTCGAATATATACCATTTGATGCCTTTAAAAGAGGATGACCGGAGGGTCGAGGTCGATTCTGAGGACCTAAGGATGAAGATGACCGATTCTGCGGGTTGGAGCCAATTATGAAGGATTGGAGATGAGGGTGACCGATTATGCGGGTCGAAGCCAATTCTGCGGGCTTAGGTTGTGATGAACAATTCTGCGGGCTTAGGTTGTGATGACCAATTCTGCGAGCTTAAGGTGAGATGAACAATTTTATGGGTCGAAGCTAGTGATGCGGGTTTAAGGTGGCATGAACAATTCTGCGGGTCGAAGCTAATTCAATGGGATTAAGGTGAGATGACCCATTCTACGGGTCGAAGCCAATTCTGCGGGCTTAAGGTGAGATGACCAATTATGTGGGTCGAAGCCAATTCTGCAGGCTTAAGGTGAGATGACCAATTCTGTGAGTCAAAGCCAATTCTGCAGGCTTAAGTTTGAAATGATGAATTACGCGGGTCGAAGTTAATTCTACAGGTTTAAGGTAAGATGACCAATTTTGCGGGTTGAAGACAATTCTGAGTGCTTAAGGTGAGATGACCAATTCTGAGGGTCATTCTGCGAGCTTGAGTTGAGATGACCAATTCTGCGGGTCGAAGCCAATTCTGTGGGCTTAAGTTTAGATGACCAATTCTGCTGGTCAAAGCCAATTTTGCGAGCTTAAGGTGGGATGACCAATTCTGCGGGTCAAAGCCAATTCTGCGGGTTTAAGGTGAGATGACCAATTATGCGGGTCGAAGCCAATTGTATGGGGTTAAGTTTGAAATGACCAGTTCTACGGGTCGAAGCCAATTATGCGCGCTTCCGGTGAGGTGACCAATTCTGCGCGTCGAAGCCAATTTTGTGGGCTTAAGGTGAGATGACTAATTCTACAGATCAAAGCCAATTCTGTGGGCTTAAGTTGAGATGTCCAATTCTACGGGTGGAAGAAAATTCTGCGGGGTTAAGTTGAGATGACCAATTCTGCGGGTCGAAGCCAGTTCTGTGGGCTTAAGTTGAGGTGACCAATTCTGCGGGTCGAAACCAATTCTACGGACTTAAGGTGATATGACCAATTCTGCGGGTTGAAGCCAATTCTGAGGGCTTAAACGCGCATGTTGGCGGTGGTCTTAAAAGAAAGATTTAGGTCAATTTCGAGGACCTACAGCAACGATGGGGGTGACCAATTCTGCGGGTCAAAGCTAATTCTGAGGGCTGACGTTGTGATGACCGATTCTGCGAGTCGAAGCTAATTATGCGGGCTTAAGGTGAGATGAACATATTTGCGGGTCGAAGCCAATGCTGCGGGCTTAAGGTGACATGAACAATTCTGCGGGTCGAAGCCAAATCTGCGAGCTTAAGGTGTGATGACCAATTCTCCGGGTCAAAGCTAATTCTGCAGGCTTAAGTTAAGGTGACCAATTCTGTGGCCTTAAGGTGAGGTGACCCATTCTGCGGGTCGAAGAAAATTCTGCGGGCTTAAGGTGAGATGAATAATTCTATAGATCGAAGCCAATTCTGCAAGCTTAAGATGAGATGACAAATTATGCGGGTCGAAGACAATTCTGCGGGCCTAAAGTAAGATCACCAATTCTACGGGTCAAAGCCAATTCTGCGGTTTTAAGGTGAGATGACCGATTCTGCGGGTCAAAGTTAATTTTGCGGGCTTGAGTTGAGATGACCAATTTTGCAGGTCGAAGCCAGTTCTATAGGTTTAAGTTGAGATGACCAATTCTGTTGGTCGAAGCCAATTTTGGGGGCTTAAGGTGGGATGAATAATTCTTCGGGTCGAAGCCAATTCTTTGGGCTTAAGGTGAAATAACCAATTATGTGGCTCAAAGCCAATTCAGCGGTCTTAAGTTTGAAATGACAAGTTCTGTGGGTCAAAGCCAATTCTGCGGGCTTAAGGTGAGCTGCCCATTTTTACGGGTCAAAGCCAATGCTGCGGGCTTAAGGTGACATGACCAATTCTACGGGTCGAAGCCAATTCTGCGGGTCGAAGAAAATTCTGTAGGCTTAAGTTGAGGTGACCAATTCTGTGGGCTTAATGCGAGGTGACCAATTCTGCGGGCTTAAGGTGAGATCACAAATTCTGCAGGTCGAAGCCAATTCTATGGTCTTAAGGTGAGATGACCAATTCGATGGGTGGAAGCCAGTTCCTCAGGCTTTAGGTGAGATGACCAATTCAGCGGGTCGAAGCCTATTCGACGGGCTGAAGTTTGAAATGACCAATTATGCGGGCTTAAGGTAAGATGACTAATTTAGCGGGCCTAAGGTGAGATGAACAATTCTACGAGTTGAAGCCAATTCTGCGGGTTTGAGTTGAGATGACCAATTCTGCGGGTCGAAGCCAATTATTCGGGCTTAAGTTGAGATGACCAATTCTGCTAGTCGAAGCCAATTTTGCGGGCTTAAGGTGGGATGACCAATTCTGCGGGTCGAAGCCAATTCTACGGGCTTAAGGTGAGATGACCAATTCTGCGTGTCGAAGCCAATTCTACGGGATTATGTTTGAAATAACCAGTTCTGCGAGTCGAAGCCAATTCTGCGGGCTTATGGTGAGGTGACCAATTCTGCGGGTCGAAGAAAATTTTGCGGGCTTAAGGTGAGATGACTAATTCTACAAATTGAAGCCAGTTCTGCGGGCTTAAGTTGAGATGACCAATTCTGCGGATTGAAGACAATTTTGCGGGCTTAAGTTGAGATAACCAATTCTGCGGGTCGAAGCTAATTCTGAGGGCTTAGGTTGTGATGGCCAATTCTCCGGTTCGAAGCCAATTCTGCGGGATTAAGGTGATGTGATCAATTCTGCGGGTCGAAGCGAATTTCGAGGGCTTAAGCGGGTATGTTGGCAGTGGTCTTAAAGGAAAGATTTAGGTCAATTCCGAGGACCTAGATCAATGATGGGGGTGACCAATTCTGCGAGTTGAAGCCAATTCTAAGGTCTTAGGTCGTGATGACCGATTCTGCAGGTCGAAGCCAATTATGTGGGCTTAAGGTGAGATGACCATTTTTGCGGGTCGAAGCCAATGTTACGGGCTTAAGGTGTCATGACCAATTCTGTGGGTCAAAGCCAATTCTGCGGGCTTAAGGTGTGATAACCAATTCTGTAGGTCAAAGCCAATTCTATAGGCTCAAGTTGAGGTGAGCAATTCTGTGGGTCGAACCCAATTCTGTGGACTTAAGGTGAGGTGACTAATTCTGTCACTCGAAGCATATTCTGCGCGCTTAAGGTGAGATCACCAATTCTGTGGGTCAAAGACAATTCTGTAGGCTTAATTTAAGATGAACAATTTTGTGGGTTGAATCCAATTCTTCGGGCTTAAGGTGGGATGGTCGATTGTGCGGGTCGAAGCCAATTCTGCGAGCTTGAGTTGAGATTACCAATTTTGCGGGTCGAAGCCAATTCTGTAGGCTTAAGTTGAGATGACCAATTCTGCGGGCTTAAGGTGGGATGACCAAATTCTGCGAGTCAAAGCCAATTCTGCGGGCTTAAGTTTGAAATGACCAGTTCTAGGGGTCGAAGCCAATTCTGCGGACTTAAGGTGACGTGACCAATTTTGCGGGTCAAAACCAATTTCGCGGGCTTAAGGTGATATGAATAATTCTATAGATCGAAGCCAATTCTGTAGGCTAAACTTAAGATGACCAATTCTGGGGGCCTAAGTTGAGATAACCAATTCAGCGAGTTGAAGCCAATTCTACGGGATTAATTTGAGGTGACCAATTATACAGGTCGAAGCCAATTCTGCGGTCTTGAGGTGATATGACCAATTCTGCGAGCTTGAGTTTGAAATGACCAATTCTGCGGACTTAATGTGAGACGTCCAATTATGCGGGTCGAAGCCAATTCTATGGGCTTAAGGTGAGATGACCAATTCTGCAGGTCGAAGCCAATTTGCAGGCTTAAGGTGAGATGACCAATACTGCGGGTCGAAGCCAATTCTACGAGATAAAGTTTGAAATAATCAATTTTGCGGGACTAAGGTAAGATGACCAATTCTGCGGGCTTAAGGTGAGATGACCAATTCTGCGGGTCAAAGCCAATTCTGCGAGCTTGAGTTGAGATGACCAATTCTGTGGGATATAGCCAATTTTGTGGGGTTAAGTTTCGATGACCAATTCTACTGGTCGTAACCAATTTTGTGGGCTTAAGGTGGGATGACCAATTCTACAGGTCGAAGCCAATTCGGCGGGCTTAAGGTGAGATGACCAATTCTGCGGGTCGAAGCCAATTCTGCATGCTTAAGTTTGAAATGACCAGTTCTCCGAGTCGAATAAGATTCTGCGGGCTTAAGGTGAGGTGACCAATTCTGCGGGTCGAAGACAATTTTGCGGGATTAAGGCGAGTTGACTAATTCTATAGATCGAAGCCATTTCTGTGGGCTTAAGTTGAGATGACCAATTCTGCGGGTCGAAGCCAATTCTGTGGGATTAAGTTGAGATGATCAATTCTGCGGGTCAAAACCAATTCTGCATGCTTAAGTTGAGGTGATCAATTCTACGGGTAGAAGCCAATTCTGCGGGCTTAAGGTGAGATGACCAATTCTGCGGGTCAAAGCCAATTCTGAGGGCTTAAAGGGGCATGTTGGGTGTGGTCTTAAAGGAATGATTTGGTTCAATTCCGAGGATCTACAATAATCATGGGGGTGACAAATTATGCGGGTCGAAGCCAATTCTGAGGGCTTAGGTTGTGATGATCAATTCTGAGGGTCGAAGCCAATACCGGGGGCATAAGGTGAGATGACCATTTTTGCGGGTCGAAGCCAATGTTGCGGGCTTAAGGTGACATGACCAATTCTATGGGTCGAAGCCAATTCTGCGGGCTTAAGGTGTGATGACCAATTTTGCGGGTCGAAGCCAATTCTGCAGGCTTAAGTTGAGGTGGCCAATTGTGTGGGTTGAAGCCAATTCTGCAGGCTTAAGGCGAGGTGACCAATTCTGTGGGTCGAAACCAATTCTGCGAGCTTAAGGTGAGGTCACTGATTCTGTAGGCCGAAGCCAATTATATGGTCTTAAGGTGAGATGACCAATTCTACGGGTCGAAGACAATTTTGCTGGTTTAAGGTGAGATAACTAATTCTATAGATCGAAGCCAATTCTGCGGGCTTAAGTTGAGAAGGCCAATTCTGCCGATCGAAGCATATTCCGCGAGCTTAAGGTGAGATCACTAATTCTCCGGGTCGAAGCCAATTCTGTAGGCTTGAGGTGAGATAACCAATTCTGAGGGCTAAAGCTAATTCTGCGAGCTTACGTTTGAAATGACCAATTCGGTAAGTCGAAGTCAATTCTGCGGGCTTAAGTTAAGATGACTAATTCTGCGGGTCAAATCCAATTCTTCGGGCTTAAGGTGGGATGATCGATAGTGTGGGTCGAAGCCAATTCTGTGAGATTGAGTTGAGATTACCAATTTTGCGGGTCGAAGCCAATTATGTAGGCTTAAGTTGAGATGACCAATTATGCGGGCTTAAGGTGGGATGACCAATTCTGCGGGTCGAAGCCAATTCTACAGGCTTAAGGTGAGATGACCGATTCTACGGGTCGAAGCCAATTCTGCGGGCTTATGTTTGAAATGTCCTGTTCTATGGGTCGAAGCCAATTCTGCGGGTCGAAGCCAATTTTGCGGGCTTAAGGTGAGATGAATAATTCTATAGATCGAAGCCAATTCTGCAGGCTGAAGTTGAGATGACCAATTCTGGGGGCTTAAGTTGAGATAACCAATTCTATGAGTTGAAGCCAATTCTGCGGGATTAAGTTGAGGTGACCAATTCTACGGGTCGAAGCCAATTCTACGGTCTTAAGGTGATATGACAAATTCTGCGAGCTTAAGTTTGAAATGACGAATTATGGGAGTCGAAGCCAATTCTGCGGGCTTAATGTGAGACGTCCAATTCTGCGGGTCGAAGCCAATTCTACGAGATAAAGTTTGAAATGATCAATTTTGCGGGCTTAAGGTAAGATGAACAATTCTGCGGGTCGAAACCAATTCTGCGAGCTTAAGGTGAGATAACCAATTCTCCAGGTCAAAGCCAATTCTGCGAGCTTGAGTTGAGATGACCAATTCTGCGGGGTTAAGTTGAGATGACCAATTCTGCTGGTCGAAACCAATTTTGCGGGCTTAAGGTGGGATGACCAATTCTGTGGGTCGAGGCCAATTCTGCGGGCTTAAGGTGAGATGACCAATTTTGCGGGTCGAAGCCAATTCTGCGTGCTTAAGTTTGAAATGACCAGTTCTGCGAGTCGAAGAAGATTCTGCGGGCTTAAGGTGAGGTGACCGATTCTGCGAGTCAAAGCCAATTTTGCGGGCTTAAGGCGAGTTGACTAATTCTACAGATCGAAGCCAATTCTGTGGTATTAAGTTGAGATGACGAATTCTGCGGGTTGAATCCAATTATTGGGCTTAATTTGAGATGATCAATTTTGCGGGTCAAAACCAATTCTGCAGGCTTAAGTTGAGGTGACCAATTCTACGGGTCGAAGCCAATTCTGTGGGCTTAAGGTGAGATGACCAATTCTGCGGGTCGAAGCCAATTCTGAGGGCTTAAAGAGGCATGTTGGGGGGTGGTCTTCAAGGAATGATTTAGTTCAATTCTGAGGATCTACAGCAATCATGGGGGTGACCAATTCTGCGGGTCGAAGCCAGTTCTGAGGGCTTAGGTTGTGATGATCGATTCTGAGGGTTGAAGCCAATACTGGGGGCCTAAGGTGAGATGACCATTTTTGCGAGTCAAAGCCAATGCTGCGGGCTTAAGGTGACATGACCAATTCTATGGGTCGAAGCCAATTCTGTGGGCTTAAGGTGTGATGATCGATTCTGAGGGTCGAAGCCAATACTGGGGGCATAAGGTAAGATGACCATTTTTGCGTATCGAAGCCAATGCTGCGGGATTAAGGTGACATAACCAATTCTATGGGTTGAATCCAATTCTGCGGGCTTAAGGTGTGACGACCAATTCTGTGGGTCGAAGCCAATTCTGCAGGCTTAAGTTGAGGTGGCCAATTCTGTGGGTTGAAGCCAATTATGTGGGCTTCAGGTGAGGTGACCAATTCTCTGGGTCGAAACTAATTCTGCGGGCTTATGGTGAGGTCACAGATTCTGTAGGTCGAAGCCAATTGTATGTTCTTAAGGTGAGATGACCAATTCTATGGGTCGAAGACAATTTTGCTAGCTTAAGGTGAGATGACAAATTCTACAGATCGAAGCCAATTCTGTGGGCTTAAGTTGAGAAGATCAATTCTGCGGATCGAACCCAATCCCGCGGGCTTAAGTTGAGATAACCAATTCTGCGGGTCGAAGCCAATTTTGCGGGCTTAAGTTGGAAATGACCAACTCTGCGGGTCGAAGCGAATTCTACGGGCTTAAGGTGAGATGACCAATTCTACGGGTCGAAGCCAATTCTGTGGGCTTAAGTATGAAATGACCAATTTTGCGGGTCGAATCCAATTCTGCGAGCTTAAGTTTGAAATGACCAATTCTGCTGGTCGAAGCCAATTCTATGAGCTTAGGTTTGAAATGAACAATTCTGCGGGTCGAAGCTTATTCTGATGGCTTAAGGTGAGATCACCAATTTTGCGGGTCGAAACCAATTTCGTGGGCTTAAGGTGAGATGACCAATTCTGCGCATCAAAGCCAATTCTACGGGCTTAAGTTGAGATGACCAATTCTACGGGTCGAAGCCAATTCTACGGGCTTAAGTTGAGATGGCCAATTCTGCGGGTCAAAGCCAATTCTGCGAGCTTAAGTTGAGGTGACCAATTCTGCTGGTCAAAGCCAATTCTGCGAGCTTAAGTTTGAAATGACCAATTCTGGGTGTCGAAGCCAATTCTGCGAGATTAAGTTTGAAATGACCAATTCTTCGGGTCGAAGCCAGTTCTGCGGGCTTAAGTTGAGACGACCAATTCTGCGGGTCGAAGCCAGTTCTGCAGTCTTAAGTTGAGATGACCAATTCTACGGGCTTAAGGTGAGATGACCAATTCTATGGGTCAAAGATAATTATGCAGGTTTAAGGTGAGATGACCAATTCTACGGGTCGAAGCCAATTCTGGGGGCTTAAGGTGAGGTGACCAATTTTGCAGGTTGAAGAAAATTCTGCGGTCTTAAGGTGAGATGACCAATTCTACGGGTTGAAGCCAATTATGTGGGCTTAAGTTTAGATGACCAATTCTGCGGGTTAAAGCCAATTCTGTGGCCTTATGTTTGAAATGACCAATTCTGCGGGTCGAAGCCAATTCTGCGGGCTTAAGTTTGAAATAACCAATTCTACGGGCTTAAGTTTGAAATGACCAATTCTTCGGGTCGAAGCCAGTTCTGCGGGCTTAAGTTGAGACGACCAATTCTGCGGGTCGAAGCCAGTTCTGCAGGCTTAAGTTGAGATGACCAATTCTACGGGCTTAAGGTGAGATGACCAATTCTATGGGTCAAAGATAATTATGCAGGTTTAAGGTGAGATGACCAATTCTACGGGTCGAAGCCAATTCTGGGGGCTTAAGGTGAGGTGACCAATTTTGCAGGTTGAAGAAAATTCTGCGGTCTTAAGGTGAGATGACCAATTCTACGGGTTGAAGCCAATTATGTGGGCTTAAGTTTAGATGACCAATTCTGCGGGTTAAAGCCAATTCTGTGGCCTTATGTTTGAAATGACCAATTATGTGGGCTTAAGTTTGAAATGACCAATTCTACGGGTCGAAGTCAATTCTGCGGGCTTAAGTGTGAAATGACCAATTCTGCGGGTCGAAGCCATTTCTGCGGGCTTAAGTTTGAAATAACCAATTCTACGGGCTTAAGTTTGAAATGACCTCTGGGAACTCTGTTGGGGAAATTACCTCATGATTTTGATTTTTAGTTGGGGAGATTATTGTTGGGGAAATCCTTGTGATTTTGATTTGAGCTAGGGAGCAGATTACTGGGAAATCCTTGTGTGTTTCTGGAGACTTTACCGAGGGAAAAACCAATTTGATGTTGGGGAAGTTATTAGGTGGTCCAGGGTTTAGACGAATTTCTCGGGGAAAATTGAGACTTTGGGGAATATGAGATGATCCTGAAGTTTTTGGAAGTTACCGGGGAGAGATTCACTTGTCTTTTGAGAGTTCTGCTGGGGAAATAGGGGTTCTCTTGCGGAAGTGAGAAATTTTCTTGGTGAAAATGTTCTAAATCCTTTCTAGGATTTTTAGGAATTTTCTGAGGATTTTTCAGGGTTTTCTTGTATTAGTTGGGACTTTTTGTACGAAAATTTAAGGGAGGTGCCGATAGACATTTTTTAGAAGGTGACAGGTCTTTTGGACTGCCTCGAGAAGGTTAAAGGTCTGTGCCGATTGATAGGTGGAGGTGCAGTTCCGATCGGTAGGTGGGGGTGCAGTGCCGATCAAAATGACCCTTGGCATCCTATATAAAGGGAGCGAGTTCCCCTCATTTTTCATAGCTTTTTGCCTTCTCTCTTTCTACGATTTTCTTTTGCAAATCGTTCTAGCATTCCGATCTCTAAAAAATGTCCGCTTTTGTTAGCACTGCAGTACACCGAGAATGGTTGGTTGTTAATGACTGGGAAAATGTGGATTGGAGGGCCAGAGTGCCTCTTGCTTTGGGGAGCGAGAAATCTTTTGACGCATTCAAGCCGATTGCGGATGAGAGAACCTTACTATGGGAGTCATCGCGTCATCGCTCTTCAAGGGTGGTTAACCCTAGCGATTATGTAAGTAAAATTACTTTTGGGATTCTTTTTTTGGTGGTTTTCCTTTTTCTTAGATTGTGACAAGGTTTTTCTCTTTTGGTAGTCTAATTATTCTTTGTCGAATATGCGTGCCCGAGGGACAACGGGACTTAAGGATATCTGGGAGCATCTTCCACCTGTGGTGCGTTCGGTGGTATCCTCAACATGCTTTGGGAGGTTGGCGTTTTTGCTAGATGAGATGTCTCGTTCGAAGGCAGTCTTATACGCTATGGGGTAGAGGTGGTGGGACACTACCCTCACCTTTTATTTTGGTTTTGGGGAGTTGACTTTGACTCCTATAGATGTGTAGAAGCTGTTGGGGTGGATTGTGATGGAGAGTAGATTGAGGTGGATCGCTCTCTCTGGGTGAGGCTAGATCCGGTGCCTGCGATGATTGGTGATGTGGGGAAGATAATATCTGGGGACTCCATCCATTTGTCACTACTGAATTATGTTTTACTGGGTAGGGTGATTGATATGGAGGATGGGCTGCATGTGAGGAAGATGGACCGATTATTTATTTTGCTGGTGTTAGGGGGATTTCTGGTTGCATCGAGAGGCGACGTTGTCCACTTATGGTTTTTACTATATCTGAGGATGTTTTCGAACATCCCTCTATATGACTGGGGGAGCCTGACGTTGGCGACCCTTTATTTTTCCTTGGATGCATTCAGCTGGTGCTGCTGGCAGTCTTTTACTGGAGCCATGTATCTTCTTAAGGTATTCTTTAATTTTTTGCATTTTCCTTTCATGCATTCGAATTTTTCGTATTCATCTCTGGTTTATTGTGAAATTTTTGTCTTTGGAAGACGTGGTTCTATGAGGTCATCGGGTGTAATACCTACTGATTGCTTTGAAGGACGAGATCATTGGGGATTTTTCTCGATTGCATCGATGGCGCAAGGACAATCGGCAAACGAGAAGGTTTCTCTCTAGAGGCTGTGCGTTAGGTCTTGAATGGCCTAACCAGTGATAGGGCAAGACTTTTTTCTTCTTCAGTTTAAGACCTTTGGGTATTCTGATTCTATGTTTCCTTATATTTTGCTGGGGATTTTTTAGGTGACCTTTTAGCCTTAGGGGACGACCATTCAGGACACGGGGTTGACTGGAGTAAATGGGCAGATGTGGCATTTGTTGGCGCATTAGTTTGGCCACTCTTGGTATCTTGGGGAGAGGGTGGTCTAACAGATTACTGAGGGGTAGGTGGTGGTGCCACCTGTGAGGCTCCCTATATCTATCAGGTGGGAGCAACTGTTGCCGGAGGATGTCGGGATTGCGGCGATGATTGGCGAGTTCTACTAGATGTACACCGATATGACTGTGCTTTATGATTATATAGACATTATGACGAGTTGGTTGATGGCGCCTAACATACATGATCCACTACCCTTCCCTCCTATAGGTTTAAGTCAGCCAATGGGGTCCTCCCACAGCGATGGCGGTCCTTCGACATCTGCGGTGATGGTGACTTCGTAGGTTCCATTTGTGCAGTTTCATACCCCTTCATACAACATTCGGTGGGCTGATGTAGGGATGGTTCCTATGATGCTTCATCCTCATACGATGGACCCGAAGGACTTGGGTTTGATACAGCAGATTCTTCGTCCTTTGGTATATCTTTCTGCTCTTTTTGGTTTCTTTTGATCTTTTTGGCTTGACACTGATTCTACCTTCTTGCAGCACGTCCAGGTGTCCAACACTTGGATGAGGTACATTACGCACTACATATCTTCGGTGACTGCCTATATTTAGGATGTGGTTCCTATTCCTTCTTGCCTGGTGCTGTTTGTCTCATCCGGGGAGGAGTCAGGTTCACATAGTGGTAGTGCATTATCTCGCAGTTATTACTTCATGGATGTCTTACTGTTGGAATCTTATGGAGGTGATACTGGTAGAGAATCTAAATGGCCTGGATTCCTGGAGAGAAGGTCATTATGACTTTATGAGGGGTAGCCTTATGATGTTGTTCATGTGGTTGTCTGAAAGATTTCGCCTAGTGACTCCTCCGAGATACCCTTTGTCGACTGCACCTAATTTCTTTTTGTTCCCTTTCATTAGTGTTGGACTGGATATTGAGAGATGGGAGAACTAGTTCATGGATCATGGGGCTCTATATCTGTATTGGTTAGTACCTTGGTGGGGACAACTGCTACCTATTCTATAACTGGGAGAATACCCGTATGTACGTATGGTTGGTCTTAAACATACCTCTTTCTATTTCCCTTGGCAACTTCTGCGCTAATTTGGCTGGGAGCAGATCATCACACCTCGGACACTACACTTCTTTCTGGTAGAAGATCTGACAGAGCATCTGCGCATGCGGCTTGGCTCTTTGTGGGAGAGTCGGCGTCCGCCATCCCTTCCTTCTTAGTCTGCTTGGAGAGTTTGGCACATCCCTGGGGATTATACTAAGTGGTTGTGGAGGAGAGTAGTTATAAAGATGTTGGAAGTGGAGAATGGACAAAGGTGGATTGCCTTATCTGGTACCATGGAGGGAGGTGTGGTAGTTTTTTCGAGGCTGGTTCGAGCTTATCGGTCCATGGAGCGTCTCTGGTACTTCATTCAGTCAGGGCAAACTTAAGGACCCCAGGATGATGATGATGATGATGATGATGATGATGATGATGATGGAGCGGGCTCCTCTGGTAGCTTTGGGTAGGGCTCTTGGGGGGAGTTTATTTTTACTGGGAAATAAGTTTGGTTTTTTATTTGGCATTTTAGGAAGGTAGGGGGAAGGGAGTCATCCGTTCCTTTATGTAATAGCACTGTAATTTCTTATTAATGAAATAAACAAGTTTTTGATCATCCAGTTGTTCTTTCTGATGAATATTGTATTTTGAATTATCTATACCGATCGCTAAGGCATACATAATCCTTTTGTTCAAGTATATGTTAGAATAAACTGTTGTTCTCAGAGATAAGAAAAGAACAGTTTTTTTGTGAAAAAGAAAGGGTCATGATCATGTAAGATGTACGAGCTGCCTATGTACCTCTGGGGGTTTTTGAAAATTTTCAATTTTTTTGGGAATGATATTTACAGAGGATCAGGCCCACGTAGTTCTGGATAGAGGGAAATCAATATATATATATATATATATATATATATATATATATATATATATATATTATTTTTTTTATTTTTTTAGAATAGAAGGGAGATGATAAGAGTCGTAGTGCGCCGAGATTTCAGACAAGGGGTAAAATTTCTTGAGACTGTCCAAGTGGACTGGACGAGCTATCTTTTCTCCATCTAAGTCGGTGAGCATAGTGGCATCGCTAGACAAGATCTTCTTGACAATGTATGGGTCGCTCAAATTGTGCTTGAATTTCCTTCTGGGGTCCCAGATGGGATCTACTATTTATTTGATGGATAAATCCCTTTCTTAGACACCGCGATCCTTCACTCTCTTATTTAATGAACACGCAATTTGGTGATGGTACCCTTGTATGTTATACAACGCCTTTAGCCTCCTTTCGTCCAAGAGTGAGAACTCGTCGAGGCGGTTTTGATGCCAGTCCTCCTCACTGACCTTTCTTTCAAGCATGACGCATAACGAGGGTATTTCTAGCTCCACAGGTAGGAATGCTTACATGCTATAGACTGGAGAGTATGGGGTATCCCCAGTAGAGGTTAGGATTGAGGTTCGGAAGCCCCAGAGGGCGTATGAGATTCGATCGGCCCAATCTCGACAGCTTTCTGTCATCTTACTGATGATGGCTTTGAGGTTCTTGTTGGCAACTTCGACTGCAACATTGGTTTGAGGTCGGTATGGAGAAGATTTGTGTCTATAGATCCCATACTTGTTGACCACTTCTATGATGTTTGCCTCTAAATTCAACCTGTTATCTGACACTAGCTCGTGCGGGACCCTATATCGGCAGATGATGTTTTTCTTGATGAATTTGGCCACTTTCTTGGCATCCAGGACTATGTGTGACTCAGCTTTGACCCATTTTGTGAAGTAATTAATGGCAACCAGGATGAACTCATGTCCATTAGAGGCCTTGGGTGTAACCTTCCCTATAATTTCGATGCCTCAGGTGAAGAACGACCAGGGAGAAGTCATGTTGTATAATTCATGCGGAGGCAAGTGTTGAAGGTTGGAGAACTGCTAGCGTTTGAGGCATCTCTGAACATAGGCGATGCAAACCTAGATCATGGTGGTCAAGTAGTAGCCTTGTCGTATGATCTTCTTAGCAAGCATATGATCGTTCATGTGGGGTCTGCATTCCCCATTGTGGATTCTTTTCATCACCTCTTCAATGTCAGCCCCTGCGATGCAATACAATTGGGTTCCATTGAAGTTTCTCTTGAACAGTGCTTTGTGATAGATGATGTACTGGGAAACTAGTCTTCGAAAGGTTGCCCGGTCTTTTTTGTTAGAACCCTCGGGATACCTACCATGCTTGAGGAGGTGCCTAATATCATAATACCAGTAATTGTCTAGCTCGGGATCTTATTTAGGGATGAGCTCAACGTGGTAGCAGTGGGTTGGTTTAACTTGATTTTGGACCAGGAAGGGGGCCATTTTTATTCCTTCGGGAATGTCGACCATGGAGGCTAGGGTAGCAAGGGCATCAGCTAGGTTATTTTTTTGCTCGAGGTAGGTAATGGAAGATGATATCTTGGAATTCAGAGGCTAGTTCTTCTAAGTGGGCATGGAAGGATTGAAGTTTCTCGTCCTTAACTTTACATTTTCTAAGCACTTGACCAATGATGAGTGAATAATACCCTTAGACATCTAGGCGTTGGATACCTTTCTTGAGAGAAACTTTGAGGCCTACAATACATGCCTCTTATTCAGTCATGTTGGTGGTGCAGGGGAAATATAACTTCATGGCGATGGGAGTGTGGGAGTGATCTGGGGTGATCAAAAGTATCCCAATGCCGTATCCCTTTTTGTTGGCCTCATTATCAAAGAACATTTGCCATCGGAGGTCATCTAGAGAAGCATAAAAGATGTTTTTATCTGGGAATTCAGAAATCTAGTCATCAGCCTCTTCCATGGGGTAGTCAGCGAGGTAGTCATAGATTCTCTTCCTCTTATCGCTTTCTATGTGACATACACGATATCAAACTCGACTAAGAGCATCAACCATAGGGTCGTTCGACTGGATAAGGCGGGTTTCTCAAGCAAGTACTTGATAGGGTCTATTCGGGATACAATCTTAATGGGGAAGGCGAGCATGTAGTGCCGCAACTTTTGGGTGACCTAAACAAGCGGGATGCATGTTTTTTCCAAAGCAGTGTAGATGACATCGTAATCGGCAAGTTTGCGACTGGCGTAATATATGGTTTTTCTTCGCGGGAATTTACAACGTACTGATCTAGCAAAGCCTCAGCTTTAGTGTCGGTTATGGTTAGGTGTAGGAGCAAGGGGAGACCAGGCTGTGGTGGCATGAGTGCCGGAGGTTGAGTCAGGTATTA
This sequence comes from Sambucus nigra, assembly GCA_949130495.1. Classification (NCBI taxonomy): domain Eukaryota; kingdom Viridiplantae; phylum Streptophyta; class Magnoliopsida; order Dipsacales; family Adoxaceae; genus Sambucus; species Sambucus nigra. Next base: position 507,862,292 of record OX422208.1, on the reverse strand, counting down.
TTTGATTTGGTCGAAGGATTCTTGGCTGGCCTCGTTCCAAACTTTAATGGAATCCTTTCGAAGAAGTTTGAAAATAGGTGTGCAGATGGAGGTGAGCTAGCTGATGAATCATCTGATGTATTGCGATTTCCCAAGGAAGTCTCGAACTTCTTTCTTCATTCGGGGAGGAGACATCTCAAGTATGTCTTTTAACTTGGCAGGATCTGCTTCTATCACTTTCTCACTGACCATGAATCCCAAGAGTTTTCCCTTTGTAATGTTGAAGACACGTTTCTGTGGATTGAGTCTCATCTGATATCATCGCAATCGTTTGAAGAACTTTCGGAGATCGAGAACATGACCTTCTCTAGTTTTGGATTTGATAATCATATAATCCACATATAACTTGACTTCTTTATTAATCAGATAGTACAGGATAATTGTGGCATCCCTCTAGTAGGTAGCCCCGGCATTATTGAGACCAAATGGCATAACAGTGTAGAAAAAGGTTTCCCATGGAGTGATGAATGTGGTTTCTTCTTGACGACCTGGGTGTATTTTTATTTGGTTGTATCCGTCGAATTCGTCGATGAATGACTTGAGACCATAGCTAGCCGTGTTGTCTATGATCGTGTCGATATTGGGTAGCGGGTAATCGTCCTTTGGAGAGGATTTGTTCAAGTCCTAGTAGTCTATGCACATCCAAACTTTCCCACCTGATTTCGACACATGCACTATGTTGGCTAGCTATTTGGGATATTCTATCACACGAATGAAACCCACGTTCAGCTGTTTGACCACCTCTTCTTTGATTTTGAGTGGCCATTCGGTGTGGAGCTTTCTTAGCTTTTGCTTACCTGACTTGTAATTTGTAAGAGTGGGGATCTCATGCTGAGATATTTCAGGATCAATGTTGGGCATATCGTCATAGGACCATACGAAGACATCCACGAATTCCTTCAATAATTCTTCGAGTTGTGCGCGCTCATGATCGTCAAGGGTAGCCCCTATCCTAATCTCGCGTGGTTGGCTACTAGAAGTGAGGTTAATAATAATAGTCTATTTTTCATTAACTTGAAATAGGTTATGTTTTTTCTTTTTAACCTTATTTAGATCAGTTAAGAATTATTCATTTGCAAAATCATCATCATCAAAATTTTGATTAGAATCTAAACAATTAATGTAAGGCACAACATGATACTCAAAATCTTCGTTTATTTCATTGATAGGAAAAACATCATAGAGAACCTCATCAGAGGAGGTCTCGATTACATTTTATCAAGGATAGACAATTGAAGAATAAATGGCTTAAACATTGGGTTTAGGTGGGATTTCAATAGGTAGAACTAGCGCATCATGCCAGTTGAGGAGAGGTGTATTAATAGCTTTAATCATGTGAGATGGATCCAGTGATGTAGTGCCTGAATGAACCATGCATAGTTTTAGCCGTAGTGTTTGCAAGTTGAACGAGTCCTCAGGGTCACTTTCCTCAGTCTCTTCGGTATCTCGGATGAGGGGTTGTTCATGGTGTTGGGAATTTTTGACCCATGGGTAGCTGTCTTGGAAAAACATATTCATTTTGGGTTTTATCTTCTTATCTGTATGGTCATACCATGGTTTCGAAAAGCCGCAAAAAGGGAAGTAATCACCCTATTTGATGAATCGTCCATTCAAGGAGTCACCTAAGATAGTCTGGATACAGTCTAATCTTCCTTTTGGTCGAGACTGGAGGATCATTTTGAGCTCTTATGCTGATGGTCGATACCCCAAACCACAAGGAGTGAAAGCTTTCCTCAGTTCAATGGGCTCAAGTATCCCTTGTTTTCTTTGTCCTATCCCCAGTCCGGGCATGAAGTGCATGTTTCCAAACATCTGAATCACATTGACGTTGCCATGAGGGTCATATTCTAGACAATTGTTTGAAATCATCCCCTGTCAGGAGTAGGAGTGGTTCAACTCGAAAACCTGATAGGAGCATATTATTGACCCGTGTTGTATCTCAAGGATTGGATTGCTAGAACTTGCACCCTCGGTATTCTCGTCGTCGCCCCAAACGATGATGACTCATCCGTCAATGAAGAACTTCAATTTTTGATGGAGTGAGTAAGACACACCCTTAATATTATGGAGCCAAGGTCGTCCGAGCAACAGGTTGAAACAAGCTGGCATGTTAATAACTTGGAATTCAACGATGGGGTTTATAGGGCCAACCCCTATTATATGTTTTATGGATCCCATCACCTCCTGACGGGTATTATCATAGGCACGTACATCATCGGAGGTTGGACGAGGTCACTTTTCTTTATTCCTAAGAATTTGAATGTTCTTAAGGGGCAGGCATTCAAAGCATATCCATTATCGACAAGAGAGAGTGGTACGATCTTCCCAATAACTTCGAAAGAGATATTGAGTGCATGATTGTGGTTTGGCCCAATTTTGGGTATTTCTTCTTCAGAAAAGGATAGCATTTGGGTAGAGGTCAGGGATCCGACTAGATTTACCGCTTCTTCTACTGTAGTAGAAGGAGGAACTGTGGGTCCAATGAGGAACTTGATAAAAGCATTTCCGTGCAGCTAAAAAGACATGAAAAGCCCACATAGAGTGATGTTAGCTTGAGTTTTCTTCAGTTGATCGAGGATCTTTCTCTTCTCGAGGGTCATCTCTGGCATAGGAAGATTTTCAACTCCCTTCCCCTTATCATTTGCGGGTAGTGAGCTTGGTATCGGGTAATGCCTCTCTGATCTGGTCATATGATTTACTCAAGAAGGGAAGAACATGAACCCTATTTCTTCATCAATCTTGGGTTGTTCTGTCATCTTGTTTATTTCTACGAGGAGCTCTTCAAATGATATCATCCCACACATGTCGGCTACTGGGCCAGTTTTCTCGAAAACTTGTTCTTCATTCGAATCTTCTAATTCTATCCTCCCCTATCCGGTGGAAATAATTATGTATTTCCATGAAAAGTCAATGCATTCCATAACTTCAATGGCTTCTTCATACAGGTTTTCCCATTTTGTGGGGATATGTAAGGGTGAGGGGACCAGGCGCCCTTGTAATTTCAGAGTATCAAGTAACTCGGTCATACTACATATGTCGTTATTTTGCCTGAATAATCCTACCATGATCTGGATAACATCATCTAGGTTGACTTCATCAGTTGGTACCACCCAATTATCCGACTCTCGGGCCCATTTCTGTGCTTCCAAGAACAGCGTACTGAACCTCTGGCAATCAATGATCATCTGTGAGGGAAATTTCAGCCCAAATTCTAGGAGTTGCCTTAATGCTTCTGATAATTCCATACCTCCATCCTCAGAATGAGTACAGACAGCGATACATGCTCTGGTAAGGAGTGACAGTGCCTGATCAGCGAGGCTAACCGGGTGTAGGTGGAAATGTGGGCAAGTTTGGAGAGGTTTGGGAGAGTGTATGGATGTGATTTTAGTTGAGGGATCAAATTTTGGGTTCATTTATAGGAAGATAGCATTAGTATTATTTGGGAGTGGATTATGAGTAGTGTTTTGATAAGGATTGGTTGGTGGGGCAATGGTACCCGAGTCAATTAGACCTTGGATTATGTTTTGGAGGTGAAATCATTGGTCGGTGGTATGGCCAGCAGTTTGGTAAAAGTCACAATGGGCATCTGCCTTGAAGTTTCTTCGAAGTGGATTTGTCAATGGACAGGGGTCCAAGGGTTTGATAAGGTTTTGCCTTAACGGGGCTTGATAAACTTTGGAGAGGGGAGCATGGAGATCGGTGTATTCCTTTTGGACTAGGACATGGCAGCTTTCTGGTGCCCATGAAGTGGTCGATTGAGAGATGTTTTTAATGGTTGAGACTCCAATATTGGCAGGTTTGTCATATTTTTCTAGGGGTGAACTGTTCGGACACCTTCTTTGGTACACCCTCTATTTTAGAAAGGCCTTCCTCGATTTCTACTCCTGCCTCTCTGAGATCTCGGAAGTGGGGATAGTATTGTCCTCCCATGGTCGATCGGACATGGGGCAAGAAGTTCTTCTTCACTATGTTAACTTGTTCTTCCTCGCATGGCCGATTGGTCATAGTGGATGCCTTTTCCCTCCATCGAGCTATGAAGTTACTAACTGATTACCTAAAGTTCTATTTGAGCATCTCTAAATCATGGCGGGTGACCACAAGATCTTCGTAATATTTGTACTGCAATATGAATTATTTGGCTACATCCTCCCAGCTACGGATTCTGGACTCCTCGAGAGATAAAAACCATTGGAGAGCGTTATCCTTCAGAGTTTGCTGAAACAATTGGGCCATCACTCCTTCACAAGTCCCTAGGAGAGTCATAGAACGGTGATAACAACAAAGATGAACAATCGGGGGTCCAATTCATCCGAATTTCTTGATATTCGGCATCTTGAACATCTTGGGTAACCTTGCCTTAAGATAAGGAGACATGTGGGTGTAGTCCATGTAATTTCTGGAGATTAGGACTTGGTCGAACTTCTTAGTTAGCATCTTGAGACCTTATTTGACCTTTTTCAATTCTTCCTCTTTCGGATCAACGATGGCGGGCAAGTTAACCCCAGGCTGGGCTACGTTTGGCATAGGAAGCTGGGCAGGCGATGACCCATTAACAAGAGGGGCACATGGAGCATGCTGATATTCTTCAGGAACTGAGATAAGCTCAGGTGGACCCATAGCACGAAGGAATAAGAACTCGGGCTCTTGAGGAATAGGAACCTGGTTTCGTTGCATCTCTCTAACCTCAATCTAAAGATTATCGATCTTGGACACGAGTTGAGCTAAGACTACTGTCAGATCTGGCTGCATAACTGGTACTTGATCTGTGTTCTCCATAGAAAATGGATGGATATCGGACTCGAAAGAAGTAGCCGGGGAATGGACGGAGCTCCGGGGTGATTTGGACCGAATCCAATAAGATGCCAGGCCAAGGGCGTGCGATTGACCTGAGAAGGCGCAAAATGGGATTTGTTTTGAGAAAAAGAAGGAAAACATTTTTGAAATTTTTTGTTTCTCTTTTGAGATTGAAGGGCAAAATATTTTTGGATTTTTTATAATGAAGAGAGAAATGTTTTTGGATTTTTTATATAGAAAGGAAATGTTGATGTAAAAAATTAGATCACTCTAATTATTCAATCACAGATAAATAAATGAGACAAAGAATTTTAAAGTGGTTCAGCCTTATAAGAATGGCCTACATCCACTGTTATGGTATTGTTGATTGTATTGGAATTCTCCATTACAAGTTATCTCAAGAAATTCGAGGTCCTTTTACAATGAGGATTGTATAATGTATTTATAGCCTTGGGGCTGTAATGTGAAAGGGTAATACATTAAATGATGTACATATGAAAGGGTAATACGTTCAATTCCCCTTAAACGTGTGCGTCTGAATGATAAGCATTTAATGAACAGTCAAACTGTTGGTTATCCAGCTATTAATGCTTTGTTCGAGGTGCAGCTCGGACCGCCTAAGCTTCTCGGTATTCAAGTGTTCCTCGAAGAGTTCTTGTTCCTCGGAGAGTATGAGTTCCTCAGAGCGTATGAGTTCCTCGGGGAAGCAGTGTTCCTCGTTGTAGTACGGTTCCTCGGAATGTGTGGGTTCCTCAAAAGTGTTTGTTGTTGCCACGTATACTGCCACGTGTCTTCACTTTATTGAGCCATGTCAGCAGATTAAATTTGGTTCCCCAATGTTTCATAGTTCGAAATTTGAGGAGTGTGGAACATTCTTTCTCGGAATATGATAGCTTTAAATAGTCTTCCTAATTTTTAGGAGTGTTTCCCTTGTATTTATTTCTCTTTCCAAATTCGTAGAATCAGGCTTTTTTGAATTTTCACAACCGCCTCGATCTCTGTGTACTTTTTGTCCTTTTAGCCGTCGGTAGCGTAATTGTTTATTTTTGTAATCATTACTTTACCATTTCCCAAGGCAAGGTATTTAAACTTCACAGATACTCCCATCGTCTTCTACCTTTTCAAATTTGTATTTTCGAGTTTTCCATCGTCTCTTTCTCTCCTACGTATTCATCTCTTCCATCGTCCGTTGTCATCAGATCCACTCCTTTTTTGTAAGATTTTCTTCCTTCTTCTTCATTTCTTTTATCCATCATGGTTTATCCTGTTGAATCTCTTGATAAATTTCGCTCTGATTTTTCCATCCCCTCCTGGGTTGTTTTGGAAGAGCTTTCTGATACTTCTGATTATTTCCGTTTGGATGAGGGACATTGGTTCCCCAGTCTCTTTATTGCTGAGTGTGGATTTTCTTTTCCACCAAATCCCTTGTGTCTGGAATTCTATTAGTACTTTGATGTTGTTCCTCCAAGAATAGCCCCCAACACATGGAGAATAGTTAATGGGGTGCATAGATTAAATCAAACCCATGGAACTCGCATAGGAATTCCTGAGATTATGTTTTGTTATAGATGGGCAGTTGGTGATAACACCTTTTATTTAAAAACTAGAATGTTAAATAGGGCCTTAGTAGTCAATCTCCCTGATGCCAATATGGATTATTTTGAGCACGGGGTTGTCATAAAAAAATTGGCAACATGCTCCTTCATCAGGAGATGAAGTTTATCAGGGTCCCAGATTCCCTCCCTATGGAAATGGGATAGGTTATTTTTATTTTATTTTATTTATTTTGAAATTATGCTTCCTGTATGTTTGATAAAATGTGTCACTGATGTTTCAATGTTTATTTATTTGCAGTTGACAGTAAAAGAAAGTGTCCAAAGGAAGCAGACGTTAACATAAGACACTTGAAACTTATGTGGAGTCTGCATCAGAGTGTTGCCGACGAGCACATTAGATCAGACTCATATCTTCTGCAGTATAAGAGCTACACAACCTCTTTTACTGCTCGTCCAGTAATAAGTGAATCAGAGCCAGTACCAGCTTCCACCAGTTCCTCGCCTGAATCTCACGTCCCTTTGAGTGAAAGAATGAAGAAGAGAGGACCTCCCACTCTCTTTGAGAAGCCTGCCTCTGGTTCTGGAGAGGCAAAAAGAAGTAAAGTTGATGTCCCAGGGGAGGGGACAAAGAAGAATGATGCACCTTCCTCGACTGCTGTTGTGAACGTTGCCGAGAAGCCCGTAGTGGCTCCGAGAAGGTCTGCTGCTCCTGAAGAGGTGATTGTAATATCACTGACCAAGGGTTCTTCCTTGGTTGAATCTATTCCTGCTCTCCCGAGGAGGCTGAAGAAGAGCTCCTCGATCAATTTGGCTGACACAGTCACTCAACCCCCAGTTATTGGAACCGGTGTTCTAACTTTTATTCCCCTGAGCTCTGCGATGAGCTCGGTAAAGTCCTGGATCATTCCCGAGGTCCAAGGTACTGAAGAAAACCTTACTCGGGACATGTTCACTTCGTTAGCTGCTCCCCACCTTTCTTCTGTAAGTCTTCTTACTTTGAACTTTTCATATTTCCTTTGTCATTTCTGTTTCTGACTTGTTTTCTTTTTACTTTCACAGTTGACGAGCTTCTTTAATATGATTCTGAAGAAGGATGAAGCAATTAAAGATTCATGCTCCTCGTCCAGTGTGGAGGGAGCTCTGGAAGAAGCTATCAAGTCTTTGGACGATTCTCGCCAGATATATGCTACTGACAAGGCTGTTTGGGAGAAGAAGCTTGCCTCCACCGAGGAGGAGAAAGCTCGACATGTTGATCTCTCCAAGGAGTTGGAGTAGAGAATAAAGGAGTTAGAAGGGAAAAATAAATAGCTCGACGAGAAGCTCAAAACTGCCGGGGAGCTTGAGGATAAGCTCGGGATTGCTGAAGAGGAGTTATCTCAACTTCGGGAGGTAAATCGACAGAAGGAGGAGGTTGAGAAAAAACTGAAAGCTGCTGATGACCTGCTGTCCGAGAAGCTTTCCTCCAAAAAGTTTAAAAGGAAAATGGCAGTGAAGAAGTCCTTCAGTGCTGGCTGGGACAAGGGGTGGAACAAGGGGTTGGCTGCCATGGTGTCGCAAGTGGACTATGGCAGTCTCAAGTACTTCAGGGATGGATGGGTTGCTGCTTTACAGGAGCTAGAAGTGGATGAAAATTCCGAGCTCTTTCAGCAACACATCCCTAGTCCCCCTCCAACTCCTGAAGACTTAGAAGAGGACGAAGCTGCCTCTGAAGAGTCTTCTATGGTGATGGGAGATCATCCCTCAGCCATTCAGCCTGCTGTCGAGGAACTTCAGCAAATTTTTACTTCCTTCGAGCAATTGCCAGTGATCCCCGAGCAACTATCCATTCCCTCTGAGAAACCCACTTCCTCGTCCCAGCCTCCCGAGAAGGTTTTGGGAGATAAAGAAAAGGTGTAGAGTTGTTCGGGTTTACATTTTATTTTTCTTTTATCAAATGTAACCCAGAACTTGTAATTTTGAACTTTATGATCTAATAAAACTTGGAATTTCTATATACTATTATCTATCTTCTATTCATACTCTGCTTGTACTTATTATTGATGATTGCTCTTTCTTTCTCTGCTAGTTTCTGGCCAGGATGGAATTACTATCTGCCCATGATACAAAGATGTTGCGACAATGTAATGAATACTTTATGGATGGTCACACAGACTTGAGTGCAGCACAAGTCGTCGACATCCCCGGCTAAGATGCTTCAGAACAGGCAGTTGAAGCATATCAATATCTAAAGTGTCTCCTTGATCGAGAAGTGGGCAATAATGTTTCCTATTATGATATGATCGAGGATATCCAAGGCACCCTCGAAGACCTTCAGCTATAATACAAAGAATCCACTGCCCTGTTGCATGAGGGGTATGAGAAGAAGTACCAACAACTCAATGCTAACAAGGGGTACGAGAAGCGCTTTGTTGGCTACGAGGTGAGGGAGAGAAATCTGAGGGGCGAAGTTGAGGAGTGCAGACAGATAGCTGAACTATTAGAGCAAGAGAACAACAATCTTCAAAGAGAGTTGTCACAGTTGAAGTCTGCAGTTTCTACTTCAAACACCTTAATCCTAGTGAATGATGAGGGATTCCCATTCTTGGAGGTTGAGAACGCCAAATTGAGGGACAAGTTGGAAACCTTGAAGAGGTCTGGCCCTTCTACACCTTCTCGTGGTCGAGCAAGAGCTCCTCGGGGACGAGAAAGAGAAGCTCGAATTCCTGTCGAGGAACAGAGGACTTAGCCTGCCTTAGAAAACCAGGCCTTCCAATTAATGGCGAAGAACCAGGCTTTGGCTGAAATGTCAAAGAAGATCAGGGACCTGGAAGAGAAGCTCTCCACTCAGAAATCTACCTTGGAGAATAAAGAGATCTTCATCAAAAATCTCCACGAGCAGCTGGATAGATTAACATATCAATTCCACAAATAACCCAGGGAGTTCAGGGCGGTTGGATACAACGAAGCTCTCTTTCACTTGGACGATCGTATCCAGAATGCCAATAACGAGGGCTACAAGCAAGGCTGGTTGAATGCCTTAGGTGTGCTGCAGCTCGAACAGGGTCATTACCTGTGGGACTACCATGATCCCGGGCTGCTCGACTTACTTGTGCCACCATACAAACTGGATATGAGTTGGATCCCTGCTCGGGCCATTCCTCGGAGCTTGATTTCCAAATATCTCGGTGACTATAATCTCCATTCAATTGATGAGGTATCTCGTCCCAAGCACCTCTTAGATCGACCATCCGTGATGAATGTCAGGATGTTAAAGGATCTCAAGTTCATAAATTCTCCCCTGGATTTAAATGATCCGCCTGCTGGCGAGGAACCTGTGTCAAAAGCAGAGGGGAAAAGACCAGTAGAGTAGGAATTTTGATGTAATAGTTAGTATACATTTCAATATCAATGTAACTTTCATTTCATTATCAATGTAATTTGTTTTTGGATTTAATGAAAGATTTTCATTTCTATTTGCTATTGCCTTATAACAATTTATACTTGTGCATGCATATCTGATAAAAAGATAACAATATTGTGTAGTTTGTTGATCAACTCTTTGTCGAGTAGTTTGAACTTGTGATAGTCATTTGGCAAAAATAGTATTTTGTTTCTCGATGAACTTAGTAAAAATTACGAGTATAAAAAAAATGTTGCTCGATCACTTAATAAAAAAGTTTTGTTTCTCCACCAACTTAGTAATAAAGTTACGAGTACCAAAAAATGTTTAAAAATATTTCCGACCAACCAAAGTCGTTAAATTCTCCATGTCGACGAACTACAGTTAGTGGGTTTTTATCCCCGACCAGCCATAGTTAGTAGATTTTTCTCTTAAATGTTTTCGACCAACCAAGGTCGGTAAATTTTCCTTATCGACCAACTACAGTTGGTGGGTATTCATCCCGGACCAGCCATAGTTAGTCTTTTTGAAATAATTTTACCTCCCGACCAACTCAAGTTGGCATTTTTGAGAATATATTTACTTCCTAACCGACATAAGTTGGCATTTTTAGGAATACTTTTATTTCACGAGAAACATATAGTTTTATTTCCCTTAGGAATATAAATTTTACTTCCCGGAGGAATACAAGTAGCTTTACTTCCCGGAGGATTACAAGTAGCTTTACTTCTCGGAGGAATATTGGTAGCTTTACTTCCCGGAGGAATATTGGTAGCTTTATTTCCCAGAGGAATATTGGTAGCTTTACTTCCCAGAGGAATATTGGTAGCTTTACTTCCCGGAGGAATATAGGTTTCTCGACCAACCTTAGTTGGCATTTTCGAGAAAAAAATTTTGTAGCCTGAGCTTTGCTGAGTAGTGTGTAGCACTAGTATTACCCGAAAAACTTTCAATAAAAAGAAATAATTCGGCAGAATATCTTCATTTTATTCATCACTGGTAATATTTACGCAGGTGCTCTGCGTTCCATGCATTCTTAAACTCCTCCCCGTCTAGAGTTGTTATTCGGTAAGTTCCTGGTCGAACAACTTCCGTAACTTGGTATGGTCCATGCCAGTTTGCCTCTAGCTTATTATGATTTTCAATGACTTTCTTCAGCACATAATCTCCTTCTTTTAGGTCGCACTTCTTCACCCTTTTGCTGTAGAACAAAGTTATTCGCTGCTGGTAAGCAGCATTTCTAATGGCTGCTTCTTCTCTAACTTCCTCGAGCATGTCTAAATCCAGTCTTCTCATTAAGTCGCTAACAGGGGAATTGAAATTCAGAACCCTGTATGTTGGGAGGCCCAACTCGGCAGGTATAACAGCTTCACTTCCAAACGCGATCATGTACGGTGATTCTCCAGTTACTACTCGGGGAGTAGTTTGGTAATCCCAAAGTACTGATTGTAACTCGTTGATCCAGTTTGCTTTTGCATCATCCAATCCTTTCTTCAAACCATTTAGCAGCGTTCTGTTTGTCACTTTAGTTTGTCCATTGCTTTGAGGATGGCCTGGTGCTGAGTAGACCTTCAAAATGTTTGACTGATGGCAATAGGCAGCGAACTCCTCGTTATCAAATTATGTTTCATGATCAGTGATGAAAGCATGAGGAAGACCGTATCGACAAATGATGTTCTTCCAAACAAATTGGTACACCTTCTCGTATGTCATATCAATGAGTGGCTCAGCTTCTACCCACTTAGTAAAATAATCCACTGCGACGACGAGGTATTTGAACCTTCCTCTAGTCGTTGGCAGTGGTCCAACCAAATCTATTCCCCACATGGAAAATGGCAAAAGGGAAGTGATGGGTGTCAACAATGCTTGTTGAGTTCTTCGGATGGAGGAAAAATGCTGGCACTTGTCACATTTCTTGGCATAGGCTACACAATCAGCCCTCATCGTCGGCCAGTAATATCCCTGCGTTATCATCCTTTGCCAAAGTGTCTGACCTACTACATGGGCTCCACAGGACCCTTCATGAATCTCTTCAATCAATTCTTTCACCTCGGAAGGATGTACACATATTTGCAAACCTGCCATAATTCCTCGTTTATATAAAATACCGTTAGTTAATACATACCGAGCAGCTTTAAACTTAAATTTCTTAGCTACGAGCTTCTCCATTGGTAATTCTCCCTCCTCAATATATTCCCTGATAGGATCCATCCAAGATGGTCCTAAGTCAAGGGTGATAAAGTTCATCGCCAAATCTTCATCTATACTTCGACCAGCCAAAACTTCAATTGGAATTGCTCGTCGTAACTCGGTGCGAGTAGCTGATGCTAGTCAAGCTAGGGCGTCTGCTCTAGCATTCTCCATTCTTGGTATTCTGACCAGCTGAATAGCGGAAAATTCTAACACTAGCTCCTTTTCCTTTGCAGGATATCTGATCATTAATTCTCCTCTAACTTCATTTACTCCCAACATTTTATTAACAATTAATTGAGAATCACTGAAAACAATAACCTGTTGCGCCTCCATAATTTTTGCTAAATTAAGTCCTGTAATCATGGCCTCATACTCAGCTTCATTATTGGAAGCGTAGGTCGTACTCCATGTCGACCTCATCCGGAGTGCTCAAAATTATCCCTGCCCCATTGCCTGTTGTGAAAGATGAGCCATCTACATATAGCCTCCCTATAAGTAACTCGTCTTCAAACTTCTGATCTGACAGAGTTCCTCGGAGAAATATTTGTTGCTTCCTTTCATCTTCCCCTGATGTTTCTCGCTCTTCATCGATCATCTTTTCTTGCCCTTTTACCAACCGGAGTTGGTCTGAGCTCGAATTTGATGATCCCGTAACATTGACTTGCCCTTTTACCAACCATAGTTGGTCTGAGCTTGTGTGTGTTGATCCTGTAACATCCACAGGTTGATCAGCGAGTAACTTTTGCTCCTCGGGGGTATCAGAATAAGTGAACTCCGCTATGAAATCTGCGACAACCTGCCCTTTTAGCGATGATCTGGGTTCATAGACTATATCGTATTCTGCGAGCTCTATTGCCCAGTACATCAATCTCCCTGATTTTTCTGGTTTATGAAGGGCTTGCCTCAATGGAATATCAGTATATACGACTATAGTATGAGCCTGGAAGTATGGCCTCATTCTCCTACTCGCCTCAATTAGCGTCAGTGCTAACTCTTACAGCCTTGGATATCTGATCTCTGCTCCTCGAAAGGCCTTACTAGTATAATAGATTGGTTTTTCCACTCCATTCTCCACTCTGATCAATGCCGAGCTAACTTCATTATCCGATACTGCTAGGTACAAGTACAATTTTTCTCCCATCACCGGCCTGGACAACATTGGAGGTGCTCCCAAGTATTTCTTCAAGTCTTGAAAAGCATTCTCACATTCATCATTCCACTAAAAAGTCTTTCGGAGTGTCTTGAAGAATGGGAGACATCGATCAGTTGCTCGTGATACAAATCTCTTAAGTGTTACTACTCGTCCTGTAAGACTTTGCACCTCTTTCTTCGTTGTTGGAGATCGCAGCCCTAATAGAGCTTTGATCTTTTCAGGATTCGCCTCAATGCCTCGTTGGTTGATAATGTATCCGAGAAACATGCCTTCTCGTACTCCAAATATGCACTTCGTCGGGTTTAACTTCATTTGGTATTTATCTAGTTGATCAAAAGTCTGACTTAAGTCAACTAGATGATTAGTAGCTTTTTTGCTCTTCGTCAATATAGACTTCCATATTGCAACTGATTTGTTCAGCAAAGACTTTGTTCATCAGCCTCTGATATATCGTACCTGCATTTTTCAAACCAAAAGGCATACCATTATAACAATAAGTTCCCCTAGGGGTAATGAAAGAAGTACTCTCCCTATCTTTAGGTTTCATTTTAATCTGATTGTAGCCAGAATAAGCATCCATGAAGCTTAGCAACTCGTGTCCCGAGGTAGCATCGACTAGTTGATCAATTTGGGGCAGTGGGAAGTGATCCTTTGGGAATGATTTGTTGAGGTCGGTGAAGTCTACACACATCCTCCATTTGTTGTTCTTCTTTTTCACCATCACTACATTTGCTAACCAGTCTGGATATTTAACATCTTCAATGAAGCAAGCTTTTTGGAGCTTCTTGACTTCCTCCTGTATAGCTTGATTCTTCTCGGGACTGAATACTCTTCTTCTCTGCTTCACAAGCTTGATCTCCTTATTCACATTGAGCTCGTGACATAAGAAATTTGGATCTATCCCTGGCATATCTTCATGACTCCACGCAAAAGTTTGCTTTCTACTTCTAAGGAAAGTTATCAATTCTTGTTTTAGTGAGGCATCCAACGATGAACCTACTTGAGTAGTTCGCTCAGGGTGCTCGTCGTCTAGGATGATGTTTTCAGTAGCCTCCACCACTTGACCCTTCACGAGTTGTGACTCATCTCTAGGATCCAATGTTTCAATGTAGGCACCTTCATCCACTTGATAGGTAGTAGTCTTTTTCCTTGATTCCTCCATTTCTTCTTGCTCGGCGGATGAATAATAGCATTCTCGAAATACTTTCTGATCACCTCTAATAACTCCTACTCCAAAATTTCTTGGAAATTCCAGGCATTGATGCACCGTAGATGGTACAGCTTCGAATTTCTTCAATCCTACTCTTCCCATGATGATATTATATGATGACTGAACAATCTTATCCATCACGAAGAAATGTATTCTTTCTTTTCAACAAGCAGACCACGCACCAATGAATATATCCAACTTGATCGTCCAAAGTGGAAATACTTTCTCGCCAGCAAAATCGATGAGGGGTCTATGATAAGGCTCCAATTGAGATAGCTTTAGATTTAAACTATCGAAGCACGAGTAGAACATGATGTCTGCCGAGCTACCATTGTCTACCAGTACTCTTGAAATCAATAGTTCCTTCATTCTCATCTTGATCACTAGTGGGTCATCATGAGGATATAGAATGATGATGCTGAGATTTAGCACCATCGAATGAGTGATAGTGAGCTCAAACAATAGCAGCAATGGCAGCCATTGAGATGTATAAGTGTATAAGTATGTAGAAGGGGATGAGTATAAGAGGAAATAAGACAATAATGTATAGTGGTTCAGCCAATTTGGCCTACATCCACTGTGAGTGTGTGATCCACTAAGTATGGGCACTAATGGCCTTGGATACAATGCACATAACCCTCTCTCTCTCTCTACTGTGTGTACAACCCGAGTTTTGGCTAGGGCTACAGTTAATGGATCGATCCCCTGTAGGGTTGTAGGTGACAAGTATATATAGATCTTGGGGGGTGTAGTGTACCCCCCAAGTATGCATGGTGCATGTGAATGATGATCTAGCCAATCCCCTGTTGACACCTGTAGATGCCAAATGATGACATAATATTCCATCACGTGAGGGTGTGATTTGGTTATAACGGTCTTCCACGTGCCATGTCAGCCTCACGCGCACTGTTCCACGCGTCTCCCAAACCACGCGCTGTCATGATGTCACCCTCGGCCTATGAGCCAAGGCCGAGGGCAAAGTTTCTTCCAGTAGTGAGACTGGCCCAATTCTAGCCTCGTACTGTCCTACCCTCGGAGGGTCGTCTGGAGAGTGGTGAAGGGGTCGGCCCCTCGTAGGGTCGTCTGGAACCTGGTGAAGAGTCGGCCCCTCGTAGAGTCGTTTGGAGCCTGGTGATGGGTCGGCCCCTCTGAGGGGTCGTATGGAGCCTGTAGGAGGGGTCGACCCCTCGTAGGGTCGTCTGTTTAGAGGTTATCATCAGCCAAGTCGAGGATATAAACGGGTATATCAATTGCCCCCCAGCCCTTAGCCATAGGTGCTGTTGATATGGCTGAGGGATAATGTTTTAAATGAGATGCATGTATGATCAGTTAGGTGAGTGACACCAGGGCAGATACTCATTGTTGTTTCAGTTTCCAAGGTCATGGCGGATGCGCAGTGCACTTGGGGCCTTGTGCCCTAATTATACCTTTCTTGGTAAATGGGTCCACTCATTACCAAAGTATTTAAGAGATTTTCAAACTCTCTCTCTTCCTTCTTCTTCTTCGCGCCTAAGCATTCTCTCTCTAGAAACTTATCAGCTTCCCTCGCCATTTGCAGCCTTCGATTCTTCAAGTCTTAGCAAGGTTTTTGCTCTCTTTATCAGGTATTCTCTTTCACCCAGCGCTTTCCTTTGCCTTCATTCCTATTTTTTTTTTTCTAGGGTTGTGGGGTTGCGTTCTCTTTAGGTTGTGCCATAACCTTTTCCGGCGTCTTCTCCGGTAACTGGTTCTTGGTTGTTCTTGACAAGAACCATTGAGTTCCTTGTTTAATCCGAAAGTCAAACCTGGTCAATTTCCCACCTGTTTGTAGTAAGTTAGCTAGGTCTAGTGTAATTTATCTAAGTGTAGAGTCTTCCCTTTAATGCTTAGGAGGCTTTACAGCTTAGTGTCTGAATTCCCATCTTTGAGAGAGAAACTCTTTGCCGAGATCAAACGAATAGAGGGAGAGGAAGAGAGGAGACGAGGGGACGACCCTAATTGGGTACGACCCATCTTTCCCGTTCCTCTTGCCACATAAAACCTTTCGAACCGTCTGAGTCTTGTGGGTTCTCCGCTCGTCCAGCCGAGAGTTATTCGAGTGAGATGGACGAGAGAGTATCCTCGCCAACTGGCTCTGGACCTTCTAATAGGAGGGAGACATCCGACCTAAGCCCAGGCCGAGAGGCCGAGGGTACGGTCCCCTCTGATGCCGTTCCTGTGACAACCCTATCCCCCAATGCCTTCTAAGTGGCTTTTCCCTAGGGTCCTTCTGCAGGTGATGAGGGGGAAGGGGATGAGGACGAGGACGATGATACAGATGATGAGGTTGATACCTCCCACGCCTCGTCCTTTATCTCCTCGGTTAGGGATCGTGACCTCCTGATATGGAGGCATGCCTATGGGTTTCCCTCCAGCATAACTATGAGGGTTCCCTCTGACTCTGAGAGGGTTTTTGATTGTGGAGAGGGCGAGGTTGCAGTTTACGAACAAATGCTCAAGGTCGGAGTCAGATTCCCTCTGCACACTGCCATCGTAGATATCCTGTCTTCCCTTGGCGTTGCCCCCTCTCAACTTCCCCCCAACTCTTAGAGGACGATCCTGGGCTATATTTCCTTGTGGAAGAATGCCTTCACAGATGAGCCCTCGGCTGACCTATTTCTGGGCTGCTATAACATCACCTCCTCGTCCAAATAGCCTGGATATTATCACCTGGGGGCAAGGAGGTCTGAGAAGAAACTCCTCCAAGTGGCACAAACTTCCAACCATGATTGGAAGAAGAGTTTTTTCTTTATCTCCGGGGAGTGGGAGCCCGTTTCCGATAGTCAGAGGGTCCCCAGGAAGTGGTCTAACCCCTCCATGAAGGCCAGATCAGACCCTGGTCTTAGCCTGTAGGAGAAGGACATTGTTGATTACCTTAGAGGACGAGGGAGAGAGGGTGACCTTGCAAAATTCGAAGTCTTAATGACCCCTCGGTTCCTCAAAGAAGCTGGTCTGAGGGTCGGCCCTTTGACAGAATTATGTGAGTTATACTGAATATTTTCCATTCTTATTTTTGAAGTGTTCTCTCTTTATCTCTGAATTTTTCTGACGTGTCTTCCTCTTCCCAGGTCGTCCTGCAGGCGTATCGGATTATCTTTGGGAAATGATGGCTCCCAGCTTACTATCTGGCCTAGACAAGAAGAAGGGGAAGGAGCCTCAGCAGGTTCCGAGGAAGACAAGGGCCGCTGGGCCGACGGTGGTGGAGCCGACCATCGATAGTAATAAAAGGAAGGAGCCTGAGGCCCCAATTGACCCTCGGCCAGATTCTCGGATGAGGGCTAGGGTCGAAGCCTCTGAGGGGACGACCTCTTCGTCCAGTATGGGGGCCTTCTTGTCTCAGAACCTGGCGCATCTGAGAGCCGAGCCCTCGTCGCTCATTGCCAATCTAAGGGCAGCCAAGGCCTCCATCTTCTCTGCGCCCTCGGCTGCTGACTACGACTTCTTGTCAAAGATGCCTCCAGCCAAAGTGTACGACTATGTTCTGCACTCCCTTACACAGGTATTGGTTCTGACCCACATCTTAAATTTCATTTTTTCAATAAACTGTTCCTTCGGCCCCTCTTGATATTTGTTCATTTTTTGTGCAGTCTGTTTGTGCCCTCACCTCAGGCACCAAATGGATGGCCGAGAATCAGATGAAGTTTCATGAGGCTGAAAGGGCTATTCAGCATGAGGCTTACTTGCAGACAGAGCTCCATACTGCAAGGGCTGAACTGGAAAGTGCTAGGACTGAGCATGCCAGGGTCCTAGACGAGCTGACGAGGCAGCATGATGCCGATCAGAAAGCCAAGGACTTGCTGATAAAGGAGAGGGATGAGGCCTTACTCAACATGGAGGTCAAGCACAAGACTGATCTCGAAGAAACTGTCAGAAAAGCCGAGGCCGATGCTGTTGAGGCCTACAAGGCTTCTGATGAGTTTCAGGATTTCGGCCTTGAGTACTTGGAGAGGGGGATCCGGACGGCCTGTCGATGGGTCATCCTCCGATTTGGCAACGTCGTCTCCTCAGTCCGTCCTTCTATTGAAGCAGTCAGTCTGGACGATCCAATAATTACCGAGGCCCTGACTTATGTTGAATCTCAAGTGCAGGCTGAGGGGGTCGGTACATCTGAGGATCAATCGGTCATGATTGTGGAAGAAACTTGTCTGGTAGATGTTGAAGCTCTGCCCGCCGATGTTATCCCTTAGGGTGGCTGTCTGTAGCCCATACCCTCATAATGTATTTACCATTTTTGTGCTCTGTATTGTAAAACACTTGAATATTCTCTCTTTTATCAATACCATCGTCTCTTCTTCTACTGTCTTCCATATTTAATTATTTTATGGTTTGCTGTCTTCGTGAATGCTACTAACCCTTTCCTCGTCTTTTTTGAGGACCAATGTGGGGTCGTCCCCCCATGTGGCCTCATCATAGCCGAGGGTCATAATAACCAAACATGGTTTTTCAATCAAGTGGCCTCTCGCCTTTCTTGAGGATCATGGTGGGGTCGTCCCCTCCACCGACCCTCATTATAGCCGAGGGACCAACTTACCAAATTAATGGTTTTTAATAAAGTCTACCCTCGTATTGTTTGAGAACAGTGGTGGGGTCGTCCCCTCCACCCGTCCTCATTATAGCCAAGGGTTTACCAAATTTATGGTTTTTTAATGAAGTCTACCCTCATCTTTCTTGAGAACAGTGGTGGGGTCATACCCTCCACTGGTCCTCATTATAGCCGAGGGTTCAACTTACCAAATTAATGGTTTTAAATAAAGTCTACCCTCATCTTTTTTGAGAACAGTGGTGGGGTCGTCCCCTCCACTGGTCCTCATTATAGGTGAGGGTTTACCAAATTAATGGTTTTTTAATGAAGTCTACCCTCGTATTTCTTGAGAACAGTGGTGGGGTCGTCCCCTCAACTGGTCCTCATTATAGCCGAGGTTTCAACTTACCAAATTAATGGTTTTTTAATGAAGTCTACCCTCGTCTTTTTTTAGAACAGTGTTGGGGTCGTCCCCTCCACTGGTCCTTATTATAGCCGAGGGTTTACCAAATTATTGGTTTTTTAATGAAGTCTACCCTTGTCTTTCTTGAGAACAGTGGTGGGGTCGTCCCCTCCACTGGTCCTCATTATAGCCGAGGGTTCAACTTACCAAATTAATGGTTTTTTAATGAAGTTTTCCCTCGTCTTTCTTGATGACAGTGGTGGGGTCGTCCCCTCCACTCGCCCTCATTATAGACGAGGGTTCAACTTACCAAATTAATGGTTTTTTAATGAAGTCTACCCTCGTCTTTCTTGATAACAGTGGTGGGGTCGTCCCCTCCACTGGTCCTCATTATAGCCGAGGGTTCAACTTACCAAATTAATGGTTTTAATAAAGTTTTCCCTCGTTTTTATTGAGGACAGTGGTGGGGTCGTCCCCTCCACTGGCCCTCATTATAGCCGAGGGATCAACTTACCAAATTAATGGTTTTTAATAAAGTCTACCCTCGTCTTTTTTGAGAACAGTGGTGGGGTCGTCCCCGATAGAAGTCCTCACTGTCGTCCTGTATTCCCATAGTACGGCATATAACTCCTCGACCCATCTTCCTTTTTCCTCCTCAAGCCTCTTCTTGATTCCATCTAGGATTGTCGTGTTTGTTACTTCGGTTTGCCCATTGGCCTGAGGTCGGCCTGGGGTGGAGAAAAATTGTTTGATATTTACCCTCTCACAGTACTTCTGCAGAGAGGCATTCTTGAACTGCGTCCCGTTATCTGAAATGAGGGTGTTGGCAGACCATATCTGCATATCACATTTTTCCAGATGAACTGGAAGGTCTTCTACTCTGTAATTGTGACCATCGCTTCGGCCTCTACCCACTTTAAGAAGTAGTCAATCGCTACAATGAGGAACCGATTGTTATTGACTACTCTTGGTAAGGGCCCTACCAGGTCAATCCCCCACACTGCGAACGGCCACGAAGATGTAATGGAGGTAAGAGGCTGATGGGGTTGATGAGGGATGGTAGCAAATCTTTGGCATTTATCACACTTTTTTACATATGCTGCGGCGTCTTTCCCCAAGGTCCACCACCAGTAGCCTTGGGTGATCACCCTCTTCGCTAAGGATCTGCCCCCAATATGGCTTGAGCACGATCCTTCGTGCACATCTTGCAAAATGGAAGGGACTTCTGAGGGATGCACACACCTAAGTAAGGGGAGCAAAAACTCCTTTTTGTACAAGGTGTCTCCGATGACAGTGAATTTTGCAGCCCTGTACCTCAGCTTCTTCCTTTCCTGCCTTGCTTCTGGCATCTCACCCTCTTTAATGTATCTGATCAAGGGGTCCATCCACGAAGCTTCTTGAGAAATATTTAGGCAATTACTGAGTGTTCCCTCAGCTTCCTTAATAGTTGGCTGAAGAAAAATTTCCACTGGGACCGTCCTCCTGGTGTCTGTCCTAGTCGCCGAGGCCAATCTCGCAAGGGCATCAGCACGGCTGTTGTCTAGCCTAGGTATCCTATTTAATTTTACTTCTCTGAAGCCTTTCAATAGTGACATCACCTTCTCGAGGTATCTAGCCATTCTCTCGTCCTTAGCCTCGTAGGGCCCTAGTATCTGATTCACCACTAGCCTTGAATCACTATGGACCAGAATCTGGCCGACACTTAGAGACTTGGCCAAGGAGAGGCCTGCTACTAAGGCCTCATATTCAGCCTCGTTGTTGGAGGCTTTGAAGTTGAATATTAGGGCGTATTCGACGTCTGTGCCATCGGGTGCTGACAGTATCAGTCCAGCCCCACTTCCACTGTCACAGGAGGGCCCGTCAACGAAGAGGCTCCACAGAGTCTTTCCTTATGAAAAACTTCCCTCAGAGAGGGACCCCTATCTAAAGATGTATTTTCCCTCTTCGTTTTCAGTCGCTTTCTTTCTAGCAGTGCTTGTCTCGGCCCTATCTGCGGGTGTGTCGGCGAGTCTGTCTTCTGTATCCGTCATCCCAAGGGTTTCACCTTCGACCTCATCATCTTCCCAAGTGAACTCAGCCACGAAGTCTGCCAATGCCTGCCCCTTAATGGCAGTCCTAGGTTGATACACAATGTCAAACTCCCCCAGCTCTATAGCCCAGGCCATTAACCTACCCGATTGTTCTGGCTTGTGCAGGATCTGCCTAAGAGGAGAGTCGGTGAGGATGACCATTGTATAGGACTGGAAGTACGGCTTCATCTTCCTCGAGGCATGGATCAAGGCGTAGGCCAACTTCTCCATCCTCGCGTATCTTTGCTCTGCCCCCTGGAGTGCCTTGTTGTTAAAATACATAGGTTTCTGTATTCCGTCTTCGTCTCTCACAATGGCTGCACTGATGGCCGACTCTGAGACGACGAGGTACACGTAAAGTCGTTCACCCTGCACGAGTCGTGACAGCAGTATGGGAGACCCTAAGTATCATTTTAGCTCCTTGAAAGCCTCATCACACTCTTCACTCCATTCAAAGGCCTTCCTGAGGATCTTGAAGAATGGTAAACACCTGTCTGTGTCTCTTGACACAAATCTGTTCAGGGCATCCACTCTCCTTGTAAGCCTCTGAACGTCTTTAATGGACTTGGGGGTCTTCATCTCAACAAGGGCCTTTATCTTTTCAGGATTGGCCTCGATGCCTCTTTGGTTGACAATGAACCCCAAGAACTTCCCTGCCCCGACCCCGAAGACACATTTGGCCGGGTTAAGCTTCATCTGGTATTTGTCCATCGTATTAAAGGTCCTCTCCAGGTCTGCCATATGATCATCTGCCTTCAAACTCTTGGTCAGCATGTCATCCACGTAGACCTCCATGGACTTCCCAATTTGTTCTTCGAACATTTTTTTTACGAGGCGCTAGTACGTTGCCCTCGCATTTTTTAGACCAAAGGGCATGACCCTATAGCAGTATGTCCCCCTATCAGTGATGAAGGCAGTCCTCTCCGAGTCTTCAGGGTTCATGAAGATCTGGTTGTACCCTGAGTAGGCATCTATAAAACTCATGAGCTCATGGCCTGCAGTAGCGTCTACCATCTGTTCAATGCGGGGGAGAAGGAAGCTGTCTTTGGGGCAGTGCTTGTTGAGATCTGTGAAGTGAACACACATTCGCCACTTCCCGTTGGCCTTTGGGACAATGACTGCATTGGACAACCATTCAGGGTAGATGACCTCTCTGATAAATTCAGCGTCCCTCTTGTGTGCCTCCCTTTCTTCAGCGGAGTTGTAGTAACATTCTCTCGCTGCCGTCTGGTCTCCCTGAACTTCCCCCACCCCATAAGGGGTTGGAAATTTGATCATCTGATGGACCGTAGAGGGCACGGCTTCAAACCCCTTGAGGGACACACCCCCCAGTATGATGTTGTAGGCCGAAAACACCTGCTCATCCATCACAAAGAAACTGACCTTCTTGGTGAGCCATCTCGGTCACTCGTCCCCCATCCTCACATCGGCCTCATATACCCCAAGGGGGTGAACCTTTTCCCCACTAAACCCAATCAATGGATGATGATAGGGGACGAGTCTAGCACGGCTGAGACCCAAGGCTTTGAAGCATGGATAAAACATCACATCTGCAGAACTACCCCCATCTACCAAGATCCTCGGCACTTCGCATCCGTGCACCCTGGTAGTGATGACGAGAGGGTCATCATGTGGGGCCAAGAGGTCTTTGAATTCCATTCTTGAAAATCCCACTATCAGTGTGTCCATATCAACCTTCTTCCTTTTTTCTGACTTGACCTCCAGGGAAGTCGCGTGTACCGTCTTCGTCACTGCCTTGGCCTCAGCCACATGGGCCTTCCTGTCGGCGACCTCAGACCCTCCTCCTGCAAGACCCCCGAAGATCATTCCCACTCTGAGCGAGATCATATTAAGCCTCTTGACAGGGCCGTGGTCATCTCTCGGCGGGAGGTCAGGGTCGTCCTCATCATCAGAAGGGTCATCCCCTCTTTTTTGAGGACCTTCTCTGCATGCATCACCTCTCTTCTTTCTGGGGTCATCCCCTCGGCCCCTCTTGAAGACATCTTTGTCGACATACTTTCTGAGCTTCCCTTCTTTCAGCATCTTCTCAATCTCGTCTTTCAGAGCAAAGCATTTGTCCGTTACGTGGCCGTGGTCTTGGTGAAACTCACACCACAGGTTCTTATTCCTCTTGCCGGGGGCTTCCCTCAGCTTCTCAGGACACTTCAAGGATCAGTCACTCTTAATCTCGTTGAGAATCTGTTCACAGCTGACCGTCATAGGGGTGTACCCCACGAACTTGTCATCCGAGGACCTCTTCTTCCCCTCTTTATTCTTATTAGGGTATTTACTCCCACTAGCACCTCCTCTTTCGTCTTCATATTTTGCAGCCATTGCCTCTTCGACGTTCATCACCTTTCCTGCTGTTGACAACAGTTCAGCCATCGTCCTCGAAGGGTCTTCAACAAGCTTCCATAACAGCTTCCCCTTTTGGAGTCCTCCAATCAGGGCTGTCATAGCTATGCTCTCCTCATTGTCTTCCACCTCCAGCTTCTCCTTATTGAATCTGGCTATATAGTCCCTCAGACTCTCACTCTTCCCTGCTTGACATAGAGCAGGCGGGGGGTCTTCTTCTGTGGCCTCACCCCAAAGTAGAAATTATGGATGAACAGGTCTGCCAACTGCTTAAAGTTACCAATGGAATTTTTTGGAAGAGACGTGTACCAGACATGCGCAGCCCCTGTCAAGGTACCAGAGAAGGCACGACACCTCATCTCATCTGAGATAGAGTATATGTCTGCCGCCGACTGATACATCTCCACGTGGTGGAAGGGGTTGGTGCTCCCGTCATACCTTGGGGTGACCATAGGTGGATTGAACTTTGACGGTGTGGGGAAGTTGACTATCTTTGCCATGAAGGGTGAGCCTATGGTGTATCCCCTCTTAAGAGGGTCTCGGCTCTTCAATATATCACCAATCTTATCCTCTAACCACTGGATTGAGTCATTCCAGGGCCTCACAGGGTCGGCCTGGCCGATGTTATCCCTTGCCGCCTCTTCGAGGTGGACGGAGGGTTCTGCTGCAGCAGGCCTGTGTCGACTGTTCACTTCCCTTTGGTCGTCATCTCGTCCTCGGGGTCAGCCATCTGCTGCCTCCCCTCTGGATCTCGTGGTGATTCTTGGCCTGGACAACTATTCCCGCAGGTCATTTACTGGGCCTAGCCTCTCAAATGCCGACCCCCTGCTCAAGCGGTCAAAAGCAGAGCCTCTTGGGAGCTCATCAGGGTTTGGTCTCCCGCACTTTCCCCTACTGTCCTGGAGGGGTCGCACAGTGTTGTTGGAGACCTCGTAAGGTTCCCAGCACTCTATAGGAGCCTCATCTCCCTCCAGATCTCCACACCTATCCTCAGGGCAAGGGTTTTCTTGCCTCCCCAGGCGTAGACGCCGGGGGTCAGCAACATCCCTACGCCGCTGAGGGGGTGGCAGGTCTTTACGTGGTGCCTGGGGTGGTCCCCTGGCCTCATGCTTCCCTGGAGCTGCTGCCAGAGTAATCATCTCAGGTGAAACCCCTCGTGCTCTTAGTATGTTCTGGCTTAGAGCTGTGAACTGCTCTTGCATCATCCGCTGGCTTGCTGCCAGAGACTTTAGGGCTGCCGCCACATCAGCCATCTCAGACTGAGGCGGCGGCTGACTGGAAATGGGTCTTCCCCCCTCATCCGGTGGGGGAAGTGGTGGCGGTGGCATCTCAGGTGCCATGTGCTTGAGCTATGAAAAGTTGAACTAAAGAAAATACTGGTGAGCTTGGGAACCTTAGTGGGTCTCTTTCAATGGTGAAACACCTCCTCTCAGGGGGAGTGTTGGTTCACCACCAGAGTGCCCAGTGAGTTCAAGCTGTACAAAGGAAGAAATGTCTTCTTGTTCCCACAGACGGCGCCAAACTGATGATGCTGAGATTTAGCACCACCGGATGAGTGATAGTGAGCTCAAACAGTAGCAGCCATGGCAGCCATTGAGATGTATAAGTGTATACGTATGTAGAAGGGGATGAGTATAAGAGGAAATAAGACAATAATGTATAGTGGTTCAGCTAATTTGGCCTACATCCACTGTGAGTGTGTGATCCACTAAGTATGGGCTCTAATGGCCTTGGATACAATGCACATAACCCTCTCTCTCTCTCTACTATGTGTACAAGCAGAGTTTTGGCTAGGTCTACAGTTAATGGATCGATCCCCTGTAGGGTTGTAGGTGACAAGTATATATAGGTCTTGGGAGGGTGTAGTGTACCCCCCAAGTATGCATGGTGCATGTGAATGATGATCTAGCCAATCCCCTGTTGACACCTGTAGATGCCAAATGATGACATAATATTCCCTCACATGAGGGTGTGATTTGGTTATAACGGTCTTCCACGTGCCATGTCAGCCTCACGCGCACTATTCCACACGTCTCCCAAACCACGCGCTGTCATGATGTCACCCTCGGCCTATGAGCCGAGGTCGAGGGCAAAGTTTCTTCCAGTAGTGAGCCTGGCCCAATTCTGGCCTCGTACTGTCATACCCTCGGAGGCTCGTCTGGAGAGTGGTGAAGGGGTCGTCCCCTCGTAGGGTTGTCTGGAACCTGGTGAAGGGTCGGCCCCTTGTAGGGTCGTCTGGAGCCTGGTGATGGGTCGGCCCCTCTGAGGGGTCGTATGGAGCCTGTAGGAGGGGTCGGCCCCTCGTAGGGTCGTCCGTTTGGAGGTTATCATCAGCCAAGCCGAGGATATAAATGGGTATATCATAGAACACCTGCAAGGTCATTCTTTGAGAAACCAATGACCAATTTCTCTTTATTCACCTTTCTCGAGCGACCCTCTTCAGCTAGAATTATTCGCTGAATGTACGAGCAAGCTTGAGCCTCACCGAGGTAAGCTTTTCTCTCTGCAGTAGGATCTCCTCCTCCTGCATCTCCACCTGTTATAACATTACAGTCAAATGACCCAAAGCGTATTGAAAATACCTCTCGTTCTAGCTGCCTTGGTCTCTTGGTAAGATCGGGGTCATCTTCTGGATCAACTTCATGTTTTCTTTTCTTGTTCTCCTCTGCTCGACGGGGAGATCTAGACATATCTCTTGCTCGATCATTGTTCCTTCTTTCGTTTCCACGATCAACATACTTTGATAACTTTCCTCTTCTGATGAGTGTTTCAATCTCATTTTGAAGAGCTATGCAGTTTTTGGTCATATGGCCATGATCTTTATGAAACTCACAATACTTCGCCTTATTCCTCTTATCAGGATCTGCCTTCATTTTCCCTGGCCAGTTTAGTTACTCGTTGTTCTTGATTTCTTCTGGAGCATGGTTGATATCCTTCTTCAAAGGAGTATAGTTATCGTATTTCTTCATCACGTCCCATACCGACCTGTTTTTTGACTGCTTGCCACTACCATTGTTCTTATGCTCTTTCTTCTTAGCTTTATCACCTTCCACCTTGGTTTCTTTGGCATCCATGTTCTTCTTCGCAGCCATAGCCTCCTCGTCATTCATAATTTTGGACGCTTTTCCCATCAGGTCTGACATGGTTCTAGGTGGATCTTTGGCCAAAGTGTAGTACAACTTGTTGGGTAGTAGTCCACTCATCAAAGAAGTAATCGTTGTCTTTTCTTCATAATCAATGACTTCAAGTTTCTCGTTATTAAAACGAGTTATATAATCTCTGGTACTCTCACTAGCTTTTTGTCTAACACTTAACAAATGTGCTACTCGTTTAACTGGCTTTGCCCCAAAATAGAAATTCCCAATAAATAACTCGGCCAGTTGAAGATAAGTTAAAATCTTACCCCGAGGAAGATTATTATACAATATTTGAGCAGATCCGGTAAGAGTTCCCAAGAATGCCCTGCATCTCATCTCATCTGGAACTGCATAGATGTCGGCTGCAGCCTGGTATTGTTTTATATGAAGGATAAGGTCAGTCTTTCCATCATATTTGGGGGTCATAATAGGTGCTTTGAACTTTGATGGTGTTGGCAAATCTTCAATGGACTGGACAAAATGTGTTCCTCTAATAAAGGTTCATTATAGGGGGTTCTTAGCTTTAACCATTTCCCCCAATCTATCTTTCAGCCTTTGAATAGAGCCTTTCCATGCATTATTTCCTTCCTCGGCCTGTTGGTTCAAGCAGCTGATCGCGTTGAGGCGGCTTCCTGGGATCTCTCCTGACGAGCAGCTGATCGCGACTGGGCAGATCCTTCCCTTAAATCTGATGGTCGTCGAAAACTCCTCGATAGGGCTCTAGGAGGACTTTTGCTCCTCCTAGGACCTAATCGATCGAAAGGAGATACTCTACTTAATCTTTCTAGCGCACTGGCCCTTTCTGGGGAGAGAGTGATACGTTGTTCATTATCTGTGGCTCGCAGTGACGAAGATCATCCAGGTTGATAAGAAAAATCTTCAGATTCCTCATTGGGATATGAATTGGTATGCCTAGTACGTGAGGATGGTGCACGAGTGTTTCTTTGAATACTCCGCAATCCTGAATGGGTTGGTGCACCACCATGAAGGGTTTGGATGAGTTGTCGCATTGTTTCTTGCATGATGGTCTGGCCCTGAGCCAGATTTGTCATTATTCCAGCCAGATCTGGAATATTTGGCAGAGCAGATGGATTTGGAGGGGTTCCAGCATTTCGATTGCTGGATTCCGAAATGTCAGCCATTCTTGATGAATTATTTTTGATGGAAAATGATATTACCAGTCGTTTCCACAGACGGCGCCAATCTGTTGATGTAAAAAATTAGATCACTCTAATTATTCAATCACATATAAATAAATGAGAAAAAGAATTTTAAAGTGGTTCAGCCTTATAAGAATGGCCTACGTCCATTGTTATGGTATTGCTGATTGTATTGGAATTCTCCATTACAAGTTATCTCAAGAAATTTCGGGTCCTTTTACAATGAGGATTGTACAATATATTTATAGCCTTGGGGCTGTAATGTGAAAGGGTAATACATTAAATGATGTACATATGAAAGGGTAATACATTCAATGCCCCTTAAACGTGTGCGTCTGAATGATAAGCATTTAATGAACAGTCAAACTGTTGGTTATCCAGCTATTAATGCTTTGTTCGAGGTGCAGCTCGGACCGCCTGAGTTGCTCGGACCACCTAAGCTACTCGATATTTAAGACTTCCTCGGAGAGTTCTTGTTCCTCGGAGAGTATGAGTTCCTCGGGGAAGCAGTGTTCCTCATTGTAGTGTGGTTCCTCGAAATGTGTGGGTTCTTCGGAAGTGTTTGCTGTTGCCACGTAGACTGCCACGTGTCTTCACTTTATTGAGCCATATCAGCAGATTAAATTTGGTATCAATAGGAAACAATGTTTTTTGATTTTTGATATAAATGGAAAAAATGTTTTTGGAAGACGGGTCTCAGCATGATTATTATTATTATTATTATTATTATTATTATTATGTTCTCACATGAATTAAATTCTCCAAAATGCAAAATGAAATGATGGATGGGACCCGAACCTGGAAAAGTTGGGTTTGTAACATATGAAAAGATATGGCTGGACTTGTAACTAGGCTCATGGGTAGGATTCCATTTTAAAGATGCACAAAAATTTGGGCGACAGACCGACCTAGAATTTCGGTAGAGTTTCGGGTCGAAACAGGAAATCTAATATGTGTGTCCTAGGCTTAACACCTATATGCGGGTATGCAGTTGGTTGGGATAATCAGTACGTGTGGACAATCAGTACGTGTGGACAAACCATTTGATATACCTTAGTGTACATGAATTGTCTCACCATATACCTCGTGGGGATGGTACGTGTGAGAGCGAAATCGATATACTCGGTATACGTGAACGAGTTCCCTGCGATATACCTCCTGTCATGGCTTTGGATTAGCGGTACGATGCGGGGGAACCGTTCGACATACGTCTAAGGTACTTGGCCAATGGAAGGTGAGAGTCATATCGCTTAGGATAACTGCGCCCTACCGGACCAGGGCCCATCACGAAGTGACCCTCTAGTTACTGGACAAAATTTGGTCAATCATAATGGTGTTTGGGGATATTGTGTGAATCATGCATGATTCTCTTATTAGTATCTTATGATGAGAGTATCTTTCTTGATCATGCCCAAAAGGGAGCAAAGTATGAGTACCAATGGTATGCCAAGTACGGGTGATATGTGCAACATGGGGATATATGTGATCCTAGGTGCACGTGGTGTGAAGTGTACACGGAGAATTTTCTACAAGTGTGTGAATAGTAGCATAAGCATGAGGTACACGTGAGTAGTAAAAGGGAAAAATGAAAATAGGGGAATATATAAGAAAATAAAGCACCCATTTAAATAGATTCTAGCCCTCAAAATGATAGTATCCCCAATAGAGTCGCCACTGTGGCCATCCCCGATCCTCGCAGCGGGAGAGGATCCCTTTGGTCCCGCGCGTCCCTCTCGGGAGTGCTTCGGTCGACGTCATTGATGAGGTGAAAAATGTAGAGAGATGGAGTTGATAGTCTATTTTACTCAAAATAAACAAAATAAAAGGGAGCCATCCCGAAGGACAGCATCCAAAGACATACTGATAATACGAAACCAAAATAATTCAAAAAAGGGTCCGAAGGCTAAGTTACGAAATGGAAAGGTGTTAGGCACCCATTCCTCCCTTACGGTCTCTCATGGGTTGTTGCTATTTTCATTTATTTCCTCGTTACATGTGTGCATGTGTATACGTAGTGGAGATAGGAATCATCGACATGTATCATGGAAGAGATATAGCGAGTCATCTGTAGGAATGTTCCTAAGAATAATATTAGAAAATAGGATTTGAGAAATTATCATCGTGTTGATCGTTATAACGAAACGATAATGAACATGGAATAATACGTCACTAAGAACAAATATATGTATATATAGAATTTAAGAGAATTGAGTTTAAAGAATATAGAGAAAATAGAAAAAGAGAGAATAGTAGTAATAGGGCTCGAGTCACGAGTTTTACCCTGAGACGCCTACGTAACCTATAAAGGCATCAAAGTTCACGTAGTTCGCATGCAAAATGAGGGGTGTGATTTATCCCATAAATCCAATCGGGGATTTCTCTTATATATATATGTGTGTGTGTGTGTGTGTGTAATACCCCGCATTTTTTTTATTGAATTAAAATTGAACTAATTGAAAAAAAAAAAACTATGCCAGCATATATATTCGAAATGTTTGGAAATGAATATTTAAAATGAATTAATTGAGATACGAATGTGAGACTTAAATATTAGAAGCGAATTAACGCGTAGAAGGATCGAGAAGGTTAAATTTAGCGCAATGGCATTTTTGTAAATAAACTACTCGTAGGTACAAATAGAAAAAAGAGAAGAAGTCTTCATTCTTTCATTTCACAAAAGGGGGCTAGGGTTTGGTGTAGAGAGAGAGTAGTAAGAGAAGAAGCTAAGAGGATTTCAATTTCTCCATACAATCCAAGGCAAGTTAATAACCTATATGTGTATAATATGTATCTATAATGAAATTTCACATGAACATGTATTTGGATCCCTAAATTAATATGAACTTGTTGTTAAAAATGATATGCAATGTATTAGGATCATCATCCATGTAGATTCAAATGCAATAACATCATTATAGGGATTGAGTTGTAGAACAACCTTTGAATTTGAGAAATCTAGGAAATTGAGTAAATCGTCATATTAAAAACTGTTTTGAGCTGTTTTGGCTTCAAAAATGGATGTTCGTTTGCACTGTCCGGTAAAGAATCATATTATGTACAACTTTGTAGTTTTCAGTTTTTCCAAAAACGGATCAGATAGGCCTCAAATTGGCATTTTAAATTTCTGTGCAGAAATTTATCGTGAACAGGTCCAAACTGTATATGTCCGTTTTGGGTCTATTTTAAGTAGGCTATGATAGCGTGCAGGCGTATCCGTGTATAAAATCATGTTCCGAACAACTTTGTAGTTTTTAGTTTTTCCAAAAAAGGATAAAAAAAGCCTCAAATCGTCGTTTTAAAATTCTGGGCAGAAAGTTATCGAAAACAGGGGTGAATATTATATGTTAGTTTCGGGTCTGTTTTATGAAGGCTATGGTAAGGTGCGCGCGTGTCCTTATAGAAAATCACGTTCCGAACAACTTTGTAGTTTTAAGTTTTTTCCAAAAACGGATCGGAAAAGCCTCGAATCTGCTTTTTAAATATTGGACATCATGTTGTTGAAATAAGAGTGATAATGTTTTTCATGTTGTTAGTAAGATAATTGAGGTGTTGTTCCTAATATCATAGCTTGATCACATACTTATGGTTATTATGGATATAAAACCTTGAAATGATTTGATGTTGAATTAGTAAATTAATGATGTAAATTATATTATATTGTAAATAATGACTATTGTATAACTCCATTAAGAGACTTGACACGATTGTATATATACATAAGCGTGAAATTATTTTACATGTATATTGTCGAGTATACACTAGAGTAGTCCTCAAGTCGACATAGGAACATGTTGAATGCAATTTTTTATAATTGATCTGATTAGGTTTCGCTCGAGTGTCGTGTCGGAGATAAACCACCGGAACCGGACACATGGTTATAATGTGGGTCGAGTAGAAAGACCTTGGAACGCCATGTGATTTAGGACTTAGTATGATTTCCCTTTCCATGTAATATTGGGGAATATTCTTGTGTAGGCGAGTGTTACGACTTGTTCCCTCGGGTAATGATAGTGACCCGATATTACTTGTTGTGTGAGATATTATGCTTGTGTCTTAAAGTAATATCCCGAATCGAGGCATTTGATATTATACTTGAAGGAAATATTTTGATACGTTAAATACTGAAATGATATTAATAATGATTAATAATGATATGATGTGAGGCTACACATTACTCGAGTTTGGGTTAGGTAGTCACGACATAAGAGCATTGGTTGGGTAATTGAACAACTTAATTATAAGTACTAGTGTGCTTTCATTATAAGTACATCTTATAATCTTATAGCTTGTTTTCCGGATTTGACGTTCTTCTATCTTGCTTCTTTCTCGTCTCCTATATATATAATATATAACAGGTCCTCGTCCCGCTGGGCAATAGAATATGGAGCTTGATAAGATCATATCAATCTTAGGATTGCTGTAGCCGTGGAGTCATTCTATTTTAATTTATGTCGTTTGTTTCCCTTTTCTTAAGGGTGGTATCAGAGATTAATATCACTTTCTTTATACTTGTAATTTGATAAAATTGTTGTATTACGCTTTCCCGTTTTTTGTTGGGCCGCATGTATTGGCATTTTATATTTTCAGTTTGAGATTCCTGATGAATTATTACAGTTAATAGTTATGAGTTGGTTTCACTTGTTATAGCTGTCATGATGTGATATGGTTACACATATGAAAGTGTACATGTTTACTTTACTGCGTTTATTTAAATTAGTTTTCTAATGACAACATATTAACGCTCCGCTTTAATTTAATTGGGCATAGCTAATCGAATTAGATATAAAAAGCAGGGTTGTCACAGTTGGTGTCAGAGCACGATTTTAGAGCCTTTAGGGATCTGAGGGCGTCCGTTACATTTTCTACTCATCGTTTCTTTGATACTTTGATCCTTACAGCTAGGTTTTGTATTCTATGACATCGGGAAAAAAATCGAGTCACTGATCCGACACGACCGACTATGAGTGCCCGAGTGCATAGGAGGGGTTCCACGCACGAAGGTTTAATTTTATCGGGAGTTAGGAATTTTCATATGATATATCCATCACTTTAAACTATTGCACCCAATTATATATGTGATATATGTTTTGAACGTTTCCTTCTAGTTCTCATACTCTGTGTTTACTCTCTTCAGATGAGGAGACGCAGCAGTAAATTGGCAGGAGCGGAAGGACGGGCGGGGGCTCAGAAGCAGCCTCCCCCACCCGCACAGGGGACAGTAGGCGGTTTGTCCCAGGCCGATTTGACAGCTATAGTAGAGGTTGTAGCTACAATAGTAGCAGTAGCATTTTCAGTGCATCCCGCGCCCGCACTAGTGCCAGCACCAACACCGGTACCACATGTTGTCATCGCACCACCTATAGTGGCTGAGCCGGAGACACAGGTGCCAGTAGTTGTGCAACCCACAAGGGCATCTATTGTGAGTGGGTTTGACAAGAGACGTCCGCCTTCGTTCGCCAGTGACGTGCGTCCGTTGAAGGAATTTCAGTGGAAGCGAGATATATGCAGACATTTGAGACTAGTTGACTCCATAGAGGTGCACAAACAGCTGTTAGCTACCTTTCGTCTGATTGAGGAGGCATTGTGCTGGTGGGAGTCCATTACTTCTACAACTCAACGGAATTTTATGCATATTGTTGATTTTTGGGCTCATTTGGAGGCGAAGTTTGTACCTCCCACACAACGTATAGCTTCGAGGAGAAGGTTTGATACCCTCAAGCAGACTAGTTCAGTTTTTGAGTATGAGGGAGAGTTTACCTCATTGGTAGAGTTTTCTCCCGAGGTGCAGGCAGATGATGGTTTGAAGACTCAGAGTTTTATTGAGTTGATATCTTGTCCAATTCGGGGGTTCTTACTGGCGAATTCGTCGTTTGACTGTTATGAGGTAGCGATGAATGCATCATTGTATCACTGCAATGATCATTCTGAGCATGTGGTGGGCAAATGAGGGGTGATAGGCCAGTAGGGTAGGCCCCATGAGGTTGTAGTTGCAGGCTAACAGGGCCCACAGGGGGGCCAACAGTTAGGAGGCCATCAGGCCAAGCAGTATAGAGGCCGTCACCATGGGCAGCAGGCCCAGGTCCAGCAGGGTCAGGCCATTCAAGCCAATCCAGTTTAGACCATTCCAGGTCAAGTTCACTCGCAGTAGGGCCAGGGCCAAAGAGGGCAAGGCCAGTAGTGCCAACGGGGTCAGGGTGCGAGAGATCAACACCGGGACAATAGTCCAAAAATGAGAGCTTTGGTGCAACAAGCACGAGATGGGGGTCCTATTATATGCTTCCAGTGCGGAGAGACTGGACATATGAGGAGGGCTTATCCCCGAGGACAGACGCAGGGAGATAGAGCATAGCAACAGGTACTCCCACCACTACAACCACCATTTTCGGCATTGCCAATGGAAGCAGCAGCACCAATTCAGCCATAGTTGTACCATGGGCGTGTATATGACGTTCAACCTTTTTAGCCGCAAGTGCGATGATCGGCGATTCAGGGTACGTTTTATGTTTATAGTTCTCACGCGAGTGTACTTTTTGACACTGGTGCATCACACTCGTTCTCCAGTTATGAGTTTTCTAGGACATCGGGGATGATAGACGTTACATAGGCGATAGTTGCCCATATGAGTACACCTTTGAGTGGTACGGACCTTCGCCACGTTTATAGAGGGGTCACGATTGATATCGGGAGGCTTCACTTCTCTGTTGACCTTATTTTGATTGAGATGTGTACCTACGACGTGATTATAGGGTTTTATTGGTTGTATGCATATCATGCCCATATTGACTGTCATGGGAGTGCGATCACATTTTCCATTCCTGGTCAGGAGATGTACCTAATAGTATTACCTGGTCTAGAGGGTGGATCCAGTACACATCAGTTTTACATCTAGGAGGATTCTCCTGATGGGGTGTCCGTTTCTTTAGATACAATCCCTATAGTGAGGGAGTTTGCGTACATCTTTGCTGAGGTTCCTGATTTACCTCCAGCTCGTGAGATAGAGTTTTACATAGAGTTAGCGTCGGGCACAAGACCGATTTCCAGGGCCCCGTACCATTTGGCACCCTTAGAGATGAGGGAGCTTAGGGAGAAGATTCAGAAGCTGTTGGGCCAAGGTTTTATCCGTAGGAGAACCTCGCCTTAGGGATCTCCAGTGCTCTTTGTGAAGAAAATGGATGGCTCACTTCGATTGTGCGTCGATTATCGAGAGTTGAACAAGGTGATGATTCGAAACAAGTATTCGTTACCTCATAGTGATGATATGTTTGATCAGTTGAGCGATGCTTCATTCTTTTTGAAGATTGATTTGCGTTCCGGTTATCACCAGTTAAGGATTCGGGAGGAGGATGTGCCGAAGACAGCGTTCCTGAATCGATATGGTTCGTACGAGTTTCGGGTCTTGCCATTCGGCTTAACCAATGCGCCTGCAGTATTCATGGATTTAATGAATCGTGTATTCAGGCCATACTTGGATCAGTTTATTATCGTGTTCGTTGACGATATCCTGATCTATTCAAGGTCCGAGGAGGACCATACCGGACAATTATGATTGGATCTTAAGACCTTGAGAGAGCATTTGCTTTATGCTAAGCTCTCCAAGTGCGGGTTTTGGCTGCGAGAGGTGCAGTTTTTAGGCCACATTGTGATGGAGGCTGGGATTGCTGTTGACCCTAGGAAGGTTACTACTGTTGTCGATTGGGGGCAACCCACTATGCAAACTGAGATTTAGAGTTTTATGGGTCTAGCGGGTTACTATCGTAGGTTTATTCAGGGCTTCTCGAAGATTACGAGCCCTCTTACCCATTTGACAAAGAAGGGTGTTACTTTCGTCTGGAGTTCAGAGTGTCAGGAGGCTTTCAAAATTTTGAAGGAGAAGCTTACGTCAGTGCCAGTCGTTGCATTGCCAACAGTTGGGGTTGAGTACCACGTATACCGTGATGCGTCATTATAGGGGTTAGGAGTTGTTCTGATGCAGGATGAGAGACCGATTTCCTATATTTCGAGGAAATTGAGGCCTCATAAGTACCGTTACCTGACTAATGACTTAGAGTTGCCGGCGATTGTTTTTACAGTGTATTTATGGAGACACTACTTACTTGGGGAGAAGTTTACACTGTTCATCGACCATAAGAGTCTTCAGTACTTGTTCTCTCAAAAGAACTTGAATATGCGACAGAGTAGATGGGTGGAATATGTGAAGGACTACCAATTTTCCATACAGTACGACCCGAGTAAGGCAAACGTGGTTGTTGATGCTTTGAGCCGGAGACTCGCAACGTCGTTGTCTGCCTTGGAAGTGGAGGAGAGTGTTGAATTGTCAGGTGTTTGGAAAGCTCAGTGGAAGGAGTTGGGTAGCCTTGATGTTGGCAGAGAATTTATAGGGACTATATCTATATCAGTTTATATGGTTGAACGGGTTGTGAAAGCCCATTCTTCTGATGACTTCTGTCAGGAGAAGGTGAAGGTGAAGGCATCGATGTCTGGGGGAATTCAGAGGTTCTCGATTGGTTCTGATGGGGGACTTTATTATCAGGGACAGATTGTTGTGCCAAATAATACCAAGTTGCAGAAGACCTTATTATCTGAGGCGTATGGATCTAGATTGACTGTTCACCCCGGAGGTAATAAGATGTATCAGGATATGCACCATATCTATTGGTCGGTTGGGTTAAAGCGTGATGTAGCCAAGTTTATCTCAAAGTGTGCCACTTGTCATCTTCTAAAGGTGGAACATCAGAGACCTGGAGGGGAGGTGCAGCCGTTGTCCATTCCCGAGTGGAAATGGGAAAGAATATCCATGGATTTAATTATTGGGTTTCCAAGATAGCAGCGTGGTCATGATTTGATTTGGGTTATCGTCAACAGGCTAATAAAGGTGGCTCATTTCCTTCTAGTGAGGACGGATTATACGGCAGCACAGTATGCCATGATATTTATTAATGATATTATGATGTTGCATGGGGGTACCGCGTGATATCATGTCCGACCGTGGCAGTGTCTTCATCCCGCACTTTTGGGGCAGACTTCAGGAGGCGATGGGAGTTCAGTTGAGTTTGAGTACCGCATTCCACCCTCAGTCTGATGGTCAGATAGAGCGGGTGAACCAGATTTTGGAGGACATGTTGCGAGTTTATGTGTTGGACTTCAAAGGTGGTTGGGATATGCATTTTCCACTGGTGGAGTTCGCATACAATAATAGTTATCAACAGACTATTGGAATGGCACCATACGAGGCTTTATATGACAGGCCTTGTCGATCCCCTACATGTTGGTTGGAGTTCAGAGAGCACCGGATGCTGGGTCTGGATATTGTTAAGGAGACCTCAGAGAAGGTTGACTTGATTCGTGAACGAATGAAGACCGCGCAAAATCGTTAGAAGACTTATGCTGACATAAGGCGGAGGAAGTTATACGTGGGTCTGTTTACAGTGTTGGATAGGGTGGGACCGGTTGCTTGCCGTTTAGCCCTACCTGACTATCTCCAGCGGGTACATGATGTTTTTCATGTATCCATGTTGAGGAAGTTCTTACGTCCCGAGTACTCACACATACACATAGATTTAGACGGGGTTGAGTTGCAGCCCAATGGGAGCAATGATAAGAGGCTAGATGGTCATGAGCAGCAGTTGAGGTCAAAAGTCATTCCTCTTGTTCGTGTTATGTGGAGTAATCATTATGAGTCTGAGGCCACTTGGGAGAGAGAGGATGATTTGCGAATTAGTCACCCATATTTCTTCATGGAAGGTACGTGCGAAACTACCTTACCTGACTTGAATTGATTTATTTTATTTCGAAT
The DNA here is from genome assembly GCA_949130495.1 of Sambucus nigra. Classification (NCBI taxonomy): domain Eukaryota; kingdom Viridiplantae; phylum Streptophyta; class Magnoliopsida; order Dipsacales; family Adoxaceae; genus Sambucus; species Sambucus nigra. The sequence continues at coordinate 507,824,511 of OX422208.1, read as the reverse complement.
TTCGAGGAAGAAAGTCCGTTCGTAGAGGGGGAGAGTGTAATACCCCGTATTTTTTTATTGAATTAAAAATGAACTAATTGGAAAAAAAACTAGGCCAGTATATATATTCGAAATGAAAATTTAAAATGAATTAATTGAGATACAAATGTGCGACTTAAATATTTGAAGCGAATTAACGCGTAAAAGGATCGAGAGGGTTAAATTTGGCACAATGCCATTTTTGTAAATAAAATAACCCTAGGTATAAATAGAAAAGAAGATAAGAAGTCTTAATTATTTCATTTCACTAAAGGGGGCTAGGGTTTGTTAGAGAGAGAGAGTAAGAAGAGAAGAAGCTAAGAGGATTTCAATTTCTCCATACAATCCAAGGCGAGTTAATAACCTATATCTGTATAATATGTATCTGTAATGAAATTTCACATGAACATGTATTTGGATCCCTAAATTAATATGAACTTGATGTTAAAAATGATATGCAATGTATTAGGATCATCATCCACGTAGATTCAAATGCAATAACATCATTATAGGGATTGAGTTATAGAACAACCTTTGAAATTGAGAAATCTAGAAAATTGAGTAAATCGTCATATTAAAAACTATTTTGAGCTGTTTTGGTTCCGAAAATGGATGTTTTTTCCACTATGCCCGGTAGAAAGTCATATTCTGTACGACTTTGAAGTTTTCAGTTTTTCCAAAAATGGATAGGAAAAGCCTCAAATCAGCGTTTTAAAATTCTGCGCAGAAATTTAACATGAACAGGTCCGAACTGTATATGTTAGTTTCGGGTCTATTTTAAGAAGGCTACGATAGTGTACTCGTGGGTCCTTATATAAAATCACGTTCCGAACAACTTTGTAGTTTTAAGTTTTTCCAAAAATGGATCTAAAAAGCCTCAGATAGGCGTTTTAAAATTTTCGGCAGAAAGTTATCAAAAACAGGGGTGAATACTATATGTTAGTTTCGGGTCTGTTTTATCCAGGCTATGGTAACGTGCTAGCTTATCCTTATTGAAAATCACGTTCCGAACAACTTTTTAGTTTTAAGTTTTTTAAAAAACGGATCGGAAGAGACTCGAATCTGCATTTTAAATTCTGGGCAGCATGTTGCTGAAATAAGAGTGATAATGTTTTTCATGTTGTTAGTAAGATAATTGTGGTGTTGTGCCTAATATCATAACTTGATCACATACATATGGTTATTAGGGATATATAACCTTGAAATAATTTGATGTTGAAATAGAAAATTAATGATGAAAATTATGTTATATTGTAAATAATGACTATTAGATAACTCGAGTAAGAGACTTGACACGATTCTATATATGCATAAGCGTGAAATTATTTTACATGTATATTGTCGAGTATACACTAGACTAATCCTCTGGTCGACGTAGGCACATGTTGAATGCAAATTTTTATGATTGATCCGGTTAGGTTCCGCTCGAGTGCCGTGTTGAAGATAAACCACCGGAACCGGACACATGGTTGTAATGCGGGTCGGATAGAAAGAACTTGGAACGCCATGTTATTTAGGACTTAGTATGATTGCCCTTGCCATGTAATATTGGGGAATATTCGTGTGTAGGTCTAGTGTTACAACTTGTTCCCCCGGGTAACGATAGTGACCCAATATGACCTGTTGTTTGAGATATTATGCTTGTCTCTTAAAGTATTATCCCGAATCGAGGCATTTGATATTATACTTGAAGGAAATATGTTGATACGTTAAATACTAAAATGAGATTAATAATGATTAATCATGATACGATGTGATGCTACACGGTACTCGAGTTTGGGTTGGGTAGTCACGACATAGGAGCATTGGTTGGGTAATTAAATAACTTAATTGCCGGAGACAAGTAATGACTAGTGTTCTTTCATTATAAGTACATCTTATAATCTTATAGCTTGTTTTATTGCTTTGACGTTTGTCTATCTTGCTTATTTCTCCTCTCCTATATATATAATATATGATAGGTCCTCGTCCTGCTGGAAAATTGACTATGGAGCTTGATGAGATCATATCAATCTTAGGATTCCTGTAGTCGTGGAGTCATTCTATTTTAATTTATGTCATTTGTTTCCCTTTTGTTAAGGGTGGTATCAGAGATTAATATCACTTTGTTTATACTTGGAATTCGAGAAAATTATTGTATTACGCTTTCCCGTTTTGTGTTGGGCCGCATGTATTGGCATTTTATATTTTCAGTTTGAGATTACTGATGGATTATTACAGTTAATTGTTATGAGTTGGTTTCACCTGTTATAGCTGTCATGATGTGATATGGTTACACGTATGAAAGTGTACATGTTTACTTTACTGCATTTATTTAAATTATGTTTCTAACGCTAACATATTGACTCTCTGCTTTAATTTAATTGGGCGTAGGTAACCGAATTAGATATAAAAAGCAAGGTTGTCACAGTGTGTGTGTGTGTGTGTGAAAAACTGTTTTAGTTGTGAGATAATTCTGAGAATTTCCATTTGGAATTTATGAAAAAATCCTCTTTTTCTTGTTTTTTGGGTTCTATTTATTGAAAAATAAGAGATGTGCAATAATACTAGATAAAAAGTATATTAAGATATGTGAGATGATAGAATAAAAGAGCTAAGTAATAAAACAAGTTAATGCGAATTTAGGGGAATTTAAAGAGAGAGTTGAAAGAGTTGGACCTTGTTGGAGATATTGAGCTTGATCTTGGATGTTGGAGTGTATCCCTTGCACTTAGATGATGATGGAGTGTACTTAATTCTCCAGGCATGATGAAAAAGGTGATGAGAGGTGAAGGTTGGAAAGGGTTTGGATGTGGAAATCACGCTGGCTTCGAGAGGGGTTTTCTGAGCTTGCTGAGAGTAATGGATCTCTGATTTTTATCCTCTTGGAATGAGGTTAGGCCTTCCTTTTTATAAGCCCAGAGCATTGTCGATCGGAATAGCCCTAGTCCTGCCAATAGGTAGGTGTGTTTCGGCCTACTGCCGATAAGAAGGGTTTGGAACCTGCCGTTTGGTAGTCTCTTTCAAGTTCCTTTGGAAAATTGGTCATAGAGAACAAGCCGTTGATTCGAATTGCGCACGGGGAAAGATGTTGGAAAGGTAATTCAGATACCTTCGAAAGTCTTTTAGATTGCTCTTGGGTCTAGGAGTTGTGGCTCGGAAGCGTTCGTCAGTCCTTTGGACATGGAATTATCAGATGCAAACGGATCGTTCGTCTGCATGGTAAGTCAGAATCGTGCACGGGGTAGGCTATTGGAAAGGTGAGGAGATGTACTTCAACATTCCAAAGAGTTGGCCCGGTTCGGGGAGTTGAATTTGGTCAATCGGGGACTAGAAGCGTTCAGTGATCTTTTAGAGTAAAACATATCGTTCGTCTGCACTGTAAGTCAGAACTATGCACGGGATGGACCGTTAGAAAAGGGATTCAGTGAGCTTAGAAGATTCATTTAGTCTTGGTTGAGCTAAAGAGTTGACTTTGGTCAAACGAAGCCTGGGAGCGTTCGGTGACCACCGGATCGAGTTTCGGGGGAAAATGGGTCATTCGTCTGCACCGTAAGTCAGAATTGCGCATAGGATAAAGCGTTGGAAAGGGGATTCAATGCCCTTTAAATATTCATTCAGTCTCGTTCGAGATGGAGAGTTTGACTTTGGTCAAATGGATCCTGGGAGTGCCTGATGGCCTTTAGGTCAGTACTAGGGGTATGACTTGGGTTTACAATGATGAAGGGAGGTTCTAGGGATCTAAGGAGAGGTTATGGGGGGTATTAGAATGGGTTGTCTACACTCACAGATGGCATATATTTATACTAGGCATCGAAGGATCTCAAACAAGGGTTTGAAATCAAAGGCTAAGATTAAAAGGAGTTAAAGCGATGGATATCTAATGGCTCACAGTTGGCGGGGGAATGGACTACTCTGATTGGTTCAAAAGCATTTCACTTGGATGAGGTCTAAGACACGGGGACCGTAGATAAAAACAATCCAATGGTTAGAAATTGGTTTTAAGTTTGTGAGGGCAAAGAAACACAAATCTACTCACCCAGTGTGAAACACTTGTACGCTCTAGATTTAATATCACACGCGTGTTTTTGGTTTACCAAAGAATCTCATTTTCCACCACAATATTTTCTGCCAATTTTGGATTCTACGCAAGCTAGTTTTAAGGGCATGTTTTAATTAAAAAACAGGCCAAAAACATTACAAAGTTCAAATTTTAATATCCAAAAATCATTTTAAAATTCTTAGAAAATTCTTAATAAATCCCCAAAAATATTTAAAATTCATATTAAGGGATTTAACTCACACCGTGTCATAATGATAATGAAATACAACATGTATACAGTCCTAGTGTGTGGTGTATATGAGATACAATCAAGAACTTGTAGAGTAATATCAAAGTTGATGAGAGAGTTCTGAGGCTTTTTTTGTTTAACAAGGGATGGACACAATTTTGTCACTATTTCCAAACTAGATAAGCTCCTATCTAATTCTGACTCAAATGAGTCAAAGAAATAGGGCGCTTCAATTCATACGAGTACATTTGGAAATTATCAAGAATTTAAATTCGGTCTTTTTGAATTTAATAAAAAAAAATTCACCTCAAGTTTTTTCAAAATACTGAGTGGGAGAGGGGTTTCAACATAAACCCTGTGGTCTTCATCGGTGTTTTCATGAATCAAGATGTGATTAATTCCTCGAGTCATCTATTCACCCCCACCCCACGCACACGTAGATGGAATTAGTAAAAGAATCAAGGATTCATTAAAACTCTTAAGTTATAGTTTCAATAATTAGAATGTAAGTGAGTTCGATCCACCCCAAGGTGAAGTTCATCATGAGCAGGTTCTATTTCATGGAATGAATCAGTGGTATATACTAAGACATAATTAATGATTCCTCCCCCACGGAGTCACTATCATTAATTATGAAACTAAAAGTCATTCACTATTCAATTATATTGGACAGAGGTTCCTGAACCGTTCAGGTACGTAATTGAAAGATGAAAGTCAGTTTAGTTCAAGGTACGATATTTTAAAATCCCCACAAAAGATCTCACTACATAAGGTATCTAGGATTTTTATCAAGTTTTATTTTAAAATGGTGGTGATGGAGCCACTTTAAAATTAAAACTAAGTTAAATGTTCACAAGTATATTTCAAAATTAATTTTGTTTTCAAAATTTATGATTCCCCAATTTAAAAATTAAATCATCATTCAACCCACTTGCTTCAGTCTTTAAGGACAACCAACTAACTAGCATCAATTATATAAACTAGAAAAGAAACCTAGACATTTTCCTAATGACTGAGGACTTTATGTTGGTCTTGAGGGAGACCTTCCTTGCCAAGACAGAGGAAGGGCCGCCCTAAAGGGATATCCAAGCCTACCAAAGGTGGAAAAAGGATGAACATATGGATTAATACTACATATTAACCTCTATGACTAATGTGTTGCAACACCAATATCAACACGTCTTCAGTGTGTACAATGTCATTTTGAACCTCAGTGATATATTTGTGGATAAAAAATGTGCCACAAGGTTAGATTCTATGGCAAGGTTGGTCAACACCAAGATATCGGAAGGTACTCTCGTACGCGATCTTATTCTAAAGACGATGTCCATCTTAAAAGAACTTGAGGTGCTTCGATATGAAGTTTATGGGTAAACCCAAATTGATTTCGTCCTCCAATCACTACTAGAGTCCTTTAAATAGTTCTCACTAAACTATTCAATGAAAAAAAATTGATTACTCTTTGGTGCAACTACTTAAGGAACTCCAAGATGGGGAGAATATCAATAGGCATAAAGGTGTGATTCAGTTTGGTAAGAAGAAAAAGAAAAAGAAGAAGAAGAAGAAGGTAAAGTCCAAGTTATAACCTAAAGTTGTCAAACCAAACTTTAAGCCCCATGGTGGAGGCAAGAAGTTGAAAGACAATTGTTACATCAACAACACAAGAAGGAGATTGGAAGAAGCAATGCCCCATAATTTTAGTCAAGAAGATTGGAAATGGTAATTTATCATATATCATTGAGACATATTTTGTGATGAAATCTACTATCACCTGGTGTGTATATTCGGGAGCCACTAATCTTGTTTGCAATTTATAATGTAAAAATTCACACCGGTTGTAAAATTTGTAAAGTTTGGCTTTATTCTGTTTGGAGAAAATTGTTTGAGTCATAGGTTAGTATTTGTGTTCAATTTGTCCTTAAAGCCTATGATGTGTTTTGAAAACCAGAAGAGGCAAGTTAAAGTGACATAGAACACAAGCCGAGTTTTGTGTCGAGTTTCATTTTCCGCATCCATGGGGTCTCGATGAGGTATGAATGCATATTATGTTTGGTCCCAAGATACATTTTGAGTGTTAGTCTTTTAAAATGTTTTCCTGAGGCCATTTTAAAAAAGATCTTTCGTTGAAAAATAGTCTTAAGTCTGAAAGTTGATTGAGCGAATTTATTATGTCATTCAAACTAATTTTACGGTTTTGTTTGAAAAAATATTAGTTGCATTCAAATTAGTTAAAATACTCTGTTTAGATAATCATTGTACGATCTTTGAGCTAAATGTTTATGCTTAGCAGAAGGATCTCATGCAAAGTTCGTTTGGATGTTGTTCAAATGAGAAAAATGTTTTGTTTGAACGACTTTTTTTGGTTCGAATGAGATGTTTATACTCGTTTGAAAGACCTTGTGGTTTTTGTTTGAATGATATGTCTTTGATTTTGTGATGCCGTTTTTACAATTTTTTTATAAATAAAACGGCACAATGTGAGTTCTTAAAAGAGAGTTTTTTTAAAAAAAAAAATCTACGATATATCATAAGCCACCTAAACCCTAGTTTACACCCATTGTTTGATATTAAAGTTTCTACATAACATGTGTGTTTGAGATCTCGTATGTCTTGTACCAAGATTATTTCCTCTTCACTGAGTATTGTTTTGATCAGTGGATTCCATGTTTACGATTTAACACGGTAGATTCCTTATTGTGTCGTGACGGATGGAACTACTAATTGTAGTGGTAAGATCGGTGTGATATTAGGGAGTGGGAAGTGCCTACATTGTATTACCATTGGAAGGTGTCTAACTACAAATGTAAAGAAGGTTCAGTGAGAGCATAAAGTCTTGAAATCATCGAGTCGATTGAATAAGTCAAATTTGTTCTTATATGATACCTATATCATTGTAGATTTGCATGACAAGGTTCACTTTTTCCCGTTGTGGGGTTTACTCTTACATCACGGTGTTGTGATTTGGTTGATTAACTTATTTTATTGTTACACATATCTCTAGATGCATGCTTATAGAAAGATAAATTTTGGTTATTTACATAACACAATGTCTGTTTAATTAGCATAAAGATAAAAGTTGGATTAATTGTTTATTCAATTAATTTAAATGGAAAATTAAAATCTAGCCATAAACCCAACACTAACGTTTTTCACAATTCTTTGCATGGGTTCTAGGTAAGTAAGGAGATTAGTGATAGAGAGATGTTTCTATTCATTGGCAATCATCACAAGGCAACAATAGCTGCAGTAGGAAATTTATTTTATAATTTTGGTAGAGAGAATAAGTTAGTATTAATAGATTGTTTTTAGGATCAAATACCAAAAAGTCCCTCAAACATTTTTTAATACACATTTAGTCCAAGCCTTTTATTTTGTACCAAAACGTCCCTTATTCCCTTATCTTTAAAAGACCGCACCAGCGGCGTGTTAAAGCCTTTTTGGCATGGTGAAGTACTTTTTGGTGCAAAATAAAAAGTCTTGGACTAAACGTGTATTAAAAAAAGTTCGAGGGACTATTTGGTATATGACCCTTCTTTTTATGTTCCTAGTATTAGATGAAATTTCATTTTGGTTTCTAAGCTTGTGATGAATGGATACCTGGTTTATTTTTATAAAGGAGGCTTTATAAAATATGGAAAATCTTTTATATGTTGGGGAACTTTGAAAAATGATCTTATTATTATACGACCAATCTCCCTGATACCGCATAGTACTGAATTGAATAACTCAAATGGAATTAAATCTAAATATAAATGAACCTTCTAGGTTGATCCAACTATATCATTGGCACTTATGATTAGATCATATAAAGTTAGAAAGTATACAAAGAATAGTTTCAACTTGGAAATTAGGTTAATTTAAAGTGGGGACCCTTCAAGTCTGCAAATGACCATTATAGGGAAAGATAACCAAAAGGTCATTTATGACCAACTGGAATAGATCAAAAGATATTGTGGGATTGGTTCATACTAGTTTTTATGGTCCCGTGACTATTTGGGCAAGATGTGGTTATGATTACTTCATCATTGTCATTAATAATTACTCAAGGTTTGGATAAATTTACCTGATGCATCACAAGTGTTAAGCTTTTCATAAGTTCAAAGAGTATACGAATTATGTCGAGAATTTTTACGGTAAACTAATCCATAATCTACGATCTAATCATGAAGGGAAATACCTCTTGGGATAGTTTAGGCAACACTTATTCGAGTTGGGTATCAAGACTCAATTGCCTTCACCGAGAACTCCACAGAAATATAGCATAGTGAAAAGAAGGAACATGACTTTTTTGGACATAATTAAATCCATGATGAGCTATTCGGATATGCCGAATTCTTTTTGGGGTTTCTGACTAGTGGAGGCTACATATTTATTGAACTTAATTCCATCTAAATTTGTCTCTTCAAATCTTATAGAACTATGAAATGGGTGAATGCCAAGTGTAACTGACGTTCGAATATGGGGTTGCCCAGAACATGTGTGGTAGAAGGAGCCCAAAAGGTTCGAACAAAGGAAAAATGTAGGTCTCTTTCTGGGATACCCAAAAGTAATAAAGGGTGGCCAATTATATGATCCTACAGAGGGAAAAGTATTTGGTAACACAAATGTTCGATTCTTGGAGGAAGGCTATTGATTCGTCTCGAATATTACTTTTATTTACCACTTTTACTTATGTATTTTAGCCCCCTCGTGCACCTTAATTACTATAGTTATGCTCATTAATCAAAAAACCACTTTTATATATATTTATATGCTTTACGAGGAATAATTGAGCTTTTTTACGTATTAAAGTGCCTAGCGTGAAGTTTGTTTGCATTTCGGAATTGTTTCGCCACAAAAGGAAATTTCAACAGGATTTTTTTGCATTTTAAAACTCACTATTTTATATGGAATACAGTTACCAACATGTATATCATCACATTATCTTCGAATGACCACAGACCGTGCATCATTCTGACCCTGAATGAGGAAGTTATGCTCATTTCCGTAAGATTTTGGTAGTTTCTTATACCTCAAGGGAATTTCAATAATTCCATACTACATAAATTGGAGGGTTTCAATTTAGAATTATGTAGATAATTTAATTATCTTCGCGTTGGTTCTGACCACGCATCTTTTCGATTATGTGTGAAGAAGTTATAGCCATTTTCGTGCGACGTGCCCAAAATTAGATCGAAGCAGAACTATCAAAGCCAAATCGATTCGGAATTTCGCGGAATCGATTCAGTTATAGTAAATGTCTGCAAATATCTATTTTTAAGTGGGTTTTTGGTGGGGGTATTTGTATGTAAACATTCGCTTAAGTGGGAGACTTCTTTTTTTGGTAGTTTAGATCAGATTTTACGGTTTTCTTTGGGAGCTTTCCCTCTCCTCTCTCCTTGGGTTTAAACCCATTTGTAAGTTAGTATTCATTGTCATCTAACTTAAATTTAATCTTCATTTCCTCTTTTTCTTTCTTTGATCTTCATTTTCATGCTTTGTATTTAGTTTATTGTTGTTTAATATGTTGTTTGGGTTCTTTATTCTTGTATTGTCCTTAGTTTAAGGGTTGGGGGGTCATTTCTCCGCCATTAATGGGCGTCCAACTCCGAACTTAGGTTTTGGATAAAATTAAATTTAATATAAACCTCATGTATTAAAGTTGGAATATTATGCATTTAACTTTCTTTGTCACTCAACATTAGTGTTCAAAGAAATATTCCGAATTTAATCCACGTGTGACCATTTTTGACTAAATATTTTATCTTGAATTTTGGATTAAATTCCATCGCTGGTGATGTTTATAATTAATTGAATATGCTCGGTTAAATATTTTTGAACTAAAATTCTAACTACGCGTGTTCAGCATATGGCGGGGATGTGACACTACCCTCGTTTTATTAATTCTTCTTTATTTGAACTTCTTATTGTTCCCCTTTCTTTATTTCCAACCATATCACCTTTTACATTTTTATTTTAGAAGTGATAAATCAATTACGGTCTATCAAACATTCCCTGTGGATTTTCAATAGTCGAATTTTCCGCTATGCTCCATTTATTGAGTGTGGTCGTAATTTAGGTTTGTGTATTGAGGCGATTAATCGAAAACAACGATAATGTCCTTACACGAACACACGGTTCACGCTCGATCAAAATGGCGTTGTTGTTGGGGAGCATGTTTTGTTATAGATTGTAGTTGAATTAATATTTTGTAATATTTCTTTTATTCACATTTTTATTCTTTATTTACCCCTTTCTTTTTGGCTTTTGCTAGATTGTTTCCAGAAATTAAAATTTTGGTGCTTGTCGTTTTGTTGCATTTCCCAATTTAAATGTCTCGCTATAACTCTTTAGATAACCTTATTTGCTACGATAATAGTTTTCCAAGTTATATTAAAAAGACTATGAGAGAGTGCCTACAAATTCTTGAAAATGTGCGCATTGAGCGTGAAATTCAAGAATATGTAAGTAATCCCTCGCCTCATTGTGAGGAAATTTTGGAAAACGGGGAATCCGTTAGGTATGAGAAAACCTCACGAGAAGATGTTATTCCATATTGTTGGTTTATAACGAGTTAACGATAAAGGAAGCGAATGATCAATTAGAGAGTTCTGAAGCTTGGTATTTAGAAATTAAAGCCCAACTCTATGAGATTATTGCTTTTTTCACAAAGGTTGGTTGAGGTTTAAAATTGCATTTCACCTCCACCCCTTTTTGAGGAAGAAATAATATGGAGTGATCTAAGAAATTTTGAAGTCCAAAATCTTATTAATTCTTCCGATTGCATTGAGGTTTATGGTCCTCCCTTTCCTTTATTCCCTACTATTCCCGAACCATTAAATTTATCACAAGAATCGATTGAAAGTCTCGTGGACTTTGACCCAAGTCATAAACGTGACTATTATTTTAAGATGCTCCATCTCATGGGCTATTCACTTGCACTTTACCTGCCTCCCCTTCCATTTGAAAAACCTTGGGGAGGTGATTTTCATTTTCCCGAGATAATTGTGGTCTTGTCCCCTATTTTATCCAAATACCCCATCATCCCCCAAATATTTATAATTCGCGATGGTTCATTTCTTACGCCTTACACATGCCTTTCGTTGTTCAAACGAAATTCTTATTTTCTAGGACGCATTCATGCAAGGGAGGTTCCACCGTTGATCCTTCAAAGACAACTCCTATTTATGGTGGATCCTAAAAAATTTCGACTTCTAGTGTATAGCTAGAAGTTAAAATTGTAGGTTGTAAATGGTTAGTTTTTTATTTAATTTTTTCTTGCTTTATTTTTTCTCTCTTTTTATTTGTAGTCTACTGTAATTCGTTTAATTTTCTGTTATTCTTTTTATTTAAGTTTGCTTTTAGTATTTTCTTCTATTTTAAGGTCATTTTGGTAAATTCATATTGCCTAATTTCGATAGTTTCAATGCATAATCATGTATAGAATTGAATTATCTTCGTGTTGATTCTTACCATGAATCATTCCAATTCTATATGAAGAAGTTATAGCCGTTATCATTCGTCGTGACCAGAATTGGATCGAAGAAGAAGCAGTCCAGGCCCAATCGATTCGTAATTTTTTCATATCGATTCGGCTACAGTAAAAGTCCAGAAATATCTATTTTAAGTTTGTTTTTGGTGGGGTGTTTGTATGTAAACATTCCCTTGAGAGGGAGATTTATTTTTTTGGTAGTTTAGATCAAAATTTAGGGTTTTCTGTGATTTCCCTCTCCTCTCTCTTTGGGTTTAAACCCATTTGTAAGTTACTATTCATTGTCATCTACTTTTAATTTAAGCTTTATTTTCTTTTGTTCTTTCTTTGATCTTTATTCCCATGCTTTTTTATTAGTTTATTGTTGTTTAATTTATTGTTTGATTTAGTTAATTAGGTTTATTTATGTCTTTATTCATGTATTTTCCTTAGTTTAAGGGTTGGGGTCATTTCTCCGCCATTAATGGGCGTCGAGCTTCGAAAGTTAGGTTTTGGGAAAAATTGCGTTTAATTGAAACCTCGTGTATTAAAGTTGCAATATTATGCGTTTAACTTTCTTTTTCATGCAACGTTTGTATTTAAAGCCATATTTCAAATTTAATCCACGTATGACTATTTTTGATTAAATTTTTTATCTCGCATTATTGGATTAAATTCCTTCACGGGTGATGTTTATAATATATTGAATATGCTCTGTTAAATATTTTCGAACCAAAATTCTAACTACTCGTGTTTAGACCATGGTGGCGATGTGACCCTACCCTAGTTTTATTAATTATGGTTTAAATTTAACTTCTTATTTTCCCCCTTGTTTATTTCCAACCATATCACCTTTTGCATTTTTATTTTAAAACAGATAAATCAATTACAATTTGTCCAACATTCCCTGCGGATTTTTGATACCTGAACTGGACGTTATACTCCAATTATTCAATGTAGTCATAGTTTAGGTTTTTGTATTGAGGTAGTGAACCAAAAACAACAACAACATCCTTATATGAACACACAGTTCACGCTGGATCAAAACGTCGTGTAAGGGCATTGTCATAATTTCTTGTTCACCGCCACAATACAAAAAATCTAAACTATGAATACACTCAACAATGGATTATAGTGGCCAATCTGAGTATTGGGAATATACAGGGAATGTTTGAAAATTTTAATCAATTTATTACTTCAATAATAAAAGTGTAAAAGGTTATGAGGTGTAAATGGTATAAAAGGAAAAAATAAATGTAAATGAAAACTAGGTCGCTCACATGTTGCTAATGAAGAACACTATATATAAAATGAAAAATGTGTCATCTAAATGAAAGATACCTCTCATTAAAGGAGGTGAAATGTATTTTAACAGATTATCGAAACCATTATGATTTTTGAATTGAATGCACCCTAGGATCACATAGGACTTTATAGGGTTATAATGTAGGTTTGGGGTTAAGGTTATGAACAAAAGGGTATATTTACCGATTCAATAGTGTTCTGGGATGAAAAATCATAATACTAAAAAAATGTGAGCAATTTAAAAATTGGAAAATCATTTCCATAAAAATCATTGGATATGAAATTAGTGAGTGACAGAGATTATTGAACACTATATACAACATGTACAACTTGCTATTTCTTTTCTTTTCTTCTTTTCTCATTTTTTCTTTTGTTTTATTTTTATTTTTCTCGTTTTATTTTCTTTTTCACTACAATTTTTTCTTCACTTTTCAATTATATGATTGACCACAATATTAAGAGCAAGATTATCTAGCAATATCTAAGAGGAAAACATCAAGAAAATGCTTTGGCACCACTCGTACATGATAAAATACAATCTAGTATCGACAACACACTTCCTGATGGTAATGGGAGAATTATCGATGATCATGAATCACATGAAACTTATACTTGACTAAAAGTGGAGCCACGTAATGGTGGGAGGTTCAAGCGTGAGCCTAATATGTTAGTATATTTTGGAGAACACTTCACTGAAGTCCTAAGGGAACACAAACTTGATCCCATTAACTATGATGATGCACTCTAAGACAAGGATAGTAAGATGGATTCAATGTATTTGAATAAAGTGAGGGAACTTGTAGAGTTTCAAGCTGGGATATAACCCATCGGATGCAAGTGTATTTTCAAAGGGAAGAAAAGGGCAGACGGTAAGGTGAAAACCTTCAAGGCACATCTTATTGTGAAAGGGTTCACTATAAAAGAGGAGATCGATTATGAGGAGACTTTTTTATCATATCCATGATTAAGTCTATTCGTATTCTATTATCCATTGATGTACATATCTATTATGAGATTTTGAAAATGGACATAAAGACACATTTCTTAAATTGTTATGTTCACGAGTGCATCTATATGGTGCAACCCACATGATTCGTAACAAAGGGCTAAGAAACTAGGGTGTGTAAGCTTAATGGATCCATTTATGGACTTAAGCAAGCATTAAGACTCTTATCTAATCTAGGTGCAGAGCATTGGACTGCAATAAAGAACATTGTCAAGTACCTAAATCGGACTATAAATTAGGTGTTGGTTTACTCAGCAGATAGTCTAGTTGACACACCCCAACCCAGTTAATTATAATTAATTTTGAAAGTCAAAGTGAGTCAAACCATGATTAATTTCACCAAACCACAAATAAGAGTTTTAATTCCAGATTCATTATTGTAAATCCATATCACTAAAAACATTTTTACAACATCAGAGTAGTCACACTTATACAAACTTGATTGAAGGATAATTTAACTTAATTACATCATTTACATTTAAACAAAAGTTTTGTTTTCTCCCATTCCTGGCTAACCGAACCCGACTTCCTAGATTTGGCAGTGACATCGCGTTACCTGAAAAATGTGAACATAGGAACCGTGAGCAAAATAGCCTAGTGAATGCATCACTACTATACTACTGCATGAATTTAAATGCAATAAATCATGTCCATATAATTATGTATTGACTTATCCGGCTCATTCATAATGAATGGCCAACTTTTCTGAATCATGATTCACATATCCTGTCTAAATAGACAATTCTCCCCCATTCCTGGTCGAGGAGTAACCCTTTGTCATTAATAGACAAATCTCCCCCATTTCGGGTCGAGGAGTAACCTCCCATTTCGGTAAACCGAAATGAACAATTTTATATTCATAACATTATGATCATATTCGTAACAGGATACAAATACATCATTCCAGTGAGTACACTCACCTTGGGTTGTCAACTACATATTCAAGTTTCCTTCGGGAGGAGCTGAACTAGGTTGATTAGACCTTACACCTGTCAATCCAACAAAATCAGTACTAAATCTCAATCATAAGTATCATCCCAATATAATTATGTAACTTTCCATGACTATATAACGACCATATAATTCCACTCAAGTCACATTCCATGAAACATGAGTAAAGAAAAAACAATGGTGCACATATTGATAAAGTTATGAACATCCAAGTGTAGGAATTACCTCATAAGGAATTTATAACCAAAATCAATTAAACATGAAATTATAATTCTCAATGTATATACACATGAAACATGTACTCAAAGTACCCTTTGTAAGGACGAAATACAAACATTCATTCAAGGGGTATCCTGTATTGCCTGAAAATATTGTCCTACATACTTAACCATCCTATATTCCTAAATTGGATAAATACAGGGGTCCAACCTTATAAATATAAAAACATATATGAATATACTTTCCACTACAAGTGACGGTGTAATTTTTCAAGCTTCCTAAAGCAAGTTATGAGCATTTCTTTACAACACAAGAAATCTTCCCTACAAGCTCCTCTATTGTTCCTTAAACTTCCAAGAATTTTCATAATTTCTCTACGGTATAAATTTCCATTATTTTCAACACATTTTCAGTAAACATACTTAATAGTACAAAATTAAAATTTCATAAATTTTTTAATTCATTTGCTATGTCAAAATCTTGACAAAACTAAGGGCATACCGAAATAAAATATACAAACAACAACTATATACCAACTTTCAACCATCACTACGTCCTAACCACAAGGAGATAAATTCTAATTTTCGGATATGATATGAATATATGAGTATACTTTCATATACAATTGGAATTTATCAATTAAAGTAATCACACAAAGAGATATGCATATTTGAATACAAGGGGTTTCAATACAAAGCAATATGACATATAAACACCACTTATCTCACATATGAACCAATACATGTTATCACAAAGGATGATGAGGTTTTAATCAATAATTCACGATTTATATACCTTGAAATAAGTATAATATAAGATTACAACAATATTAACACATAATTTTACCTTGGAAATGCCTTAAGGACTTTGTTGAAAATTTTTCCTAGCTTTTCCTTGTAATCTTTCTTCCTTAACTTCTACTTTCTCTTTCCTTAAGCTTAAATCTCTCAAAACTGAACCTAGGGTTATATTTACTGAACATATAAGATAAAGGGGTAGTTTTAAGTCGGCCAAGGATGCCTCCCAATCCATCCAATCAAATTAAAACATTTGGTTTAATAAAAGACAATTTAACACTTGAAAGGAATTGACAACTTTACCCTTTGTTCGTAAATTTGGTATAACTCTTTACTCGGGCATCCATTTGATGATCCGTTTGGTGTGTTACAACCCTAAATCACATGTATACAACTATATAGTTTTCACCTCAAGTCATTTTATAATGTTATAATGGTCAAAACTAGTCTCTAACAAGAACATTTCTACCGAAAACAACAAAATTTTGTGTTTGTATATAATTCGACCTTTCATGATTTTTGAAAGTAGGATTATAATAAACATAATCACTTAACATTAGATATACTAATAGCACATTATTCATATCACATTAGATAATCATGATTTAAATATAATTTATCATAATTATATTCGGGTTGTCACAACTTCCCCCCTTAGAAAATTTCGTCCCCGAAATTTAATATAAAGGTCACTTACTAAACAAATGGGGATATTGTTTCCTCATGCTATCCTCCATTTCCCAAGTTGCTTCTTTAACTCCATGGCTCAACCATATAACTTTAACTAAAGGAATAACTTTATTTCTCAATACTTGGTCCTTACGATCAATAATTTCCAATGGTTCCTCGATGTACGACAAGTCTTCCTTCAGTTCAATTGGTTGAGTTTTCAGGTGATGAGATGGATCTGCCAAATACTTACGAAGCATAGATACATGAAACACATCATGTAAATGGGATAAATATGGAGGTAATGCTAATCTATATGTCAGGGCCCCAATTCTTTCCAACGCCTCATATGGTCCAATGTATATTGGACTTAGTTTCCCCTTTTTCCCAAATCTCATAACGCCTTCCCATCGTGAAATACGCAGGAATACAAAATCTCCCTTCTGAAATTCCAATGGATACTTCCTCTTATCTGCATAAAATTTATGCCTGCTTTTTGCTATCTTTATCCGTTCTAGAATAATTTTGTTCTTTTCAGTCGTCACATCTATTAATTCAGGACCCAATATTTTCCTTTCACCCACTTCATCCCAACACAAAGGCATTCTGCATCTCCTCCTATATGAAGCTTCATAAGGAGTTATACCAATAGTCAACTGATAACTATTATTATATGAAAATTCCATCAATGGAAAATAATCATCCCAACTACCTTTGAAGTCATTTACACAGGCTCGTAACATGTCTTCTAATATTTGAATCGTCCTTTCTGATTGCCCATCAGTTTGTGGATCAAACGCAGTGCTGAACTTCAAACTTATGCCCATGGCATTCTGGAGATGAGGCCAAAACTTAGAAGTGAACGTTGGATCTCTATCAGATACAATTGACACTAGCACCCCATGTAAATAGATAATCTCATCAACGTACATACATGCATATTTGTCCACAATGTAGGTGGTCTTAACTGGAAGAAAATGGGCCAACTTCATCAATCGGTCTACAATAACCCAAATAGAATCATGCCCCTTTGGTGACCGTGGTAATCCTGTAACAAAATCCATCGTTATATGCTCCCACTTCCATTCCGAAATAGGCAACGACTGCAATAATCCTGTCGTCTTCTGATGCTATGCTTTTACTTACTGGCATACTAAAAATTTAGCTACAAACTCTGCAATCTCACATTTCATATTGTTCCACCAATAATACTCTTTCAAATCTCTGTACATTTTGGTACCTCCCGAATGCATAGAGTAAATAGAACTATGTGCCTCTTCTAATATACCGTTCTTTAAGGGTGGATCATTCGGTACACAAATCTTATTTTTATAACACAACGATTCGTCATTCTTAATTTCAAAGTCACTCTCTTTACCATCCAGGATATCTTATTTCTTCTTCTCAAGGAATGGATCACTGGTCTGCAAATTTCGTATGCGTTCGGTAAATAAAGGTCTCACTATGACATGTGCTAATAATCCTCTACTTTTTGAAAACTTCAACTCAATCCCCATCGATGCCAAGTCAAGAATATTTCCAACACGGGCACATTGTATGCAACCAAGAATCCCGGATGATTTTCGAATCAAAGCATCTGCTACTACATTGGCCTTCCCAAGATGATGATGAATGGTACAGTCATAGTCTTTAATCAGCTCTATCTAACGCCTCTGTCTCAAATTTAGTTCTTTCTGTGTAAACAAGTATTTCAAATTTTGATGATCCGTAAATATCTCACAAGTTTCTCCATACAAGTAATGTCGCCACAACTTTAAAGAGAAAACAATGGCTGATAGCTCCAAATCGTGTGTAGGGTAGTTTCGTTCATGCGTCTTTAATTATCTGGAAGCATATGCTATTACCTTCCCATTCTGCATAAGAACATATCCTAACCCTTGAAATGAAGCGTCTGTCTAGATCACAAAAGACTCATTCCCATATGGAATAGTAAGTATAGGGGCTGAAACCAATCGATTCTTTAATTCTTTAAAACTGCTATCACATTCTTCATCCCATAAAAACTTCACTTCTTTACGAGTCAACTTTGTCAATGGTAATTCTATTGCTGAAAATCCCTTAATGAATCTGCGATAGTACCTTGCCAATCCTAGGAAACTCCTCATTTCTGTCATATTCTTAGGACTTTACCATTCAACGATTGTTTCCACTTTCTTTGGATCAGCATATATCCCATTTCCCGAGACAACATGCCTTAAAAACAGAATTTCATTCAACCAAATCTCACACTTTCTAAATTTAGAAAATAATTTCTTCTCTCTCAAAATCTGCAATACAAGTCTCAAATGTTTCTCATGTTCCTCCATGCTACACGAGTAAATCTGCACATCGTCTATAAATACTATCACAAATGAATCAATAAAAGGGTGGAATACCCGATTCATCAAATCCATAAAAACTGTTGGAGCATTAGTTAATCCAAATGGCATCACCAAAAACTCATAGTGCCCATATCGTGTCCGAAAAGCTATTTTGGAAATATCACTATCCTTTACATTCAATTGGTGGTAACCCAATCTCAAATCAATCTTCGAAAATACTGTGGACCCCTGTAATTGGTCAAACCAATCATCGATACGAGGTAGAGGGTGCTTGTTTCTAATGGTCACCTTATTTAATTATCGATAATCAATACATAATCGCATTGTCCCATCTTTCTTTTTCACAAATAACACTGGGGCTCCCCATGGCGAAACACTAGGCCGAATGAAACCTCTGCTTATCAGATCTTGTGATTTCACTTTCAATTCATTCAACTCTGTTGGTGCCATTCTATATTGAGCAAGGGAAATTGGACCAGTACCTGGAATTAATTCAATGGAAAACTCTACTTCCCTATCGGGTGGCAATCCTAGAAATTCCTTTGGGAAGACATCAGAAAATTCTCTAACCACTAGTATATCTTCAACTTTAAGTGCTTCCTTACTAACATCAACCACATACACTAAATACCATGTACGACCCTTACTCAATAACTTTCTGCTCTTTATTGCTGAGATGAGACAATTAGGGACAACATTCCTTTCCCCTCTAAAATGGAACTCGGGTTCACCAGGAAGATAAAATGTAACTTCTTTTCGAAAATAATCAATGGAAGCATGATATGATGATAACCAATTCATCCCCAATATAGTATCAAAATCTCAAATGGCCAACGGTATCAAATCAACATAGAAATCTCGCTCACCCATTCGTACGACATAATCTTTATAAACATGCTCCACTAGAATTACACTTTCCATTGGGATAGAAATATATAAGGAAAAATTGAGAAATGAACATGGTCTACCCAAATATGAAACAATATGTAATTCCACAAATGAATGCGTAGATCCAAGATCAATGAGTGCATATAAATCTTTATTGGCAATAGAGAGTTTACTTGTAACCACTTCTGGTGTAGCATGGGCATCTTGCAATGTCATCGCAAACACTCTTCCTCTTGCCTTCGATACACTTGCTTGTCCTGTATCCCTTCCCCTAGTTGCATTCCTCGGAGATGATCCTTTATGAGGCCCCACACCACTAACTGAAACTGCTCTAGATAGCATAGGATAATTTTTTCTCAGATGGCCCTTCTGATGATAGTTAAAACATTCTATATTCTGTAACTTTGGGCAATTTCTTTTTATATGGACCAATGTACCACAAAAGAAACAAACATTCGAATCTCCTTGCGCTGAAGCTCCTGAACCTCTTCCACTACTAGCCTCACCCCTCTGCGAACCACCTCCCATACCTCTACCATGCAGAAATTTCTACCCTCCAAGTATTGAATATTCTGTATCACTACATTTTTTATAACTTGGATTGAATATGCTTCTCTTTACACCTCGTTCTCAATTCCCTCTTGCTTCATTCACATCATTTTCAACCAGCAAGGCTTTATTAACCAAGGCTGAATAATTACTAGTCTCTAAAGACGATAGCCTTGATTTAATAACTAACTCTAGTCCATCGAGAAATCGGCTGCACATATCTTCCTTATTTCGTATAAACCTCGAAGAAAACCGAGATAAGGCTCTAAGTTTGGCTTCATATTCTCTGACAGTCATGCTTCCCTAATTCAACATGAAATATTCATTCTCCTTTTATTTCCGATACATTGGAGGAAAATACTTCCATACAAGGCTTTAACAAAAGCATCCCATGAGATCACATTCGCACCTCCTGGAGTAATCAACAAATGTTTTGTGGCATCCCACCAGTACTTAGCTTCTCCTTTAAGCATATACGCCGCCAAAGTCACTTGTTGATTTTTAGGCATCATCATTACCCCAAAGATAAGTTCAATCTCTTTAACCCAGACTTCTGCCTCTGCTGGATCAACTGCTCCTTCGAACGATGGTGGGTTCATCTTAATAAATTTCTCATGTGAAGTACTCATTTCTTCCTGGTGTATCACCTCCTCAGCCCTAGCCAATGCATGTGCCTCCAATTGCCTGGCCTGTTGTTCTTCCATCTGAGCCATAAATCTATCTTGCTCCTCTTCAATTAGAGTCATAGCACGTGCCATTTTTGCATGTCTGTCAATTATTCCTGCTCGGGTTCTATATTTCCATGAACAGGTTGCTCATACTCCGCTTCTGCTTCCATATTTGAAGCCTCGTCTTCAATTCTCACGTTAACTTTTCCTCCTTCCATTCTTTTATATCTCAAATAAATCAAAAATATAACAACATACATATAGACATATCTTTCCTAACATAATCGTTAGTATCAAATAAAATATTTTTCTAACATTCACTGCCAAATCTAAACTCTTCTCACTTCAGAACCTCTAAAACCTAGACACTAATACCAAAAGCTGACACACCCCAACCCAGTTACTTATAATTAATTTTGAAAGTCAAAGTCAGTCAAACCATAATTAATTTAACCAAACCATAAACAAGAGTTTTAATTTCAGAGTCATCATTGTAAATCCATATCACTGAAAACCTTTTTACAACATCAGAGTAGTCACACTTATACAAACTTGATTTAAGGATAATTTAACTTAATTAAATCATTTACATTTAAACAAAAGTTTTGTTTTCTCCCATTCCTGGCTAACCCAACCCGACTTCCTAGATTTGGCAGTGACATCGCATTACCTGAAAAATGTGAACATAGGAACCATGAGCAAAATAGCCCAGTGAATGCATCACTACTATACTACTGCATGAATTTAAATGCAATAAATCAGGTCCATATAATTATGTATTAACTTCTCTAGCTCATTCATAATTATTGGCCAATTTTTCCGAATAATGATTCACATATCCTGTCTAAATAGATAATTCTCCCCTATTCCTGGTCGAGGAGTAACCCCTTATCATTAATAGACAAATCTCCCCCATTCCAGGTCGAGGAGTAACCTGCCATTTCGGTAAACCTAAATGAACAATTTTATATTCATAAAATTATGATCATATTCGTAACAGTATACAAATACATCATTACAGTGAGTACACTCACCTTGGGTTGTCAACTACGTATTCAAGTTTCCTTCGGGAGGAGCTGAACTGGGTTGATTAGACCTTACACAAGTCAATCCAAAAAAATCAGTACTGAATCTCAATAACAAGTATCATCCTAATATAATTATGTAACTTTCCTTGACTATACAACGACCATATAATTCCACTCAAGTCACATTCCACGAAATATGAGTAAAGACAAAACAACGGTGCACATATTGATAAAGTTATGAACATTCAACCGAAGGAATTACCTCATAAGGAATTTATAATCAAAATAAATTAAAGATGAAATTATACTTCTCAATGTAAATACACATGAAACATGTACTCAAAGTACCCTTTGTAAGGACGAAATACAAACATTCATTCAAGGGGTATCCAGTATGGCCTGAAATTATTGTCCTACATACTTAACCATCCTATATTCCTAAATTGGATAAATACAGGGGTCCAACCTTATAAATATAAAAACATATATGAATATACTTTCCAGTAAAAGTGACGGTGTAATTTTTCAAGCTTCATAGAGAAAGTTATGAGCATTTCTTTACAACACAAGAAATCTTCCCTACAAGCTCCTCTATTGTTCCTTCAAATTCCAAGAATTTTCATAATTTTTATCCACTATAACTTTCCATTATTTTCAACCCATTTTTAGTACACATACTGAATAGTACATAATTGAATTTTCATAAATTTTTGACTTCATTTGCTGTGTCAAAATCTTGACAAAACTCAAGGCATACCAAAATGAAATATATAAACAGCAACTATATACAAACTTTCAACCATCACTACGTCCTAACCACAAGGATATAAATTCTACTTTTCGGATATGATATGAATATATGAGTCTAATTTCATGTCCAATTGGAATTTCTCAATTTTAGTAATCACACAATGAGATATGCATATTTGAATACAAGGGGTTTCAATACAAAGGAATATGACATATAAACACCACTTATCTAACATATGAACCAATACATGTTATCACAAAGGATGATGAGGTTTTAATCAATCATTCACGATTTATATACCTTGAAATAAGTATAATACAAGATTACAAAAATATTAACACATAATTTTACCTTCGAAATACCTTAAGGACTTTGTTGGATATTTTTCCTAGCTTTTCCTTGTAATCTTTCTTCCTTAACTTCTACTTTCTCTTTCCTTGAGCTTAAATCTCTCAAAACTGAACCTAGGGTTATATTTACTGAACAAATGATCTAAAGGGGGAGTTTTAAGTCGGCCAAGGCCGCCTCCCAAGCAATCCAATCAAATTAAAACATTTCGTTTAATAAAAGACAATTTACCACTTAAAGGGAATGGACAACTTTGCCCTTTGTTCGTAAATTCGGTATAACTCTTTACTCAGGCATCCATTTTGATGATCCGTTTGTTGTGTTAAAAACCTAACTCACATGTATACAACTATCTAGTTTTCACCTCAAGTCATTTATAATGTCATAAAGGTCAAAACTAGTCTCTAACAAGAACATTTCTACCGAAAACAACAAAATTTTGTGTTTGTATATAATACGACCTTTCATGATTTTTGAAAGTAGGATTATAATAAACATAATCATTTAACATTTGATATACTAATATCACATTATTCATATGACATAAGATAAGAATGATTTAAATATAATTTATCATAATTATATTCGGGATGTCACACTAGTACTCGTTGGGTACATGAACTCGAACTATTAGTAAGATAAGGATTCAAGAAAATTGACCTCGTGATATTATTTACTCTAGGAGGTGGATCCATGAGTGGGAGGAGTATCAAACAATCATGTATTGTTAATTCAACCATGGAGGTCAAGTATGTTTTCGCTTCGAATGCATTAAAAGAGGTTATTTGGCTTAGGAACTTCCTAAATGACATTGGTGTGATTCCCTCACTACAATAGGATATTATGATTTATTTTGACAATAACGATGAAGTTATAAATTCAAAAGAACCAATGACTCATTACAGGGTGATGGACATTAAGTGCAAGTATCATATGATTTGGAAGATTGTGCAGAAGGGAGACATAATCTTGACCAAGATTTAGACTCGGGAAAATCTGAAAAATCCTTTCATAAAGAGCTTACCATCTAGGAATTTTAGCAGTCATGTAGAATTAATGGGAATCTAGTCCATGTCCATATGGCTTTAATAATAAGTGGAAAATTTGTGGGGTTTATTATTAAAATAATGTGTAATATATTTTATTATTGATTAATAAAACATTATTTTATTCACTTTAAAATGAGAATCAAGTTTTTGAGAATTGTTTATATTTATTTAAATACATATCTTCCTACATATATGCTGGTTAATAGTGCTTAGTAAGAATTCTAGGGAGTTAGCTTCGGGTTAATCACAAGGAGATTAGAATTCCAGTTCTAGCACTATTGAAAAGTTCACAACCTATATAGGGAGTTGACATTCTTTCGGAATGGTTGAGATGTAATCCTAGTAGTTTATCTCAAACTACAGGAATATATATGATGGTTCACGAACATGTACGATAGTTAAATAGAGGATTGCGATATGTCTATTCCTGGAATGTATTCAACATGACCATCCATGAGATTTTAGTTGAAGGGCTTTCTCAATTAGACTTGGGAAATATAAAACCATTTACAAATGCTGCATAAATACATATTCCCTATAGTTACGAAGATTGTAATGCTTATATGATTGTTACTTTGATTGATTTGTGTGTCCATCCCAAGGGGAGTCAGGGGGCTTCCCCCTCCTTCTCTCTTCGACATGCGCACGAGAGACTGTCCTTTCTCGAGGAGATCGGTCGTCGTCAATTTGGGTTAATATATAGAGATAGAGACTCCATCCTATCTTTCACAAAATAGTAAAAAAAAATGGTGTCGCCTCGAGAGAACAACATCAAGGACCATACTCATGCTTGTGAAACCAAATAATTCAAAGTTTCGAGGCCTAAGTGACTGAATGGAATGGTGTTAGGCACCCATACCACCCTTTCGATATCTCATGGGCATGCGTTAATCTTATCCTGTTGGATTTAGTGAAGTGTGTGCTTATGTGAATAACATATATGGAGAGTGGAATCGTTTAACTCGTGTCATGGACAAGGACAGAGAGAATTCATCTTTAGGAATGTTTCCAAAATATAATAATTCAAAATATAATGTAAGTGTTTGCCGAATAACAAGTCATTACTTAGGAACAAATGTATACAATGGATAAGATACAAGCATGCAAGAATACAAAATCCATAAAGAATATATATAATAAAAAAATGCAACAAATGTGTATAAAGGAGGACTCGAGTCTAGGGATTTATCCAAGACGCCTATGTAGCCCAAGGGGCATCAAAGTCCACATAGTTTGAAGATAAAATAGGTGGGGTTTAACCCATAAATCCAAATGGGGGATATCTCTTATGTGTGCGTGTAGAGATAGACATGCTTCAAGTGTGAGAATGTGTAATAAGAATCCCTCCTTTGGAATTTGTAGATAAACCCTTTTTTTTATTATTTTTTGGTTTTTTAATGAAATAACGTTTGTGAAAATCATACTAATAAATGTTTGAGATTAAGGTATGTGATGTGTTGAAGTAAAGTGCTAAAGTAGAAATGAAACAATTAATACTAAAATAAGATAATTTAGAGAAAATGATGGAGAATTGGACATCCTTATTAAGACTTAAAGTGGAGCTTGAGTGTATATACACTCATCTTGCAATGAGGTGAAGGCGGTCTGAGGAAATGGGAGGGAATTCACTAAGTGAAGATTGAAAAGAATGGAAGGAGTGTGAGAAATGGACTTTTTAGGAAGGGAAGAATTCTAAATTCGAGAAAATGTTCTCGAAATCACAGAGAGGGATGTTCAGGGGTTCTTTTTAAAGTTATGTCATGGCCTCTATTTATAGGGACAATGGGGTGCCGATCAGTAGGGTCCAGGACCTACCTACCAACATAGCCCCTCAGGCACACTACTGATAGGTAGGGTCCTAAGGGTGCCACTCATAAGTCTGGGATAGGTTTTTTTAAAAATGGTCGTAAAATGCGAACTATAATCATAATCATGCACCGAGAGTCCCATTGGAAAGGGTATTCAAATACCTTTTAGAATTCATGATCCACTCTCGTGTTTGAGAATTAAACGAGGTTAACGAGGATCGAAGGCGCCCATTGGTCACTGGACTAGAATTATTTGACGAAAATCACTCGGTTATCCAAACTCTATGGTTGATTTATGAATGGGACGAACCATTAGGGTATTCAGTTCCTTTCGATATTTCATTCAGTTTGATTCGATATGAATAGTTAACAAAGGTCAAATGGGGATGAAAATGCTGGGTGACCCTTTGAAGTAAAATGGTTTGTTCGTCCATATCGTAAGGCTGATTCATGCAGAGGGAGGACTTTTGGAAAAAGGATTCAAATCCCTTTGAAAAACATTCATCTTCTATGAAGCTGAAGAGTTAACTGTAGTCAAACGGTGTTCGGGAGTGCCCAGTGGCCTCTAGATTAGTTTTTCAAGTAAAATGGATCATTCGTACATACCGTAAGGTCAATTCATGAAGGGGGAAATCATTACAAAGTGGATTTTGATCCATTCTAAGTATCATTGAGCTTTTGCTCAGGTCATAGAGTTAAGGGAGACAAATGGGGCTCGAAAGTGCCTAGTGGCCTCCACATCAGTACTCAAACTATGACCTAGGGTTTGAGGTGAATGAGAAAGTTTTAGGGACCTAAGGAGGTGCTTATTTCAGTCCTAAGATGTCTTGTCTATAAAGATCCCCTTGATAGGTGTGCTTGGTACAAGTGAAGGTCGTCGAGTGATAGACACCACATCAGTGTTGGGGAAAAGGATTTTAGGTTAATTATGTGGACCTAAAGGATGAGGGTGACCGATTTAGAGGGTTGAGGTCAGTTTTGAGGACTAAAAAAAATGAGGACAGTCGATTAAGTGGATCAAGGATGTGTTATGGTTGGTTTTAACAGGCTAGGGTGACCTTTTTAGCTGGTTTAGGTGAATTCTGAGGACCTAAAGTGATGTTGACTAATTATGAGGACTGAGGACAATACTGAGGACCTAAAGTTGGGATGACCAATTCTATGGGATGAGGTCAATTTTGAGGGCCTAAATTTATGACGACCAATTATGCGGGCTGAGGTCAATTCTGGGGACCTTAAGTTGTAACGACTAATTCTGAGGGTCGAGGTCAATTCTGAGAACCTAAAGTTCTGACAACCAATTCTACGGGTCGGAGTCAATTCTGAGGAACTTGATTTGTAATGACCTATTACGAGGGCCGATGTCATTTATGGGGACCTAAGGTTAGGAAAACTAATTCTACGGGTGGAGTTAATATTTGAGGACCTCAAGTTATAGCATAGGGAATATCTTTCCTCTGGGAATTTAAATTATCTTGGGGGTGTAGGTGAACTTATGGTTTTGCTGGGGATTGTGCTATCTTGAGACTTCACTCAGGGATGTTAAAATCTGAGGTTTTGATTCGAGGAATTATAGTAGACTTGAATGCAGATGCATCTTCCGTTATGGAGTATGCTGAGGATAAGAGTGTAATATTAATCTTGCTAGTTATTTTGAGAGTTCGTAAGGGTCTTAGTGCTCCAAAATTGATTTTTTATGTTTTGGGAATGTAGTTAACCTTATGTCCTTAGAGTTTTCCTTTGAGGGTCACGAGGGCTACGAGTATATAGGTGTAGATAAGGAGGTTGCTAGCACATGAGCTTTGGTATGTCTGGTACCTATGAGAAAGGGTGATGAGGAAGATGAAGTGACATCAATTTCTCATTCTTTCCTTTCGTGATTTTCTTATAGATCTATCGTTGTAACTAGGGAGCTTGGCATGGTCCATGTTGTATACTTAATGTAACGACATTGAACCTAAAAAGATACTCAAAAAAGCAGAAAAGAGATGCATCTTTTTGGTTTGATTATCTTATTAATTGGCTTACTCTACGCACTTTAATTTGTTGCTGATGTTTTGTTTTGAGAAAAAGTAAGAAAATTGTGTTTTTGAAATTTTTAAGTAGAGGAAAGGCTTGGAGGCTTAGTTGAAAGAGAATTTCCTTTTGAAGGGATTTGTTTCGATAAAATGTAGGAGAAATGTGTTTTTAGAAACTAATTTTTTGGAAAAAGGAGAAAAGAGAGTTTTCAAAAATAGGGGGTTGTCGATCGACATACTTCTTGACTTCCAAATTCTTTGATTGCACTTATCTGCATATCAGTGTAATTGTAGGGATGAGAATTAAATGAGTTTCAAGAATTTTTTTTGCCAAGGATTCTTGCTTCTCATTTCTTATTCCCCAAATGGCTCTTCCTATGTATGAAGAATTGTCCTCTTAGCTTGATGGTCTGGAGGCCATTCACCTTTATAATGTTGACTATGATGCTTTCAATCTGTGTCGAGTTTCTCTATCGCATAATCAAGCCATAGGCTGGAACATGCTAGCAGTGACAGTACAATTACAGTACACCGAGGAACATGTCTTTCAATTTTTCCTATACGAGGTTTGTCCCACCTACGATTAATTCTCAATAATGTTGGGGGTCAGCCCCAGCCCCAGTGTTTCCGCGGCTATTCCCAATTTTTCTTATTCTCTATGGGTATTTATAGCAGAGTTGCTCCATATTTCTCCTTCGGTGGCTCATCCATTGGTTCTTAGAGGGATTCTTTCTCTTTGGGCGGTTATGTATTCCATGTGCCTAAGGGGTTTTGAGGATGCTGAATTTACCGAAGATACTTCTTCGGGCCTTACTACGAGGATTTTACAGGTCACATGGATTTATCAGTTAATCCCCAAGTTGCTGCGATAGCGACGCGAATGTCTTATCAACATAATATTGTGACAGTGGTGTTGGTTGAGACCTTAAACAATTTTAATGCTTGAAAAGAGGGTCGTTCTGACTTTCTATGGGGGAGCTCGAGAATGTTTCTCATGTGGCTTCACTACACCAAAAACATCAATTTGGCACACCCAATTATTAAAAATCTTGCACAGTTTAAAACTATGCTTAATTCTGGAACGGTTTAACAACAATCTGGCACACTTTAAAACTATGCCAAAATTTAGCACTATATAAAGTGTGCCAAAATTGAGTACACTTGACTAAAATATAAAACACCCTAAAAAATTCACTATACTCACTTTGGTATCCCCCTCTCTCATCCTTCTCATTCCCGATCACCCCCTCTCATCCCTCTCTTTGCTTTGACTTCTCTCCGCTTGACTCTCTCTCGCTCTCTCTATGGTCATCTCTCTCAGCTCTCTCAAGTTTGAGGTGGTTGTGCTTTGTAAATTTCTTCATCTTTAGGTGAGCTTTATGATTTATGATTTTTAGATGTATATTCAAATCGGTTGTTTGAGGTGGTTGTGATTTCTTATTTGTTTCCGATTTGTAGATATCTTTTTGAAGGAGCTTTGCTTTGTAGGATCACTTCACTTCAAGTGAGATCTATGATTTATAGATGTATTTTTGAATTTGGTGTTTTGGTTTACCTTTGTGTCTGTTCAACTTATTTACGTAAAGATGTTTACGTTTTTGTTGGGTGTTGTGTGTATACTCTTTGTTTCGAGGGGATTTAATTTGTATGGTTTTGGGTTCTAGCTTGAAATTTTGAAATTGGTATAGTTTTTTTTAGTTCAAACTTGGGTTTGTTGGGTGTGATTTTCATGTTGTGTTTAATTTGTATGTTTTGGGGTTCAATTTGGGGTTTTGTGCACTTAAATTCAAATAAATTCATACTGCAAAAAGATGATGAAATGGTTAAGTGGTTTGGGGTTATTTCAAACATTATGATTCTATTTAAATTATGTTCCATATTCAGTTTTATGTATAGTGTATGTTTTGTTTTGAGATGGAAATTACCACATAACACAATATTTTCATTACTTTGTGTCTTTACAGATAACTCGGTATTTTGGTTCCATCATTTCGTATATGGAAATAGCTCGGTAATTTGATCCCACTCCCAGATTCATGGATAATAATATTACTATATTTGGCTCTATAAGTTTAATCTAATTTTTTTTTTTGTATATTTGTTTGGAGATCTTTAAATTTACTTGACAATGATGTTTTTGTATAAATCTCATATTAATCATAATGTAAATCTAATTTATATATGAGATTATAAGTTTAGATTGAAGTTTGGCATGATGTAGGAATGATAACACATGCGATAAAATCTTGAGCATGCCATCGACACGGGTAACTATGCATTTTTCATAACGAACGGCCATAAACCATGCATTTTATTTTAGATTTTAATTTCTCAACTGATTTTTCCTTTGCATTTTCCAGTTCTATATACAATTTATTTACTGTTATATATATATGTGGGAGCTTACCTCCAAGCCTTACTAGCACATGTATTCTTGCAACTCATTTCTCTTCCATGGAATTAATACTATGTATACAATAACGCCAACTGTGATGCATAATTTTATAATTATATTTGATCACTAAGTTCTATTCCCTTGATGTTTACAAATTAAATATGACGATTATTAGTTCATGTTATATTCATACCTAAGCTAATGAATTAAAGCATTTTATGTGATTTAGGTGAATTGGCGCCGAACATGAGCTAAGACGCCTCCCTCATGCTCGGTATTTATCTATAAATGTGGTTATGTGTGTGAAACTTTGTAGTCATGTGTCTATAAATATGAAAATTTGTAGTCATGTGTGTATAGTCATCTATAAATGTAATATGTTTGTATAAATCTATAGTCATTTGTGTAAAAATATGTAGTTATGTATGTATAAATTTGTAGTCATGTTTATATATTTATCTATAAACGTTGGGGGTGTGTAAATATATAATTATGTGTGTGTAAATATGTAGTCAATTGTGTGTCTCATCCTCTCTAACTCTTTTGATGCCACATCTCAATATCCCTCCTCTGAGTCGTGGACATCGTATATCATTGGCAAAATACCGTATAAGGAGTGACACCAATCCCAAAGGCCCACATATGACAATGCATTTTAGGTCCAAGAGTTTAAATGGTTAAACCATGATGAGGAATTAATGACTGTGAAAACGCTAATAAATACTCTTAGGTTGTTGGATATGAATGGTATGTCTAACACTTGTGTTATATTTGAAGCTATTTTGATATCACATTTGTCTCGATTAAGAGATATACTTTCATCTCTATAGAGTCGACTCAAAATTCTTAGTTGAGCTAAAATCACTGCCCTCTTTAACGATCTTAATTTTTCTATTTACTACGATGAGTTGAAGCTTGTTCCTTTTATGTAACTTTGAAGTTTTCAATTTTGTATGGGGTATTAGATATTTTACCTCATTTATCAACTAATTTTTTTTAATGGTCATTAATCCAAATAGTACCATCACATGGTGCATAAAACGTATTGAGTTGGTACTTAAAAAAATAACGTTCTAGAGTTAGGGGAATTCAGAGACTTAGACACTCATAATTGTGCATTTATCAATTAGTGGATATGGTTTAATACACTAAAGAGTGCATAATAAATGTGGATGATGAGGAACAACCACAATCTTTTATTTGTTTTTTTTCTATGCTTAGAACATTGGAAATTCATGGATGTAACACATTGTCATGTATTCTTCTGCCATTCAATTTGCTCCAATCCCAATCAGATTTATTCCCTTATGATACAACACGCAAAAAGCAGTTGTCCTTTTTGTCAAACGAAGAAAATGGTAGAAGAAAGACTTCCCTCCGCATGTGTCCTAATTTAAATTGGAATCAAGTGGTGAGTGCATTATTCCCTTCATTTGTCTAATCATTCCCGAATTATTATTCTGAATGAATCTTGCGGCATTAACTATTACTTAATATCTACAACACAATCTACTCGGGTTAAACTTCAGATAGTCTCAATCTACATTTTAAGCCTATACATTATAGAGTACATGGTCATCATTATTGTTTTTAGATCCTTAACATTTTTTTGAGTTTAAACCAAAACTCCATCAATAAATAACACTTTCCATTATTTTCTATTGCTTTTTTTTTCTTTTCATTCTCATTGTCACATTCCACCAAAACTATTCTTTATAAAACCTAATAACTTTTCCTAAAACAATTGTAATATGTAATGACTTAAAAGAACGGAATCATAAAAAGTAAATGAGAAAATGTAACACTCAATGCAAAATTTGTAGTATCTTCATCCAGTAGTCATCAATGTTTCCTAAAACGTGGATTGTGTCAGTATGCGAAATGGGAACGGGTACCAGAATGAAATACCATATTCACTCTAAACTTTGCTATAAATGTAAGACGAGGTAGGATTATTAATATGTTCATATGATTTGATCTAGTTCTAAATACTAGCATGGTTGAAAAAAAGAATGATTAACATTGAGTAATATTATTAGGATGTGCAAGCCTTTGGGATTTTATATAGGGGTATTTGTCGATAGCCCCCTCGACTCCCCGTTTATCTAAACTAAGGAAACATGGAAATCTTTTTTGTATCTTTAATAAACCATTTTTCTAATTAAACTACACTAAACCATATAGTTAAGGATCATAAGTAAGTAGGGAGTTATAAATCTTCACTCTCCAACATGTTATTTTTTCTCTGTTCATTCATTGTGAAGTACATTTTTTGCCTTTATTGTAGAGTTTCTTCTATATCATATTCATGCCTTAATTTTAACAATTTGGAGCAAAGGTTTTTTAGAGTCAGTGTAGTCTCATTGTTTGTTTAGGCCTTTGTGTTTTGCATATGTTTTTTACCATTAAACAATTTAATTGAGTTTTCAACTTACTGTAAATATATTAACTTAGTTTGGCCACTAATAACTTTGGTCTTAGTTATTTATTTTATCTTTTTCGACACCAGTAAACCAACCCTACAAACTATCATTACAACCCATTTTTTCTCTTACGATTCGTCTCATATGTTGCGACATTTGAGATATGGGTTTTGGATTTTTATTTCACCGATTAGGTGAAAAGGTATGTTTGATGTTATACATACATACATTATATGCGCTTTTTCAAATTAAGGTTTGCAATTCAAGTCGTTATTTTGGAAATATATTAGGATGTTCATATAGTTATTTCATAATCTATTGAATGCAATGTGGTTTTTCGAAAGTGGGTATTATGATGGTAATGATGGCTTTGGTTTGGAATGTTGATGACGCCTCAGAGTAAAGCCATGGGAGAAATGAAAATAAAATTGTGCATGTGCATGTGTGTGTGCGTGTGTGTGTGTGTGTATTTAGTTGATGTTGGTTATTAAATTTCGATACAATACTTATCTAATTTCCTTTCAACATGTAGATTAACTTGATCTAATGCCAATTCAAATCAAAGAATGTGGAACCAAATTAAACAGTCACAATATGGGCTACTTTACACATGAGGGTATTCCACTCCACTATTTGAGGAACTTCAGGCATGATTGGTTGTGATAATTATCAGTATTTTCTTAAAATCTATTAGTTGTGGATCTTGAATTACCCTTTTCTCCCCTATATTCTGAAGCACGAGATATTGTTTACTTGAGGCACATAATGGAGAGCTAAAATGGGAACTTCAAGAACGTCAAAACAGTTGTAGCATCTGAAAAAACAAGATATGGAGGCTTGCTCAAGTATTTATTCCACTTCTGATTGTAGTACTCAAAAGATGAAAGAAGAATATCTCCAAAAAATGAATTTTCTTAGAGCACAAGTATGTCTGTGTATGTTTCCTCTGTCCAATTACTGTACCCTTTTTAATAACCATATCCTATTGACATTATGTTGTATTTTATCTTATGGGTGTGGAGATAAATAACTTACAGAAATATGGTACCTAATGGTTCATGTTGTATTGCCATTATGTGTCAGTTTAACTAGTGCTTGAAATCATGTGTAGAGGTTACTTGGGAGAAAAATATTCTTAGATGGAAGAAGGAATGAATTTGAGATGCATAATATATTACCATTAAACCAAAGGATAAAAATGGTAAATTCATGTTTAGTAATTATTTTAATATCACTTACTCACTTTTAAAGAACTATCCTTCTCACTTTGTTTTCTTCATGCCAGTAGTGAATTTGTCTTGTTTTTCCTTTCCTTTGTTTTGTTTTAAAAGTGGATTGTTTGCCATATTCTTTGCATTTTTTTTACTATACTCCTAAGATAATTACGTAGTTAGACATACCTCCTACATGTTCCTTAATTAGGAATACCCCAACCATATAATGGACTTTCCATCTTCGTGATGAAAATACCATAAAATGTATTTAGGCATACCCCCCTTCCATGTGTAGGAATACTTTTTAATGGTGTTGAATGTACGGCTACCGTCAAGGCGACAAGTCTATTTTTATAACAATGTGGTGGTAAGTCTAAATACCAAATTATCTCAGAAGGCAACATCAAAAAACCTATAAAAAACATGAAGTTATAATTCCGTTACTATCTCCTTTTGAGTTTAAACCTAGCACTTCACATGATTGTATTTTTTTTCCTAATAGAGTTGTGAACTTTTGACTGTAATGCTTATGGTATATCCGTTCTCATGTGGTTTTATTTCCTTTAATTTACACTTTAGTTACCGTAACTGATTCACTCATTATTTTGCTTTTTTAGTTTCCATATGGTTTTTTCGTTCATCCATCCGATTTTGAGCAATCTTAACACGATTTCATTAATGCATGGAGAACATGTTATGGATACAAACAAGGGAAACAATTTCATGTTTGGGTGGACCAAGTTTTACCTTCATAGATTGGTTCAAACACATGGCTGGTGAACTTCAATAAGTGGGAGATATCGGGTGAGATGAAACATCTTTTTCACCACCTTTTCTTACTAACTGCTATGTCTGTTTTCATCATTAAACACACATTTAACTTGAATTTTCTTCTTAACTACTTGATACAATGGTTTATTCAGTTTTCATTTTGAAACATAGATCAAACATGGAGTAACACCAACACACCCACACAATAAATATAGGTTCACACATTAGACATGATAGCACAACTGCTTAAGGTATTTCATTTTTTTTTGTGTTTGTAGATAGATACCTATAATCGACATATCCTTGTTGTCATATTTAACCATTTATTAATGGACTTTAAGGGGAAAAATTAATAATATTATCATTAAGTATGTTTTGGATGAATTTATATTGAGTTTTCTTATCCTTTTTTAACAGGTAAAACATTTGGAGTCACTGATTTTGTCAACTCTAGTAGTTGTGGTGATAAAACTATGAACTAGGTAGATTAACTCTTCACTTGGTGCTGAGTTCTACTTATGTACATACATATATATATTTTTTTTTGGGGGGGGGGGGGGGGTTGAATGAAAATATGACATATATTTATGCTTGCAAGTGACTAAACAAGTTTCAAACATTTTTGTTGTTGTTCTTTGACAATGAGCAGGTAATAAACGAGATGACTGATGGTGGTGTAGACTATTGCTTTGAATGCATTAGTATGTTATCCATGGTGCATGAAGCATGTACTTCCTGCAGAAAGGTCTGACTTCCCCCTCTCTTTAAGAGACATACACACACTATTATAAATAGTCTAAATGTTTTGAAGTTCCTTATAACATGTTCATGTACTTATGAGACATTTTGCATATATTTCTGAAGGTCCAACAATGTTTGTATGAGATGTATGACTAACTTATGTTATCCGCTTGGGTGGGATTTCTCAACATCAGTTGGCTGAACTTGCAACTTAAAATGGAAATTGAATCAACATGAGTTAAATTACATGAAGTTTGTTTTAGTTGTGTGATTTAGAGTTTATACTCATGATAAGACAAGATTATGGACACGCGTGAGGTTAATTAAATTGAGGCTAACAAAATCAAAAGCACCATACATTGTATTTGTATTTGAACTTTTCTTTTGCAAACACAATGCAGCGACAGCCCCTGCCTATGTTAAGCAGCAGCAACCCCTATCCTCTCTTCTCTCCCTCACTCGCAAAGGTAGCCCCTTGTCGAAGCAGAGAAGATGAACCACGCAACCATGTTTTCATCCACGAAGTAGTGTGGTGGTAGCACATTCCTTTGAGTATGTTATATTTTTTCAAAAGATCTGATTAATTACTTTTTTTCAATCAATTTAATCAGTATGCTAAAAATTTTAGTTGTTAATTAGTCTTTAGTTGTTAATTTTTTAAATACATTAGTTAATTAATTTAGTTGTTAGTATCCTTAAATTATTGTTATAGTTGCCAAAAAATTATTTGTCCCCAAAATTAGTTGTTAGTATGCTGAAATCTATAAAAATTAGGAAACCCTTGCAACCTTCCATACCCATGTAGTGTGAATACTCGGTTCTACTCTGGATATAATTTTACTTATTTTTGTTTGATTCATTAGTATAAGTAATTAATGTCAATTGTAATTATTAATTAGTTAGTATATTAATGGGCTTATTTCTAATTAACTCTAATGTGCACTAGATTTTAGATATTATGTGATTCAAAGAATATATGTTAGTCTCTATTATATTATTGGCCTTCAATGTTGTCAATTGATAGGAATTAATTACTCTTTTTTGTTTGTTTGTTTGTTTTATCGGTTGGATTTCATTAGATGTTCGATAGTTGTGCATGTAGAGGCGAACCACGACTTGATAAATGAGGAGTTAAACACGTTAGTGCTGCTTGAAGAAAAGAATGCGGAATTTGAGATGAATTTCATATGTATTGACATGAATTGAGATCAAATTCAAATTTCCCCATGTATTGAGATGAATTTCATATGTATTGACAAGAATTTTTTATTATTGGGATTTGTGCCATTAATTTTTAGTGTGCTTATTGTTCGGATGTGTATTAGTGTTGTTGTGGACTATTTGTATTGTTGTACTATCTTTGCCATGTTGGTTATATATTATTATTGATTTTTTCTTATTCTAGAACAAATACGAAAAATAGTGGAAATGTTGTTGATTTTTTTGGGTAATATTATTTATAATTATTTTTTTCTTTGATCCAAAAATTTGGCACAGTTTTGAACTGTGCCAAAAATATACCAAATTATATTCATTTTGCACAAATATAAAGTGTGCCAGAAATATCAATTTTTGGCACGATTTAAAAGTGTGCCAGAAGTATTCCTATTTGGCCAAATCTGGCAAACTTTGAAATCGTGCTAGAAAAAAATGGCCATTTTGGAACACCAAATTCTGGCACAGTTTTAAATCATGCCAAATTTCTATATTTGGTGTAGTCCTTGCACAGAGGTTTCGTGTGGCGTCCCTTCCGGCGCATCCATTAGTGGGTGTGACTAATTTCTTTATTTGATCTTTCTTCAATTTCAGCTCATCGGAGGAGAATTGGGCCAAACGGTTTGAGAAGCATATAGCCCAGTGTCTTCATTGGTTTGTGCCATAGTGGGGAGACTTGCAACATGTTTTACATTTTAGAGAGTACGAGTATGTGCAATTGGTTGGTCTTCATTACATTTCCTTTCATTTATCTGATGGATTATGTGCCAAGTTGGATGGGAACAAATTGTGCCCCCTCATATAACGAACTTATTCTTTGCGGAGGACCTGACC
This sequence comes from Sambucus nigra, assembly GCA_949130495.1. NCBI lineage: Eukaryota > Viridiplantae > Streptophyta > Magnoliopsida > Dipsacales > Adoxaceae > Sambucus > Sambucus nigra. The sequence goes on along the minus strand of OX422208.1, from coordinate 507,786,783 downwards.
AAATCATTATGAATTATGTTGGGATCCTTAAAGAAGCATCACCGACCGTCTACTCATCCATTATAATCTGTAAGAGGGGACTAACATGTGTCTGGGGACTACCTTAAGTGGTTGTGGAAGCAGGTAGTGGATAAGATCATAGAGGAAGAGAGTGGGTAAAGGTGGATCGTCACTTTTGACACCATGGAGGAATGTGTCGTGGTTTTGTCCAGGCTTGTCAGGGAGTACCAATCAAGGGAGTGAATATATAGTGTTAACCAGGAGTGGGAGACTTGGGGACCTCCGGGGCCCGAAGATGATGACAAAGAATGGCCGTCTTGAAATTGAAGGCCATGTTTAGGAAGCTAGGGTGATATTTATATTAATATAAGGTTACTTTGGTGTTTTGGTGATTTTTGTGATTTTTTTATGGGTTTAGGAATAATTTTTGTGAATCTTGGTAAGGATTAGGTTAAAAGATGGCTTAATCAGTAGAAGGGGTAGTATGTTTAACTCCATTCACTGATACTTCATGTAACAACAATGTAGTCGTTAATTAGAAATAAAAAATTATTTTAATCATATTTTGTTGTGCCTCTTCATGAGTTTTACATTTGAATTATCTCTACCAATTACTAAGCCATACATAATCCTTTTGTTCATGTAAATGATAAGATGGACCGCCATTCTCGAGTGTTAAAAAAGAATATTATTTTTTGAAAAGGAAGGGGATCGTGACCATGTATGGTGTATGGGTTGCCTATGTATCATTGGGGGTTTTGGAAATTTTCATGAGTCTCATTTTGAAAAGAAAATATTTTTGAGAGGATTAGGTCCATGCAGTTCTTGGTAGGGGAAATAATTTTTTTTTTAAGAATAGATGGGGATGAGAAGAATCATAGTGCGCCAAGATTTTGGAATAGGGTAATATTTCTTAAGATGGTCCAGGTTGACTCGGCATGCCATTTCTTCTCCGTCGAGGTCTGTGAGCATAGGGGCACCTCCTGAAAGAATTTTCTTCACAATATAAGGGCCACTGTAATTTAGTTTGAATTTCCTTTTGGGATCCTAGACGGGTTCTACGATCTCCTTGAGGGAAAGGTCTCCATCCTATATTTTTCGATTAAATGATCGCACTATCCAGTGATGATACCTCTGTATATGATATAGATCTTTAAGTCTCTTTTCATCAGAGAGTGACATTTCGTCAAAGGGGACCTGATGCCATTCTTATTATCTAACTTTTCTCTCTAGCATGATGCACATGGAAGGTATTTCTAGTTCAATGGGTAGGACTAATTCCAGGCCGTGCACAATAGAATAAAGGGTAGCTCCATTACACATTCTAATTGAAGTGCAATTGCCTCAAAGGTCTTAAGGGATCTGGTCGCCCCAATATCTTCAAGTCTCAGTCATCTTGTTGATTATGGTTTTGAGGCTTTTGTTTGAGGCTTCGATAACACCATTAGTTTGGGTTTGATAGGGAGAAGATTTCTGTCTTAAAATTCTATACTCGTCGACAAGTTATATGACCATAGCTTCGAAGTGTGGTATATTATCTGATAATATATCATAGGGAACCCTGTATCGGAAAATGATGTTATTTTTGATAAACATGTCCATTTTCTTGACATTCAACACTGCGTAGGACTCTGCTTCGACCTAATTGGTGAAGTAATAAATGGAGACCAAGATGAATTCTTGACCATTAGAAGCTTCTTGGAGTTACCTTCCCTATGATGTCAATGCCTTAGGTGGAGAGAGGCTAATGAGAGGTCATGTGATACAATTCCCGAGGAGGTAAGTGTTGAATATTGGCAAACTGTTGGCATTTAAGGCATTTCTAAATGTAGGCAATAAAATCTTGAACCATGGTGGTCCAGTAGCACCCTTAATGGATGATCTTCTTTTCAAGAATATGACCCTTCCTGTAGGGCCCATATTCCCCACTATGGATCTTTCGAATCTTTTCTTTAATATCAGCCCCTGGTATGCAATGCAAATGGGTTCCATCAGAGTTTATTTTGAAAAGAACTTTGTTGCAAATGATATACTAGGAAACCAATTTATGAAGGGTCACACAGTATTTCTTATCTGCATCTTGGGGAAACCAACCATGTTTGAGGAGGCGGTAAATGTCATAGTACCATAACCCATACATGTCGGAATCTTCCTCAGTCCCAGGCTCAATATTGTAGCAATGGGTGGGCATATCTTGTTTTCAAACTAGGAAACAATCCTTTTTTATTCCTGTAGGCATATCGATTATGGCAGCTAAGATAGCAAGGGTGTTAGCTAGGTTGTTCTTTGCACAAGGCAGGTAGTCGAAGGTGACATCTTTGTACTGGGAGGCTAGATCTTCTAGGTGGGCGTGTAAGAGTATGATCTTTTCATTTTTGACTTTCCATTTTGTGAGGATTTAGCTGACGATGATAGTAGAGCCTCCGTAGACGTCTAGGTGTTGAATTCCTTTCTTGTGGGAGATTTTGAGGCATACAGTGCATGCCTCAAACTCAGTCATGTTGTTTGTGCAAAGGAAGTCTAGTTTGATGGAAATAGGGGTGTGGGAGTCATGAGGGGCGATCGGGAGTATCCCAATGTGGTATCCTTTCTTATTGGTAGCTCTGTCAAAGAACATTTTTCATATAAGTTCCTCTTAAGAGGTGTAGAGAATATGTTTATTCGAGAATTGAGAGAAAAAATATCGGTTCATTTGATTAGAGATGTGGTTGGAGATGGCTCTCAATTTTATAGATTTCAGCGTGACATAGACAATATCTAAGTCAACTACCAATATCCACTAATCGGCCATTCGTCTAGATAGAGTGAAGCTGTTATTTGATGGGATCCATTCGATATACGAGTCTGATGGAAAAGACAAGCATGTAGTGACGTAACTCTTGCACGACCCAGACACGGTGACACAAGTTTTCTCTAAAGAAGATTATTTCAATTCGTATTCGGATAATTTTAAACATGCATAATAAATGTCTCTTTCCTTATGGCATGCTTCAATGTATTGGTCTAGCAAAGCCCCTGGTTGCGGAGGAATGAGCACCTGAGGTCGGGTGAGGTATCGCTTGATTTGGTCAAAGTCTTTTTGTTAGGCCTTATTCCATACTTTAGTTGAATCCTTTTGGATAAGTTTAAAAATGGGTTCATAGATAGAAGTTGAAAAAATGCCACTTAAGAGGTTTAATACAAGGTTAAATGGTTAAAATGTCTTCGAGCAGTTTGTTGAAGAAATTCTTTTAATCAAAACAAAACTTAACACAAGATGTGTTTAAAAGCTTATCAAAATAATTTGAATGAGTGTGAACGAGTTATTTTAGATCTAGTAAACTAGTTTTGAAAAAGAAAACTTAAACTACTAAATCAACACAACTAAGAAGAAGGTAATGAAAATAATGAAGAAGAACACAAGTAGTTTTTAACGTGGTAAAACCCCACCCAATTGGGGAAACATCCACGGCGACCTCTATGTCATAAAATAAAAAAATTCACTAAAATCAAAGCAACAAATTACAAGATATTTAACAATCAAACCAAACAAAGACAATAAGTTCAGAATTGTTACCAACTCCTCTGTATTAGATCTGACTTTTCTGGAGGTTGTTTTTATTGATGTTCTCTCGAGCTTTCGTAACTTTACTTGATTCCAATCTTTATGTCGACTCAAACAAGTTCAAGATCATATAACCAACACTTTAAGTGTGGTAGATTGAAAGTGTAGTGGTGATGTGCTTTTTACACATGCATGCAACACAAACAGAATGATTTAACAAATTACAAGATCCCTAGATATGCAAGAAATTCCAAAATCATTTTTATCAAAGCTAAAACAGACTTTTAGACCTTTCAAAATATTCGTAGATCAAGAGGGAATCTTGTTGCGAAATATCCAAGATCCTAACACTTTTTGGTTTTGAAAATGTTATATAAAAGTGTTCCCCCAATCAAGATCTCAAAACTAGATCTTAGTCTGATAGCATTGAGTAAAATGAAATCAGAATGAAGATTGTTACTTTAGGGTTTAAAAACATGAAATCAGTTTTAAAAATAACCAACAAACAAGATTTCTAGAAAAGAGAAATAAAAACAACAATCCATCTAACTGAGAAGTATCATAGAGACGAGATCTCAAGTTTCTATAAAAAAAGAAACTGAAAAACTCACAGTGATTAAGTTTGAAAGATGATCAAGAACAAGAGAGGATAACTTCTCAACACACAATCTAAACACATGTTTAAAATCACAAAAAAGTGTTTATGGATTTAGGGTTTGACGAAGTTAGGTTAGGGTTTACTTTCTCTCTTTTTTTCTCCCTTCTCTCTTTTATCTCCTTTTTCTCTTAAACGAGGAACTTTAAAAAGTCTCTAAATGCCTCACAGAAGGCTCTTATTTATACTGGCGCTCGAAGGATCTGGAACTAAGCCACAAACCAAGGGCTGATATTAAAAGGTTTTAAATCGATGCAAAAATAAGGGTTCACAGATAGCGGTGCAAAGCTCTCATTTGATTGGTTAAAACTAACGCACTTGGATTAGTTCCAAATGCATGCAGAACGTTGAATAAGGCAATCCTATAGTCTAGATCAAGTCACGGGTTGTGAGTGAGAAGAAACACAAATCAAATTTTTGCTAGAACAACACGTGTAGGCTTTAGATGAAGTAAAAATGCATGTTTTTTATTTAAAAAAAATCACGTTTCACACACAAATGTTTTTTCCGCTTTTGGATTCTACCCAAGACAATTTTCAGGTAAAAGAATTATTTTCAAATCAACCCCAAAGCTTTATAAAGTTCCAAATTTTAATTTTCAAAAATTATTTAAAATATTTAGAAAATATTTATTAAATCCCCAAAAATATTTAAAAATCATAATAGGGGATTTAACTCACGTAATGCCTGAATGAGAATGAAATACAACATATATGTAGTCCTGTTGTATGGTGTATGTGATATATAATCAAGAACTTTTAGAGGAATATCAAAGATGATAAGATCAAGTTTGAGGCTTTTTGGTTCAACTAGGGATGGACACAATTTTGTCACTATTTCCAAAATAGATAGGCTCCTATATAATGAAGACTCAATTGAGTCAAAGATATAGGGTAATTCAATCTACCCCTTTGGAAATATGAGACAAAATCTCCTTTGAGTCAACAAGGACTCGTAGGGATACCAAAAAGAAATAAGAAAATCTTATTCCTATAATAATCTATCTACCCAATCTCCTAGAAATAAAAATTACATAACTCAACTATGTACAAACCATTACCCTATCAAAATCAGACGCAATAAGGAGGTACTGAAATCTACAAAAAGATACCAAAGATCAAGTTTAGTATATAAGAATGTACAATAGTGTCCAAGTGGACTCAAAATTTCTCCCCCGTTTTGTCTCAAATGGAGAAAGGGCAGCAAGAATAACATAAAAGAGTAATAATCAGGTAGATATATAAATTATTCAGCTAAAACCATGCCAATTGATTTGGGTAAGGATTCAAAATGCTTAAAGACCAAAGGTTTTGTAAACAAATCAGCCAATTGTAGATTATTAGGTAGGTAATTAATCTCTAGTTGTTTTGAGTCAACTAATTCTCGTATGAAGTGATATCGAATTTTAATGTGTTTAGTGCGAGAATGTTGAACTGGGTTCTTAGAGATGTTGATCGCACTCTGGTTATCGCAATAGAGATGGAGTCTTTCTTCATTTATACCATAATCTTTCAACATTAGTTGCAGCCATAATAACTTGGCACATCAACTTCCAGCTACAATATATTCATATTCTGAAGTGGATAAAGAGGTGCAATTCTATTTTTTGTGGTTCCAACCAACCAAGTTGTTACCGATGTAGTAATATGCGCTTGATGTACTTTTACTATCGTCAGAACACCCAGCCCAATCATCATCAGTGTAACCAACTGTAGTGCTCGATGTGTCATTAGTATACCATAACCCTAAATTATGAGTGCCTTTTATGTATTTAATTATTCTCTTTACACATAACAAATGGTTCTCTTTGGGATTATACTGATAACGGGTGCACACACACAGTAAACATGATATCTGGGCATGAGGTAGTTAGCAAGAGAAAACTTCTTATCATACTACGGTATAAGGTAGAGTAAATCGATTTACCATTTTCATCCTTGGAAAGTTTGACCGAGGTACTCATAGGCGTTCTAGCTTCCTCAGCCTTATTTAAGCCAAACTTTTTTTACAATATCTAAAGCATATTTTCATGGAGAATCAAATAAACCTTATGATTTTTGTTTTACTTGAAGACCTAAGAAAAATTACAACTCCCCCATAAGTGACATTTGTAATTCTCTTTGCATAATGTCTGAGAAAGACTTGGCTTTTGAAGGGGAAGTGGATCCAAAAATGATATCATAAACATATAATTGAGCAACAGTAATGATGTTGTCAAAATGTTTGACAAAAAAGGTTTGGTCATTTCCTCCTTTCCCAAATGCGTTATCTAAAAGAAAGATGGACCTACGCTCATACCAAGCTCTAGGATATCGTTAAAGACCTTTGTTAAGACGATAAAAATGATCAGGATGATACGGGTCAATGAACCCTTTGGGTTGTTCTACATAGGTTTTCTCAGTTAGGATACCATTTAGAAAGGCTGACTTTACATCCATTTGGTAAAGTGTGAAATGTAAATGACGAGCTATAGAAAAAAGTAAATGAACAGATTCGAGTCGAGTAAACGGAGAAAATATTTTATCGAAATCTATTCCTTTAATCTGAGAGTATCCCTGCGAAACTAATATATATTTATTTCTAATGATCATCCCACACTCATCAGTCTTGTTTTTCAAAATCCAACGTTTGCCAATGACCCTTTTATTTTTAGGTTTGGTTACAAGATACCAAACATCGTGAATCACAAATTGCATAAGCTCTTATTGCATTGCAGTAATCCACAATGGGTCATTCAAGGCTTCATTTACATTTTTGGGCTCAATAAGAGACACAAAACATGCAAAATGAGCAATGTTACGAAGTTGGGATCTTGTACAAACAGGTTCTATAGGATTACCAACAACGTTATCTATGGGATGGTCTTTAGAAACCCAATTAGGTACTTCAGGAGTCTCTGTTGGTAAAAACTCATTTATTTCAGGAGAGTCATAATTTAAAAAGATTTCAAACTCTTCTAAAATTGCTGGTCTAGTAATTTTACTTTCTACAAAAGTTTCATTCATAATCACATTAATGGATTCCATCATGGTCTTAGTACGCAAGTTGTAAATACGGTAGGCTCTCCTATCATGTGAATATCCTAGAAATATAGCTTTATCTCCTCTTATTTCAAACTAAGAGAAGTGTTCTCTGTCTTTATAGACATAACACATACTTCCAAATGTCCTAAGATATTTAAGATTTGGTTTCTGCCATACCAAAGTTCATAGGGGGTCTATTTAGAATTCTTCCTAAGGTAGACTCTATTGATAATGTGACATGAAGTACGCACTGAATCAACTCAAAAGTAGTTTGGTAAGCCTTTAGCATGTATTAGAACTCTTGCCATTTCCACAATAGTCTGATTTTTACGCACGGCTATCCCATTTTGTTGGTGTGTCTTGGGAGAACTAAACTCGTGTTTGTAACCATTATAGTCACAATATTCGATGACACCGGAATATATGAATTTTCCTCCTCTATCATTCCGGATTTTATCTACTTGGGAGTCCTTTTTATTTTCTATACGAAGTAAGATTTTTAAAAATGTTCTAAAGGTTTCAGACTTCTGTTTAGAAAATAAACGCAAGTGAATCTCATGTAGTCATCAACCATAATAGTACGAGAAGGACCCATTAGGTCCATATGGATAAGTTCTAATGGTTTAGAGGACAAAATATCTTTAACCCTTTTGTGAGATGCCTTAACTATTTTGCCTTCTTGACCGGGACCACATACTATGTTTGAAATGTGTTTTATTTTAGGAATATCTCTAATAATTTCCTAAGAGGATAATTTACTAAGGCTGTCATAATTTATGTAACCCAATATATTATGCCATAATTTATTGTCATCCATTCTGGCAATGTTAACCTCTATACTAGGATAAATTGTGTAACAGTTATCTGGAGTACGGAGTCCTGTAATTATGCATTCACCATTTTCATTTAAACTTTTGCAATTGTTCTTTGAAAAGGTGACAGTATGATTGGAGTAAAAAAATTGTGAAATACATAGTAGATTAGCCTTAGGACATTTTACTAATAAAACATCTTCAATAATAGGTAATCCTACTTCTTTGAGTGTTCCTTTGCCAATAATTTGGGCTGAAACACGATCTCCAAAAAAGACTTTCCCTCCTAAGAAGTTAGCTTTGTTTGAGAGTTTGGATTCATCCCTGGTCATATGGTTAGAACATCTAGAGTCTAAGTACCATCCAGACATGGTATGTTCAGATTTCAAAGCGCTGATCACTATGTTACATTTCATATGGGGTACTAGATCATCCTTTCTTACCCAAATAGCTTTGGTTTTCAGTTTGCGCTTATTAGCTCGTATTTGATAAAACTTGCGAGCTTAAGCTTTTTCTTTATACAAATTTTGCTCAATTTTATTATTGTTATAAACATTTTTAGCATTTGGTTGAGAAAAGACTCTAGAATTATTTCTTGAGGATCGCCTTTTAGTATTAGATCTTGTCTTTCTCTTTCGATAGTTAGAGTTCCTGTGTGTTGGTTTAGGAAGAACATAATTATTACAAATTCTCCTAGAATAATTAAAGTTCTGATAGGTTAAGGAGGGATAAGTATTTTGGTACAGGCGTTTGGAATAGGAACCATCTAAGGAATGTCCGTACACATCACAGTATGAGCAACAAAGATTGCTTGTAGCAGTTAAATCTTTAGGAAAGTTATTGAACTTCGGTTTCCCTATGTTATGACTTTTGGCATTAGGTTTAGAGGTAACTGTTTGAAAATAAGTCTCACTCTTTCTAATAGGAGGGTAAACATACTTGGCTTTAAGTTGAACATTAACTACTGCTTATTTTTATCAAAATCATTTTTCAATGATTGAAAGTTAGGACAAATTTCCATAGGTCTTTTCCCACCAGTAACAAACGTTATGGTTTCAAAGGGTTTAGTTTGTTGAATATTTTTGGTGCAAAAGACTTTTCCAGATCTATCATCAGAATTGATGTTTCTATCAGCAACACAACCCTCAAAACAATTAGAATTTCTTTCAAATTTTGAGAATTTTTTGAAGACTATTGATGCCTTTTCTTTTGTTTGTTCCAATTCTAATAATGAACCTTTATACTTCTTTGCTAAAACATTATTGGATTCAGTCAAGTCTTTTACTCTTTGTTCAAAAGCTTTTATTTACTCATTATGAGTTAAAATTTGAGACGTATACTCTTCAGCATTTTGATTAACTATATGGTTTAAGGACTCTAATTTCACGAAAAGATCTTTGATAATATTCTCTAGTCGAGTGCTTTTCTTGAGAGTTTTAGTGTAAAGTGTGTGAATGTCAGGAACATCCTCGTTATCGAAGTCACTAAGTGAACTGTGTGTTGTCCCCTATCGATTCAATTTTAGGACTCACACACCCATTGGCATCAATAATAAGGCGATCACTTTGACTCACACGTACACAATTTTTAGTACTATAATCATTTTCAAGTAGTAAGGCAAACATATCAATAGAAGCAACATCAGTCATGGTATGATAAATTTCCTCATCATCATTGTAGATTCTCCTAGCAAAGAATTACATGCAAGGATCATAAGAGTTGGATGACTCAGGTTCTTCATTTTAAGAGTCAATTAAGTCATTCCAAGTCTTCTATAGCTGAACCCTATTCTGTTTGGGATGTTTGTCTAAGTTAACCCTACAGTCACTAGCCATGTGTCCTAATTTTCCACATCTATAACATTAAACATTTTTAAGGTCTTTCTGAGGTCTCTTGTGGTTATCAGTATTTTATTTGTTAAGTCTTATCTCATAAGACCTATTGTTATAAGTGTTGGAGTAATTAGGTTTCCCTTTTTTAGAAGCAACTTTATTTCAAAAATTTACATTTTTTTTAATTGCTTAGGCATGAGAGCAATCTGATTATCCAAGTTATGCAAGTCACAGTCCTCATCAGAGTCAAGGTCAAGGTCAGGTTTGATCAACTTAGATGAAAAAACAAGATTAGAATTACCCTTTTTTTACTGGTCTGCATTAATTATTTCTTGAATTCTAGTTCCATTTCCACAATTCTTAATTTACTACTGAGGAGTTCTGGAGTTAGGTTTTCATCATCCATTTATTTAATAGCATATCTTTTGTTATCAAACTTCTGTGGAAGTGATATTAGAATGTTTGAAACGAATTTCTTTTCTATCATAGGTTATACCATTTGCATGCTATTTAGTCACAATGTCAGTTAACCTAATGTAGAAATCATCAAAGGTTTCAGTCTTAGACATGATAACAGAGTTATACTACTGGATAAGCATGTGAAGTTACAAGAGTATACCATGCTTCCTTAGAAGTTGTGGAGGATGAGATCCTCTTGAGCTCATGTTCATTTATAGACATAAATATGGCATTCTTGCCATTATTGTTACATAGTGAAATTTGTTTCTCATCTTTAGTGAATTCACTTAGTAACTTCCTGATTCTCACATTACTTCCTTCATCTTCTAGTTTAGTAGGAAAAGTATAGCCATTTTCTATAAATTACTAACTTCATCTCCTAGAGTTCCTTGAATGAATCAATCATCCTTACCTTACAGTAAGGAAAATAGGTTCCATCAAAGAGAGGGGGTCTGGACAGGTTACCTAGTCTCTATAATTTCCCGTCCATACTTTTTTTTTGAAAAATATAATTTCAGAAACACGGGATCTAAAAGATTTATAAATTAACCAAGCTCTGATACCAATTGAAAAAATGCCACTTAAGACGTTTAATACAAAGTTAAACTGTTAAAATGCCTCCGAGCTATTTGTTGAAGACACTCTTTTAATAAAAAAAAAACTTAACACAACATGTGTTTCAAAACTTATCAAAATAATTTGAATGAGTGTGAACGAGTTATTTCCGATCTAGTAAACCGGTTTTGAAAAATAGAACTTAAAATATTAAATTAGCACAACTAAGAAGAAGGTGATGAGAAAATGAAGAAGAACACAAGTTTTTTTTAACGGGGTAAAACCCCACCCGATTGGAAAAAAATCCACGACGACCTCTACGTCACAAAACAAAAAAATCCACTAAAATAAAAGTAAAAAATTACAAGATATTTAACAATCAAACCAAACAAACACACCTAAACTAAGTTCAAAATTGTTACCAACTCTTCTGGATTAGATCTGACTTTTCTGAAGGTTGTTGTTGTTGATGTTCTCTCTAGATTTCGTAACTTTACTTGATTTCAGTCTTTACGTCGACTCAAACAAGTTCAAGATAATATAACCAACACTTTAAGTTTGGTAGAGTGAAAGTGTAGTGGTGATGTGCTTTCTACAAATGCATGCAACACAGACAAAATGATTTAACAAATTACAAGATCCCTAGATATGCAAGAAATTCCAAAATCAATTTTGTCAAAGCTAAAACAGACTTTTCGACCTTTTAAATTATAAGCAGAACAAGAGGGAATCTTGTTGTGAAATATCCAAGATCCTAACACTTTTTGGTTTTGAAAATGTTATATAAAAGTGTTCCCCCAATCAAGATCTCAAAACTAGATCTTAGTCTGATAGCGTTAAGTAAAATGAAATCAGAATGAAGATTGTTGGTTTAGGGTTCAAAAACAAGAAATCAGTTTTAAAAATAACCCAAAAACAAGATTGGTCGAAAAGAGAAATCAAAACAGTAATCTATCTGTGTGAGATGTATCATAGAGATGAGATCTCAAGTTTATATAAAAAAGAAACTGAAAAGATCAACGTGATTAAGCTTGAAATATGATCAAGAACAAGGGAGGATAACTTCTTAACACACAATTTAAACACTCAGGTTTAAAATCACAAAAAAATGTTTCTTGATTTAGGGTTTGATGAAGTTATGTTAGGGTTTATTTTCTCTCTCTTCTCTCTTTTTTCTCACAAAAGTCTCTAAATGCCTCACATAAGGCTCTTATTTATACTTGCATTCGACGGATCTAGAACCAAGCCACAAATCAAGGGCTGAGATTAAAAGGTTTTAAATCGATGCAAATCCAAGGGTTCACAGATAGTAGTGCAAAACTCTAATATGATTGGTTAAACCCATCGCACTTGGATTAGTTCCGAACGTATGCAAAATGTTGATTAAGGCAATCCAATGGTCTAGATGAAGTCACGGGTTTGTGGATGCAAAGAAACACAAATCGCATCATTGCCAGAATAAGACGTGTAGGCTTAAAATCAAGTCTAAAACGCATGTTTTTTATTTCAAAAAAATCCAAGTTTCACCCACAAATGTTTCTGCCGCTTTTGGATTCTACCCACGACAATTTTAACGTAAAATAATTATTTGCAAATCAACCCCAAAGCTTTATAAATTTCCAAATTTTAATTTCCAAAAATTATTTAAAATGCTTAGAAAATATTTATTAAATCCCAACAAATATTTAAAAATCATATTAGGGGATTTAACTCACACAAGTTCATAATGAGAATGAAATACAACATGTATGCAGTCCTAGTGTCTGGTGTATGTGAAATATAATCAAGAACTTGTAGAGGAATATCAAAGATGATAAGATCAAGTCTATGTATTTTTGGTTCAATTAGGTATGGACAGAATTTTGTCATAATTTCTAAAATAGATAAGCTCCTATATAATGCAGACTCAATTGAGTGAAAGATATAGAGTGCTTCAGAAGTCAGCTGGCTGATGAACTGAATGATTTATTATAATTTACCCAGGAATCCTAAGATTTCCTTCTCCGTCCTTGGTGGTTGCATCTTAATATGGATTTTATCTTGGCATGATTTTCTTTGATTCCCTTCTCACTAACCATAAATCCCAAGAGTTTTCCTTTCACGACGTCAAAAACACATTTTTGTGGGTTTAGCCGCATCTGCTATTGTCGTATTCTATTGAAAAAGTTTCGAAGGGAAGGAATATTACCTTGTCGAGTTTTAGACTTAATGATCATGTCATCCATATAGACTTCGACATCCTATGAATAAGGTCGTACACGATGGTTATGGCAGTACTTTGATAGGTAACCATGGCATTCATGAGCCCGAATGGCATAACAGTTTAGCTAAAGGTGATGAAGGCAGTTTTCTACTGATGGTTAGGGTGCATCTTCATCAGGTTATATTCGAAAAATCCATCGATAAACGATTTGAGGCCACGGCTAATTGTATTGTCCACAATCATGTCAATGTCGGTAAATGAGTAATAATCTTGTGGGGATGTTTTATTCAAATCCAAATAGTTGATGCACATGCGGATTTTTCCTCTTGACTTTGGCATGAGTAAAATATTGATAAGTCATGTTGGGTATTTGACCACTTAAATGAATCCCACGTTCAACTATTTGACTACTTCCACTTTGACCTTGAGCGACAATCCTTGATGAGTTTTCTTAGATTCTGTTTGACTGGCTTACATTCTGGGAATGTCAAGATCTCATGCTGACCTATTTTTGGGTCAATGTCGAGCATGTCATTATAGGACAATGCAAAATGTCCACGAATTCCTTCATTATTACTTTAAATTGTGTACGCTCATGCTTGTTAAGGGTGTACCCTATCCTAATCTTTCATTGATGGATACTAAAATGAATATTAATAACAATAATCTCGTCATTATTAATTTAAACGCGATTATGTTATTTGTTATTATCATTATTACGATTAGTTAAGAATTATTTATTTGCAAAATTATCATCATCAAAGGTTTTATTAGAATCAAGATAATTAATCTAAAGAACAACAAGATAATCAAAATCCTTATTAATTTCATTTTTGAGAAAAATAGCATTGAGAGCCTCGTCAAAAGAGACCTCACTTACATTAATACCAGGAAAAGTCAAAACAACATCAGGTGAAGAGACTTGAAAAGGGTGAACATCGGGGTTAGGTTGAATTTCAGTAGGTTGGACTTATATGACATTCTAGTTGAGGAGAGATAGGTCAAAAACCTTAATTCGAGCAGACGGGTCCGATGATACGTCATCAGAGTGGATCCACGACCACATTGACAAGAACATGAAAGTAGGGATAGAAATCATAGATAGACTCAATCCCAGTGTCTACAGGCCGAATGAGTATTTGAAATTACTTTCCTCAGAGTCCTTGGTATTTGTCATGGCTTTCTCGGTTAGAGGTCATACTTCATGTTTGATGTATTGGGCCCAAGATCTTCAATCTTGAAATAAGATTTCTATCCATAGTTTCATGTTCTTGTCAATGTGGTCATGCCACGATTCAGGGAAACCATAAAAGGGGAAGTCTTAACCCTCATTGACAAATATTCCATTCAAAGAGTCTCTTGAGACAACCTTTACATCTTCCAAGCTTCTTTTTTCGTCTCGATCGACATAGTGATTTGATTTCATCCAGTGAAGGTTGGTAACCCAGACCACATGGGGGAAAAGGCATCCTTCTAGACTATGGTCTTAAGGATCCCTTGCTGGGATCTCCCAAGCCCCATTTTGGTCATGAAGTGCATGTTCTTTAACATTTGAATCACATTTACATTGCCATGAGGGTTGTATTCTGGATAAAATTGCTCTTTTAAGTTGTCCCCTACTGGGAAGAGAAATGGATCAATTATGAAACTGGATAGAAGCATGTCATTCATCACATGTCAGATTTCTAATACTGGATTGCTAGTGTTGACATTGTCTATACTATTGTCATCCCAAAAAATGGTGATAAGATGACCTTTGGTGAAAAGTTTAAGTTTCTAATAAAGAGAAGAAGATACTCCTCGGATCATATGAAGCCATGGATGATAAAGGAGAAGATTAAAGCATACAGGCACGACAATGACATGGAACTCAGTGACAGGATTGATAGGGCCAATCCCTAATGTGAGTTTTATGAAACCCATTACTTCTCGATGTGTATTGTCATAAGTAAGGGTGTAAAACGGACGGATACGGAGCGGATACCATTGTATCCACATCCGTATCCGTCAAGACTCCACACTATCCGTATCCGTATCCGTATCCGCGCGGATAATAATTTCAGCTATCCATATCCGTATCCTCTCGGAGTTTTCGGATTCGAATAATATCCTTATCCGTTTTTATTGTTTAAGATACATTAAGATACACATAGCATATTGAACACTAATTTAATCAATTAATTAAATATATAATTTTTCATTCCATGTAAGATATAGAGAATGTGTGAAGCATAAAATTAAACTATAAAAGAAGGTTTGAGCAAAAGTACTAACCTTTAATGTGCATTTTCTTATTCAATTTTGTGCCATTGAAATTTGTATCCTCTTCAATTTCTCTAATGTTTGAACAAAAATGAAATGAAGCATCATCTTACCTGAAAATAAAAACTCAATTAAAATATTAACGGAGAAAACAAAGAATATATTACAATAAAAGAAGGGATTTTATTTTTTACCCCTTAAGTTCCTGAAGTGTGTCTTTCTCATCGAATTAAGCATTAAGGTAATCACAACTCGCAAGTTAGTAGTAATGCATAAAGATAAGACATTAATTGTTTGAACATACTAATTCACCCAAATAAAACTTCACCAATATATGGTACTAAAAAGATAAATGCATGAGTTTAATAATACATGTAACGTAAGTTTTTCTTATACATAAAAGTTTCTTCCACAAAAATCCGCCCCCGTAACACAAAAATTATCATCTTCAACTTCCAAGGTCCCACAAAGATGTATTAGATAAGAAGAAAGAAAAATTATAAACGGATTATTAGCATTAGCTATTCATTATCACAAGAAGAACAATACTAACAAAAATATTCAATTGATAATAATACCTGAAAATGAATTTTCGAGAGCCTAGCTATTCATTATCATCAACAACCTTCAAATTTTCTAAAATTTTACAAACAAATAATAGGTTAGTGTTTATTTATGTTTAATAGTAATGAAAATTATAAATTTTATTTTGACTTACCCAGTTTCTCTCCAACAGAAGGCAACCAATCTTTCAAACAAAGAAGAGTCTTGATAGTCTCAGAAGCTAAAGATGAACGTGTATCATCCACAATTCTGCGCCCCCAACTAAAAGCTGACTCTGATGCAACGGTAGTAACAGGAATAGCTAAGATATCACATGCCATCTTCGCAACTGTGGGGAACTTTGGCCCATTAGTCTTCCACCAATGCAAAATATCAAATGCAAACTCATTATCATCGTCGAGAGGGAATAAAGCTTCCTCCAAGTAGTGTTCTAATTCATACTTCTGAACTATAGATGAAGCATTAGAGCACTCCATAATAAACCTTTTAAATCCTCCTGTAAAGCCAGATCTTGCTTGGGGAATAGTATCAACTTCACGAGTAGACTGCTCACATCTATCCCCAAGTATGATGGGAGAACATGAAGATTCACTATTTAAACTTTTATATTCAGCATATAACTCAAACAAAGCGGTGCAAACTCAGCGAATGTAACTTTCTGCCAAAGAACCATAAATCTCACGATAAGCAAACAGAACAAACTCCATTGTGTACCGAGGGTCCAACACCAGTCCAAATGTTAACACCAAACTACAATCCTTCCAATACTTGTCAAACTTTTCTCGCATTTTCAACGCCATCAAATGAATATAATCCACATTACTTTTCATCCATTTATTCAACTAATAATTAATATTTCAAACATCATTGAAATAGTAGTTTGCAGTTGGGTATTTTGTCCCTGAAAGGTGATTTGTCATTTCATAAAAAAAATTCAAACATTCACAAATTTTTCCCCCGTTCCCAATCATGCACATTTGGAAGAACTCATAATCACGATCCAACTCTTCCAAGCGCTCAAAAGATCCTCTCAATTCTATGGCACTCTCTAGCATAAGATACATAGAATTCCATCTAGTTTGACAATCTAATTCCACATTCTTTTTAGAATTCAAATGAGTCTGTCGTAACGCAACATTCCAAATTTGATTTCTTTGAAGTGATGACCCAACGTGCTTAACACTATTATGAATTCTCTAAATAAAAGTATCAATCACTTTCAACCCATTCCTAACAATCAAATTAATAATATGAGCAGTGCAACGAGTATGAAACATATCACCATTTTGGAGAAGAACTTTTTTACCATCCAACCATGAGTTAACACGCTCTACCATTGGCTTATTGTATCCAGCATTATCAACTGCAATAGTCATGAGCTTTTTATCAATATTCCACTATAAGATTCTAGTCTTCACCCATTCAGCTACATTTTCAGCATCATGTGGACATTCGATCCAACAAAAAGAAATTATTTTCTTACGCAATTTCCATTCAGTATTTATGTAATGGCAACTCAAACAACAATACCCAGTTCCTTGATGTTTAGGAGTCCAGATGTCTGTAGTGAGGCTAACCCTAGATGAAAGACTTTCAATGCTCTTGTAAAGTTTTTTTTTTCACATTTAAAACCTCTTTTTAAATCATTTCTCACAGTAACTCTTTACCGAAATTTATAAGTATGACAACAATAAGAAAGCCAATACCTGAAGTACTCGTGCTCGGCCATAAGAAAGGAATAATCATGTTTAGCAACCATTTGAACAAATAAAAGTCTCTCCACATCTGGGTCAAATTTGTAAGTTCCCAACTTTGGAACCGGATCACTAGATGACTCAACTGCGCCAATAAGTTTATGTCGAATGTCTCCTCCACTCGCAACCTTACGTTTACACGATTTGAGATGGTTTCTCAAGTGTGAGGTTCCTTTTGAACTCCCCGCATCAAACTTTCTTTTGCAACGGGTGCAAGTCGCCGTAACAGAATTATCTGGATGAACCTCTCTATTAAAATCAAACCACACGTTAGATGTAAGTTTTTTGGTGTGCGCATTGTTCTCACTAGCAACACTTGCACGATCCGATGAAATACTCTCCACTGGAACAGGAGAAGATTCATGCGTGGAAGGATTGTTTTGATTAGCTTCTGTAGACATATTAAACTGCATTGTGTGAGGGATAATAAGTGATATGCGACGTTCCCAAATATAATCTATTTTTTAGAAGAAAAAAAATGACAACGTACAAAAGGCATAAAACTGATCTTTAAAAAAAATATGAAACTAATTTTAACAAAAAAAATTGTTACCTAAAAATTTCCATCCTAATATTACTAAAAAAATTTGAACCAAAACAGAATTTATGAAACTCCATAATTCAGTTAGTCTACTTTATGAGGGATAATAAGTGATATGCGACGTTCCCAAATATAATATTTTTTTTAAAAGAAAAAAAAATTACAAGGTAGAAAAGGCATAAAACTGATCTTTAAAAAAAATATGAAACTAATTTTAACAAAAAAATTTGTTACCTAAAAATTTTCATCCTAATATTACTAAAAAATTTGAACCAAAACAGAATTTATGAAACTACATAATTCAGTCTACTTTATTAAACTCCATAAACAACCATAAATAACCATAAACAACCATAAACATATCAGTGTATCTACAAAAATGTATCTATAAGGATCCATATCAAATTCAGTAAACCCATCAACAATGGGTGACCATCAATTTTGTAAATTCAACCTAAAAGCATAAAGCCATTTAATTGTCCATTTAATTGTCCAAATCAATTCAACCTAAAAGAATAAAAGTTGTTAATAACTATGAAAAAAACTGATGCAATATATTAAACTGATGCAATAAAAGAAAACTATGAAAAAAAAATTCATACTTGTTGTTTCATAGTCTGTGTTAATAACAAACTATGAAAACTGTGATATTCAAAAAGAAAACTGATGCAATAAAAGAAAACTATGAAAACTGACCTTGTGACTCAGGGGAGTTATGAGACCGGAGTGGAGGGAGATCGCAGGGGAGATGGTTAATCGGAGGGAAGATTGGAGGGGGATTGCAGGGGAGATGGGGCGACACTAGATGGAGATCAGAGGAGATCGGAGGACAGGTGTGGGACGACACCGGATGGAGATCAGAGGGAGCGGCGGGAGATTGAGGGAAGAGGGAGTGGGATTGGGGGAGATCATAGGGAGCGATGAGAGATTGAGGGAAGAGGGAGTGGGTTTGGGGGAGATCACAGGGAGCGACGGGAGATTGAGGGAAGAGGGAGTGGGTTTGGGGGAGATCGGAGGGAGCGGCGGGAGTGAGGGAAGAGGGAGTGGGTTTGGGGAAATAAGGAGATACCGTGGTGTGTTTTTAGTTATTAGGGTTAGGTTAGATTTTTAAAGTTTATATAATTATAGTTATGCCCAATTTTATTTTTAAGTTTTAGTTTATATATAAAATACTATATGGCTAATATTTTAAACTTTATTAGACAGATACGGATATCCAGAAAAATGGATATCCGGTAAAACGGATACTCCGTGTTGGATACGGATTATCCGTGTCGGATACTACTGCTATCCATATCCATATCCATTTTTTCGGATGTTTTTATTGAGTATTCATATTCGTATCCATTTCTATTTTTTTGGATAAATATCCGCAAATTCGGATTCGAATATCGAACGGATGAGGATTTTTGAATATCCATTTATAGCCCTAGTCATAAGCATGCATGGGGTAGAAGTTAGAGTGAGATTATAGACTTTTACACCCAAACGGTTGAAGGTTTTGATAAGATAAACATTGCGGAAAGATCCATAGTCAGTAAGTGATAATGGGACTATATTTCCAAAGACTTCAACAGAGATGTTGAGGGCATAATTATGATTAGGGACAAACTTAGGTATATCTTCTTCCGAAATGGAGAAGATTCTAGAAAAGGTCAGGGACCCGACCATATTTACGACTTCTTTAGGAGTAGTGGAAGATGGGACAGTGTTTCCGCTGAGGAGCTTTATGAAGGAATTCTGGAGAAACTGAAAGGATACAAAAATCCCCCATAGGGTGATATTTCCTTAGATCTTCTTGAGTTAATAAAAGACTTTACTTTCTTCAATGGTCATTTCTGGCATGGGAAGTTCTTCGATAATTCCCTTTCCTTTATCTATTTCGGTTGCATGAAGAATCGAATCTTTATAGTGCTTTCCAGACCTGGTCAGGCGATTCACCGAGGAGGGGAAGAATAAGAATCCCATGGATTCATCTACCTCAGGATGAATGGCCACCTTATTAATTTCACCTAACATATCTTCGAAGGATATCATTCCACACAGGTTGCCTAGTGTACTGCCTTATTCTTTACTTAGTTCATTATTTGAGTTGTCAAAATCATCCCCTATTCGATGGTGACACTATCATCTTGCCAAGATTAATTAATACACTCGATAAACTCAACGAGTTCATCATATAAATCTTCCTACTCGGTGGGGAGGTACAGGAGTGAAGAGACCAACCGTCCTTGAAGCTTCAAAGTGGTGAACAACTCAGAAATGCTACAGATTTTACTTGTCTATGGAAACATTATGGACATGGTTCGTACCACATTATCTAAACTGACTTCTTAAATAGGTACCACCCATTTATCTAATTCTTGATCCCACTTTTAGGATTTCCAGAACAAGCCACTAAACTTCTGGCAATAAATCATCATCTTGTTGGGAAATTTCATCCCAAACTCTAAGAGTTGATTCAACACATATGGTAACTCCATGTCTCCCACCTCAGACGGGGTGCAGATGGCAATAAAGGACCTTTAAAGAGTGACAACGCTTCATCGGTGAAGTAGGTATGGTTTAGGAGAAAATATGGAAAAACTTTGAGCTGTTTAGGTGAGATTATTGGAATGATGGGTGCTTTGATGGACACGATTTGAGTAGATTGGTCATATTTCGAGTCACTTTCTAGAAAGATGGCACTTCTATGTGCCAGAAGTGTCTTATGAGTGGTATTGGTCTTAGTATTAGTGGGTGGGGTGATGATACCCCAATCAATTAGGCTTTGGATCACATTTTTAAGGCGGAAGCATTCGTCGGTGGTTTGACTTGAAAATTGAGGGAAATCAAAACGGTCATTTGGTCTGATGTTTTTAAGGAGTGGCTGGACGAAAGTCTAAGGTATTGATGAGGTTTTATCTTAACATGGCCTGGTATAATTTAGATATGGGATCATAAAACTTGGTGTATTATTTCTTGGTAGGATTAGGGCGAATTTTTTATGCCCAATAAGTTGCAGGTTGTGAGATGTTATTGCTGGTTGTGACTGTTTCATTGGAAGGCTTCTCATACTTTCGAGAGAGTCAAATGTTCGGTCATTTTCTTCGGTTCAGATTCCACATTGGTGATGCCTTCCTCAATTTCTACTCCAGCTTCTCGAAGGGCTCGAAAGTGTGGTAATACTATACTCCCATAGACGCTCATGAGGCAAGAAGTTCCTCTTCACAATACTGGCTTTTTCCTGTTTGAAGGTCCTGTTGTTCATAGTTATAACTTTCTCTCTCCACCTTCCTATGAAGCTATTAACTCTTTTTCCATGGTTTTTCTTAATAACAAATATATCTTAGCGCGTAACCTCTAGCTCTTCATTATACTTCTACTGGGACATGAATTCTTGAGCAACATCCTCCCGACTACGGATCCTAGATTCTTTAAGAGATATAAACCATCGAAGGGAACTTTATTTCATGGTATACTAAAATATATGGGACATTGTATCTTCATAGGCACCAAGGACGGTCATGGCTCGGTGATAGATTCGAAGATGAAATGAACAATCCCTAAATTTCTTGATGTCTGGCATCTTAAACTTCTCTCGCATTCTATCTTTGGGATATGGAAACATATGGGTGTAGTCGATGTATTTCTTAGTAATCTTGACTTAGACAAACTTCTTCATTAGTAACTTTAGGTCTTTATTGTCCTTGTTAAGTTCCTCCTCTTTGTAATCCACGGGTACTGGAAAATTAGCCCCTAGTTGGACATGTTTCATAATCGATAGTTTAACTGGAAGGGGTTCATTAGAAGGCGGGGAACACAAAGCATGCTAATCGTCCTATGGGACCCAAATAGGCTTAGGAGAGGGTGGACCCATGGCACGAGGAAAACGAACCTCGAGTTCTTTCGAAATCTGAGGATGATGATGTGGCATTTCATGAACCTCAATTTTAAGGTTGTCAATCTTGGCACTGAGTTGGGCTAAGACGACCACCATATTGGGTTGAACATTCGATACTTAGTCAGTGTTCTCCATATAGAGCTCATAAAGGTAGATCCCATGTTCGAAAAAGTAGCAGAATAACAGGCGGAGCTTCAGGGTGATTTGACGGAAGATCATAGCCAATAGGGAGCTAAGAAAAATTGAGTATGCAATCGACTTGAGAGAGAAAATGGTTCGAATTTATTTTTGAAACAAGGAGGGATAAATTTTTTGGTATTTTAGAAGGATGAGAAAAAATATTTTTGGTATTTTTGGTTTTCGAAAAAAGAGGTGAAAAGGAGATGAATCTTAGCATGATTATTATTACTGTTATTATTAGGTTTTCACTTGTATTAGGTTTACCTAAATGCAGAAAAAATGTCGTACCGGACCCGAGCCTGGGAAAATAGGTTTTTAAAATATATAAGACACAACTTGACTTTTTTCTAGTCTCACAAACAAGGTCCTATTTTGGAAAAAGGTAAAATAGCGCGAAAATTTGGGCAGTGTGGAAACCCAAAATTTCAGTATAGTTTTGCATGGTAACTAGAAAACAAAATATGATTTTTTCTTGGTTGGAATCCTATATGAGGTTTATGAAATTATTGGGTTAGTGTAATGGTTCCCCATTTGGCATGACTTCCATGATATACCTATTGCTTATAAGGGAAATCATTCATCGGTACATATGGACAAGCCATTTTATGTACCTAAGTGTAAGTGACTTGCCTCACTATATACCTCACAGGGACAGTACATGTGAGAGTAAATTCGATGTACTCGACATACGAGAATGATTTTCCTATTATATACCACCCATCGTGAGTTCGGTTAAGCAGTACGATGAAGGGGGAATATGCATCAAATGTACGAGGTCAATGTAAGGTTAGAGATATATCTATTAGTCTAACTGTGACCCATAGGACCAACTCCCATCATAAAGTGACCCTCCAGTACAGGAAAAAAATTGGTCAATATTTCCATGATCTTGGTGATGTAGGGTGCAAAAATGCATAAGACTTAACTAGCAGATTACGGAGAAAGAGTATTTTTTATTTTTAGTTTTTATTTGCATGATGACTAAAGGGAGTAATACACTGATAAGTGAGCATATACAAGTATTATGAAAAGTAAATCTATTATGGAGACTATACTATGCATGGATACATGTGAGGAAGTGAAATGAGAATATATACAAGTGAGTATGTGTGGGAGTAAGCCCATACATGGATCAACTACAAGTGGTGTGTCATATGTTTAGGTGAGCATAAAGATATATACAAGTGTGGGTGTGTGCTAGTGAAGCCTAAGCATGGATATTCTAAGTGGTGTGTGAAGCATGTGAGTAAAAGTGAAGCTAAGTGTAAGTGTGTGAAGTGTATATGGAGAGTAGATACAAGTTTATGAAGTGTATAAGTGAGCAAAAAGTGATACATATATATTAGGTAAAGAGAACGATAGATATAATCACGAGGTAGATATAGACAAAAAGTAAATGAAGGAGCAAAGGGAACATACAAGTAAGTGCATATGCACACATGCAGAAAAGAATAACACTCGTGTAAAAATAGATTTTAGTCCTCTAAAATGTTTCCCAATCAGAGTCCCCATTGTGGCCATCCCTAGCATGGTTTGGGGGATTTCCCCTCCATCTCTCTCTAGCGTGCGTGCGCGATTGCGTCCTTTCTTGGGGCGCTCGTTCCTCATTAATGTGGGGTTATATGTAGAGATAGAGTTGCCAGCCTATTTTGCACAAAACAGGAAAATAATTTTTTTTTCCTCAAGAGAATGACATGAAGGACAATATTGATGCTTGAAAAATGAAATAGCTCAAATGTCTGGGGACTAAGTTGCGGAATGGGAAGGTGTTAGGCACCCATCCTGCCCTTTTGGTCTTTTATGGGCATGAGGTAATATTCTTCTGTTAGACTCCGTAATGCATGTGCTTATGTGCATAACATAGATGGATAGTGGAAATGTTCAAATCATGTTATGGATACAGACGGAGTGAATTCATCCTTATTCCGAATCACAAGGAGTTATGGAGGAACGAATGTATATATCGAACAAGAGAGAAACATGCAAGAATATGAAATGCATAAAGAATATATATATAAGAAAAACAATTCAACAAATATGTATAAGGGAGCTTGACTCTAGAGATTTCACCAGGACACCGACGTAGCACAAGGGGCATCAAACTCCGTGTAAATCGAAGATAACATAGGATGGGGTTTAACCCATAAATCCAAACGGGGTATATATCCTATCTATCTGTGTAGAGATAAACATGCTTCAAGTGTGAGAATGTGTAATGATAATCCTTCCTTTAAAATTTATAGATAAACCCTTTTTTCTTATTTTTTTGTTTTTTTATGAAAATAAAGTACATGCAAATACTGCTATTAAAAGTTTGAGATTAAGGTATATGATGTAATGAAATAAAGAGACAAAGTATAAATGAAACAATTAATAATAAAATAAGAAATTTAAAGAAAAGGATAAAGGGAATTAGGATATTGGAGGGAATAAGAAGTGCAACTGGATTGTAGATACGATGATCTTATAATGAGGTGAAGGTGGTATTACGAGATTGGAAGGAATTTATTAAATGAAATATGAAAAGAATGGAAGGAATGTGGGAAATTGGGTTTTTAGGAAGGGAACATCTCTAAATTCGAGAGAATGTTCTCTGAATTGTGAGAGGGACGTTTAGGGGTTTTTTGGGATTATTTTTAAAGTGAGGTCATGTCCTCTATTTATAGGGATAAGGGGGTGCCGATTGGGAGGGCCCTGGACTTGTCCATCATCATAGCCCCTCAGGCGCACTGCCGATAGGCAAGGCCCTAAGGGTGCCATTCGATATTTGGGACTGTTTTTTCCAAAAAAATGGTCATAAAAGGAAAACTGTAAGTCAAAATCACACACAAAGTAGACTATTAGAAAGGGTATTATGATACCTTTAAGAATCCATTAAGCCACTCCCGAGTCTGAGAGTTGACTGAGGTCAAACGGGGCTCGAAAGCGCCCGTTAGTCACTCAATATGAAATTTTTGGAGGAAAACGGATCAGTCACCGAACCATAATGCCAATTTGCAGATGAGGCAGAAAATTGTAAATGGTATTGAGTGCCATTCAAGATGTCATTCAACTTCGTTTGGTTAAGAGAGTTGACCAAGGTCAAATGGGGCACAGAGCTGCCCAATGACCCTTAAGAGTGAAATGGGTCGTTCGTCCGTACCTTTAGGCCAATTTATGCATTGGGTTAACCGTTGGAAAAATAATTTACATCCTTTAAAATATTATTTGAGCATCAATCAATATGGAGTGTTGACCGAGGTCAAATGGGGTCTGGGAGGGCCTGACGGACTCTGTATCAATTTTTGAGGTAAAATGGATCATTTGTCCTTACTGTAAAGTTGATTCGTGTACGAGACGGATTGTTAGAAAGTTGATTCAGATCCTTTAAAATATTTATAGAGCATTTGCTCAGGTGATAAAGTTGACCACAGTCAAATGGGGCATGAGAGTGACTGATGACATCCAGATAAGTTTTTACGGTAAAACGGATTATTTATTCGTACCGTAAGGCCAATCTGCGCACAAGGCGGATTGTTAGAAATGGGATTTAGATTATTTCAAATATATATTTAGATTTTTCTTAGGTGATGAAGTTACCAGAGTGAAACAGGTCTCAGGAATGCCTAGTGGCCTTTATATCAGTAATCGGACTACGACCTACGGTTTGCAGTGAACGAGTGAGTTTCAGGGACCTAAGGAGGTGCTTAGGCGGGTACTAGGATGGGGTGTCCACAATCTATGAGTGATTCAATATTTGATTGAATCAAATGATCTCCGCATATTGGGTGATAACAATTTGAGCATGTTTTAAATGTTAATTCGAAGGAATCTGCTTCTGGGGATACCTTGGATTGCGATACCCCCTTGATAGACTTATAAGATTTGTTTCCACAAGTAAACTTTAATAATGGATTATTTATAATCCTATGGAGTAATGCTAAATTGATTTGACCAAGAGGGTATTACAAACTTAATGCGGGTAATGATTATATGTAGTATAATCAACTTTGCAAATCGGACCTCATTATATCCGAGTGATTTCAGAGATAATTAAATTAGAGTGCAGTCATAATTATTTAGTGGGAATAATTATTATTAGATAAATAAAGAAAATAAATTACGATTGATTTAATTTAGGACTTTTTAGTATATTTTTAATCTAATTAATTTATTTGTCTTAGGTTCGTTGTATAGTCCATATACCTAAGCAGTCAAACCCATACTCTTAAGAAGCCCAGTTTAGCCCAAGATCACCTATTGTGCTTTTATATAAAGGTATACAAAGGGGTTTTAATCATAATTACTAATCATTAAGTCTTGAGAGGGGTAAGAGAAAATACTATTCACATTTTTGTGTAGAGGGCAAGAAAGAGACCACCATATCTCGTAGCAAAGGCTTTAATCGCAAAAGGTGTCCACCCACCTACCTGACGCCGGGGAGGATCAAACACTAGAAGATCCTAGCGTTCGAAAGGTTTAAGTAAGATTTTGGAGATCCAAAATATGGAAGCCCCACATCACTAGCAAATAATTTTCTTCTCGTCAGATTGCGACCGAACTCACAAATGTATTTTTCTCTAAACCCTAGGTTTGTTCTTTAAACCTAGTTTTTGGTTTTAACACTTTCTACTATTTAATTAATCGAATATCCATGGCTGAATTTTTTTATTCTATCCCAATAGTGTTGTGCTCCCCTGTCAAACAAAACTCATGCATAACTACTATAAATGTAAAACGTACCCTCAATAGCCTATGTCAATGCTCACTAATATCGTTGGTAGAAATTGAACACATGTCCATTATGAAGTTGTGGGTTCCCTTGTGCTTGGTCTCTAGGTGTTGGTAGTTACAATGTTGGATACCGCGGCAGTGGCGACAATGTTAGATACTTATATGGGGTTGTCCTAAACTTGTGTTACCCCTGATGAAACTGATCTGGTCCATCTTGGAGGGCAAGAGGGAAATTCTTAAAAGAGTGGTCCTCATGAAAAGAGTAAAAAATCAATCGAAATGGGTGGCCTTACTAACCCTAGCCTGGGGTCAATCATACAATGTCTATCCCCGGCCCATTTGTCCCTAGCCTACGTAGCTTGACCCTCACCGCCTTAACAGCGCTAAACATCTCCCCCGTATCTACTAGGTGGCTAGTCCATTTGTAGATGACCCCTCTGGTTCTTTTGTAAACCTCTATGCTCGCGAGCCGGCTAATCGCTCTCAATAATCTTTGGTTCTTGTCGGACTCCATCATTCTTTTTCTTCGGCTCCCTCTCTATAGAAGTGTTGGTTATCCTATTAGTGCAACAGTGTTGCATACACTACCTAAGTATACGTGGTGAAGTTTGGGTTTCTAAAGAATAACTTCTTAATCCTCCATGTTAGGCCTTGGATAAACCTATCCACCTTCTTCGCCTCCGTACTGACATCTTCGGGGGAAAAGAAAGCATGGAAGTTAAATTACCACCCATAATCGAACGCAGTATGACCCTTCTACGACAACCTCTCAAACTAAGGTCTCAAACTCGTCTACGGTGATGGTGGGAATACTTCCCCTCAAATTTTCTCCAGAACTGAAAAATGGTCAACTGTAAGATATGAACACTCTACCAGACATATTTACCTCTCTATGTCATGTATCCAATGCAACACTATGATCGGGTTTATGGATACGTTGAACTCTAGAAAATTTTATTTCCCAAAGTCACTTCTAGATATCTCATAGGAAAATGTAGTCTGAGGGGTAGGTATAGGTATAACCACGGGCTAGGGGGCCAGGGGGCTGTTCCTCGCACTTGGTTTCCATAGTTGCGGGTGTAGTCTTGAGAGTGTCTTATTCTCTAAGGGAGTAAACTTATCAAATTAGATGTCAATCCCACAAATAAATTTTATTTCCTTTAACCCTAGAATATGCCACTTTGTGAATCAAAACATAAACCAAACCAAGTATCTAATGAAAACAAAATTTTAGGAAAAAATCCCTCAGAGAAGTATATAGGAGAGATTATGTGAATCAAAAAGTGTTTTTCCATCTTAAAAGTGAAGACTTTATGCAGCCGGTCTGCAATTTTCATAAATGTAAAGTCTTAATGAAAAACCTACAAAAAGTAGGTATTTATAGGAGGACATAACATTCGAGGTGGTATAGGGTCGATCTAACAAAAGTATGACGTCGTTATAACGACATGCGTATTTCGTTTGAATGACATAGATTTCTTTTCTAACGAGATGTAAAAACTCAAAATAGCACGCACCCGTTTGACGAATGCATAAAATGATCTTTGAACGAGATACAAAGTCATTCAAACAAGACTACCCTCTTGTTTGAATGAAGTAAGGTAAATCAAAATATTTTTAAGTTCAATAACCTATTCGAAAAAACTTCCTAATTTTGTAAAAATAATTTTATAAAAATATCCTAATACTTATGTAAAAAATCCACGAAAACAAAAACAACAACTATACCAATATTACATAGTGTCGTGGAGTTTGTTGGAGATACATGATAATCGGATCCATCTTCTTGAATTTGTGAATGTGGAGAACCATGACGGAATTAATGGGATATGCCATACTTGATATAACCTTAATTCTATAGACAAGCTCAATATTCTAGGGGTAATAATAGAAAATTTTCCCTTACAAATATCCCCTTATGGCTATTTCGATACAAGTTAAAAAATACAAATTTTATAATTTTACAAAAATCCTATTCAAATCTAATACCCTCCCAGAAACCTAAAAATGGAATCATACTAAAAATGTGCAAGTTTTTGAAGTCTTCAACTTTTCAAATGTTCTATTCTCTTTCTTTCTCTTGATCTTCTTTTTAGGAGCTTTGTCTTACATGTAATTTGCATATGCTCATCAAAGTGTACTCGCACACAATAGACAAAGAAATAGCCCTCATGACGTATTGAGTTTGAAATAAGATAAAACAAAACTCAATAAATTATCCCCCATATATCAAACTCTTACTCCGCTATAATTCGTTCTCCCCATTGTTATTTGTTCGAAATAGACAAGAAAAGTGAACACAAAAAATAAATTGGAGTGTCACAATTATCATAGTATATCATCACAAAGATATATCAAATAAGGTCATGCAATGATACTCTCAAAATCTCCAAATAGTATTTTTGAATTTTTTTGATTTTTTTCAGCATTTATTTTTACAAAAACAACGCACCATGGAGAAACACAAAAATAATCCAATCGTGGAAACATAATGTAGTGTTGTGAACAAATTATATAGTAAAATCAACACAAACAATCATATCACATGTGAAAAAAGGAATGATACAACACTAACGCAAGAGATCAAAGTCTACCTTAGGTGTAAAAATGGTAAACTTAAGTGAAATCGATTTAACGTATTTAACTAGTCAAGGTTGTGAATGATTTTCACACCAATAATGCGCAAAACTATGTAATGCGTTTAGATATTTTCAGGACGTGAAAACCCATTGATCTTCAACTAAATTCCCGTAAAACTCACCTATAGAATTTTTTTCTTTAAAATCTTTTATTTTGGAGAAATCAATGCTCATATGTAACGAAGCATTAAAATTCCTTGAATTTGGCATGAAAATTTATGTGGCTTTAATCTTTTAGGCTCTTTTCTTGCAAATGGTGGATTTTCATGTAAAAACAACCTATCTTTCACAGCCCGATTCCATTGCTTCAAACATAACACATTTATCGGAGATATGATTTTCAATTTTTCAATCCGAGCAATGGTTCTTTCACGCACTACTTTCATTATCAAATTTTATCGCATTTTGTTTGTTTTAAAAGAAGGATTGAGATCAAGACATTACAACCAACACATAAAAGGTAAATGTAATATTCAAATAAGTTCATGCTCATGTGCATTATGGTTCCAAGGAGTCAAACATGTAGAAAGTAGTCAGCGTATAACATCTTAATTGACTCCCCACGATAAAGAACAAAATGAAATTATGTCACGCCTAAAAAAACTATAAAAGAGTCACATGGATATGAAATGAATGGTGACTCAGACATCTTTAAGGTTCATCCACATATGGTGTAAAACGAAATACAAAAATCTTTTTGGATTTTTTAAAATTATATCAAAAATAAAATATTTTTGGCCTTTTCACTTTTTCTTAAAAAGAAACCGAAAATCTTTTGATATTTTTCCAACATTTTTCAAGAAGAACAAAACTCTTTTTGGATGTTTTTTGGAAAATATATCAAAATTAAACTATAAGTACAATAACAATGTAGCAATAGGCATGTACGATACAAACATGAAACACCTCCTATGTTAGGAAACAAGTCTAACCTCGATCATTAGTCTCTGAGGAGTTCTACAAAGGATATGACATCCTATGAAAAATATCCATAAAATGATGTGAAGTATTGAATAAGTACTAAACTTTCTCTCTAATCCTCTCAAAATATCTCATGTGATGTGCGAGATCATGTAAAGTAATATATGTGTGAGTTGTAAGGACACAAATTTCCAATTGAGTCCATATATAGTTTTAGCTTAATTCCGGACAAAAACATTTATTCATAGGATAGTATTTATTGTAATATTCTCAAGCCTATGAAGTGTATGTTGAAGACGTAGCGGCAAAGAATTTAAAGCTTCATCAAAATGCCGGTTTGCGTGCCTCGTTTCTACGTCATCAACTAAGGTTCCATGCTCCCAAGGTATGAATGTAATTATATTTATATAGGAGCTTGGAACAATTTGTATTGGGTGTTAGGTGTAATAAAAACTTCATTTTATTTTCAGAAAGAATCAATTAGAACTTTAATATAAGTATATAAAAGTTTCTGGCCCAAAATCGAATTTTAAAAACTTTCTGGTCGTTCGTTAGAAATGTCGTTCGAACGAGTTTTTTCGTTCGAACCAGATTTTGTTCGAACGAGTTTTGTCGTTCGAACCAGTTTCGTTCGAACGAGTTTTGCCAACGACCCTAACTGGTCAGTCGTTCGATATGTCGTTCGAACGAATGTTCGTTCTAACGAGGTATCTAACGAACTTCTAACGAGCCCAGGCTGGTCACTCGTTAGAAGTCTCGTTCGAACGAGAATCAAGTTCGTTCGAACGAGATTCCAGCGTGAACAGTTATTTGGCAGTTTTTTGCAGTTTTTCCCCACTCCTCCACTTGGTTTGCAACCAACTTTTTTTCATACATTATTATGTGCGGGAAACACATTTTCCAAGACAACTTTTCCATCCTAATACATCTCCTAGAGAGAATTTGAGAGATCATTTTAAAAAGGAAAATGTTCATGTTTGAGTGTTCTTCAACTTAAAGAAAAATCTTTTAACACTTAGTTTACACCCATTGTTGTTTATTCCAAGTTCTATATGTACATATCTTTACTTGGAGTTTTTGGCACCGGTTTTCTCTACCGATTTCAAGAGACGTTTCGGGTTTTCTTCTACACCCCATCCCAAAGAAGACTTTGTTGAGATTCTACCCACACGGAGAAAGGCTCCATGCTTGGGTGACGGGGACCATATAAAGTCCCATCGGTGAATTCCGAGACCACGGTGGAGCTCCGTTGGTTATCCGCTAATTGGAGGTTGATACAAGAAGAAGCATCACGGCTTGAGAGGGTTAGAGTTTAGGAAGTAAGTCTCTTGTCTTGTATTTTGTAATACTATTTTTAGTGGATTTGAGGCTAGGGCCGTCCCGAGGTTTTTTCCTGTTAGTGCGTTTCTCGTACATCGCGGTGTAGTGTGACATTGTTTATTTTTATCTTGCACAAAATTTAGAACGCATGCTTTAGGTTTAATTCAAGATAAAATTCGGTTTATTTCTCACACTCATTTAATTTGGGACTTAAATTTAATATTGGGTAAAATTGTGTAATTCTAGTCACTTGTATTAATTTGGTTTCACCTAACATTGGATAATTGTTAATCATGACTTAGGCAAATTCTAGGACTTGAATTATGTTTTTTATTTGTTTTGAGAAATTAAAACTTGTTGTTATTTTTGAAAGTTGAACCATCACCCCTTTTACAACGCTTCTGCATCATCTCTATTGAGTTTATATAACAAGGAAATTATTTTAATTGTGATTTAAAATCCGGGGCTTTTCAAATTGGTATCAGAGCCAAAAACGATAAATTATTTCGTTAAGATCCTTTAATTTTTCGGCTAAATATGGATTTTTCCCCATTTTCAAAATTTCCTATTTTCGATGGTTCAAACTACGCGTATTGGAAAGCGCGAATGAGATCGGCACTAAAATCTATCGACGAGAGAGTTTGGATGTCTGTTGTTACCGGATACTCCCCACCAACTTACTTAGTTGAAAATGAACGTGTTATAAAACCCGCCGATAGATGGACTGAAAATGAGTTTAAACTTGCTAATTTTAATTCCCGTGGTTTAAATGCTTTGTTTAGCGCTGTCGCACCAGATGAATTCCGACATATTTTGACGTGTGAAACCGCTAAAGAAGCTTGGGACATTTTACAATTAACTCATGAAGGAACTAGTGTCGTTAAAGCTTCAAAACTCCAAAACCTCACCACTCAATTTGAAACTATCAAAATGGATGAAAAAGAAACTTTTGATAAATTTTATGCTAGACTTTCTGATATTCTTAATTCATCCTTTAACCTGGGAGAGAAAATACCTGACGACTGTGTTGTAAAGAAAATTTTGAGGTCCCTACCCGATAGATTTATTCCTAAAGTGACCGTTTTAAATTCTTTACCCACTTTAGCCTCTACGAAATTAGAAGAGCTTGTAGGTGATTTACAAACCTATGAACTAGATATGTTTCCCTCTAAAACTGAAAAGAAAATTTAAAAGGGCGTTGCTTTAAAATCCCGAAAAGAGGTCAAACAAGTAGTAGAGAGCGATAATGATAGTGACTCGGAAGACATGGCTTTGTTTGCTCGAAAATTTAGAAAATTTCTTAAATTTAACAAAGATAAAGTTAAAAATGATTTTAAGAAATTTGATACTTCTAAACGTGATAAAAGCGAGAAGATTTATAAAGCCGAGAAAATCCCTAAACCTTGTAATGAACATTTAGATAGGGACGAGTCTAATAAGTGTTTTGGTTGTGAAGGTTATGGCCATAGGGCTTATGAGTGCCCCACTAAACTAAGGAAAGATTGTAAGCGACCTATTTCATATAATGCAACCCTTAGTGATAGTGATAAGGAAGAAAAGCCCGATTCCCCCACTAAGAAAAATTTTGTGGCTTTTATGGCTAGTCATGTGAGTGATAATGAGAACTCATCGATTGATGAAACAATAGCACATGCCACTTCCAAAGTCATTGTTCATGATTCCCTTGTTTTTAATGATAGTGAGAGTGGAGAAGAGAGTGAAAATGAAGAAGAGGTTGATGTGAGTGAACTTAAAAATGCTTTTCATGAATTATATAAAGAATCTATTAATTTGAAAAGAACTAATTTGAAGTTAGAAGCTTGTTTAAGAAAAAGTGTCAAGGTCGTTGATGATAGTGCCTTAATAGAAGACCTTAGGACACATGTGAGGACTCTTCAAGAGAAGCTTGATTATGTAGAAGGCGAAAGAAATAGCCTTAGGAGTTTAATGGAATCCTTGAAAAAGGAGCTTCTTGCTTTTGAAGAGCGAAATGTTTTACTAGAATCTAACATTGTTGAATTGGAAAATAAATTAAAATATTCTAGTATTGTCAAATTTG
Organism: Sambucus nigra; assembly: GCA_949130495.1. NCBI lineage: Eukaryota > Viridiplantae > Streptophyta > Magnoliopsida > Dipsacales > Adoxaceae > Sambucus > Sambucus nigra. The sequence goes on along the minus strand of OX422208.1, from coordinate 507,752,864 downwards.
ATTTGGAGTGTCGTTCGGAAAAAACTAGATAAAATGTTAGGAACAGTCCAAATTAAAAATGACACTTTTGGTTTAGGCTTCAATTCTTGTAATGATTTTAACCCTAAAGTCAAAACCAATGTTTTAGGAGAATCTTCTAGGAATGCATTTAATGATCACTCCTTAGATAAATCTTTTCGACATATTCTTACTTGTACACATTGTGGTCGAAAAGGTCATCTTAGGAAATTTTGTTTAGATCTTAAACGAATTCCTAGAAAATCCCATAGTAAAGTAACCACGATAGCTAATGTTTCTACACCCCAAGATAGTAATTCTTCATTAATTTGGGTTAGGAAATCCGACTTGGTTGCCTTACAAAATAGGGATTTTGATTCTCATTTACTTTCACATCCTTCCTCCCTTGCTAAATCTAATGGATGAATGTGTTAGTGTTTGCATACTTTAGCGTTTGTACTTCATGCTATATTCATATGCTAAATGTATGCTTGTTTAGTCATTTTCTAGTCATAATCTTATTTCATATCACATGCTAGAAATCATGACTTGTTTATCTTTTTGTATTATATTTTGTGTTTGAATTAATTAAAATATATAAAAAGATTTTTGTTTATCATTTGTGTTTTATTTATTTCATTTATGCTTAATGAAAAATACAAATGATTTTTGTTTAGTCTTTTGAGTATATATCTTTCTTTGTGACTAAAAATGTTAAAAACTCAAAAAGATTTTGTTTGGTGTGTATTTTTGTTTGACACACTTTATGTGGAATATATTTGTGTTTGAATCCCATCATTTACGCTCCCACGTGGCTAGAACTTTTGGTTTAGATTTTCAATCCTTAAAATGTTCTTTACCATATTTTATATGGATTAGTTGGATTTTGTATTGATTAAATGGATTCTATTTTCATATGCCTCTTTTCACACATGCACGAGCTCTTTTGAAATCTTAATGTCACATGTTATATTTGAGCTTTTTGAGGTGTTCTCCTATCAATCTAGTCATCTACATATCTATGACCTAGGAGGACTAGTGCATGTCAAAATCCGTTGCATGTGAGATTTGTGTGAAAAATGAAAACATGATAAATTAATATATGCACGGGGAAGGGCTCCGAAAGGATGAATTAAATCCTTTGCGATAGTAAGCCACCGTTGATTGGATCTAAAAGAAATACGTGATCCAAAGGCCTAAAAACAGAATATTTGTCATTAAACAGAAAGCAATTGCCAAGGCCTATGTTTGTATGATATATTCATTCAAAAAACAAAAGAATATATATGCTCATTGAGGGAGAATTGGATGGTATATCAACGGTTTGCACAATCTCCGTTTACCCTAGTTGTCTTTAATGTCATGACTCTATTTAGTTTGTAGAATCATCATCATGATAGGCTTGTATGGATTGTGTATGTTTGTTCATTGAGTTCAATCTTTATATTGTCACATGAGGTTATATTTATCCGTGATGAAGTTTGCAATCAAATGAGAACTCCGTGAACGTTTCTTAAGTGTTTGGTTCTAAATTTAATTGTTGCTAGTTCACACCCCTACACTTCTGTTTCCATATGACACATTTTTGCCATACGAGTGTGCAAACTTATTGTATTTTGTGTCATGTGTGTGTTTATATCTATCTATATATGCATGTACTTACTGGTATATTTAAAGTATATATATATATATATATGATATCTGTTTGTCTTTGCCTTGCTTTAATTGCCTATATGCTTTCATGTCTTATCACTTTAAGCTTTCACATGCTGTTTATTAGTTCTTTATCCTTTGCCTATTCCCGAACAAAAAGGGGGAGAATGATGATAGGGGGAGAAATGGTATCTAATCCTATTATTATCGTATGTGTTTAAAAGTCATGTGTTTAAAAGGGAGAATTAATTTAGGCGGAGTAATTAATTAATTGCATTTAATATCTTGATATTCCCTATGCATTTGATGAGTTTGCTTAAGTGTGCAGGAATTATTCTAAAGCGGCATCTTTCTATGGCAAAGCGTTTGATCCTTGGGTTGAGTCAAGTTTGGGCGGGTTATGTTTTGAGTCTAGTAGAGCTTGACGGCCCTTTAGGATTTTTGTTTGGTTTTTGTCCCGGAATAGCCAAAGGGGGATATTTGTAAGGACACAAATTTCCAATTGAGTCCATATATAGTTTTAGCTCAATTCCGGACAAAAACATTTATTCCTAGGATAGTATTTATTGTAATATTCTCAAGCCTATGAAGTGTATGTTGAAGACGTAGCGGCAAAGAATTTAAAGCTTCATCAAAATGCCGGTTTGCGTGCCTCGTTTCTACGTCATCAACTAAGGTTCCATGCTCCCAAGGTATGAATGTAATTATATTTATATAGGAGCTTGGAAAAATTTGTATTGGGTGTTAGGTGTAATAAAAACTGCATTTTATTTTCAGAAAGAATCAATTAGAACTTTAATATAAGTATATAAAAGTTTCTGGGCCAAAATCGAATTTTACAAACTTTCTGGTCATTCGTTAGAAATGTCGTTCGAACGAGTTTTTTCGTTCGAACCAGATTTCGTTCGAACGAGTTTTGTCGTTCGAACCAGTTTCGTTCGAACGAGTTTTGCCAACGACCCTAACTGGTCAGTCGTTCGATATGTCGTTCGAACGAATGTTCGTTCTAACGAGGTATCTAACGAACTTCTAACGAGCCCAGGCTGGTCACTCGTTAGAAGTCTCGTTCGAAAGAGAATCAAGTTCGTTCGAACGAGATTCCAACGGGAACAGTTATTTGGCAGTTTTTTGCAGTTTTTCCCCACTCCTCCACTTGGTTTGCAACCAACTTTTTTTCATACATTATTATGTGCGGGAAACACATTTTCCAAGACAACTTTTCCATCCTAATACATCTCCTAGAGAGAATTTGAGAGATCATTTTAAAAAGGAAAATGTTCATGTTTGAGTGTTCTTCAACTTAAAGAAAAATCTTTAAACACTTAGTTTACACCCATTGTTGTTTATTCCAAGTTCTATATATACATATCTTTACTTGGAGTTTTTGGCACCGGTTTTCTCTACCGATTTCAAGAGACGTTTCGGGTTTGCTTCTACACCCCATCACAAAGAAGACTTTTGTTGAGATTCTACCCACACGGAGAAAGGCTCCATGCTTGGGTGACGGTGACCATATAAAGTCCCATCGGTGAATTCTGAGACCACGGTGGAGCTCCGTTGGTTATCCGCTAATTGGAGGTTGATACAAGAAGAAGCATCACGGCTTGAGAGGGTTCGAGTTTAGGAAGTAAGTCTCTTGTCTTGTATTTTGTAATACCGTTTTTAGTGGATTTGAGTCTAGGGTCGTCCCGAGGTTTTTTCCCGTTAGTGGGTTTTTCCTCGTACATCGCGGTGTAGTGTGACATTGTTTATTTTTATCTTGCACAAAATTTAGAACGCATGCTTTAGGTTTCTTTCAAGATAGAATTCGATTTATTTCTCACACTCATTTAATTTGGGACTTAAATTTAATATTGGGTAAAATTGTGTAATTCTAGTCACTTGCATTAATTTGGTTTCACCTAACTTTGGATAATTGTTAATTATGACTTAGGCAAATTCTAGGACTTGAATTATGTTTTTTATTTGTTTTGAGAAATTAAAACTTGTTGTTATTTTTGAAAGTTGAACCATCACCCCTTTTACAACGCTTCCGCATCATCTATATTGAGTTTATATAACAAGGAAATTATTTTAATTGTGATTTAAAATTCGGGGCTTTTCATGAGTGTGTGCAAGAACACATGTAGTAGCATATCGTGGAACATACCTATGAGACACACTACCGAACTTAAACCAAAATTCCCTAAGGTGTTCTCCTTTCTTACAATGGGAGAAAAAACACATGGTCTTATGACTAGATCTCTCAAAACGTCTAGGACGTGGTCTCTTACATGGAACCTGACGCCTAGGTGGGTTAGGTCGAGAGCCATAAGGATATATCACAAACACGGGAATAGGCTCGGGTGCGACATGAGAAGTGGATTCACCGTCATAATCTATTCCTATCCTCTCAATGTTACCTAAAGCGGGACCAAGGAGCAACTTTCCAACCTTCTTATATATATCCTCTAAAGTGACTTTGACCTCTCGATGATATTCGAGAGCTATCTAAAGTTGGGATACATGGGATGCAAGTTTCTCACAAATATCCAATAAAAGTTGAAGATCTCTCATAAGACTAGCCACAATATTGGTCAACTCACTCTTTTCTTGACCTAAGATAATCAACTTCTCACACAAAGAAACCTTCATTTTCTCGAGTTGACTCGCTGATGCCTCACACACCCTCAAAACTTCTACCTCTCTCTCTATATCTATCACCCTAAGAGACAACTCCCTACTCATCTTTGTCGTCTTCAACATCTTGATGTACAAATCACTAAAAAAAATTTGGTGATACCCTTATCCCTCACTCGTAATCTCATCCTCACACTCACTCAAATGGATCGAAACATCATTGAGGCTCTCACATTTACATGCATCCTCATCGTCGTGGGACAAACTAGAAGTACTTACATGACTAGCTCCCCCTGAAGCAACCGAATAGATACCACTATCATTAAGAGTGGCTTTATGTACAATGTCTTTTGCCTTTCTCTTTAGCCTAGTGGGACACTTATATGCCTTGTGACCTTTGACCTAACACTCATAAAACCTTATATCTTCATCTTTCTCCCTGCTATACTTTACTTCATCTTTCTTTTTGTTTTTCTAGAAAACTTTTTTATTGGACGAATTATTTTTGAAAAATTAAAAAACTTTTTTAAAATTCGCCAATAAAGACAAATCATCGAAGTTAACCTCACCCTTAGATTGAAACGCACAAACTTTATCTTTTTTTTTTCTTAATTTGAGTCTTTAAAGATATCCCTCAATCCTTAGTCTTAATGGTTTTAGGAAACATCTCAATATCATAAGTTTGAAGGTCTCCTACGAGTTCTTCTAACCTAAGAGTGCCTAAGGCCCCTAAAGAGTTAAGCACAGGGACATGAGGAATAAATCGAGAAGGGAGTGACCTCATAATCTTTCTCATGACTATCGACTTCTCAATTTTCTCACCCAAATTAAAACAAATATTAACAATTTTCAACAACCTAGCATAAAATTCATCAAAACTCCCAGACTCTAACATCGTGATGGTCTCAAATTGGGTGGTCAATATTTTAAGCTTAGGTGACTTAAAAACATTGGTACCCTCATGTGTTAGCTGGAGGATATCCCATGCTTCCTTATACGTAGTTCACGTCATGATGCGGCGAAACCCGTCAGGGGTGACAACTCCAAAAATAACACTAAGGCCGCGGGATTTATAGGTACTCCACTTAAATTTATCGTTAGTCCAGTAAGAGACATGTTTAAGATTTTTGACATTATCAACCGTGATCGTGGGATGAGTCCACCCTATTATACATACTATACAAACCTTTTCATCTATGGATTTCAATGTGGATATTATACGGGCTTTCCAATAGTCATAGTTCGATCGATAAAAAATTAGAATCCTCTTATATAACTTCTCCATCAGATTATTTGACATTTTTAAATTTCACATTTAAAAATAGTTGATAATACAGAAAAGTTTTGTAGAAAAAGGATCTCACAATAATTTTGTGAAACCTACTCTGATCCCAATTTGAGACTGTGTTATTCTCTAATGAATTAAAGTTATTTAACTAGATGTCAATACCACAAACAAATTTTAATTCCTTTAACCCTAGAACATGCAACTATGTGATTCAAAACATAAACCAATCCAAGCATATAATGGACTGCTGCCTTTGACTCGGTGCTCGCGACCGACCTAGGACGGGTTACTCTCCTTTAAGTGTTAACCATATAAAAGATGCTAAACAAAATCATATCAATAAACACACCAAATAATAATACAAAGCCTATATAGCAAAATGTTTTAAGTATCAAATAAAGCAATGCAGAAAAACGATAGACGCGATCAAGACCGTAAGACACTAGAACTTGTAGTACTCTGATACGAACTCTAACACCCCCTATAATTCATAGCTAGAATGATAAAGTCCAAAAATAAATAATACAGTAGTTAAAACTATTAAATACCATCCCAACCATGAATAAAATAAAATAAAATGACACAGTAAAGAGCTAACAGTAATAATAACATGAATAAACCAATAAAATATAATACTAATAATCCAATAGTAAATAATCTCCATCACTCGAAATATAAACTATCTCACAATATAAAACCCAATATTAAAGTAGAAGCTTACTTCAGTATAAAGTAACAACCAATACAGTAATTTGAGACTGAATACTACTAGAAAGGAAATGTAAGAAATAAAAGTGAGAATGCAGGCTCGATAACTATATCCTATAAGATAACTAAATTTGGAATGAATGAAACGAGATCAGGGTTTTGGGGAAAAGTGTGGCCTGCGACCTAGAAACATATTTTAAAGTTAAGATTAAACCTAGCAAGGCTACAAAGAGTAAGAATTTAACTGAATTTTGGCCACAATAGTAACCATGCACCTTCCTCTCATATCTTGTTTATTTTTAATTAACCTAACCCAAACAACCATAAAATAGAATCCAGTTCTAAACCCAAACTTAAGTGAACCTAATGATTAATTATATAATGATACTATGTTGAATATAATTAAGTGGTTCCATAACTAATGACAATTTACACATCTCTACTATAATCTTAATAGAGGAAAGACAATCACATAGTTTAATGTTTAATTAAATATGATCCTAATACATAAAAAAACTCCATACCCAAGACTATACAATGAGCACCCTCGTTTATTCCCCCTCAGGATACGAGTACGTCAGTAGGAGGACCCAGGGTAAATGATTGAGCTAAGACCATCATTATCACCGACGTATCAATGCAGTCGACATCAAATGTGACCTGTAAAGATTCCTTCCTAATACGTCTTCCATGAGAACTCACACATGGTATGCTTACACTTAAAGTATAATATAGAAATCCAGTTTACTCATGGATTGTTAAAGTTATCATAAGTCTCTGATTAATTATCACTAATTATTAAAGAGTTAAAATACCAATCTGACCCAAACTCATTCTAATGAGATCCGAAACTCATTCTAATAAAATGAAGAATGTTTTTTAATGACAGATAAATGCATTCGAATGAAACCCCTAATTTCGTTCTAACGATGACCCAATTCATTGAAATGAAAACCTATATCTTAGTCTAATGACATTCTAATCTCGTTCTAATGATAATAACATAGAGTCATCTTCTCCAAAAACATCAGTTAACACCCAAAATATTAAGTACTAAGCCTATATCTACAAGTTTTAAATGATTATAACATGGATTAGTTTATTAATTTCAGACTAAAAGAAAAGAACCCTAAGTTCATCTTTCTACTCAATTTAAAACTTATATTTGATTTAACTTTCTAACTAAACAAGGGCCTTTAATTAGATTCATTATAATGAATTATTTTGCATCAATTACAATAGGATTTTGAGGTCAGATTCATGTAGTTCAATAACAGATCATCAAATATCATTAACATGAGGTTTAGTCTTAATATAACCATTAAATTATTTTTCAAATTAGGAACTAGATTATAAAAATTATATTATAATACAGACTAGTCAGATTCCAATGAATAATTATTACTCTAACGCAAACTCAAATCAAATTTATAATCGATGTAACTTGCCTCGGACTACCTGACAAATCAAAGTCCCAAAACTCCCAAATCCTCTTCAACCTTATGTGCCTATCTCTAGCTCCCCATGATTTATATTAATGACTCAAATATGTTTTAGGTTATGTCTAATGACCTACTAATGTTGCTTCACACGAAATTAACTTTAGGTTCAATATGGGCCTCAAATAATTCACCCTGAAAATCACTCTAATTAGCTCAAAACTTTACCCATGCCATACACAAACTTAATAGAATAAAAAACCATAATTTTAAGTAACAAACGGACTTTTTAAGCGTCCCAAAGTTAACAAGAAGTATGGTAAAATCTAATAAAATAATTATTTCATTGAATCAATAGATTAGCTGATACGAGTCAAATAAATCGATCCTTTAATTATTAATAGTTACGTGCAACACAACCTTATAAGTAACTATTTGACCATCAGTGGACCCGAAACTAAGGGGATAACCCAAATAAGGAAACCCTTAACAGCTACTCTCCGACATTTCCATAGTCACCCACAATACCTAGTCACTTTCAAATGCATAATTAATGTATTGCTATGTATTATGTTCAATTTCACATGTGAGTTACGTAACACATATAAAAAGTAATAAATTCCATCACACGTTAGGAGATGCTAAAATAATTAAATACACAATTAAATAATGCACAAAAAATACAGGGTATGCCATTTTATGCCAATACCAATTCTCAATAATTCATATTAGAGCCCACGTTATAGATTGATTATGTTTCAGAAAGGTCTATGTCATCCAACCATCGAAACCCTTGGTTGCATGTTAGATATTTGTGCATAAATGTATTGAACTTTGTCCTAAAATGGTTTTTTATGATGTGAATTATTATATACCTTCCATCATGGTCACATAATTGTGTTTTTGTGTGAATGGATCCTGCAGTAGTTTATCTGTAGTTATGTTCTACTCCTATATTCAATTTGGTTATAATAATTACATTTTTTAATTATTGCATCTAATCATTGTATCCAGAAGTGTATATAAAGGGATGTAATTTTATTTAACCTATTATGTATCTGGTTTGGTCTTGAAAAAAATCCATGGAATTTTTCGCAAGTTGGAAGTCATTTTGAGGAGTTCTTGAAGTCATAGGAGAAATAAAAGAAAAACGGGAGGAAAAAGGAGCAAGAACGAAGGGTTAAAGGTCACTTCGCTATAGAAGACCCTATATTCGCCATAGTTTCTCCCAAAGCTACTTCAGTTGACTTTTGGAGCATGATAACGGCTTCCATAGGTGCTATAGAGGCCCTAAATCTACTTAAGGTACTTTTAATATTTTTATGTTTGTTTTGTTTATAATTCTTTTTTAGCAATAATTATTTTTGCTCAAGGAAGTTATTCGTGATAAGCATACATTGTTCAAGATTATTTGGCACCCGTTTCTTACGAAAAGTTTAACACATATGGACTCATCAATGATTTATTAACCCCTGGGGACTCAACTCGAGGAAGAATATTATGGCCATGATTGAAAAGGGCATTATAGACCATTTTAAATTCTAGTTCCATTTATTTATATTTGAATATGTCTTTTAATTATTATTTTTTTCATAATTTGGTGTTATAATTAATTATTTAATCAGGGAAACCCATTATTAAAGTCGACCTTGATTTAATTTTGAGACCGACATAGATCAAATTTTCTTCTTCTTCTTCTTCAACTTCTTCTTCTTCTTGAAAATACTTTTTTATTTATTCTTTTGTAAACTAACTTTAATCGAGTAACTAATTTGAAGGTATAAATTAAATTGTGATCACAACGTTTTATTTTATTTTAAGTTTTATATTTTAGAAATTGAAATAGTGAGATTGGGAAATTTTATTTGTACAAGTAAATTGAAAATTATCAAAAATTTAATTCGGACATTTAGAATTGTTTTTCAAAATACCTAAAAGTTTAAAATATTAGATGGGAGAGAGGTTTCCACAAAAATCCCACAGTGTCGATTTATGTTTCAAGAATCTGATGTGATTAATTCCTCACATAACCTTCAATCTACCCCTCAATGATTTCATTTTAATCACGGTATTTGGTATTCTTGAGACTGTTAAGTGATAGTTTATATATTTAAATGGGACTCAGTTTGGCCCCCCAACAGAGATGTTCTTCATGATAATATTCAAATTTGAGGAATGAACCGATGGTACACATTTAAACCAAATTAATAATATCCTCCCTAGTGGAGTTGTTATCATTCATTGTGGAACCAAAATACCCAAAATATTAAATTATGTAGGACAATAGATTCCTGGACTATCAGGAGAATATAATTGCAAGATGAAAATCTATCTACTTTAAGGTGGGGTGATTTAGCTTGCAATGAGTAATCTCACATTATAAGGTAACTAGGATGCCCAGGGGTATTAGTTTTTTATTAATTGTAGAAGGATGCCACTTTAAAATTTAATTGAATTAATTCTCGCATTTTAGTTGGAAATTATTTTTTCGTAAGTGAATTCAACTTTTAGTCACTAAAGTAAAATAATTTTGATTGGAATAAATTTCAAGGACTGAAAATATAATTGGACATTATTCTAACTTAAGAGGGTAATAAAACTATTTAACCCACAATTGACATCAATATTTTAAAATTATGATGTCATTAACTCGCAACTTTGTCTGGACCCCCAACGGATTAAATTAATCAGGTAATCATGGTATTTTAAGATATAAGATAATTCTTTTAAATTAAGTATTGTACCTTTTTGTCCGCCCAGCGAGTAAGTTCTATATGTGCATGTTCAATTTTGAAGAATGTACCAATCAGTATTTGTAAACACTGATATTGATTGATGATGATCAAGTACGAATCCTGTTGTAAAAATTATCTTCATCAGTTATTGAGAAAGGTATTCTTTAGATTAGATATGGTGACAACTCAGATTCATTCTATTATCCGGAAGTTAAAATCATCCATTACAAGGGATGGATTTAGTTGTTGAGAAGAGATTTTATTGTTTCTTGAAAGGGGGTGGAAGGTTGAGGCTAAGTCTTAGGTACAAAAATTTAAGGTTAAGAATGTTCATATCACTCGATATTAGTGAAAAGGCCAAAATGATGGTGTTTTCACTACAAGTAGTTAGAAATTTTACAGCAACAATGTCCATTTTTCCTTGATTTATAAGGGAAAAAACATGGTAATAGATTTATTTAGTCATATTGATCCTTAATGGTTCATCATTTTCATGGCCCTATTGCCTCCCAAAATCACACAAGGTGATTTCTTAAAATCCCAGCTTCGGCGATAGGAAAATCCTAACCTCCCATGATCATAAGGGCACTCCTCTACTCATGCAATGCTTGGCTCGCTATGGAATTAAAAAACATTATAAATAAACCCTATATATCTAAACATCTTTTATTAAATCTCCCTCATTCCCATTCATTACTCACTTCAAAGTTAGAAGCTAGGGGTGTTCCCGATTGATGTATTTACACTAATTATAACTTTGTAGGCATTTTAAACCTACAAAACATCATAATTTGGGAAAGAGGGAACATAAACTGTAAGATGTGAGTCCAAATTTGGGGAAGTGCCGCGTTGAGAGTGTTTTATACTTGATCAACATTGTTACACCTACGTATCCATCTCTTTGTTGAATCAAAGTCTGCGTATTTCGAGGACCGTATGATATGCCAGAAAAATCAGTTCTTAGGTGGTTTGGGTGCGCGGGGGGTGCCAAAATCGGACAGCCACCTACAAACACCCATATATCGGTAAAATATGTAAAGCTCATGATAAAACCATGAAAATCCCTCATCACCATCAAACTCATAACGGAGCTCAAGAGGTTCGTGGGGGGAGGAGAGTTGTAATTTCTCTCCTTACCTTGCCCCCAAGGCCATCATCATCCTAAATGAGGGGAAACCCTCTTTTTATAGAGCGAGTGTCCTAGTGGGCTTGGCACATGTCATCTTTCATGTGGAGCCATATTCCCAATATTAATGTTGCCACTTGTCACACTAAATGTGGTGGTATCTCAAATAATTAATTAAAAACACTACTAGAATATTGTCTAGTTCAATTTGTCAAACCCGCGGTATATGCGATATATCAAATCGTGCGTAATAATATTACAGTCATTGTAGTGCCCGTATATCAGTAGGGATTTTTATAAACCACTTAGCCTCACTTTATGAAATATGCGAAGTTAATTTATTAGAGTGTTGGTGGTTAATTTGTTTAACCCCACTCTACATTTGCCCCCTCGTAGACATAGTTGGTGTGTTGACGCTTCGACTGAGAAATATCAACCATGTGTACTAAAATATCAACCATGTGTACCAAACGAGATTACATGATGGATTAGATCAACCATGTGTACTAAAATATCATTTTGTATGTTTGATCTAATCCATCATGTAATCTCGTTTGGTCTATGCCATGCGTATATGTTCATATTACATTTCCACATAGTTTTGAGGGCTATCTTTTGTTGCCTTTGTTTTCATTTTAGGAGGAATTTTTGGGGGTTGCCACCATTCCTTTTCCTTGTTTTTTATATGTTCGATCAACCTATGGATCGTGGGTAATAATATCATATCTCATTTTAATTTGATGATATAATTGTATCTCATGTTTCACTTTTTAAGTTCTGATCCCACGGGTTATTTTCGAAGAACCTCGTGGTCATTCTTTTCATGCGAATGAAACACCATGAGTTGAAATGAAGAATAAGAACGAAAATATAAATCCTTAACAATGAAATAAACTTGTTAAGGAATTTTCTCGAACTCCACCAATATATGTGACTAAAGAATAAAATCCACTTGTTAGGATTTTTTCGCAAACCCGACCCAAATTATGTGACTTAACAATGAAAAACCATTTGTTAAGATTTTCGTAAGCTCCACCCGAATATGTGACTTCACAATGAAAACCACTTGTTAAGATTTTTTGTTACCTCCACCAGCAATAGGTGACTTAACAATGAAAACCACTTGTTAAGATTTTTTCTCAACCTCCACCAATAATAGATGAATTAACAATGAAAAACACTTGTTAAGATTTTTCGTAACCTCCACTAGCAATAGGTGACTTAACAAAAAAAACACTTGCAAAGATTTTTCGTAACCTCCACCAGAAATAGGTGACTTAACAATGAAACCCACTTGTTAAGATTTTTTAAGTGCAACAGTGTACCTAGTCGAGCAACCATATACGTGCTTTAGGTAACTGTGGCTTAAAAAGGCTCAATTTACTTAGTCGAGGTTCCATATAGGTAAAATCCACATGCCAAAAAGAGGTAACATCAAAACCCTAAGGTCCATGGACTCAAGAAATTCATATAACATACCACTTTAAGACTATTCTGGAGCTAAATAATTTCATTATTGGGTAAATTGATAACCATAAACTGTAAGAGTTTCAAATCATCATTCTAATGGCTAACACCATGCATCAATCGGAGTTATGAGTCAAAAGTTATGGCAAAAATATATAACTTTAACAAAGCACAAACTGGGCTCAGTTCCTTTAATCGAACGGTTAAAGGCCATAACCATTAACCGAATGGTTGAAATACTTGTTAATCATTACCAGATCTATGCCTTTAACCATATTGTTAAACAAGAAAGACAGTTGTCTCTACCAAAAAAAATCCATCCATACACATGTCCCAACCTATTTGATGCACCCTATAAGTTGCCCCTCTTTTGATCGTTCGATTAAAGGATCCTTTAACCGAATGGTTAAAGGACTCCGATCAAACCCAATAAAAAGGGGTCCCTTTAACCTTGATCATCTTGGAATCTCTAGTCCTATTAGAAAAATCTTGAGTGAAGTTTTGATTTTAGAAAAGTTGTTGTGGAACCCCGCCTAATTAAATATCGGGTGATCAGTCCTTTATTAAATTAATTCAAAGTGCTCGGTTGGTTCATTCTTAGCATCACTATCGTAAAACAATTTTCTTTATCAACCACCTAATAATTAATTAAGCTAAGGGTCAAAAAATTTAATTTTGTTTAATTTAAATTCCATTGTAAAGTCCTTATATGTATAAACCAGTTTATGAATAGTACTAATGATAAATAAAACAAACCATTCAAATGAGTTATGCCAACTAGATTACTCAATCCAAATAAATATCCACAACTACCATCAACATAATAGATAAAATAATCCAAAATAAAATAGAATATTGAAATAATAGAAAAGTAGGAAACCTCTCTCAAGTCTAAACATAAATTTGGAAATGGGCGACACATGCCTTAACGAAAGAGAACTAAATCAAAAGCTGAGGGTGATGCCCCTGTGGCTGGGCACCTGTAATATATATATATATATAGAAGAGAGAAAATGATAAGAAATGGGTTATAGCCCGAGTGTAAAATAGCTTTAAAAATAGTTTAGCAAGTATTTAAAATGCTATTTGTTGATATGACACACATGTTAGTATGCGACACTCTCTTGAGAATTCTTACCTCTCATCTAGTGTGCATGCCTATCGTACTACCAAAATGACTAATCAGTCTAACCCAATTCTCCTCCCATAAATTCTGATTCATGAAGTCATATGTCTATGATTTTTTTTAAGGTACCATCTTCTTAAGAATCATTTAAGTCAATTATGTATTTCTCAATACTACTGTGAAGTTTCATACACTTACTATATTTAGGAGCATTAATTCCATATTTCTCTACTTATACGCACAGTAGAAGAATTCCAAGTATATGTATATATATATATAAGTCACTCATCCAATATATATATATATATATATATATACACTAATCGGCACCCCATATAAAATCGATGGTGCTGACTAATTCTTCCATCAAGTCCCTGTACCTCTCGTACAAAGGGAAATACTAGTTCAAAATCACTCTCGAACTGTATTAATACAATAAACACAAAATGGAGGCGGAGCATAGTTCCAAGTCACTAAGAGGTCAGCACATACCCTCACGTCTCTTAGGACCGTCTGACTATTATTCTAAGATATCCTATACCAAGGAATTCTATGTTCTAAGGAATGAGCCAATATCCCCCATAAAGGTCCCATCGAGATAAGACTGTCCCGACGCGGAAACCTATGTGATAGCAAGTAGCGCATGTATGATTATACACAGATCCATATCATTATATACAATCACTAGGTATATATATATATATGTATATATTTCACATATTTCAAATAGCTTCGCCCATGACCCATAAAAATATTTTAACCATACGTGGAATAAATCACCCAAGTCCTACGTATAATTAACCCATATCTTTTTATTTTCAATTGTCATCATTTCATAAGTACTTCTCGTCCCTCAAAGCGTTTTCTTTTAGTAAAGGTAAATTCAGTACGTTTACCCTCACTAACATACTGGTCTAAGTCTTACTAGAGTCTCCCAATACCTCACTTAATGTACGCACAATTTCTATCCCATTTTATGCCCCCATTATCCCACAGTTACATCTTGTATAAAATTTCATTTACCAGAACCTACTTAGACCTTATTGCCTCCCCATGAACCATTGTGATCTTCAATTTGTATAGAAGGGTTCCTTTGCATTTTGATCGAATTAATCGAAAGAGGATAAATTATACAATTTCTAGGAGGGGGCGATCGATCAATGAAAGGGGGTCTATCCATCGAACAATCGACTCATCAACATTCTCGAGTCGATCGATTGATCGAGCAGTTCTTGCCCAGATTCTGCAATTCTAACTTACGGGTTTCCTATGTAAAACTTCACTAAATTGCCATCACTAAGTCCCAAACTCCCAACCGAACATAAGGATCACTATATAGACGATTATAAATGATCCTAAACGTAAAGTTTACATTAATTCATCAAAAGTAATCATAAAATAGTTTAATTCAAGAAATTATCCTCAAACCCCAGTTGATATAATTTTTCTCAAAAGTTCCTTTGATTTCCAGATTCTTATCTTGACTCTCATCAAATTTCGTGATTAATATATTACATATAACCAAACATTCATACTACATGATTTATATTCCAAATAGTGATATCAATCTCCCACACAACTATATATTTTCATGAGACATAAGATAATTAATTCCTACACTAGCAAGGGTGTAATATCAACCAAGATTCAAGAAAGATAGATACTTCCCTCAGATATGAAGGTCTAATTCTCACTTGTTGATGGGTATGGTTTCGTCCCTCATTTCCCGATCTACGCGTTGGTCGTGAAAGATGGGAAAGGTGGTGTAGTTTGGTGGCTCTCCTCCTTGGAAGGGTTCTCTCTTCTCTCTTCCTTAGCCTATCTGAAAATATATCATTTCTAATCCTCGAGGACTCTAACTCCCATCAGATATACCCCTTAAATTTTTTCCATAATTAATCCTTAAAAAGGCAAATTACTAAAATACCCTCCCGAGTTACCGGTTAAGCCTAAAAAGTCCCGACACCCAAAATAAACCCCTCGAGTACATTTTCCGAACTATCTCGACCATCCGAACACATTGGTGCACTCAAAATAACCATACAGGTGACTTATAATTTAATTACTTTATATTCTATTAATTTAGTCCTGACACGACACAGGCGCGTCCTAACTTAAATTTTTTAATTGTTGTGTTATTCACTCGCGACAATTTTAATAAATCCAATTCTATGTATTACTTTACTAATTAAGTAATTTCCACCAAATAATTACTAACTCTTATCATGATACTAAATATTTATTTTAAAATCCGAATTAATATTAAATTAATTTCAACCCAATTTAATTTAATAAAAACCCCATTATAAAAGTCATAAAAATACAAGTTAATACATATTCTCCCCTAATAACGAAATTTCGTCCCGAAAATTCTGAAAATAAGGCATACCTGGTAAAAACAAATATGGGTATTTTTCGCGCATAACTGCCTCGTGCTCCCAAGTGGACTCCTCCGCATTACGATGCTCCCATTGGACCCGTACATGTTGTACTACCTTCGACCTCAGTCTCCTCTCGCTATGGTCTACGATAGCCACTAGTCTTTCCTCATAAGAACTGTCGGGTTGTTTGTCAATCTCCTCTATCATTATGTGAGTGTGGGCCATCTCATCCCAAATATTCACCTCAACGACGAAATGTGGAACACATCATGAATACGGTGAAAGTCCTCCGATAATACCAATATGTATGCCACCAACCCTACCATCTCGATAATGGGAAATGGTCCTACGTACCTCGGAGCTAATTTCACTTTCTTTTTGAACCTCATTACTCCCTGTATAGGAGACACTTGTAGCAATACTTGGTCTCCCACGCCAAACTACCTGAAAGACTCCATTGCATCGGCGCAGCTTTTCTTCCTATCGTGGGCTTCCCGAATGCGACTGTTGATTACTCGATTCTAGCTGATGTGTCCTGAATCACCTCTGGTCACAACTTGTTGTCCCCTAACTCTAGCCAATAAGTGCGACAACGACCAGTTCTACCATATAAAGCCTCAAATGGGGCCATGCCAATCGTAAAATGATAGGAGTTATTATAAGCGAACTTCACCAGTGGAAGATACGACTCCTAACCCCCTCCAAAATCAAGGACACACATGCGTAGCATATCCTCCAGCATATGATTAGTAAGCTTAGTCTGTCCGTTTGTCTACGATGGTAAGTTTAACTCAATATCAACTCTGTACCCATAGCCTCCTGAAATCTCTCCCAGAAGCGTGACATAAAAATTTTGTCTCTATCAGACACAATATCCAGGGGTATCCCATGTAATCTCACTACCCCGGTAATAAACAACTGCGCATACTGGCCCGTAGTGTAGTCTGTACACACTAACAGAAAGTGACCTACCTTGGTTAATCGATCAACTGTTAACCATATGGAATCATGACCCCACTGTGATGTAGGCAACCCAGTGATGAAATCCACGAAAATGCCCTCCTATTTCCACATAGGTATCTCCAGCGGTTAAAGTAATTCTGGCGGTCTCTGGTGGTCCACCTTCACTATCTGACAGGTGGTACATTTGAACACAAACTCTGCAATGTGCTTCTTTATCCCACTCCACTAGTACTGTCGCCTCATGTTCTTATACATTTTATCCCATTTGAGATCCACCGCAAATCTGGACCCATGTGAGTGCATCATCACTGCATGACGTAAGTCTTCTCCCTTCGGGACTTCCAATCTCACATTAAACCATAAACCTCCATCCGAACTCACTGAATAGGACTCAACACCCTCAACTAGGAGAAGTACAATCTGATCGTGATAAAATGTATCAGCTTCTTGGGCCTGGATCACCCTCATAATAATCTATGGTGTGGCCGTCATCATGGATACAAAGGATCGTGCCACTGCATCCTGATGTCCCAACTCTTTCCCCTTCTCCTTCCATACTTATGCTACCTCACCTACCAGATTACGACTTAATGCATTCGCAACCACGTTAGCCTTCCCCGGATGGTATTGTATCTCGAACTGACAGTCTTTCATAAACTCCAGCCACCTTCATTGATGCATGTTTAACTCCCGCAGAGTGCATAACTCCCGCTGAGTGAACAAGTATTGAAGTGACTTATGGTTTGTCAACAAGTGAAACTTCTCCCCTAACAAATAATGCCTCGAAATCCATAATGCGAACACAATCGCTGCTAGCTCCTGGTCGTTGGGGGGTAATTTATTTCATGAGGTTTAAGCTTGCGAGAGGCATAATCTATAGCCTACTCCTCCTGCTGGAGCACTCCCCTGTGTCCCTATAGAGATGCGTCAGTATACACTAGGTACTCCACCCCCGGTCTGGGTAATGTAAGAACTGGCATCGAAGTTAACTTATTCTTCACCTCGTCAAAAGCACATTGATAAGCGTCATCCCATACTTACATTACCCCCTTGCGAGTCAGATTCATCAATGGGCTCCTTATTTTTTAAAAGCATCGAATGAATCTCCTGTAGTATCCGATTAACACCAAGAAACTACGCACATCTATCGGTGTCGTGGGATGTCCCCACTCCCTCATTATCGAAACTTTGCTCAGGTCCACATATATCCCCAATTCTGACACAACATGCCCCAAAAAATGTACCTCACATAACCAGAATTTGCACTTCTCATACCTGGCATACAGTTGATGCGCTTGTAGAGTCTGAAGAACCCATATCAAGTGATCGACATGGTCCTCCTCGGTCTATGAATAAATCAGTATGTCATCAATGAAGACGATGACAAACTATCTAAAAAATCTTTTAACACTCGGCTCATCAAGTCTATGAATACTATTGGAGAATTTATCAGCCATAACGACATGACTCTGAACTCATAGGACCCATAACTTGTTAAGAAAAGAGTCTTCGACACATCCTGCTCCCCAATCTAAATCTGATGGTATCCCGATATCAAGTCTATCTTCGAGAAGAAGGCAACTCCCCTCAGTTGGTCAAATAAGTCATCGATTAGGGGCAACGGATACTTATTCCGTATCGTGACCTTATTCAACTCTTCGTAGTCCACACATAATCTCAATCAACTATCTCTCTTTTTCACAAACAATAACAGAGTGCCCGAAGGCGAGGTGCTCCAACGAATGAAAACATAGCCTAATAGCTGCTTAATTTGATCCCGCAACTCCCTCATTTTGGTTGGAGCCATACGGTATGGTACATGAGCTATTGGCTGAGTGTCCGGTATCAAATCTATAATGAAGTCTATCTCTCTACTGGGGGGTAGGACCTATATCTCCTGGAACACATTTAATAACACACGAATAACTAGAATCAAATATAGGGGAATCACGATCTCCATAGGGGTCTCCTACTCTATGTAGTATAAATGGGTGTACGATCCTCCCTCAGGGCGAGGCATCGCCACCAAAAACATCTCCTGACCAGGAATGGCAAAAATAATACTCCGACCAAAGAATTTTATAATGGACCTATAAGTCTCTAGCCAATACGTGCCAATGATGGCATCATGCTCATTCATATCTAAAACTAGCATGTCCGCAGGTAGAGTCAAGCTACCAATTTCTATACCTACTCCTCGACATATGAAGAAAATTAAAGACCTATTCCCCAATTGTGAGTTTACACACGTCATTGTGCTCTCTGCTGTGCCTAATAATCACGTGGACTATTCAAAGCTAGTGGAAATAAAATAGTGTGATGCCATAGTATCAAATAATACACGCCCTATAGTACCATGAATAAGAAGCGTACCTTAAATCGCGAGTCGCGCTTGTGGTGCTGCTGGATGGCGGACGTTATAGACACGTCCATACTATAATTTCCCCTGCTAAAAGGGGGCTGCTGGTAGGACTGGAATTTGAGATGGAAATGGGAGGGCGACTGGGAAGAGTGGACTTTGTGGCTCATAAAGGAAACCCTGCTACTGTGGGGCCTTATCTCCCTCGGGGAAATCCTGTAACCTATTTCCATTCTTTCCACATCCAAATCACCTACTCCTGAAACTTCCTCCCCTCTGTCCCTACTAACCTCGGCCCTGATGGCCATTACCACCCCGCCGCTGGCCCTGTTACTGATGATGTTGTCCTTATTGGTAATGCTGATTGGGTTGACCCTGCCTAAAGCCCCCATATCCCTGTCTAGAATCACCAGATCAAAATCTCTTAGTAGGGTCCCCCCGATGGGAACTTCACTCACTATGGAGGGTATGCCCCTAGGCTACTGATGGCTCACTAGCACCACTACCTCCAGTCCGGCCCTACTGGCTAGACTCCCCTACTCTCCTGCTTCCATGCAGATGGAAGCGGTGATCCTGTAAATGCAATAGAACAACATTAGGTACATCAATGAGAGTACTCAATGACTAATTACCTATGAGATGTTGACGAATCTTCCAGGCCAATCCATCCAAGAACATCAAGATTTTATTCTCTTCGGTGGGTACCTCATCCGTCACGATGGTGAGAAGTCTCGTGAACTATCCCTCATACTCTGTAATCGTCATAATCTCCTGCTTAAGATTTAGTAATCTTCGCCTCATCTCAGTCTTCATGGTGGATGGGAAATATTTAAGATCAAAGTGCACCCAAAAATTCTGAATTGACATAATATCCCTCTCCTCTAAGGTGGTAGTGGACTCCCACCATTGCAAAACGTCCCCTACTAGTTTGAAGTAATCCAGTAACTGTCTTTGAATGCCAGTTCACTTATTCATGCGCAGATGCCTCTAGATGTCTTTCTTCCATTAGCTGGCAATGATAATATCAGAACTACGCAAGAATTTTGGGGGATGTGCCTTCTTGAAGGCATCCATAACCCTTTCCCATGTCGTGGGACGCCGTGATGGAACTGGCGCCACATCCTAAACTTGGGGTGGGGCCTGCTACATCACCGCTAATGCTGCATTCACTGCATGAGCAACTATGGCGACGACTTTAGTTACGTTCATCATTCCCTGAGATGGAGCTACTGGCTTCTCAGGCTAGGCATTTATGTCTTGGGGTACTCGTCTCGGAGGCATCTAAAATGAGAAGGAAGTTTATTAGTCTATAGTTTATTCTCAACCTCAAATAGAAGAAGACTTAATCGTAAATGCAAGAATACAACAGCCCTAAAATAGGGCTCTACATCAAAGACGTTAAGCTGGAAGCATAATGAGTCATACAGATCTTAAAGGGAACTAGAACCTGATGCTCTGATACCACTTGTGACACCCCGACTAATTAAATACCGGGCGATTAGTCATTTATTAAATTAATTCAAAGTGCCCGGTTGCTTCATTCTTAGCGTCACCGTCCTAAAATAATTTTCTTTATTAACCACCTGATAATTAATTAAGCTAAGTGTCAAAACATTTAATTTTGTTTAATTTAAATTCCATTGTAAAGCCTTATGTGTATAAACCAGTTTATGAATAGTAATGATGATAAATAAAACAAACCATTCAAATGAGTTATGGCAACTAGATTACTCAATCAAAATAAATATCCACAACTACCGTCAACATAATAGATAAAACAATCCCAACTAAAACAGAATACTGAAATAATAGAAAACTAGGAAAGCTCTCTCAAGTATGGGTAACACATTCCCTAACTAAAGATAACTAAATTAGAAGCTGAGGAGTCAAAGGAATAATCATCTTGTGCAATGACCTGCAACTCCCACACAAGCTGCAGCACGTCCAATCCAATGGATCTACGCCTGACGCCCCTATGGATGGGCATCTGTAATATATATATATATATATATATATATACACACACACACACACACACACACAAGAGAAAAAATGAGAGGAAACGGGTCAGAGCCCGAGTGTAAAACATCTTTAAAAACAGTTTAGCAAGTATTTAAAATGCTTACTTGTTGATATGACACACATGTTAGTATGTGACACTCTATGGAGAATTCTCATCTCTCATCCAGTGTGCACACCTATCATACTACTAAAATGACTAATCAGTCTAAACTAATTCTCCTCCCATAAATTATGATTCACGAAGTCGTATGTCTATGATTTATTTAAGGTACCATCTTCTTAAGAATCATTTAAGTCAATTATGTATTTCTCAATACCATTGTGAAGTTTCATACACTTACTATATTTAGGACCATTCATTCCATAATTATCTACTTATACGCAGAGTAGAAGAATTCCAGGTATATGTATATAGACAAGTCACTCATCCAATATATATATACTAATCGACACCCCACATAAAATCTATGGTGCTGGGAAACTCTGTTATCAAGTCCCCATACCTCTCATACGAAGGGAAATACTCGTTTAGAATCACTCTCAAACTGTCTTACCACAATCCACACAAAATGAAGGCGAAGCATAGTTACAAGTCACTAAAATTTCAGCACATATCTTCACGTATCTTAGGACCGTCTGGCTACCATTCTCAGATAGCCTTTACCAAGTAATCCTATGTTCTAAGGCGCAAGTCAGTATCCCCCATAAATGTCCCATCGAGATAAAATTGTCTCGGCGTGGAAACCTCCATGATAGTAAGTAGCGTGGGTATGATTATACACAGATCCATATCATTATATACAAGCACTTGGTGTATATATATATATATATATATATATATATATATATATATATTCAGATATTTCAATTAGGTTCGCCCATGACCCACAAAAATATTTTAACCATACGTGGCACAAATCACCCAAATCCTACGTATAATTAACCCATATCGTTTTATTTTCAATTGTCTCCATTTCATTAGTACTTCTCGTCCCTCGAAGCATTTTCTTTTACTAAGGGTAAATTCAGTATGTGTACCCTCACTAACATACTAGTCTAAGCCTTTCTAGAGTCTCCCAATACCTCACTTAATGTACACACGATTTCTATCCCATTTTATACCCCCGTTATCCCACAGTTACATCTCGTATAGAATTTTATTTACCGAAACCTACTTAGACCCTACTGGCCCTCCTCATGACCCATTATGATCTTCCATTTATATAGAAGGGTTCCTCTGCATTTTGATCAAATTAATCGAAAGAGGAAAAATTATACGATTTCTAGGAGGGGTCGATCAATTAATGAAAGGGGGTATATCCATCGAAAAGTCGACTCATCAACATTCTCGAGTCGATCGATTGATCAAGCAGTTCTTGCCCAGATTCTACAATTCTAACCTACGGGTTTCCTCTGTAAAACTTCACTGAATCTCCATTAGTGAGTCCCAAACTCCCAACCAAACATAAAGATCATTACATAAACGGTTATAAATGATTTCTAACATAAAGTTTACATTAATTCAGCAAGAACCATCATCAAATAGGTTAATTCAAAAAATATCCTCAAACCCTAGTTTATCCAATTTTTCTCAAAATTTCCTTTGATTTCCAGATTCTTATCTCTACTGTCATCAAATTTCGTGATTAATATTCTACATATAACCAGACATTCATACTACATGTTTTTTTATTCCAAATAGTGATATCAATCTCCCAAACAACAATATATTTTCATGAGACATAAGATAATTAATGCCTACACTAGCATGGGTGTAATATCTACCAAGATTCCAGAAAGATAGATACTTGAATCAGATATGAAGGTCTGATTCTCAGGTGTTGATGGGTATGGTTATGTCCCTTGTTTCCCGATCTATACATTGGTGATGAAAGATGGTGAAGGTGGTGTAGTTTGGTGGCTCTCCTCCTTGGAAGGCTTCTATTTTCTCTCTTCCTTAGCCTCTCTGCAGCTCTACCATTTCTAATCCTCAAGGACTCCAACTACCATCAGATATACCCCTTCAATTTTTGTCCATAATTAAGCCTTAAAAGGTAAAATTAATAGAATTCCCTCTCGGGTTACCGCTTAGGCCTAAAAGCGTCGCGAGACCCAAACTAAACACCTAGGTACATTTTTCTGACTATCTCGACCCTTCCGAACACATTGGCGCACTTCAAATGACCATATGGGGGACTTATAATTTAATTACTTTATATTCCATTAATTTAGTCCCGACAAGACACATGCGCGTCCCGACTTAAATTCTATAATTGTCGTGTTGTTTACTCGTGATAATTTTAATAAATCCAATTCTATGTATTACTTTACTCATTAAGTAATTTCCACTAAATAATTACTAACTATCATCAGGCTAGTAAATATTTATTTTAAAATTCGGATTATTATTTAATAAATTTCATCCCAATTGAATTTAATAAAAACCCCATAATAAAAGCCATAAAAATACAAGGTATTACAGTAGCTTCCTCCGAGAAATAGAGGAAAACCTTTATGCGCACCCTTTGAAAGTCGGATCTTCTAAATCAATCTCCCCCATATTGAATGGTTCCACCTCGTAGGGGGCACTCCTCATAGGAAAATTTGACTTACGCTACTAGGGTAAAGAATCTCTGCAAAAAATTTAAGTCAATACCCAAACTATAAACTATGGTATAAATTTTCGATATTTGCTTAAATTACTTAGCTCGTCTCCTGTTAGGGGACTGCGTATACACTTTGCAATGTTTATATTTAAAGTCTTGTTTTTAACCCAACACCTATGTGTATTGAGCTCAAATGCCATACTCACATGTTTAAAAAATGCTTATCAAGGGGTAGGACCAAATATGAGATGGAAACATACATTTCAAAACCGTTCCAAGTAAAGTGTCTATGAACTGAGTTAATACAAAACTTTTCTAAAACCAAAGTCTTAAATCTAAATGGTTTCACCACTTTTCCAAGATAACGAAGCCCGTCTTAATGGCTACACCCTCGAATTTGTGTTTTCTTGGAATACTTATCAACAACCTATCCTTGATTAAAATATGAATATGACATTCCAAATTACAACATAAATGTTATATCAAAGACAATGCTCCATAAATACCATAGTTTGAATATTATATACTCGGTATCCTGTCGCCTAGGTAAATATGTCCCATTTATTGCTACTATGTTGACTTTGATCCCAAGTCCACTTAAAGATGTAGGAATAATGACGAGTTGCACTCGTGAGCCCAAGACTTATAGTCCATTTCTCGACCTATTATCTATTAAGGATGCATACATCTATAGTCCAAACCCCCTTTGTCAAATAAATAATTGAATACATGTCGAATAAACCATCAGCTCCAAATTACAGTATCAAATTCCTAAATCTAACTAAAATGAAATAAATCTCAAAACATAGTCGGCAAATGAATGGAATAAATATAACTAAGAAATATGAACTGAATGGGCAACTTGACCTACCTGAAATAATTGAATCTGAATCCTTAATTAGGAATGAAATTACTGAAGCATCTACATAAGTCATGCATGCCTCCGCAAGTGATGTAATTACGCATCCCTGGAATGAATCATTATGTCTAGCGTCCCTATGGATAGACACCTAAAAGGTTTTTGAAAATAGATTTGATACGATTCAGAACCCAAAAAATTTTGAAAAAATATATAGCAAGTACTTAAAATGTAGTAAGAGCAGTTATTAGATATGCACGTTAGTTTTGCACACACTCTATTGAGTTCCGTGCCACCCAACTACAATGCACACCTAATGTCTCCTATTTTACCCGCCTAGTTATGCTACCCTACCTAAATAGTCCCAAAGCATCTATTAACCATTAAAATAATTAGATCACTCGTAACACCTATACGATAAATTACCGTAAAACATTAATCAATATCCACCAAATATTAGGTTTGAACCATTAATTAAATTTATGTTACTTAAGTTACTTTGGATACACTCTATCTATATCTTCTACTAATACACGTGAGTTAAACAAATCACACATATTTGTATATTTATATAACACTATCTATATATATAATCATAGCATTCCCGGAATGAGAACTGCGATTGCATACATACTCTTTTGTCAAGTCCATGTACGTATCATACCCAATTAAGGACTATCAGTTCGGAATGGCATCTCGAACCATAAATCAAATAACACACAATGGAGGTGAACATAGTTCTAAGCCATTGGGCTACGCACATACCTAACGTACCCAAATGACATGGTAGTCCCATTATTGTACACGCAAATAGTGAGTTGCCCTATGTTCTATGTTCGGGGGCACACATACCTTACTAGAATATCCAAGGAAGGATCGCCCACTGCGCGGAACGTCCCATGATAGCAGGAAGTGTAGGTATGCTTCACACACATATAATATGTATACCCAAAACCTATAAATATATCCAGCATAGGTATACACACAATCTATAAGTATATCTAGTATATGTATACACAAAACCTATAAATATATATCCAGTGTAGGTATACACACAACCTATAAATATATATAGTACATAGTGTGTGTGTATATATATATATATTGACTACCGAAAGTACTAATGATTTACATTAATTATTCTTTCTTATTTTCTCGAGTATCACTCAGTACCCGAAAGATCCTAGTTATACCTTAAATTTTTTCAATAGTTAATGCATCACCATCCTACTGGTATCAATCTTGAGTTTTTATCTATGCTTATCGTAACCCTATTTTAAATTCTCAATACTTAGCATAATCGTTTCATTTCATCGGTCCTAATATCATTTCACCCTCATTAAGACTCATTCGAACTTCAAGTTTAGGTCCCCTGATATTCTCCAAGTCCTCATATAGTAAGTAAAACATTACCATAGTCCCCCAAAATGGTTGGTAAAGAAAAATACTTAAATTAAGCAAAGAACCCATTTTCATCTTTGGTCAATCGATTGACAAAACTAATTTTCTCCAACGATCCATCGATCGATGCCTGACAGCTTCATCCAGTTACGTTTTCTTCCATGTTTAACCCATTAATCCACCATGAAATCTTCCCAAACTCAAATATAACATCATCAATCCTCATATATATATATATATGGGCATAATCTAACATAAAGTTAACATCAAATCTTCGAGGATTCAGCAAGGACAAAATTTAATCTTCCATTTTTTATATAAACACTAATATGATTCTTTTATATTTATTCATAACAAAACCCAGATGTCCCTCACATGTAAAATCATTATTCCTCCATAATCATATACGAATAATATCTAGCGTGATTTCTATCCTGAAACATGAATTGATTATATATATAAATCCTAACGTAAGATAATTTCATGCAATTTCAAGCCTACACTATTATGTGTATCATAACTACTCAAAATATTACAAGGAAAACACTTGCCTTGGGCTCCGATCTTGATTCCGATGATGTCGGTGATGAAAATGGTGTAAATTAGCCTAAGGGATCTTTTCCCACTCTCTCTATGACCTCTCTTATCTCTTAAGTTTGTAAACCAAGCCTCTACACCCAAAAGGATGAGAAATAACTATGAAATTCGGAGATTTTCCAAACCTAGAATCCAAAATGACAAAAATGCCCTTACGTTGTGTCAGATTTGTCTAAAAAAAACCGTGGGACCCAATTAATACACACAGGTACTTTATTCCGCCTATTTTGGCCCATGCTGAACAAACCGTGACTTCAAAATTTCCATCCGAGTCACTCTGCAAATTTTCCCATCTCAACCTTAATATATCCTACACACGACCCACGATTGAGGTATAACATTGTCCGGTCGATATTACTCACTACAGAGCCTAATAATTTTCACATGTTATTTAGTACACCCTTTGCAAATTTATTCGATAAATATTAATCATAATCCATCTCGTTTAATATTCAATAAACACACAATATTTTATTTAATTAAATTACTCCACGTGTGTAATAAAAAATACCCGAATTAATTAAATTTAAAATGCTCCAAATATAAGAGGTTTTACATACTTCCCCCTTAAAAAGGAAATTCATCCTTGAAATTAGGATACGTCTGGTACCAAAAAATTTGGATCCTTACTTTCAATGGATCCGAAAGTATTCAAAGTTAACTCGCAATAATATTTTGGTGTTTCCACTATACACATGCCAGTGGTACCATTGACTGATGTTGTACTCACTACCGCCCAAGATTAGAGATAAGTTCATTAAATTTTTTTATACCAATATATTCCCTTATGCTTAAGGTCTCGCTTTTATAGTTACAAGCAAAAAAATCGTTAATCCACTAACAATGCCTTAAAAGATGAGTTGATACTCAACTGGCTCTATTATCTCTATATTAGAAAAGACCCCACTCTCGTAGGTGCCAATTTCCCCTTGTTGACAAACCATGTAACTTCCTTCAAGGGAGACACCCACATCAACCCTTGACCGCTCATGTCAAATTTCAAACTTCAGTTACTGATAACATACTTTAACTACGTTCCTGAAACTATATGAAAATGATGTAGATGAACTCAATCCTTGTCGATGGACCATGAGTCACTCCGGGTCTTCAAAGATTGTTAGTCCCCACCTCTAACCAACTAAAGGGTGGATAACAAGATCTCCGCATGAAGCCTCAGAAGGCATCACACTGATAATAAACTGCTATAAGGTATCACATGTAGCTTTATCAATTGTAATTTATACTCCCAATTACCCGAAGATCTAGAATACGTATGTCTCGTATTCTCCAACATCCTCGTCACCTCCCATCTACCCATCAGCCTATAGGTGACACTTCTAGCTCAAAACCCAACTTCGTCCCCATGGCCTTTCTGAAACTTCCAATCAAAGATGAGACTTACGGGCCTCATTCTGATTCACAATAATATTAGGATGTGACTTGTGAATGTTCATTTCTTCTTTCCAATGAAATGTTAGGCATACTTCCCGATAGTATAATTCACCCCAAATTAATAACAATAATTCTGTTTCGATCAATTCATTCCACAAACCCAAGGAAATCCTGACCTCTCCATAATTTTAGTAACCCAATAATGAATTTTATCAGTATGTATATCCATTATGTCACTAGAATCATCAATCTGTTACAAACTTATGGTTGATAATCTCGATCCAACCCTTTTTTCATCTACAAGTGGTGTACCTGGAGGTAACTTCACTATGTCTCACTTAACACAGATCCACATGCCCAATATTTCATATCATGTGTCACATCTTACTCGCCTTTTCTAGGATATACAAAAACCATGACCGATGTGTCTTTTCTAAAACTACGCACTTCCTGAGCTATTTCTCGCTTGGTAGAAATCAACATCTAGTATACGTGCAAGCCACTTTAAGAATTTTACTAAGTAATACTCCTCTTTAATTTCCAAAATTATGGGGGTACTCCCGTTTGAAGAGATATATTTGACATGCACATCCATCGTCTTTCAACCCACCTTGGTTGTGTTCTCATTGACATACACATAGTTGGACTATCTCCTTTTTTCAAACGAAGCTCAGTCCATCATACCATATCACTTATGTTTCTAACTTCCCCATAGGCATACATTTAGTACATTTATTTCCATACCCCCTTATCCTGGACAATTCTGAAAGTCAAACTAATTGGGGTGCCCATACACCCTATATCCCATGTATGCTTGCATGATCATCACTAACGCCTCACGCCTAACATACTTATCCTAGTCTCTACCCCGCACTCTCTGCATGGCTATACTGTAAGCTTGTTCCTAGTTTCCGTACTAACCATGACTTGTTTCCCCTCGAGATGACCCACCTATGAACTAGTGGTGAAAATGTTCCTCGATGCTTTCAACACAACATTACTGACTCCACTCGCCACATATAGTATTAGAGCTCTCAGCTCAAAGTATTTTCTCTACACGTTCAATGATTAACCTTCAAAATTTATTCCTTAGCATCCAATAATGTCTACCCACTCTCTACACTTATTATGGTTCATGTGTAGAACATCCCACAAATTAAACTCAAACAAAGAACTCCTCTGCCATACCATAACCTAGAATTATCAATCATCAAGTTCTGTAAGCCTAAAGCATATAACCAAGAGAACAAAAATCCTATCCCCAGATGTATAAGTCTAATATGCCACTCCTACATCACTAAAAGAATCACACAACACTGAGCTCGCACTACAACTAAGTCAGTGCTAAATCAATAACAAGCTAACTATCACCGCTAGACAGTAATCTCGATATATCCTGAATTACATAAGTAAAAGTCCTTACGCACCAGGATCAAACATAAAAAGACATATATACTCTCCATAGTCTCTTCTACTATATAATATATGTATGGGATAGACTCTATTGGAGGTGAAACCTCGCAAAAACAACACATCCTCCCCCGGAATAACGAACACGATAGCCTTACTACAATCGCCAATTATCACTCAACCGTCGCTAAGTAACCATACCCAGGATAACAATATGATCTATACTCAGAACTATCAAAAGGAACAAAACTATCACACAATATAAACATCCTCTAAGTGTCCCTACCCGCTCCCCTATAAGCGGCACCAAAGAGCCAAACTACCCAACGGTAACTATATGCCCAATAATAAGGTTGACACTACCAATGCACCCACTAAACCCGAATCCCCCGTGAATTTTATTGTTAATAATCATGTATTGTGATGCATCCACTCCACTCGAAATTTACCCCATAATCATAAGGATACAATAAAAAATTTACCTTTAATTTTTAACTGCCTTGCTTAGTCAACGGGTTCCTGAACGTGATTCTCGCGTCAAAACTGACCTAAAAATTTTTGTAACATTTTTACTTCTTGTATACCATCCTGTAGTTTCCCTTTGCCTCTCTTTGGTCTATCCCTCTTTTTAAGGCCTCGATCCCCACAAGTGAAACAACGATAAAATATCTCCCTGCCTCTAGTCCTATCGAAACCCCCCTTCACTCGGTCGAAATTCCCTCGATCTAAATCTCTTAAACGAGTTCCTCTCTTTGTTATTCCCCCTGGTGGTTCCCCACTAGAATTCCCAATCTCTTAGCTCCCTTCACATGCAAGCACTGATATTGCCCTTGTAAAAGTACGACATTACCATAAGTCGTCCAACACGAATTTCCCCCTCAATACTGGCGTATCTTACCCATGAGTACATCATCAACTTAAAGATTCCTTTTATCATCCTACTCTACGTCGTCGGGTATGAATTTCGTTAAATAAGAAAATTCTCCCTCAAGTTCGGCCACTGTCCGACCCTCCTGCAATAAGTACTAAAATTTCCTATGCATCTCTGTTTAAACATCTGATGAAAGGATTTAAGATTAAACCGCCCCCCAAATTCCTCGATATTCATGGTATTTCTCCGCAGAGGTAACCGACTTCCATCACTACAACGCTAATCCTATGAGCTAAAACTTTCCAAAATTTAAATCCTGAGTGTCACTGCACTCCACTATACGCAATTGCCTTCGGATGATCTCCTCGCATTGTCTAATCTCACTTCCTCACTTTCCTCGAACTCTTGTGGATGCATCTTTTGAAAGGCCCCTCTGACACTCTCCCTTACCGAATGTAGTGTGTGGGTCTAAATTTGCACCACCGTTTGTTATGGCGGTACTTGGAGAAATTATGGTGCTCAAACGATTATCATAGCATCAACAACCTGAACAATAATAGTTGTGACTTCTACTGTGATCACCGTTCCCATAATCCTTTGTGACTTCATCTGAGCCTCTCCTGTAGCAATACTTTTAACGACCCTCATTGGTCATCCTATATTTTTCACTGTACGAAGAGGAACCGAATTTATATAAGATTCGCATCATCCATACACAATAGCAGGATAACGTAAGTTGTATTATGAATCAACAGTCCTAAGAATATGGCTTTATATAAAATAAAAGCAATGCTAAAAACGTAGTACGTTCGCATAGATCCTAAGGAATATAGAACCTGATGCTCAGATACCATCTGTGACACCGGACCCATTTCGAACACGGTTGATTAGTCCTTTACATAAATAAGCAGAAATTTCATTTGGTTCATTCTTAACATCACTGTCAAAACCTTTTTAAATTACTAAACACCTAAGTGAAATAATTCGGTGTCAAATTTTATCTTTTTTATTAAACAACAACAACAACAATCAACATAACTAGATTAATATAAACCATTGACATACTAATTGAAGTCTATAACATCACATGATTACATAAATAATTGAATACATGTTGAATAAACCATCGGCTCTAAAATGCAATATCTAACTCATAAATCTAACTGAAATGAAATCAATCTAAAAATATGGACTGCAACTGAATGGAATAAATACAACTAAGAAATATGAACTTAATGGGAAACATGACCTAACTGAAATAAATGAATCAAAATCCTGAACTAGGAATTAAATGACTAAAGCGTCTACACAAATCCTGAATGCCTCCACAAGTGCTGCATCTATGCATCCCTGGAATGAATCATCATGCATGGCATCCATATGGATGGACACCTAAAAGTTTTGGGAAAATAGATTTGATATGGGAAAGAGCCCAAAAACTTGTGAAAAAATATATAGCGAATATTTAAAATGTAGTAAGAGTAGTATTAGATACACACGTTAGTTTCGCGCACACTCTATTGGATTCCTCACCTCTCAATTATGGTTCACACCTAACGTATCCTATTTCACCCACCAAGTTATGTTACCTATCCTAACTAGTCCCAAAGCATCTATTAACCACTACGATACTTATCTCACCCATATAACCTATACGATGCGTTACCATAAACCATTAATTAATATTCTCCGAATATTATATTTGAACCATAAATTAAATTTCTCTCACTTAAATTAATTTAGATACGTGCTATCTATATCATTTATTAACACACATGAGTAGAAAAAATGTAAGGACATTTTTGTCCAACATACTTGTATATGTCATTAGCCGTAACACCGTTGCAAAGATTCAAAGTCCATTCATCATCAACGAAATCCGAAGATCAAAAGAAGAAGGAATCAGAAATCCAGAAATCTGGACCGGTCCGCCTATAATTAAAAAGAACCGATCTGCCCAAGCAACCGGACCGATCCACTGAAATATAAAAGGAACCGATCTGCCAGCGAACCGATCCGCCCAGTCCCGGATCGGTCCGCCCTGCAAATTGTATCTAGAGAGCACCAAATCGATTGCAAACTGAATCTGCGTCAAATTAAAAGAACCGATCCGCCTCAGGCCCGGACCGGTCCGCCCTGGATAGAATTTCCCAGATCGTGATTCAGATTTTTTAGGGCTATGGCTACCTTATTTATACCACGATTAGAAGATGGTTTCCTTAAGACTTTCCCACGTTTTTCAGAGTATATCAAACCTAAAGTCTTCACCTATTGAGTCCTATGATTCTAGGTTTTTAGATTCACGCATCTTCCATATCTATGTGAATCAAGTTTGGTAACCCAAGAACACCATTGCTGTTGTTCAACCCTTGTGAAGTGGAACGTTTCTTCGTCTTCATTGCAGCCCTACTAGAAAGGGATAATTCCATCCGCGACTACAGAATCCGATACCTGAGGGTAATTCTTAGTCAAAAACTTGTATTTCAGTGTAATCCGATTGTAAGCCGTTTCTCTTACAAATTATAGTGATATACAAATGGTTTTGCCCCTGTGGGGGATTTTTCCTCAATTATATGTGTTTCAATAACTCGTGCATGATTTCATATTGTTTCATTCGCATCTAGTTGCATGTTTTTGTTTGGGTTAAAAGGTGTTTATTATATTATTTCTTAATTGAACGCAAGTGCCAACTCTTTCAAATTGGTATCAGAGCAGGTTACGCTAATCTATCGTGTATTCCTTTTTCCGCAAATTTTTTTTCTAAGATATCAATTTTCTAAAAAAAAAATTGATTTTTGAAAAAGTGCGTGTTCAAATGGAGAAGTCATATTATAAAATGCCTGTTTTTTACGGGACAAATTATGCTTATTGGAAAGCCCGTATGAGGTCGGCTTTAAAAGCCATTGATGAACGTGTCTGGATTTTGGTTGAACGAGGGTGGACTCCTCCCACCGTGACTGTTGATAATGTGACCAACTTGAAACCTGACATTTCTTAGTCTGATGAAGAAATTAAATGGTCATCTTTTAATTCTAAGGGTTTAAGTGCTATTTCTGGGTCTGTCACACCTTATGAGTTCAAACGCATAATGACGTGTACCACGTCAAAAGAGGCATGGGATGTTTTACAACTCACCCATGAAGGAACTAATGCTGTGAAAGAGTTTAAGTTGCAAAACTTGACAACTCAATTTGAAACAATCACCATGCATGATTCTGAATGCTTTGATGAATTTTATGCTAGACTTTCTGACATTGTGAATACTAGTTTTAATCTTGGTGAATAAATTCCAAATGCTAGAGTTATTAAAAAGATTCTTCGTTCTTTGCCTACGCATTTTATCCCTAAAGTCACTGTGCTAAATTCTATGGGTAATCTAAATACGCTAAAATTGGAAGAACTTGTAGGAGATTTGCAAACTTATGAAATTGATATGTTCCCTAAAAATGCTAAATCTAAAGATAAGGGAATTGCACTTAAAGCCCAAGAGAGAAGGAGTGAGGGGTCAGCTAGAAAGAGGATAGACTCATCTAGAAAGAGAGAGACTGACACGTCAGATTCTGAGTGCGATTTTGACTTGGATGATTTGGCTCTTTTCGCAAAAAATTTCAAGAGAATTCCCAAATTTAAGAAAAATGGCAATTTTAAAGATAAAAAGAAATTTGAGAAAAATAAGTTTGAAAAGAAAAATGAAAAAGATTCCAAAAATCCTCCTCTGAAAGAAAGTGAGAGATGTTTTGAGTGCGATGGTAGGGGTCATAGAGCCTTTGAGTGTGCCAATCGTCTGAATAGGGAAAAGGGTAAAGCCGTCCTAAATGCTACCCTTAGTGACGACAGTGAGGTCGAGTCGGTGGACTCGGGAGATGAGTCACCGCATGAGCGTAACTTCACCACGTTCATGTCTAGTCATGTGAATACTCCTAGTTCTCCTCACGACGATGAGGATGATGCATCATAGGGACACCTCGACAATGAGAGCGAAGAAAGTGAGGGGGAGGAGGAAGGTAGTGAGGATGAGAGTAACCTTCAACGCGCCTACGCCGAGTTATATAATGAGTCTTTCAAAACTAAAAAATGTAACCGGGCGTTAATTCTTAGGATCACCGCGTTAGAAGAAGAGTTATAAGAGACGAGAGAGAGAGAGAGTCCTCCACCTGCACCGCCATGAAAGAGAGAGAGTCTGCCTGGGTTAGTAAAGAGAATTTTCTTAGAGAGAGAGAGAGCAGTTTTGAGAAAGAGAAAGCGGACTTGACTAAACAAGTGGCTAGTCTAACTAGTGAGCTCCATTCCTCCATGGAGACTCGGAACAAAACTTAAAGCCCTTTTTGCTCAACTTACTCATGACCTTGAAAGAGCTAGGAAAGTCAAGGTACAAATCGAGGACAGATCTGGGAAGATGGGAAAGATGCTCCTCGGTCCCGCTTTAGGTTTTGGTGACAGGCAAGGAATTGGTTTTGATGGTCCCTCCACGTCTCAAATTGCACCGGGACCAATTCCTGAGTTTACTACGACTCCTTATGACCGTAATCAAAAACCAAGAAGGAGAGTTCGACCAAGAAAAGCAAACCAAGGTCCGCCTAATACTGTGCCCTTTTGCTCCCATTGCAAAAGAAATGGACACCTTAGGGAGTTTTGCTATAGATTTGGTCGGACACGACGTACTTTTGCTCCTCCACATCATAATGATGAGTTTGCTAGTCTGAGAGAGCAAGTTGAGTTTCTATCCGCCACATCACAGAGTTTGATGGAGGAATTCCGACGAATGTCCTC
Organism: Sambucus nigra; assembly: GCA_949130495.1. Taxonomy (NCBI): domain Eukaryota; kingdom Viridiplantae; phylum Streptophyta; class Magnoliopsida; order Dipsacales; family Adoxaceae; genus Sambucus; species Sambucus nigra. The sequence goes on along the minus strand of OX422208.1, from coordinate 507,717,075 downwards.
ACCGTCAATGAATGCTTCCCTCATTCCGGCTAAAACCAACAACAAAAACGGTAAACAAAAGGTTACCTATTCTTGGGTTCCCAAGAAAGAGAAAAAGGCCCTTGTTGTTCATGTTGCTCTTAAAGCACATAATACCTCTCAGTGGTATTTTGACAGTGGATGCTCCAGACACATGACAGGTGATGTCTCCCTTTTTACTCAGATTGAGGAGTATGATGATGGGAGAGTTACTTTTGGAGATGGGAGTAATTCTAGCATTGTAGGACGAGGTACTGTAGTGTTACCAGGACTTCCTAAGCTAGAAAATGTCTTGTACGTCAAAGGTTTAAAAGTAAACCTTCTCATCATCAGCCAGCTGTGCGACGATGACTTTGAAGTAAAGTTTGACTGGGAAGCTTGTAAGGTCTATAATCAAGCCGGTAAACTATTAGTGCAAGGGGTGAGGACAGAGGATAACTGTTATGGGACTGAGCCCAAATCCTCACTTGTCTGCAACAGCGCCATGATCACTCCTATGGATCTGTGTCACCAACGTCTAGGTCACGTGAACGTGAGAGATTTGACTCGTCTTGTTAAGAAAGACCTAGTACGTGGCTTACCATCTCATGGAAAGTCAACTTCGACCGTTTGTGGACCCTGTCTGTTGGGAAAACAAATTCGTAGTCCTCATAGGAAGTTGCATTCCATTACCACCTCTCAAGTTCTGGAGTTGATTCACATGGATCTTATTGGTCCCACTCGTACTGAGAGTCTAGGTGGTAAGAGGTACATCCTCGTGATGGTAGATGATTTCTCCAGATACTCCATTGTAGGTTTTCTGAGGGAGAAATCCGATGCTGTAGATTTCTTAACGACCAAGTGCCGTGTCCTGCAAAATCAACACGGTGTCACTATTAACAGAATACGTAGTGACAACGGCACTGAATTTATGGAAGCAAAGGTGGACCTTTACTGTGATAGCCTCGGGATCAAACATGAGTTTTCTGCTGTGAGAACTCCTCAGCAAAATGGGATTGTTGAGAGAAAGAATAGAACGATCCAAGAGATGGCTAGATCTATGTTTCTAGGTCGTAAAGTTTCTAGGAGATTTTGGGCAGAGGCAGTGTCTACTGCATGCCACACGGTGAATAGGGTTTATTTGCGTCCACACACACTACAGACACCTTATGAGTTATGGACCGGCAAGAAGCCCAACCTGGCATATTTTCGTGTTTTTGGGAGTAAATGCTACATCCTACGGGATAGAGATCAATTAGGAAAGTTCGACTCCCGGAGTGACGAGGGAATATTTCCAGGATATTCATCGAATAGTTGAGCATACCGGGTGTTTAACCTGAAGAGCTCTAAGATTATGGAATCAATAAACGTCACCGTGCAAGATGACGAACCTCCGACGGTTATTGATCCTAATCATCAGTGCTGATGAGGATTGTTCTGACAGTGATTTACCTGTTCCTCTCTCACACTCTATGGACCCTACTCCTGAGTTAGGGGACACACCTTCTTGGGTTCGCAAGAGTCATGACCCTTCTTCCATTGTTGGTGATCCCACTCTAGGGGTCAAGACTCGTGCTCAGCTAGAGAACGTTGTTAGCCATCTCTGCTACACGTCCAAAGTCGAACCCAAGAACCATAAAGAAGCACTCAAGGATGAACACTGGATATCTGCTATGCAGGATGAGTTGCTTCAGTTTAAAAAGAATGATGTCTGGGAACTTGTCCCCCGACTTAGTGAGATTAATGTGATAGGTACCCGGTGGATTTTTAAGAACAAAATAGATGAAAATGGTACCATAATCCGTAATAAGGCTAGGTTGGTCGCTCAAGGCTACACACAGATAGAGGGTGTAGACTTTGGGGAGACATTTGCTCCTGTTGCGAGGCTTGAGTCCGTCCGTCTTCTACTCGCCATCGCATGTCATCTACGCTTCAAGGTATATCAGATGGATGTCAAGAGTGCCTTTCTGAATGGAATTCTACAAGAGGAAGTTTATGTGGAACAACCAAAAAGGTTTGAAGACCCTCAGTACCCTGAGCACGTCTACTATCTGAGGAAAGCCTTGTATGGTTTGAAGCAAGAACCCCGTGCTTGGTACGAGAGGCTTACTTCCTATCTCTTAGCTCGTGGCTTCAAGAGAGGGGGAGTAGATATGACGTTGTTCGTCAGGAGAGATGACGATGCTATTTTGGTTGCACATGTCTATGTGGACGACATAGTATTTGGATCCACATGCTCCCAGCATGCTCACCACTTTGAGGAGGAGATGAAAAGTGAGTTTGAGATGAGCATGGTTTGTGAGCTTACATTCTTCCTTGGTCTCCAGGTTCGTCAGCTAGAGGATGGGATGTTCATCTCCCAATCCAAGTATGCTAGAGACCTAGTGAAGAAATTTGGTTTAGACTCCTCTAAGCATGCACGTACACCTATGAGTACCACTACCAAGCTTAGTAAGGACACTTTAGGCAAGGACGTAGAGCAAACCTTATATCGGAGTATGATAGGCAGTCTTCTCTACTTGACTGCTAGTCGTCCCGACATCGCCTTTAGTGTTGGAGTCTGTGCGCGATATCAGGCATCCCCAAAAGAGTCACATTTACTTACTCTAAAACGTATTATTAAATACGTAAGTGGGACTCTCTCATACGGGATTTGGTATTCCTTTGATACCGATGACCGTCTGTCCGCATATTCGGATGCCGATTGGGCTGGGGATGTAGATGGATGTAGGAGCACTTCTGGTGGGTGTTTCTATTTTGGTTCTGCTCTTGTCTCCTGGCTGAGCAAGAAGCAAAATTCCATCTCTTTGTCCACGAGGCTGAGTACATAGCCGTCGGGAGTTGTTGCACACAACTCTTGTGGATGAAGAAAATGCTGGAGGATTATGGGATATCACAGGACACCATGACCATTTCCGGTGATAACACGAGCGCGATACACATATCCCGCAATCCAGTTCAGCATTCGCGCACAAAACACATCAAGATACGTGAGCACTTTATACGTCAGTTAGTTGAAGAGAAAGTCATATCCCTGAGTTTTGTTCCTACCGACCGTCAGTTAGCCGATATTTTCACGAAACCTTTAGATGCCCTTAGATTTGAGAGTCTTAGGAAATCTTTAGGGATTTGCACAGTTGACTGAGGGGTTGGTCTATGTCTAGAATAGGATGCTTCTTCATGTTCATATCACATCCTTCCTATTGCTAGTCTGTTTTATATGTACCATTACTTTGATGTACAACCTTGTTTTATTCTTTTTGCTTTGTATATTTCTTTTGAAAAATACAAAAAGATTTTCCTTTGATAAAATATTTGAAAAAGACCAAAATGATTTTTTATTTTTTCTACTTTTATGGATGAGCATTTAAGATAGCCAAGTCACAACTTCATTCCATATATCCATGTGACTGTTTGATAGAGATTTGAGAGGCTTCATTATTTCATCCATGTGCTTTACATTGATTGGAGTCCTTGAGATGTAATTAGTGATATCTTCCTCCATGTTTGACTCCTATATCCTTTATTGCACACATGCACGGCTATATTTGATTATTGCACTTGTCTATCACATATTGGCTTGAGTGTTTCTATCTCAATTATGTCTATACAATGTACAATATGCAATAACACTTGTTAAGATTGGATTGCATGTAAAAACCGTTTTGGTGAGACTGTGTGATTATTTGCATAACGGGGAGGGGCTGCGAAAGTTGATTCCTATCCTTTGCGCAAAAGCCACCGTTAAAATGGACCTAAAAAATGGAGAAATTTTAATATCCGAGGCCCTAAGAGGTTAAAAGAGCCCGAAAAAATTGATAAGGCAATAAAAAGAAATTCATGCCAAATATGGGCCACTTAGGTTTCACCATCAATTCTCCAAAGTTTGAGAATTTAGAATGCCTCTCTTCAAAATATAAATCTGAGAGAGTTTGGTTGGAGATTGAAAAATGGGTTTGCACTTCTTTGAAAGTCCTGAAAAAGCATGAAAATCATTTTGGACGTTATTGGTGTAGAAATCACTTTGAGCTTTGATTTGTAGATTTGATATAGTCAATGTCTTATGTTTCCAATCTTTTACACCAAAGGAAGCATTTGAGTTCATTTGTTAGGAATATGCAATATTCATCGTGCACATATGGCCTGTTTGTATGCTTTGATTTTCCTATCGAATTTTGATCACACCCATTCTTTTACGCTATCACCGACTTGGTTGTGTTATGTTCATTCATGGTGTGATTTTATGCCTTGTGTCACCCCAGTTCTTGATTGCTTGATTTATTTCTCTCATTTGTCTATTTGGGGACATCATAAAAAGGGGGAGAATGAATTATCTGATTATGGGGGAGTTTTGAAATTCTGAGAATATCATCTTAAATTGATATATATGCTTATGTTTATCTCATTTCAAACTCGATACGTCGCTTGGTATTTGCTTTGTCTCATGTGTGTGGGTACTACATTGATGATCGCTGAATTGCACACCACGATGAGAAAATATTTGAGATTTCTGAAGATTCGAAGAACAAACGATGCAACCTTAGTCATTTGTACCTCTTTCAGTTTTTGGGTTCATGGAAGGGTAGATTTGTATAGGCATTGTGATTATAGATAATTTGGATTTTTTATGTTTGTTCCGGCATAGACATAGTGGGAGATTTGTAAGGACATTTTTGTCCAACATACTTGTATATGTCATTAGCCATAACACCATTGCAAAGATTCAAAGTCCATTCATCATCAACGAAATTCGAAGATCAAAAGAAGAAGGAATCAAAAATCCAGAAATCCGGACCGGTCCGTCTCTAATTAAAAAGAACCGATCTGCCCAAGCAACCGGACCGATCCACTGAAATAAAAAAGGAACCGATCCGCCAGCGAACCGATCCGCCCAGTCCTGGACCGGTCCTCCCTGCAAATTGTATCCAGAGAGCACCAAACCGATTGCAAACCGAATCTGCGTCAAATTAAAAAAACCGATCCGCTATCGGACCGATCCGCCTCAGGCCCGGACCGGTCCGCTCTGGATAGAATTTCCAAGATCGTGATTCAGATTTTTTAGGGCTATGGCTACCTTATTTATACCACGATCAGAAGATGGTTTCCTTAAGACTTTCCCACGTTTTTTAGAGTATATCAAACCTAAAGTCTTCACCTATTGAGTCCTATGATTCTAGGTTTTTAGATTCACGCATCTTCCATATCTATGTGAATCAAGTTTGGTAACCCAAGAACACCATTGTTGTTGTTCAACCCTTGTGAAGTGGACCGTTTCTTCCTCTTCATTGCAGCCCTACTGGAAAGGGATAATTCCAGCCGCGACTACAGAATCCGATACCTGAGGGTAATTCTTAGTCAAAAACTTGTATTTCAGTGTAATCCGATTGTAAGCCGTTTCTCTTACAAATTATAGTGATATACAAATGGTTTTGCCCCTATGGGGGATTTTTCCTCAATTATGTGTGTTTGAATAACTCGTGCATGATTTCATATTGTTTCATTCTCACCTAGTTGCATGTTTAGGGTTTGTTTGGGTTAAAAGGTGTTTATTATATTATTTCTTAATTGAACGCAAGCGCCAACTCTTTCAAAAAATCATACACACACACATGTGTGTGTGTGTGTGTGTATATATATATATATACAATCGTAGCATTCCCGAACTGGGAACTGTCAATGCATCCATACTCTACTATCAAGTCCATGTACCACTCGTACCCAATCAAGGATTATTGATTAGAAATGGCCCCTCGAACCATAAATCAAATAACACACAATGGAGGCGAATATAGTTCTAATCCATTGGGCTACGCACATACGTAACGTACCCAAATGACCTGCCAATCCCACTATTGTACACTCAAATAGTGAGACGCCCTAAGTTTTATGTTTTGGGGCACACAACCAGACCTCACTAGAATCACCAAACTGGGCTTGTCCACTGCGTGAAACCTCCCGTGATAGCAGGCAACCTAGGTATGCTTCATACATATATAATAAGTATACACATAACCTCTAAATATATCGAACGTAGGTATACACACAACATGTAAGTATATTCAGTATAGGTCTACACACAACCTATAAATATATCTAGTGTCAGTATACACACAACGAGTAAATATATCTAGTATGTGGTATATATCTCTCGACTACCTAACGTACTCATGATTTACCCTCAATATTCTTTTATTATTTTCCTGACTATCACTTACTACCCGAAGGTACCTAGTTATCCCTTAATTATTGATATTAGTTAATACGTCACTATCCTACTGGTATCAATCTAGGGTTCTTATCTATGCTTCCCGTATCCTGATTTTAACTTCTCGATACTTAACATAATTATTTCCTTTCATGAGTCCTAATCTCCTTTTACCCTCATTAAGACTAAGCTGAACATTAAATTTAGGTCTCCTGATATTCTCGAAGTCCTCATATAGTAAATAAAACATTACCAAAGTCCCCCAAAATGGATGGTAAAGAATACTACTTAATTTAAACAAAGAACCCAATTTTGGCTCTGGTCAATCGATCGACAAAACTAATTGATCCATTGATCAATCAACATCCCTCGATCGATCGACGATACCAGCTGTGATAGATTTGTCCAATTATGTTTTCTTCCATGTTTAACCCATTAATCCACCTTAAAATATTCCCAAACTCCCATTTAGCATCATCAATCCTCATATATACATACACACACACACACACACACACACACACACACACACACACATATATATATATATATATATATATATGGACATAATCTAAAGTAAACGTAACATCAAATCTTCAAGGATTCAAATAGGACAAGATTTAATATTGAATTTTGAATATAAAACCTAATATCATTCTATTAGATTTATTCATAAAAAAACACAGATTTCTCTCATGTGTAAAATCGTTTATTCTCAAACTTCGTACCACAATCATATAGGAATAATACCTAGCATGATTTTTATCCTAAAAGATCAATTATTCTACATACGAATCCTAACATATAATACTTTCATGGAATTTCAACCCTACACTATCATGTGTATCATAACTACTCAAAATATTACAAGATTAACACTTTCCTTGGGTTTGAGTGATGTGATTTTCATTGGATCATGACGGAGTTGTCCTTTTCTTGCTCCGATCTTGATTCTAGCGACGTCGATGATGAAAAACGTTGTAAATTAGCCTAAGGTCTCTTCTCCCACTCTCTTTTATGACCTATCTTATCTCGAAGGTTTATAAACCTACCCTCTACGCCCAAAAGGCTGATAAATAACTACGAAATTCGGAGCTTTTCCAACACTAGACTCCGAAATGATCAAAATGACCTTACATTGTGTTGGGTTGGTGTAAAAATGCCCTGAGGTTAAATTAATACACCTAGGTACTCTATTCCGCCTATTTCGGCCCATTCAAAATCAACACTAACCTCAAAATCGCCATATGATTCACTTTAATTAAAGTTCCCATCTTGACTCTAATATAACCTAAACACAACCCCCAATTTTGGCATTAATGCTTAGGTTATTTTATTATAAAAATAATTAAAAGAGTGGTTTATAATGAATAATTGAGTTCATTGGACGTGGAGGAACTTCTAGTCTGTGCATTGTATTTAGAAGATAAAATGACCAAGTGGCCCTCCACGACCGAACACTAAAGAGCTAATGATGTGTGGGAAATGGTTCATTTGGATTTGTGTGATCCTATGACCATCCAGTCAATAGGTGGCTTTTAGTGCTTCATCATTTTCATTGATGATTACTTGTAGGTATGGATGTGTTTACCTTATGCACCACATGTTTGAAGCTTTTAATTAGTTCAGAGTGTAAAAAGGCTGAAGGGGAGCATAAGTGAGGTACATTAATCCAAACTTTATGATCTAATCGTGGTGATATATACCTCTTAGGATAGTTTTGGAATAATTTATTAGAGGTGGGGATTATATACATCTATAAGCACCGCGTATTCCACTTTAGAACTGTCTAAATGATGGAAAATGTTATTTTAGATATGATAAGGTCCATGGTTAGTTATTCAGGATTATGACATTCATATTGGGATTTTACATGAGAGATGATGATATACATTCTAAATTTAGTTTTATTTTAATAGGTCTTTTCAATTTCCATTAAACATTGGAATGGAATAAAAATATTTTAGAGCATGTTCGAATCAGAGGGTTCTCAAAAATCGTGATCCGGAAGGAGCCAAATATGTTAAAATCAAAGACAAAAGTATGTCTCTTTGTTGGTTATGCCTAAGGTTCAAAATGTTGTTTATAGGATATTTATAAGTACAAGAAGGTCATTAATTACATCATTGTAGAACTCTTGTAAGAGAAGTATGTAATAAACAACGAAAGCAGGAGTAAGCTAGTATTTCAAAGATAAAATGTAATGTCATATTATCGGTGTTCCTTGACCATTCATACAATATGAAATATAGCCTAATATTGATAATACACAACCTAGATGTACAAGGAGTATTACCATTGATTAGGATGCAGGTGTCACTTGTATTAGATAATAAGTGGTGCCACGTCGTTTTTGGAATATAAGGACAAATCCTTAATGATTAGTGTTTTGGGTGATCATTTTTATATAATCGAAGGAAAACACAAACCAGATCCCAAAAACCACAATGAGGCATTCCAAGAAAAGGACTTATTGCGTGGACGTATGACTACAGATGCCAAAACAAATTAGATGTATTTAAATATAGTTTTTAGAACTTATAGACATATTGAAGGGATAAAACCCATCAGGTGCAAGTGGATCTACAAGAAGTTAAAAGATAGATGGATGGGAAAGTAAAAACCTTCAACCCAAGGCTTGAGAAAAGGTTTACTAAGAAATAATGGGATTTACTATGATAAAACCTTCTCTAGGGTGGTCATGCTAAAGTCTATCAATATTCTTTTAATGTCAAGACTTCGTTCTTAAATATTTATCTTGACAAGAACATAGTAAGAAGTCATAAAAGTAAAGTATATAAGCTTATGGTATCCATTTATGGATTTTTTAATACAACATCAAGGACTTGGAATGTTTAGTTCGATTGGGAAATCATTTTTTTTATTTTGATAGAAGCCACAATAACACTTGTTTGAATAAAAAAAAAGATAAAACGTGGTGTTATTTCGAGTACAATATAGGGGAAATATTCTCCCAATCCGAAACGAGATGGATGTATTATATTACATAAGAGTGTCATTATCTATGTAGCTCGATATAAATAACTTAGTACAATCCAATATCATCCTTATGATTAAGCTTTCTATAGATTGGATAAAAAGGATAATAGTGTTTCCCTAAATGATCTATATCGATGTTATAATCACAAGATTAACATTTGGATTCGAAGAAAGAATTTACCATACAAATATGGAATCACTCTGTACATGAATAAATGTCCCAAAACGTTTTATTATATATAAAGAATGGGGATATAACTAATGCTTCGAAAATGGGTAGACTCATGTATGCTATGCCGTGTGCTAGATCGAATATACAATTTTTCGTTAGCATGGTCAGAAAATTCCATTCTAAGATTCTTAAACCGTTTAGGTACAAAAACTAGTTTTTCAATCAGATAAGGATTCCAAGCTTTCTACCTCAAAATATTTTTTTAATCTAGGAAGTGGAGTTGTAAGTTGGAGGAGTGTGAAGAATTCTTGTATTGTTGATTGCATAAATGTGGCTATAGTTATATCCAACTAAAGAGGCCACGTGTCGTAGTTAATTCTTAAATAACTTGGGTTAGGTTCCTTCAAGTGAGATTATCCATTACATTATTTAGTGTTCATAGTTGTATGGTTTCATGTTCGAGAGAACCCATAACCCATAAAAGGGTTAAGCAAAAGGAGTGTAGATTTCATCTACATTGACAGATCGAACATGGTAGGTGATAATTTTATTACCAAGGTTGCATTAGATAACACATATTTAATCCTTCTACATTAGGGCCATAGATTGTCGAGTGTACGGGTTTGGAGTTGGATGCATAGCTACATGGATTTAAGACAAGTGGAAGATTGTTAGGTTTTATTCTTAAAACCATGCATGATGTTTACTTTCCAGTAATGGTGTGCCAATTCATTTTGAAATAAGAATTATGTTTGCAAAAATTCCTTATATTTATCATTAAGTATGTTATACATCATGCCAGTAAATTCGACTTAATAGGTATTCTAATGATGTGGGTTTGTCTTGATTACAAGAGATCAAAATGTTAGTACTAATATAGTTGAACAATTAATATTCTAGATAGGAGTTGGCATCCCATTGATAAATCTTCATGTGAAAATCTAGTAGTATGTCTCAAACTATGGGAAACTATCTGATGGTTCGAGAACTTGTTGGATAATTCAAAAAAAGATTGTGACCGATACATTCAAGAATGCATTGAATAAGACCACTCGTGAGATTCAAGTTCAAGGGTTGTATTGATTAGACATGGGAAATGTCACACTGTTTATAAAGGGTGTATAGGTTATTAATCTCGAGGTATGTGAGGATTTGAATACTTCGATTATTGTTGCTTTTATTGTTATGGGTTCTATTAAACTATTAATTGGATTAATAGATCCTCATAAATTGGGCAATTATTGTGTGACTAGGTCTGTGATCGAAATTCAGAGGAATCTGCATCCAAGAAAGATCATGGATTGTGACACCCACTTGAAAGACCTATATGTTTTGTTTATCCTTGTAAATCTTGATAGTGGGTTATTTTATAATTTGGCAGAGTATCAAATAATTAACATTGAGAATCAAGGAATTGATTAGATATAGGTTAAAATTGATTAGAGGAAAATTAATTTGACCAATCTTATATCAAACACTTAATGCGGAGAATCTGATCATGTACCAAATCATCTTTGCAAAGAATACCTCTTTATCTGAGTGATTTCGAGATAATTAAATTGGAGTGTAGTCCCAATTATTTATTGGAATTCATCCTAATTAACTAAATAAATAAAAGAAAGTATGGAGATGTAACTTGGAATGTTTGAGTATTAATTTGGAATATAATTTAATTTTTTAGTCTTGGGTCCCTGCTATTGTCTATCACCCATGTATTAGGCTTGAATCTCTTTGGAATTCTAATTTAGGCCAAGCCCATGACTTATATATATTTATATTGGTGTAAGATTGAACTCTGGTTTAGAGATTTATTATGGAGGGTCAGATTGGGAAGGGAAAAATACTATTCTTATTTTTGTGAAGGGGTGAGAGGAGAGAGAGATAAAGAGATTTGTAGAAAAACTCTACTCATTTTATATCCAGAACAAAGAAGAAAGCTGGATTAGTGTATCCCAGACAGTTAGAGCCATATTTGTCAGTGGATTACACTCACAGTGGACGTAGGCTCCGATCGAACCACTTAAATTCTAGTGTTCTTCCCCTTCTCCTCATCTATCTCTACTATTTTATTTCCATATTTCTATTGCATTTTTGCCATTGTTGTACTGGTGTGAGGTTATTCATCATATTGACCCTATGGTGGTATTTCTAACATCATCAGTCTGTCTTCATTTGTGGGAATGAGAAATATCATCCCTTTCCGTCTTTATCTTGTCCTCACTGGAGTCTCTGGTGGTGAACCAGTCTTTCCCTCTTGTGGTGTTGTTTCATAATTGAAAGAGATCTTGTTGAGCTTCTAATATTTTACTTTACATTTTACAGCTCATCCATCAGGTGTGAAACATTGCATCAAAATTTCCACCACCAACTAGTGGTCCTAGTTTTAGCCATGCACCTCCTTAGTTAGAGATGGCGGAGATGGCAGCGGCATTGAATTCATTGGTGTCCAGCCAATAAGAGATGTAGGAAATATAGGTTGCCTTCAGCCAAAATGTATTGGTGACACCCATAGGGATAACATCGGAGATGATTACTCCGACAACTATGGAGCATCCTCTAGATTCTAGGGGACCACCCGAGGCGCCACGCAAGTAGATACCACCTCTTTAATGGAGGAGAGACATTGCTGACCCTAAGTGTTTATGATTGGGGACGCAAGGTTAGCCCTGTCCAGAGGACTAGTATGATGTCTATAAGGCTGAAGATGCTGGGGCTGAATATTAGGAGACATATGAAGTGTCAAGAAATATTATACGCCCATTTAAATAAGCCAAGGGCATAATAGGAGGCCGTGTTAATATGCCCAACCAAGGTTCTTGGCCTTTGATAGACTAAGAAGAGGGTCGGCCTTTGAAAGGCTCGACCCAAGAGGTGATCTTAAAGATAGATTTCTAGATCCAGGAGTAGGGTTGTCTCCAAAAGAGAAGGGGTAGAATATTAACCACCATGCGACTAAGATAAGGGATAAAGAGAAGTAAACAATCGATACAGGTCTGTGGCTAAGTAACCTTCCGTCCGACGAGTTGAGGTGGCATGGGATAATATCGTCCAGGACGATGATCGGCTAGTGGCAAAAAGGCCCTTGAACGACTTGATTCAAAGGTTGTAGAATAAAATTAGGGACATTATTAAGATCCAATACCCCTTGCAGAGGGGATATTCTTAAGGCTCTTCTTTTGTAGCTAGGATAGCCAATTTTTCGGCCCTTGCCAAGTTCAAGACACTATTGGTTACTCTAAAGTATGATGAGAGTACCAACTCGATGCACCATATAGAGATGTACTAGTCGGCTATAAACAATTACATTGTCTCAAATAAGATTAAATGCCACGTATTTTTAAGAACTTTGACTGGAGTTTCCCATGTATGGTTCACTTCACTCCCTAAGAAATCCATCGAAATTTTAAGCAACTCGCAGAACGATTCATCCATAACTTCTACTTTGGAGTAAGACCCAAGAAGAAGACTACTCACCTGTTGTACATTAAACAGAGGAAGAATGAGAGTCTCATGGAGTAAATTACGGGGTTTAATAAGTAAAAGTTGGAAGTAGAGGATTATGAGTAAAATATTATGATGACATCACTAATAGGAGGTCTAAAAAAGGGAAATTGATTTGGAAGCTTACTAAGGACCCATAAATGTTTATGGATGAGCTATTGGCAATGACCAGTAAGGTCATAAATGGAGAGGAAGCTATGGTAGCGAAGTATGAGGATGAGAAGGGGACTAGTAGTGGGAGAAATTTTTTGAAGAAGAATAAAGATGATAAGAAGTGATCAACTGATGATGAGCTTTTTGACTACACTCCCCTCGTGGTTAGTTACGAGCATATCTTGAACGAGATCAAGAATGATAGGTCCCTGATATGGCCCGAAAAGCTAAAAGTTCCCCTCATAAGAGGAATAAAATCCTATGGTGTGAATTTCACCATGACGACGAGCACTTAATCGATAAATGTTTTTCTCTGAAGGATGAGATTGAGAATATGCTCAAGGATGGGAAGGTGAAAAATTTGTAAGAAGTGGTAGTCCAAAGGGAGGCCGAGACGACCCCATAGAAAAGAGGGGTTGATAAGTGCAAAGAGGATTCTCCTAGGAAAAAAATTATGCCTCGAATGACGATGATGGGTACGACCCAGATATTCCACTAAAGGATGATGCTGCTAAAGGTCACCTTCATATAATCTCATTCGATGTGAAGATGATTTGTCAGGGCCTAGCAGGGGGAGGCTTAGAGGTGGCCGATAGAAAGGCATACATTAAAGAGATAAAAGATATTCCCAAAGTTAAAGTGGTTGACTCGGTTGCAGTAAGCGCTAAGTTAGAGAAATGGAAGAAGGTGGATATGGAGAGTTTGATTATGGGGTTTTCAAGACTTGACTTTAAAGGTATCCTAACTCCTAAAGATGACCCTTTGGTGATTACAACTAGGGTTCATGGGTATGACGTGCCGAGAATACTGGTCGAAGGAGGAATTTCGATCGATGTTATTTTATGGCCATAGTTCAAAGGTCTGGGGCTCAACATGAAGAGGCTTGTGCCTTATCATCACTCCTTGATTGGATTAAGTGGTGAAAAATTCCATTCGTTGGGAATATATAAGATGGACGTTAGGATGGGAGATGTTTGGCTGAAGTGGCTCACAAATAAGGTCAATTTCTTTATAATGGGTGAAAGTGTATACTCATCTTATAACATTATTATGGGAAGAGTGTCCCTCAAAGAGTTTGAGGCTATTCCCTTGACTGTACGCCAAATGGTGAAATGCCTGACTCCTTCTGGGGTAGGGGAAGTTCAAGGTGATCAAGTGTTGGCACAACAATGCTACTTCAACTCAATCGAGGAGAGGTAAGCCCATAATAAGGCCACCACAACATAAAATATTGATACATTGGACCCCAGAGAGGAGATGAAATTAAAAAGAGGGGAATCCGCAGAAGAGGTAGAATCCATCGCCCTCAGTGAGGACGTGCCAGAAAAAACCATCCAAATTAGTGAACCCCTAAAGAAAGAGTTCAAGGAAGAGATGAGTAAGTTATTGAAGAAGAGGCAGATATTTTTTTCTTGGGGACACAAAGATATGATCGGTATTGACCTAGATGTCTTTTGTCATAAGCTCAATTTGGCCGATGATGCTAAGCCGATATGACAAAGAAGAAGAATCTAATTAAGAGAGAAGTATGGAGTTATTAGGGAGGAAGTCAAGAAATTGGAGAAGTCTGACTTCATCTACGAAGTCATCTATCTTGACTGGTTGGCAAACGTTGCCAATGGAAAATGGAGGATATGTGTTGACTTCACGGATCTAAACAAAGCATGACCAAAATATAGTTTCCCTTCGCCCACGATTTATCAGATGGTAGACGCTACAGTCGAACATAAATTAGTGAGTTTTATGGATGCTTACTCAGGCTACAACTAAATATTCATGGACCCAACCAATGAAGGTAAGAAAACATTTATTAGCGATAAGGGGACTTATTGCTACAAGGTCATGACCTCTAGGTTGAAGAATACTAGGGAGACGTATCAGAGTCTAGTTAACAAAATATTTAAGGACCAGATCAAGAAGACAATGGAAGTGTACGTTGATGATATGCTGACAAAGAGGCTCAAGGTCGATACTCATATGGCCGACCTTGAGCGTACCTTTAACAAGATGGACATGTACCGAATGAAGCTCAACCCCAGAAAGTGTGTCTTTGGCATGGGAGTAGGAAAATTTTTGGGGTTTATTATGAAACAAAGATTAATTAAATCCAACCCTAATAAGATCAAGGCCTTGTTGGAGATGAAGAATCCTACAACGATAAAGGATGTGTAGAGACTGATTGGAAGAGTGGCAACATTAAATAGGTTTGTGTCGAGGACCACGGATAAATGCCTTACTTTCTTTGGAGTATTGAGAAAAGCTTTTGAATGGAAAGAAGAGTGTTATAGATCCTTTAAGGATTTGAAGTCCTTTATCGACTCTTCACACCTATTATGTAAATCAGTTCAAGGGGAGAAACAATATCTTTATTTGGAAATATCTGAGTCAGCCAACAGTGTTGCTATTGTAAGAGAAGAGGATGGAGTGCAAAAATGGTGTATTTGAATAGTAAGTCACTCCAAAGGGACGACTAGAGGTACCCAAAGATGAAAAAGTTAGCCTAGGCACTGATCCATGCCCATAGGAAGATGAAGCCCTAATTTCAGGTACATACCATTGTGGTCCCACAGACTCACCCCTTAAGCAACTAATTCACAAGACTAAGAAATCCGGAAGACTAATGGCCTGGGAAATTGAGTTGCGGGAATTCGATATCATCTACCAACCAAGAACGACTATTAAAGGACAAGTCCTAACTGACTTTTTGGCAAAGTTAACTTGGGACGAGGCTGACATTGAATATAATGCTACAACTTGTGAGTAAGACTCTAAATCGGGCTGGGTGAGTCGAGCTTGAGGTTTCTCAGGCTCGACTCGAATTACCTTATCTAGGCGTAAGCCCGAGCTAGGCCCGAACTAAAATATTCTACTCAAGCCCGAACTCGACTCATAAATATTTCTGGCTTCGGACACGATTTTAATTTTTTTGTTAAAAAAGTTTAAATTAGTTTTTTTCATGTCTTTCCATCATGGAGAAAATGTATACACCAAAATCTAATTGATATTTCATAAAATAAAGTGTATAATTATGAAATGTATTAAATTAAAGCAAGAGAAGTAAGAATAAAACCTACAAAGACTAATTATATTTCATACCTAAAAAATTAGTTAAGATAAATATGTTATATTTTATAAAATAATTTATTTATTTATATATTCAAAGTTCGGGCTTCGGGCCTAATTAGGGCTTGGCAAAGTTCAGCCCGAAATTCATTCGGGATTGAAATTTTGGCTCAGGCTCAGCTCGGGTGAAACTGAAATAAATCTCGGTCTAAAAGTAGCATGCCGAATGGGTGGTCTTCGAGCTTGCCTGACTCAATTTACGGCCTACTTGTGAGCATTAAAGTGGAGTATGTCCTCTCCCTACTGAAGCCGAGATGAGTTCAGCAAGAAATAAACTATTTGAGAATGAGGACGAAAGGTATATTTTCAATAATGGAGCCCTAGAAGAGGGTAATTTTCACCAAATGGTACTGTGTGGAGCCTCTTTATTGATGGGTCTTCATGTGAGAGTGGAAGCGGGGTAGGATTGATAATATTGGCCCCAGATAGGACCGATATCGAGTACACATTGAGATTTAACTTCAAATATTCCAATAATGAATCTAGGTATGAGGCTCTCCTAGAAGGTCTCTCCCTTGCCTGGGCATTGAATGCTGGACAACTCCTTATTCATAGAGATTCCAGGTTGGTTGTCAATCAAATCGTAGGAATATACGAGGCTAAGGATGAAATAATGGCAAGGTATGTGGGAAAGGTTAAGACATCATTGAAACTTTTTAATGAAGTAAAATTAAAGAGGATACCCCTGATGGACAATGATCGAGTCGATGCTCTAGCAAGGTTAGCCTCAGCCACCAGAACTGATATTAGAAAAATAGTCTCGGTATAGATTCTCCATCGACGGAAGATCGAAGGAGAAGGGAATACCGTGGAATTTTGTTTTAATATGCGTATAGGAGCTTCCTGGATGGATATTGTCATCCGCTACATTATAGATGGGGAGTTTCCTAAGTCCAAGGCCGAGAAAAATAAAGTCGAGGTACAAAGCAGCCAAGTTCTCACTCATATAAGACATCTTGTGTAAGAAAGGGTTTATCCTTACTTTCCTCAGATGTATCCATCCATCAGAGGTGGAGTATATTTTAAAAGATACGCATGAAGGATCGTGTTCTAGAAAAATTGGAGGACGAACGTTGGCTAAGAGGATCATTACACATGATTATTGGTGGACGACGTTGGCCAAGGATGCAGCTGTATACGTTAAGAAATGCGATAAGTTCCAGAGGTTTTCTACTATAACCCACCAACCTAATCAGCCTCTTACCTCCATTACATCTCCTTGGACTTTTGTGGTTTGGAGGATTGGCCTGATTGGAACGCTGCCAATAGTTGTGAATAACTATCATTACTTAATTGTGGCAATCGATTATTTTCAAAATGGGTAGATGCCCAGCCGATGATTACAATCACAGAGAATAAATCCTTCTAATTTACATGGAAAAATATCATCTATAGGTACGTCTTTAAAAATAATGCCACTTAAGTTATTTAAAAGGTTTAAGACAATTTAAATGGATCCGAACAGTTTGTATGAGCAACCCTTTTTTTTACAAAACAAATACTAACAAAAGATGTGTATAAAAAGTTATGAACACGATATTTCAGTTAGGTGACCAAGTTTTGAAAAACAAAACTAAATAAATTCTAAACCAACACGCAATCAGAAGGGACGAGAGGAAGATTAAACATGCAAGGACACAAGATTTTAACGTGGTAAAACCCTACCCAATTAGGGAAACATCCACGGAGGTCTCTACGCCTAAAAAAATCCACTAAAATTGAGTAAACATATTACAATCTATATAAAAAACTAAACACATAATCAGACCTAATCTAAGTCAAGAATTTTTACCAACTCCATTAGGTAATTCTGGCTTCTCTGAAGGCTCTGATGTTGTAGTTGTTCTCGTAGTTTTGTAACTCCTCCTCGTTTAGCTTTACATTGACTCCAAATGTCAAAAATCTCTCTACCAACACTTCTTTAGTGTTGTAGTGTGAAAAGTGTAAGTGGTGAAGTGCCTATCACAAGCATGCATTATACACACACTTATGCAAATAAATTTTCCTACAAATTACAGATATTCTCTAATATGAGTTTGGATTTTTGAATCTTAATTTATTTAAAACGTTAGACTTTTGATCTTTATTATATACCACAAATAGAGTGACAACCTTGATTTTAAAAATAGCTAAGGTCCTATATACTTTCTTTTTATTTATATACACTTCTATTTCACAAAACGTGAAATGTGAACTTTGAAAGCATAAACATCTCAAGATATTCAAGTAGATAGAAGTTAGTTTTTCTCAAAACATGGAACAAAAAAATGATTTGTGAGTAACTGGTTTAGAAAAAAATTTGAGATCAAAATAACCAACAAATAAGGATTTCATCAAAAAAGAAATCAGCTTAAGGAAATCTACATGATTTATATCACAAATAGATCAGATCTACACTTTCTATGAAAAGAAAATGAGATCCAAACTCGTGAAAAGTTGGAAAATAGATTAAAGACTATATAGGGATGATTCTTCGACGGGAACAACTCTCAAACTCATAGGGTAAATTTCCTGAAGAAAAAGTTCAAGGGTTTGAGTATAATTTCTAATTTCTCTCTCTTTATTTTTCTCTTTCTTTCTCTCTCTCTCTCTCTCACTCTCTCTCTCTCTCTATATATATATATATATATATATATATATATATATATATTCTCTCTTTTTTCTCTCAACTCTGAGGTGATCAAAAGATTGTAAATGTTAACCCTATGTCATCTATTTATACTACTGGATGGAAGGGTCTGGAAGATCGAGTCAAAATAACGGCTGATAGTGATTCTGGTTTAAACGATGTAAATCTTAGGTCTGAGAAGACATCGCATTTAAACGTGCATTCATTTGTCCACTCAGGCATCACAAGGATTGATACAAATACATGCAGGCCATTGATTAATAATGATCGAATGACCAGGATAGATTCTTAAGACTGTGAGTGTAAATAAACACAAATTTAATCGGTATAACATCAACACGTGTAAGGCCAAGATTAAGAATAAAACGGGTGTTTTGGAAGTTTAAATAATTCCATTTTATAACACACATTTCTCTACCGCTTTCGGAATCTACCCGACTAAAGTTTTTAAGAGATAAAAGAATTTACAAATAGGCCTAAAACATTTTAAAACCAATTTTTAAATATTTTAAAAATGTTTTTCAATTCCAAAAAATTATTTAAAAATCCTAAAAATTATTACAAAATTAGTTCAACGGGAATTAATACTCACACACCTAAATTAATATTAATGCAAAATAGAAATGCAATCCTAGGTGCAGTGTTGGTATTATACCTTTGAGACTAATAGAGGAAATATCATGTAGAGTCTGAGGTTTTTGGTAAACTAGGGTATGACTCAAATTTTGTCACTATTTCCAAACTAGATAATCGCCTTTATATTATAGACTCTAGTGAGCCGAAGATATAGGGTTATTCAATGTCCCCATTTGGAAATATGAGACAAGATCTCCTTTGAGTCATCGACGACTCGTAGGGATACTAAAAATTAAGAAACCTTATTCCTATATAGAATTATATCTACCCCAATCTTATAAAAGGAAACTACATTACTCAACTAAATAAAGACCAACACCTTAACAATATTATAATACAACAAGGTACTGATTTCCTGAAAATAAAATAACTAAGATCAAGCATTTTAGTTTAAGTATTCAAAATAATGTCCAACTAGACTCAAAGTTTCTCCCCCATTTAGTCTCAAATGGACAAAGGGTAGGCATTAATATACATGAACATATTGGGTAAAAAGAAGATAAATATTTATCAACGCATAAATATTAATGAGTCACATCAAGGATCTTCTACATAAAATAGATATAGGAGGTGTCTTTTGTCATTTTTGAAACATCCGTGCCCTATATACTCAAAGATTAATTATTAGCATGAATATGACCGAATGATATTTATGTGAGATTAAACATCTATTCAAGAAATATTATGCCAATAGATTTTCATAAAGACTTAAATATGATATTATCTAAAGGCTTTGTGAACACATGAACTAATTGAACATTTTTGGGCAAATAGATAATTTCCAATTCCTTAGATTCTACTACTTCACGAATAAAGTGAAATCGAATCTTATTGTGTTTTTTGAGAGAGTGTTGCACAGGATTTTTGGAAACATTAATTTCACTTTGATTATCAGAATAGATGTGCAACTTATCTTCAATTATGCCATAATCTTTAAACATCTATTTTATTCGAAGTAATTGCGAACAACAACTTCTTGTTGCAATGTATTCTGATTCAGCGGTGGATAAAAATGTACAATTTTGTTTTTTACTCGAGCATCTTTCTAAATTATTTCCTACATAATAACAAGCTCCGAACGTAATCTTATTGTCATCAGAACACCCTGCCCAATCATCATCGATGCAACTAATTACAGTGTTGGAAGTGTCATTGATATATCAAAGTCCTTAATTGAGAGTTCCTTTAACATATTTAATAATTCTCTTAATGAAGGATAAATGACTATTTTTAGGTGCATTCTGATATCTAGCGCATACGCAAACAACATACATAATGTCAGGGAGTGAAGAATTTAAGTATAGTTAGCTTCCTACCATAAAATGGTAAAGAGTGGGATAAATAGATTTCCCATGTTCATCCTTAGACATTTTTACGGATGTACTTATAGGTATTCTAACATCTTTTGCATTTTCTAAGACGAATTTCTTAACAATCTCTAAAGAATATTTGGATTGAGAAATAAATAAACCTTTTAAATTCTGTTTGAGTTGAAGTCCTAAAACGAATTGCAACTCCCCTATAAGAGACATTTGAAATTCTCCATGCATAACTTTGGAGAAATTTTCAACTTCTGTTAAGGATGTAGATCGAAAGATGATATGATCTACAAAGACTTGGGCTATAACAATAGTTTTGTTAAAATGTTTAATAAACAGAGTTGGATCATTACCACCTCTCCTAAAGCCATTATTTAATAAAAACGTAAACAGTCAATCATACCAAGCAGGGGGTGCTTGTTTTAGACCATAAAAGGCCCTTTTTAATCAAAAAACATGATTCGGATGGTGAGGGTCAATAAACCCTTTTGGTTGTTCTATATAGACTTCCTCAGTTAGAATGCCATTAAGGAACGCAGATTTCACATCCATTTGGTAGAGAGTTAATTGAAAATGACAAGATATTGCTAAGAGTAGGCGAACATATTCAAGGCGAGTTACTGGTGCAAATGTTTCCTCAAAATCTATTCCTTCAATATGAGAGTAGCCTTGGGCAAATAATTTAGCCTTATTTCTAATGAACATCCCAGTCTCATCTGTTTTATTTTTGAAAACCCAGCGTGTGCCAATAACCTTTTTATTTTTGGCCTGGGTACAAGATACCATACATCATGAGTGACAAATTGAAGAAGTTCCTCCTGCATAACACTTATCCACAAGGAGTTACTTAGGGATTCATTTACATTCTTTTGTTCTATGATGGACACAAAGCGTGCATAATATGAAAAATTACGTAGCTGGGATCTTGTAAGAATAGGCTCAGTAAGGTTACTAACCACGTTGTCTAAGGGGTAATCTTTAGAAACCCAATTAGGGACTTCAGGCATCTCCGTTGGTAAAGAAAAATCTATTTATAGGGATTCACAACTTAAAATATGTTCAAACTCTTCCACGATAGTTGGTTCTGTGGGTTTATTGCCAACATTAGTGTCACTAACAATCACATTAATGGATTCCATTAAGGTTTTGGTACGAAGATTATAGATGTGATAGGCTCTACTATTTGGAGAATAACCTAAGAAGATTATGACCTCTGGTTTGGAATCTGGACAAATGATCTATGTCCTTACATACCTAACACACATTGCCAAAGATTCTAAAATACTTTAAGTTAGGTTTCTTGTCGTACCACTATTCGTAAGGAGTCTGTTTGGTATCTTTTCGAAGGTAGACATGGTTTTTGATATGACAGGCAGTCCTAACAGCTTCTACCCAAAAATACTTAGGAAGTCTTTTGGCATGAATAATAATTCGTGCCATTTCTTGAATAGTCATATTCTTTCTTTCAGCTATACCATTTTTCTGAGGCTTTTTAGGACCACTAAATCAATGTTGATATACATTATATGAATAATATTTAGTTACTCCTAATTCTTTAAACTCTCCACCCCAATAATTACGAATACGATTTACATTACTATCCTTTTCGTTCTCAGTACATAGAAGTATTTTTAGAAATTCTTGAAACATGTCAGACTTTTGTTTAAGGAAATCTATCCAAGTAAAGAGAGTAAAATCATTGACCATCACTAAGATATTACCACATAGACTAACCGTTCTAGTAGGAACCATTAGGTCCATATGGATGAGTTCTAGAGGTTTAGAAGTCAATACATCTTTATCTTTCCTATGTACAAACTTAACCTTTTATCCTTCTTGGAAAGGCCCATATATGATGTTTGATATAGGCTTTATCTTAGGAAGACCTATAAATATTTCTTGAGAACACAATTTACCAAGGCTATCAAAACTTATGTGACCCAACCTATTATGCAAAATCTCATTGTCATCCATTCTGGCAATGTTACAAACCTCGTTACTTGGATTAATTGTGTAACGATTATCTGGAGTATGAAGGCCTATAATAATGTAGTCACCATTTTCATTTAAAATTTTGAAATTATTCTTTGACAATGTGATAGTATGGTTAGATTCACAAAATTGTGATATACTTAGTAAGTTTGCTTTTAGACCTTTTACTAGAAGTACATGTTCTAAAGTAGGTAACCCTTTTTCATTAAGTGTCCCTTCACCAATGATCTGGGATGATACCCCATCTCCAAACAAACTTCACCTCCGGAGAAGCTAGTTTTATTTGAAATTTTGGTATCACCCCTAGTCTTGCGTTTAGAATATCCTGAATCTAAATACCATCCACATGTTGTGTGCTTAGCGTTTAAAGCACTGATCACGATTTTACATTTCATCGGGGGTCTTAATTCATCCTTCCGAACCCAAATTGCTCTAGCTTTTAAATGTTTAAGATGATTATCTCAAATAAGGTAAAATTTGCAAACATTAGCCGTTTCTTTAAAAGATTTTTGTTCAAATTGATTTTTCTCAAATTTCTGAGCATTTAGTTTAGGCATAAATCTAGCATTTCCTCTTGTTGATGATCTTTTAGTACTATATCTTTTCTTCCAATTACGATAGTTAGAGTTCTTATCTGGTTGCCTAGTAGAATATAGTTATTTATGCCTTTCCTATAGTTGTTGAAATTATGATAGACAAGTGAACTAAAGACTGATTTATATAGGCGTTGAGAAAAAATCCATCAACAGAGTGTCCATAGACATTGTAATATGAGCAATAAAGATGTCTCTTAGGAGGCGTATACTTACGAAAGCAGTTAAACATGAGTTTGGCTAAAGTTTGGACGCTGGATTTATTTCTAGGGGGTCATAGGTTAGAATAAAGATTCGCATTTCCCTATGGGAGGAAAGACATATTTAGCCTTATGTTCAACATTAAGCTTATAGGCATTGGCCTCACCAATGTCTATCTCTTGTTGTTTCAAATCAAAGTCATTTTTCAAGGCTTGAAAATATGGATAGGTTTCAAAAGGTGTTTTGCCACCTTACACAAAATTAATAGTTTCAAGATTTTTTGTTCGTTTGTTAGTACTAAGGAAAAATCCTATTCTAGTTCTGTCATCAAAATTAGTTTTACTTTTCGCAACAAAGTCTTCAAAATAGTTTGAGTTATTTTTAAATTTTACAAATTTTTTGAAGGCTGTTGATGTCTTTTCTTTACTTTGTTCCAATTCTAACAACGTCCCGTTATATTTCTTTTCCATAATTTCATTTGATTCAGACAGTTCCTTGATTTTTTGAGCAAAAATCCTAGTCTCATTCTCATGATCTAGACATTGAGAGGTGTACTCTTCAGCATTATATTTGATCATTTGTCTTAGGGCTTCTATTTTTTGGGTAAGGTCCTTGACTAATTTCTCAAGTTTAGTAATCTTCTTGAGGGTTTTTGTGTATAGTATGTGAATATTTAGGAGATCCTCATTGTCGGCGTCACTAAGTGTACAGTGTGCAGTGTCCCCTAGCGATTCATTTTTAGGACTCAAACACACATTTCCATCGTCAATAGAACGTTCCCTTTTACTCACACACACTGAATTAGAATTACTAGTAGCATTGTCTAGTACCAAAGAAGATAAACCATTAGGAACAATATCATTCAACATATCATGGTTAGAGATGCTACTATCAGATTTAGTACTAGTCATAGGCTCATCAGTATAAATGATTTTGTCAAAGAATAACATACATGGGTAAAAATAATTAGATGAATCTGGCTCATCAGTTTCTTATTCACTTGATTTATCCCAAGTCTTGCACAAAATTACCCTATTATTTTTGTTATTCTTATTCAAGTTGACTCTACAATCATTTTCCACATGTCCTAATTTCTCACATATAAAACACTCAATATTTTTTAGGTCTTTTCTAGGTTTGTTTTGGTTATTAGTCTGGTGTTTGTCTTGTCTTTTATCATGAGGCGTATTATTAGAGAACTTAGAATAAGCAGGTGTGCCTTGTCTGTTTGTAACTTTATTTCAAAATTTTGAAATTTTCTTAAACTGCTTAGACATTAAAGCAATGTGATTATCCAAATTATCTAAATTATAGTCCTCATCACATTCTAAGTCAATATTAGTCAAATTGAACTCAGGCTTGGTTAATTTAGAGGAGAAGACAAGATTAGAACTATAATGTTTCTTTTGAGTCTAAGTTAATTTCTTCTTAAACTCTAATTCCATTTTGACTGTCCTTAGCTTGATACTGAGGAGTTTAGGTGTTAAGTTTGGATTGTCCATCTCCTTAGTGGGGTAACGCTTGTTATCAAATTTTTGCCGAAATGACCTTAAAAATTTAGAAACAATTTCCTTCCTATCATAGATAATTCCATTAGAATGCAGCTTAGTCACTATGTATGTTAATCTAATATAAAAATCATCAAATGACTCAGTCTCACTCATGACCAATGTGTTGTACTGCTGGTTTAACATTTGGGTTTTAGCAGCCCTAACATGCGTGTCTCATTCATGTCCAGTTACTAGAGTGTCCCATGCTTCCTTAGAGGTAGTACATAAAGATATCCTCTTGAATTCGTGTTCATTGATAGACATGAATACGACATTTTTTCCTTTATTATTATTAAGGGAGGTCTGTTTCTCTTCTGCAGTGATTTCACTTAGCAGTTTCCTAATCCTCACAGTACTTCCTTCTGCGGTCGGTTTAGTAGGAAAAGTTCTTCCATTTTCAATAGCATCCTAGACATCGTCTCCCAATATACCTTGGATTAAACCAATAATCCTCACTTTCCAGTAAGGGAAGTTGGTTCCATCAAAGAGTGGGGGTTTAGATAGGTTATCTAATCTCTCCAATTTCTTGCCCATTGTTTTGTTTTAAAAAAAAAATTCAGAAACTCAGGATCAAAAGATTTTATAAAACTGAAGCTCTGATACCAATTGAAAAATAATGCCACTTAAGTTGTTTAAAAGGTTTGAGACAATTTAAATGGATCCGAATAGTTTGTCTGAGAAACTCCATTTCTTACAAAATAAATACCAACACAAGATCAGTATATAAAGTTATGAACGAGAGATTTCAGTTAGGTGACCAAGTTTGGAAAAACAAAACTAAATACTTTCTAAATCAGCACGCAATCATAAGGGGATGAGAGGAAGATGAAACATGGAAGAACATAAGATTTTAATGTAGTAAAACCCCACCCAATCGCAAAAATATCCACGGAGGTCTCTATACCTAAAAAAAATCCACTAAACTAGAGTAAACAGATTACAAGCTATATAACAAACTAAACACACAATCAGACCTAATATAAGTCAATAATTTTTACAAACTCCGTTAGGTAATTCTGGCTTCTCTGAAGGCTCTGATATTGTAGTTGTTCTCCATGCTTTATAACTCCTCCTCCTTTAGCTTTACGTCAACTCTAAAAGTCAAGAACCTCTCTACCAACACTTATTTAGTGTTGTAGTGTGAAAAGTGTAAGTCTTGAAGAGACTAACTCATGCATAAAACACACACACACTTACACAGACAAATTTTCCTACAAATTACATATATTGTCTAATATGAGTTTGGATTTCTGAATCTCGGTTTATTGAAAATGTTAGACTTCTGATCTTTATTCTTTACCACAGATCAAGTGACAACCTTGCTTTTAAAAATAGCCAAGATCCTATATGCTTTCTTTTTATTTATATACACTTGTATGTCATAAAAATTGAAATATGAACGTTGAAAGCACAAACATATCAAGATCTTCAACTAGATAGAAGTCAATTTTTCTCAAAATTTGAAACAGATTTTTTTTTGTTGGTAACAGGTTTAGAAAAACTTATGAGAATAAAATAACATACGAATAACCATTTCTTGAAAAAAGAAATCATCTTAAGAAAATATACATGATTTATATGACAAATAAATCAAATATACACTTTTGATGAAAAAGAAAATGCGATCCAAACTCGTGAGAAGTTGGACAAAATATTAAAGGCCAGAGAGGAACGATTCGTCGACTGGAACAACTCTCAAACTCAGAGGGTAAATTTTTGAAGAACATTTTCTAGGGTTTGGTTACGATTTCTAATCTATCTCTATCTCTCTCTCTCCCTCACTCCCTCTCTCTCTCCTCTATTTTTTCTCTCAACTCTGAGGTGATCAAAAGATTGTAAATGTTAACCCTATGGAATCTATTTACACTGCTGGATGGAAGGGTTTGGAAGATCGAGACAGAACAATGGTTGAGATTGATTCTGGTTTAAACGATGTAAATTTTAGGGTTGATAACACACCCCATTTCAACATGCGTTCATTAGTCCACTCAAGCTTCACAAGGATTGATACAAATACTTTCAGGCCATACATTAACAATGATCAAACAACCAAGATTGATTCTTAAGACTGTGAGTGTAAATAAACACAAATTTAATAGGTATAACAACAACAACACATGTAAGGCCAAGATTAACAATAAAACGCATGTTTTGGAAGTTTAAACAATTTCATTTTATACCACACATTTCTCTGTTGCTTTTTTATTCTACCTAACCAACGTTTTCAAGAGAAAAAAGAATTTACAAATAGGACCAAAATATTTTAAAACCAATTTTTAAATGTTCTAAAAATGTTTATAAATTTCTAAAATTTATTTATAAAATCTCAAAAATTATTTTAGTGTTAATTAATACTCACACGCCTAAATTAATATGAATGCAACATAGAAATGCAATCCTAGATGTAGTGTTGGTATTATACCTTTGAGACTAATAGAGGAAATATCATGTTGGGTCTGAGGTTTTTGGGAAACTAGGGTATGACTTAAATTTTGTCACAATTTCCAAACAAGACAAGAGCCTATATAATATAGACATAAGTGAGTAAAAGATATAGGGTGCTTCAAGGCCAACCTAATACCCTGATTTCTGACAATGGTACGCAGTTCAAGAATGTCTCCCTACAGAAATATTGTGAATGAGTAAACATCAAGCAGTTTTTCTCTGCTCCTGGTCGGCCCCATGCCAATGGGCAGACAGAGGTAACAAATAGGATAATCCTCGATGGAATTGAGAAGAAATTGGAAGATTCCAAAGGCAGGTGGGTTGGAGAAGTATATTTTGTCCTCTGGGCTTATAGGCCGATAGATAGGACTCCTATGGGGGAAACTCCATTTATTTTGTCTTATGGTTCAAAGGCAGTAGTGCCGAAAGAGTTAGGCATTCCTACTCACAAGGTTAAGATGTATGACCCGGAAGAGAACATTGATGAATAGAGACTTAATTTAGACCTCGTGGATGAAAGAAAAGAAGATGCAAAGGATAGATAGATTGTCTACCAGCAAAGGATATCGAAGTTCTAAAATAAGAGAGTCAAGGCATGACCACTGAAGCTAGGAGACTTAGTGTTGAAGAACACATGGCAGAAGACTAACAAGCATCATAAATATTGGCATGGTCCATACAGAGTGGTTGAAGAGGTAGTACCGGGGACATTTAGACTGGAGAATCTAGAAGGGAAAACATTCTCCAACCCATGTAACGCCGACCACCTCAAAAATTATTATTAGTTAGGTTTCAACTTTGCTAGTTTCTTTTCAATTCCATTATAATACATGTTTATGAGACTTAGATGGTGAAAGAAATATGAATGAAATTCCATAAAAGTCTCCAGTGTTCTCTAATATGTTGTCTATTTATTTGAATGCTTGTTGTTTGTACGTATCAACTCATCTTAAGCTACAAGACATCATTCGTGGTGAAGTATACTTAAAATTTCCCTTGATGATACAACAGTCCAGACAGGGTCAGCCTCGTCCATGGGTTGCCATGACATCAAAGAGATATGTATTATTAAACATTGTTAATTTGGTGGACTTACTCTCTCTGTCGAGATGACAGTGCATGGACGAGACGATACTCATCCATACACTCTCAAAATGATGAGAGGGGACCTGTGATTAAACACCATAATTTGATGAATGCAAATTAAAAATTACTTAGTTGTGGTTTATTAGTAAACATCATTAATATGGTGGACTTACTCTCTCGGCCAAGATGACAGTGCATGGACGAGACGACACTCATTCATACACCATCAAAATGACGAAAATGGACTTGTGATTAAACACCATAATTCGGTGGTGTCAAATTTAAAAATAATTGGTTGTGGTTCATTTACTATTAAACATAATTAAATTGGTGGAAATTCTATCTCGACCGAGACGATAGTCCATGGATCAGATGACACTCATCCATACACTCTCAAAATGATGAGAGGGAACTGGATTATGGTTGATTTATAACATCGTTTTATTTGAAGACGGGACGATAATGTGTAATTTGGCGAGTTCAAATTAAAAATCATTTCATTATGGTTATGGATAGTTGACCAAAACATCAGATGATGACATGCATACAAAGGCATATATAATTCAGAAAATATGAGAGAAGAAACATTATATATTCAGCTTAAATATAAGCTATGATCATCCATGTTAAAAAATGAAACGAGAAGAAATAAGGGTTTCTCAAAAGTAAACTAAGCTATAAGAGATAATGGGGTATGGGTCACAAACGACCACCCTATGAAGTTGGATTTTTATTTGTAACTCTCTAATCATCAAGGGCTTGCTCAATTACCACGATCGACCCACCGACATCCCCCTTAGCCTGAGTAGGGACGATTGAGGCATTGGCAACTGTAAGAGGGGGGCCGAGTGTCACCTCATCATCATTCACTTCCTGTAGTGCCTCAATGTATTTCAAGGCATGATCCATAAAATAGTCCTACATGTCAGGAGATTTCAATTCAGAGCAGATAGAGGAGACCACTTCAACGAACTTGGTAGTGAGCCACCTACGGGCTATCTTAAGTTTCCTCTCAAAGTACTCCATGATGAAACCTCGAAAATCTTCTCTAGACTTATACGCCTCAATGTCCTCATCCGATATCTTTTATAGAGACTCGGGTGATAAAGCCTTGGCCTTGGCCTGGGAAATGGAGTATTCAAGATCTTTGTCATATTAGGAAGTCAAGGCCGAAAGGTCTTCATCCTTATTTAAGAGGATCTCACCTTGGTGCTTTAGAAGATCATCCTTCATCTTCAGAGTCATGTCCCTCTTATTCAGAGCGTTTAGATCCTTCTAATGGTCGCTTTAGATATCCTTAAGCTTCCCATTCATCTCCTCTTCATATCTTCTTACGCTTCCCCTCTAGCTCCTCTTCAGATCTTATGACCCTATCAGCCTCACGAACCTTAGGATAATTCTTGACCATCTATTTGGAGGTCGATGTGAGACCACACACAACCAGAAAAATGATTTAAAAAGTCTAAAATATACATATCAGAAATGAGATAGCAGTTTGTCAAGAAAGTTCTAATACCTGAGCTAAGGAGTGAAGGCTAAAGTCAATGACTTGGGGAGTCAGGACATTGGATAAGAACTCGTAGTCTTACTTGGAAGGGTCATGCAACATGTCCCTGTTAGCCATTAATGATGATGGTAAGATCATACCAGGATTATCCCTTAGTTGAATGATGTTTGTCGCCTAGTAATGATCGAAGGTCTCACCAGATGATGAACTAGGGGACGAAAATGATGGAAAATTTTATAAATGAGTGGATGGTGGAATTATCATCATCCTTATCTGACTGTCCATATAGGTGTGAGCTACAGTAGGGGGTACCTTTTGTTTTCGAACAATCTCAAGATGGGCCGACCTACCAGCAGCACTCTCCTGAGAAGGCTTCTTACCCATTCTACAGAATGTTCTTTAAACATGGGGAAGTCATATTCTAGAGATCATGAGTAATAATAAATATTAGAGATGATAAAAACTTAAAAGATAACATCAGAAATAAAGATTTCTCACATGGCTCGGAAGGGGGGTCAACCCATAGGCCGATATCCTCTAAAAGAGTAGGAGTCGCTATTTCTTCAAACTTGGGAATAAGCCCTTCATTCCCTAAACTCTGTAAGTATGTCACTCTCTCTTGGTTTGGTCTGCTTAGTTCAGGGTCCAGTTTGGACCACCTTGAAGGGTTCAATTATATATGAGGAACTCTCGGGTCATCCTCTGATACATTGACATTGGCTGAGAACTCCTAAGCTCTAGAGATAAAAAAAGAACCTTGATTTACAAATATTGTTAGAATTTTGGTTGACTTGTATTATCTTCTTGTCAAGCTTCCTTGCCCCATATGATAATACCCTTCCTGGGTCTTCGAAGACGATGTGTGGTATAAAACTTTGAATATCTCTATGGAGAGGTCATCTTTGTAGTTGTTCAGCCATAATTTAATGTAGCCGAGGCTGACCCGCCAAGAATTAGGTTCCAGTTAGGCCAAAGAAAGTTCCAATTTGGAAAGCATAGCTTGTATGGTAGGGTGAAAGGGTAACTTGAAGTAGAGTTTGGACATTTGCTCATAAATTACGATCTTGCCTTGTCGGCTATCGTAGGCCCTCTCTTCATCAGTCGATATGCCATGATTATGCCATACTTAATGCCATAAAGGTTTATCCAGAAGAGGAGGCCAGACTCTTTAATTGATAGGGGAAATCGTTCGACGAAAGTATATTCAATAGGGACATCTTCATCAGAGCTACTACCTTCATTATTTTTATGGTCATCTCCTACCTCGACCTTATTTACTACCTCAACCTCATATGTCAAAAGTCCATCTAGGTACCTATCTTGAAATTCTTCACTTGTTATGGAATTTATAGGGACGACAAATGGTGGAAGGGTAATGTTTACAGTCGACTTGACAGATTCAGAGATGACCTAGACTGAAGACCCACTAAAAGCGTCCTCATCTATGATTTGGAGAGAAGATTCATCTCGGCCGGATAACTCAGCTTGTCTTGATAACATGGCATGAGTTGAGGTATCAATCACCTCAGGGTGAGCGACATAAGATGGGGGCACTCTCATGGACACCTCAAACGAGTCTCTCCTATCGGTCGGTGCAGATGATGGTCTAGTCATCTCATCCCTATCATCCTCAGAGGGAGAGGGGTATATGTTTCTCAAAGGGATAGGGAAAATGGGTCGTACGAAAATGGGATCGGATCTATGCTTTACCTCATACTCTTCTTCTACCCCACGAATATCCTGAAATCACTTCTCCGTGAATGATGGAAATTCTTTAGCTAACATATAAAGCCTTTATAGCATCCAAGAGGTGAGATAAGATTTCAGTAATTTTCAGTAAATTCCTAAAGGGAAAAAAACTATAAACTTTAACTAACTTTTACTTAAGAATCAAAATGGGGAATAAATCGTTTTGTCTAAAGAACACTTAAGAACAACTTGAGTTTCTGCTGGAGAAGATGATCGAAAAAAGCACTGGAGTTAATTAAAAAGACAAATAAGTCACAAATGATCCCAACGTTAATTATTATAGTCCCCAAAGATCCTATACATATCCAATACCACCATGTACTACTTGGAAAGAGGCCCTAACCAGTCTATACATTCGTCGGAGTGTGAAATGAGCTCATTAGAAAAACTAAAAACCTTGTAACAAGCTGGAAAACTAAAAGAAAGCTTGAAAAAAAAAGGCAGAAAAGGGTTACCTTGAAGAATGGAAGAACATGGAAGCAATAATGGCCTTGAGAGACACTTGGAACTAGAAAGAGAGGAGGTGAGAGCTATGGTTCTAGAGAGAGGAGTGCACAAAAGGTATGAAACAAGGAAAGAGAAAAGGGTTTTAAAAAAATGATTTAAATACTAATAATGATTTGTGCACATTTTACAAAGCGCTACACAGTTTCCCATATGCCTCATCATGTCAAGAGCAAAACCCTAAGCGTTTAAGACGATATCTATGCCTTGATTGGATACATCCCTATGGGAACTATGAAAATTCTCACAACTCACTTCATAACTGTCATATGTCCCCTCAACAACTACAATCAATGTCACCAGATGACATAACATCATTACCCCTCAACCTCATCCACACGTCAGAGACTAAGGCCTAGGGGGTGATTGAAATGCCAAGTGTGTCCTCATCCATAATCATGCAGCCTCGACCATAGATGACCTTCACCAACTATATAGAAGTTGGACGTTGCAACTCGTCCTGATCAAGCTCATCCAATACTGACTCGATCAATGGAGAATCTTGGGATGCCTCAGCCTCGGCCTTTAGTGCCTAGGCCAAGGTGAGTTACCAACCCTGTTCTCAATGATTGAACACCCTCTTCCTCGACCTCACCCAGGTCGATGAGGACAGGCTGAGGTTAATTAACATCACATGTGTCAAATCTTCAGTGGTCCATGGATATACAAGTCTAACCTCGACCAATGTGGTCGGCTGGGGTCATTTTATTGACAAAGCCCATTCATTGGGAGACACATGGAGATGTGCACGTCGATGTGCTACACACATGACCTAAATTGTTATAAACAGATCACTCTCTCGTATGAGGGAATATTTAATCATCATGACATACATGGGACGAAGACAACTGCCTCCTCCTTATTGGCTAGGAACATTCTGCACATGCTTATTAAATGCTTGGGGGTGCTATACACCCCCATGCACTATAACTACATCTCATATTCTTCATTGCGAAGGAGGGATTAAAAAAAATCCTAGAAAAACTCGGCTCATTTTGTATCCAGAAGAAAGAGAGAAAGGTTGAATGTTGTAACCCTAGCCATTAGAGAAATATTTTTTAGTGGATTACACACACACACACAATGGACATTGGTTCTGGCTGAACCAATTAAATTATGGTGTTCTTCCCCTTCTCCTCACTCTCTCTACACTTACATTTTTATATATCTATTGCATTTCTGCCATTGTTGTACTGGTATGAGCTTATTTATCACATTCACCTGATGGTGCTATTTCCAGCATAATCAAGAGTACCCTCAAACAATCTTACATTGGATGGATTATATACTTCAACATCTAAGACATTCAGTTTATTGTAGAAAGTTTTTTGGAGACCTTGGGGGGCCTCAAGATCATCATCTTCATCAACATATTTATCCTCATACGGATAATGACAAGATTATCAAGGTATTATATTAAAAATCCTAGGTTTTTACTTTCTAATGCAATATCAATCGATGTTTTTAGATGATTTTTTTCTGAATTCATGTCACTTATAGTTCTTAATAAATAGAATAATGGTGGTTCAAAAGGAGAAGAGAAGTTAGATCCAACCCTAACTCACCCCTCTATCACCATAGTCCTTAAAGACTAATACACAAAATCTTTAACTTGATCAAGGACCATCAATACTTCAAGTGGACTCAGAAGATAGCAAGAGAACCTTCAAATAAAAACACCATCCTAAAATACTCCTACTAAAATGAACATGGGCATCAAAAGGAGAATTATAAGGCATTGAAGTCACATCTCAAGGAGTTTTCTCGGTTTGGTTATTTTAATGACTTTGTGGAAAAGAAAAGCAAGAAAATTCTCATTGAATGAGACCAAAAGCTGAATAATGTCCGTGAAGGTGGAAACGTGGGCATGAATTTGCAATAACCCATAGATCTTCTAGTCCAAATTAGAATAAAGAATCCCTATCAATTGAGTAATCTTTTTAGATTAATCCGTCCAAAACCACTATCAACAAAGGTCAATAATCAGAATTGGTAGACAACACCAAGAAATTATCTTCACTAAAGACGATTTAATTGGAGTTAGAACCACACATCGTGGGATGTGGAAAAACTACTATTAGACCAAGGAAGTTCCTCGAAAGTCATTTATCTTAATATATTCAACCAACCTAACTTACAATTGGAAGATATCAAGGAGGATACAATTTGTTTGGTCATTTTTTTTAGGAAAAATGACTATGACATTAGGGAATGTAGTCTTCCAAGAGAGCAAAAGATTCTTTTCTTAGCTCATTGATTTTGATTATTGACTTTTGATTCTCCATATAACAAAATCATTATGAGGGAATAGATGCATGCAATGAAGGCATTCCATTCCACCTATCAGTGGAAGATCAAATGAATTATCAATTGGGGATAATGAAGATATGTGGAAACCAAGATTTTTCTTGGAAATGCTTTATTGCAACAATTAAGCCCGAGCATGAAAAGAATAAAGAAAAGGTGGACACAAACCCAAAGGTGTCACTCCCAACCAAATAATAACAAAAGCATGGGTGACCAGGTGTAGAAGAAACCCATGAATCTCCCCTACAGATAGGGATATGGAACCACTCTAAGAGGTTAAATTTAATGGGAATCATATACAAATAAGTTTCTCATCGATATCTCCCTCACTGATAGAAAAAAGGAAAGTTGGTCGACTTCCCCATAAATAAGCAAGATGTATTTTATTGGTGGTCATATGATATTCCTGGCATAAGCTCGGAGGTCATGTGTCAGAAGCTTTACGTTAGTCTAGTATTCTCACAAGTAGTCCAATCAATCAAACAAGGCATGCCCCAAGAAAGGTTTTCTTACCAAAGATAAATCAATTAACTGATGCCATAACCAACCATAAACGTTTGAGTTTCGTGGATGCATACTCGGGTTACCACCAGATACCTTGGGTAGGACCCGATCAAGAGAAAAACTCTTTCAACACCATGTTGAAGCTTTACTATTATATAGTTATTCCCTTTAGGATAAAAACACAGGGGAAACCTACCAAGTATTGGTCACCAAGATGTTCATAGACAAGTTGGGGAACACTATAGAGGTGTAGATTGATGACATATTATTAAAAAGAAAAGAAAATTCCGACCACCTCTCAAAGCTTAGAATTGTTTTAAAGTTTCCCATCACTACAAAGTAAATCTTACCATCGTAAAATGCTCTTTTTGAGTGAAATATAATATGTTTCATGGGTACCTAGTTATTCAAAGAGTCATTTAGGATAATCATAAGAAAATTGAAGAAATAAGGACAATTTAGACTCCCACGTCACTAAGGAAGATTGGAAGTTTACTAGAATGCTCCAACCCTAGATTGGTTCATCTTAAAGACTTTCGAGTAATGCTAACCCTTTTTCTAATTATTTAGCGAGGATAACTGTGAGTATGGAATGACGGATGTTTTGTGGCATTGGAGGAAATAAATAATTATTGAAGACAATAACTATTGCTTATAGTTCTTGATCAGTGGGACCCTCTCTTTTTACACTTATAATATCTGATCATATGGTTAACTCGACTTAAGTATGGGAAAAATTAGGGTACGAAGCCTTAATTTACTAATTTAGTAAAATTCTACTCGATGTCAAATAGTACCATTTCCCAGATAGTCTATTTACTGGTAATATCCTCTCAAAAGTTGAAGCACTACTTTGGATAACATTCAATCATTATCATAACTTCTTTTCCAATAAAGGCAGTTCTTCGAAAGGCTGACCTCTCTGAAAAGATGTCCAAGTGGTTAGTGGACCTGGGGAGGTTT
The DNA here is from genome assembly GCA_949130495.1 of Sambucus nigra. Lineage (NCBI taxonomy): Eukaryota > Viridiplantae > Streptophyta > Magnoliopsida > Dipsacales > Adoxaceae > Sambucus > Sambucus nigra. The sequence continues at coordinate 507,680,939 of OX422208.1, read as the reverse complement.
TATATCCATTACAAACCCAAAATGGTATGGAACGGACAGGTAGGTGTTTGTAGACATTGTTATTGAGTTTTTCGAGGAATAACATCATGATGAAATTCGTAAATATAAAAGAAAATTAACGAAGGGGACTCTGATATGGATAAAAAGTTAACTCTTTATGCGAAACTTACTTCCAATAAAAAAGGATATAGGATATGAATAGTTTTGGTAACCCTAGAGAAAACCATCCTCATGGAGGTTAAACAATTAAGTCTTGAAGCATCAAATAATGAGGTGGATTATAAAGACCTCATCGAAGTAGTAAAGAAAGCCTCATATCTAGTTGCTAGTCACCTTTATGTGATTTTGGATTCAAGGATGGTATCCAACGAAAAATCAAGAGACTTTAACTCAAGGGATGAGTCATGTTGGTCCCGGAGTTGGTTGCTCAATTCCAATAGGTACAAATACAATAATTCCCAAGAGAAACAATATCCAAACGAATGTCTGGGAAAGTTTTGAATTGATTGTCAAGCCTAAACACAAAAGAATTATAGAGGAAAATATCTAGATCAGTCGAGCATTCAAAGAAATAGAGGTGTCGATCAAGTATTGTCCATCGAAAATCTCCCAGCTAGAGGGATCTAATAGTAAAGTATCTTAACGAAGAAATTCATCATATTAAAAAAATGAAATACATAAAGTTAGAGTAAAACTTTATAATTTCTACCTCTCTCGTCAAGGAAATATCTATATAATATCATTGACTGGATCGTACTTGAATTTTTTTCCGCCCGAATGATGTCTATTATGTTTTGCACAAGATCAACGAAGGAATATGCATCATCCATGCCAGTGGAAGGTCATTGGCATTATAGATTAGCAAGGAAATTTATTGGTTCCCTTACATTCAAAAACATGTTGTCTCCTACACGAAAAAGTTCAATATATTCTATCCATTTCTCCACCATCCGTCCTTGACCTAAAATATCTAACTAGCCCTTATACTTTCACTAATGGGGCTTGTATATTATCAGGCCATTTCCTATTACACCTCAAAATAAAAGGTATCTTTTGATCAACATTAATTACTTCACTAAGTGGATAGAATGAGGGCCAGTGGCGAACATATGAAATGCCAACATGATCAAATTCATCAGGGGAAACATCATAACACATTTGGGTTTGTCAAGGACCCTCACAACTGGTAATTAAACATAATTTAAGAGTAAACCTTTCTAAGAGTTTTGCAATTATGATGAAAGAAAGCACTACTAGATTTCAATGGCCTATCCATATAGTAATGGACAAGCAAAGCTATATAACAAAATAATTTTAATTACAATTTGAAATAGACTAGAAAAGGAAAAATATGGATGGGGGGATGCGATCGCTCACATCTATAGGCTATTCATACTACTCCTAAGGGATCTATGACGTAAACACCTTTGGCATTAGCCCATTAAATAGAGTCCATAATCCCTCTAGAGTCAGGTTTGCCGACCATGAATACTATTATAGGAGAATAATTATTAAGAATTACATGAATGTCATTTAGATCAACTTAGCATGTGAAAGAAAGGACAATGAATTAATCAGGCATCCTAGCAGCCCCAATTAGTAAGGAAGTATAAAAAGGACATATATTTAAGAATGTTTAGAGTCGAGGATTATGTCCTAATGAAGATATTTAGCAACACAAAAAAACATAAGATGGAAAGATAAAACCTAGATGGGAAGGAGTATTTGGGGTTAAAATGGTCGACCTACAAAGGAAATATGACATGGTAACAGTGGACGACAAGGAAATACCTCGGGCATGCAATGAAACCAGCCTTGTGAATGCTATGTGTGATACTTGATTAGACCGAATTCGTAAGTTTCTAATTTAGACTTATTTAATCGGTGAAAAATATCAAACCAAATTAATTCATCCCCTAAACATGCAACTACGTATGTGTGTGTGTGTGTGTGTGTGTCAAACCATCACAAATAAAATTGTTAACTCACATATTTTAGGAAAAATCCCTTTCGGGAAAAACCTATATTTAACAATAAAATAGTAAATCACAACTTACAAAGATTACAATGAAATTTGTAATGAAATCTGCAATGAATGCAAAAAGACATGCAGTCTTGAGTCAGTAATGGAACAACTGCAGCAATCTACAAGAGCATGTAGTCCTAATCAGCTAGGAACATCCTCGACCAATCCCAATTGACATTCAGTCGTTATCCATAGATTTACCCTCTTTACAAGAAAAACACTTCCCCAACGTTGTATCTTGGGTTCCAAAATAATTCACATAAAGATTGGGACATTTTGTGAATTAGAAACAAAAAAGATTAAACCCGAAACGAAGAAGGGAAAGTGTTTGGCTTATTTGTAGTGTTTGCAGAAACTAAAATGTCAGACCTTCTTTATGAAAATGGAGTGTTTTAACACCCTATTTAGAAAAACGTTAAGGTGCCAGATCGCTCGAACGAAAAGAAATGGCGCGTTGCTTGAATGAGAAATAAAAGTCGCTTGAACGACTTCGCGCGACAGCTTTGTACGATATAGGGATGTCATTGAAACGACTTCAGATGTTGCTAGAACAACGGCTATTCCAAAAAAAGAATTAATTTCGTCAAATAACTCCGCCTCAAAACATTAAAAAATATTTTTGACGAAAAGATCCTCTCCAACACTTCCAAAATATTTTGTAAAAAATATCCTAACACTTTAAGTGAACCGTTAAGGTAATTAAACACAACCTTACCAAAATTAATCTCGCGGAGGCTTGAATGTTGAAGAACTTTAATATTCATATTCTTCTTGACGCTTGAATGATCTTGAATAATTGTTTTACAGTTGTAGCGGTATACGACATACTCAAATGTAAGCCAGACAATCAGATAATGTCCTTAACAATCTCTCCCCATGTCTATGCCGGTACAAAATAAAAATATCTGAATTATCAAACCAAAATTCCTATACAAATTTGATACCCTTCCTTGTACCCAAAACTGAAAGGTATCAAACATGTAAATATCAAAGATTTCTTCTTAAATCTTCAACTTTAAATCCTTAATCTTTTCTCATTAGGGAGTGAAAAATAATGATCTTCAATTTTGTACCTACACATATGAGATAAAATAAATACCTTCATGACGCATCGAGTTTTAAATGATATAAGAATAAATCAATCAATAGTCATATCTGAAATATCCCCTATAATTTAAAACTCCCCCATAATTAGTTCTGCCAATTTTTATTTGTCCGAAATAGATAAGGAAATGAATAAACAAAATAATCATGGAGTTGGCATGACAAATATACATAGAAAATATGAATCAAACTATGCTCATGAAAAGGGTAACTCAAAAGCTCCCACAAAATATTTTTGATTTTTCAATCTGTCTAAAAAAATGTAAAAATAATTTTACAAAAAACCACACAACCTGAATTTACACTAAACAACCAAATCATGAAAACGGAATGAAAGTGTGTGAGAAATTCAATAGGAAAATTAAAGAAATCAAACATAACATGTGTGCACGATGAATATGTGTACGCCTAACAAATGAATCTCAAAATTTCCCTTAGGTGTCAAAAGTGTTGAATTTAAATGGCATCGACTCAATCTATCAGCACATCGAAGTCAGGAATGATTCTCACACCCATAACGTCTAAACCTACGTAATGTTTTTTCATGATGCTGTCAGGATGTGCAAACCCATTTGTCATTACTTTTCATCCAAACTCCCTTATAAATAATTATGGATTTATTTTTCTTTTAAGGTGGTTCCTTTTTGGCATATTTATTGTTTTATTGCCTTTTAATTTTTTTAGGCTCTTTTAAACGGTGGGTTTCACGATGAGTTCATTTTGTACTCTCGTAGCCCTTCCCGTTAACACTTAACATATTTTATTGCAATTAAATCCTCACGGTAAACGGTTCTTACTTGCACTACTTCCATTGCCAAGTTTTATCCCACATGGTTCGTTTTAAAGACGGAATTGAGATGACAACACTCCCACCAATATGTGATAAACAAGTACGAGAATAAAACAAATTTGTGCAAGTGTGCATTAAAGGAGCTTATGAGTCAAACATGTAGGCAGAAAGAACTAATCACATCTCAATGACTCCAAACAGTGTAAAGCATAAAATTGAAATGATGACGCATATAAAAAAACAATCAAATCGTCACATGGATATGGAATGAAATTATGACTCAGTCATCATAAATATCCATTCATATATGGTGCAAAACAAACTACAAAAATGTTTTTGACTTTTTAAAATTTTTTATCAATTTTATTTTATGGATTTCTGTAAAAAAATTCAAAAACAAAAGACTAATATAAAAAGTTCACAAGTACTAAAACTAGCAAATATATAACATGAAGCACAACTAGGGTATGAAAAACGTGCGAACACAATCATCTATATGACATAGAAAGAGATTAATCATGTGCAAGCAATCGAGAGTCAACTAGTCTAACATCTAGTTCCTCTAAAAGTGATTTCCTAACCCAAATAGGTGTGCAACGATGCGTGGTAGTTTTGGGAACAAAGGTAACACTACACTTCAACTTCCTAGGACTTTTTAGAAGATCGAAACAAAAACGCCTAAGGTGACCTTTCCTACCACAATGTGAACATGTGTAAACGGGTGGAACGACACCTATGGGTTGACTTTTTCTAACCTTATTTGGGATTTATTGACCTTGTAAAACAAATAATGGTATTGATTTTAACACTCAAAACATGAGAACATGACGAGCCACTACCATTGCTACCAACACTGCTCGAGTCTGTCAAATCATTTTTTAACTCAAAATTTTTTACTCAAGCAGAGAATTAGACTCTTCCAATTTTGGGGAGTCCTTCTTTAAATTTTGAATAACACCTGGAAGGTTATCTCGTTCGTTCTTAAAATACACACTCTTATCCCTACGAGTCTCCTCACATCCCACAAATTCATCGAGTAAAATATCTTTATCCACTTTGCCAGAAACACAAATCCTAGAATTTTTAATGTCCTCCAATTATTTTTCTAAAACTAGGATTCTATCCTCACTCTCCCTTTTGGACAATTTTAAAGAATTAAATTCATGGTTCAAAGAAACAAATTTCTCATTATAAAATTCTCTTTGATTTTGAACCGTTTGCAAAAAGTCGATTCTTTTTAACCAAGAAGATTTATATATTAATAAAAAAGTTAACCAATAATATATATAGATTAATAAAAATAAAATAATATAAGAACTATCTATCAGATGAAGGATCATCATTCACTACACAATATCAATATCATTCATATTCATTAATAAGAGTTATGGTCGAACTGACCAATATCTATAATCGTAAGTAATTAATTTTTTTAATTAATAAATCAAACATAAAAAGTCCAATTTTAGTTCAATTTTAAATAAATTAATCTTAGAATTACTATGTGTCCACCAAATGACAAAGCCTACCCACCAATTTGTATTCACCAAAAAAATAACCCATTTAGGGAGTGAACACGTCCACAACAGTTAACTAAAATGTTATAAATATGTATAAGAATATTTTACATGAAATAAAAGATATGTAAAATTACTTGAATAAATAAAGAAGATAGAATTAGATGAGATTCAATAATTTTTCTGTAATTACATGCACACGTGGAAAAAAAAAAAAATTAACAAAAGTAAAATTTTAATCAAGCTTGTTATTTTATTTTTATTACGATATAATAGTATATTTGCAACCAACCATGTACTAATTTTTTCCATCTATATTTAGCATTTTATTTATAAAAAGGACTAATTCTTAGATTTATCTAATCAACGACGCCCCAAAGTTTTTTGAATCCAATTATTTGGAGGGGTACAACAATGAGGGAGATATTATATACAACTAGACCCCTGACTTTAAGCAAAATCTCATCACTAAATCTCTAATTAATCACATAAAAATGTACAAACCAAAATTACATATGTACATTTGTATTTATATGAAAGTATATATACAAATGAGATGACCTGAATCGTAAATAGAGAGAGAGAGAAACTTAGTACCTAAATCGCATAGAGAGAGGGAGAGATTTCGTCGGAGGCTTGTTGTCCGTAGGTGTGCTGGAGGAAGAGTGTTTGAATCATAGAGAGAGGTTAGTTTCTTGGAGGTTTAGTACATAGAGAGATAGTGAGTGATTTGAGAGAAATTAGAAAAAATAAACCCTAAGAGTATATTTATACCTAAAATTTAGTCACGGTCAATAACTGTGAGAATGTCCATAACCATATTGAATTAAATAACATGGTCATGGTCAAAGCTTGTGGTCATTGTCATTAACCATGACCCTCTTTATTATCAAGGATAGTTATTACAGTATGACAAAATTAGTGTGACTGTTTTGAATTCAGATTTTGTCACAAATGCATGTCACGTTTAAGGATTGTGACCAACTTTCACATATTATAGTCACAGTCACAACATTAGATTCATGATCACATGTCGTGACCATCATCGTGACCAAGTTGATGCCATTTTTTTTGCATAAAAAGTCACGGTCCTTGATTGTGAGTAATGGGGTAATGGTCTATGAGTGTAACAAATATTTGGAAAACTTCACCCTTTAGAAGTCGCCATGTTCATTGTCACAATCTTTAGTTGCTGGTCATGCTATTAGATCATGGCCAACATGATTACAGTTTTGAACCGTAACCAATATGAGGTGAAACTTTCCATTTTTTGGTATATTGATGCCTAAGATGAATTCGTAACCAACTATTTAAAAAAAAATAACTATCATGATTTTTCTTTTGAAATATAACAGATAATTTAATAAATCATCATTTGTGCTAGATATTTAAGAATCCATGCTTTAATTATCATTCAAATTAAGTCCATCCTCTAAATCAATGTATACATGGAACGTAATCACACATCAAAAAAATAATAAAGTGATAATATTTTTGGATTTTTAAGAAATGAATAATTCAATATGTATACACATGCTAAGTAAGGATCATATTGTTTGATAAAATGTATGAAAATTCATGATGCAAGAAAATGTTCACCACAAACGATCCAAACGTTACAATGAAAGTCACTCACCACAAACGATCAGATCCCAAATGAATCAAGAAGTAAATAAGAAGGGGACTACATAATTAAATACCTGGCTATCCTAAGCAAACTACTAAGCTAGGTAAATAGGGTTGATGGCTATCGTAGATATTTAGGATGAATAAAGACAGCTTCCTTCTTCGTAAATTTTCTATGTAGTAAGTCGACTTATAATTTTTTTCCTTGTGCATTTCCTGGCATAACTTTACCAAACTTAGGTACCCATATCTCTTTCCTCATAGTAATCTTCTTCCTTTGATAACCATCTTAATCTTTCTCATCAACTTGGTAATCTCTCCTATCATCTCACCACTAGGATCTCTCTTCTCAAACTTTCTTCTATTTTGAAAGAAGCTTATATCCCTAGCTACTAACCACCTACTAGTTTTATATTAATGCCCTTGTATCCTATAATGAGAACAAAAAGGCACATCTCTCCAAAATTTACATTTTGGCTCGTGATCTATCTTTACAAATTTAGCTAGATTCTTCCTTTTAAAGAAAAAGTGTGCAACATAATTTCTTTTCCCATAAAATGAACATACATAGGTATGACACTAAGATTATGACATAGGTACAACTTCTTCTTTTCTTAAATTATGGATTTTGTTCCATATTCTTATTTTTTTCTACAATAACAAATTTTAACGTTAGATTTTGAATCGGCATTCTTTTCTTTCATTGGTTCAACAAGGCCAATACGATTCTTGTAATTTTTTATTTGACCAAGATTCAGCAAAATTTTAACAAGTAGACTTGAACTTTCAACCAAGTGTATTTCTAAATTTTTGTCATGTTGAAGCTCAATTTTAAGATTTTTAAAATCTACCTTTAAAATTTCTCTTTGAATCTCAACGTCATCTCTTTCTTTCACAAGAATCTTTTCTTTTTCTAGAAGTATGGATCTCATTAAACAAATAATCAATATTTCTTTTTAGCTTAAAATTATCCATTCAAAATTCTTAATTTTTTTTTTGTTTTCATTTGGTTAAAAAAATTTATTTTTGACGTTTTTAATTTCAAAGACTCTCGACAAATATCATCAAAGGCATCATTTTTGACCTTTTAATGGCATGTTTTTAGGCCTAAGTCTAGCTATGTGCTAGTTTGTGTCATGCTATCGAACTTAGAGTCCCGTGACTACATGGTTAGTTACTACGTGTTACGTTAGTCCCATGCGAGGTGTGTGTTCCTACTACGGGTTCGTTTAGGGACTGTTTTGCATTTTTTCACTTTAATGGCATGTTTTCAAGCCTAAGTTTAAGTATTTGCAAGTTTTGGTAATGTTCTCGAATCGAACATCCCATGATAATGCCATCATTTTCTACATCATGCGTTGATCTCATGCGAGGTGTTCGTGCCTCCTGTGTGGCTGTTTGGGGATTATTTTGCAGTTTCTCTCTTCAATGTCTTGTTTTCAAGCATAAGTCTAACTATTTAAAAAAATTTGGCATGTGCTCGAACCGGGAGTCCCGTGACTATGTGATGAGTTGCTATATGTTATGTTGGCCCTTTAGAGGATGTTTTGGATTTTCTCCCAACAACGACACGCTTTCAAGCCCAAATCTAACTATTTGTAAGTTTTGATCATGTTTTTGAACTGAGAGTCCTGTGACTATGCGGTCAATTGGCACGTATTATGATGGCCTTGTGCGTGGTGTTTGTGCCTCTTTTTGAGCTGTTTTGGGGTTGTTTTGAATATTTTTCCCTTCAACCGCATGTTCTGAAGCCTAAGTCTAACTATTTGCATGTTTTGGTCATTTTCTCAAAACGAGAGTCTAGTGACTATGCAGTTTGTTGCTACGAGTTATGTTAGTACCATACAAGGTGTTCGTGCCTTTTGCGGGTCCATTAGTTATTTTGTATTTTTTCGTTACAACACATGTTTTCAAGCCTAAGACTAACCATTTGCATGTTTTCATCATTTTCTCAAACTGAGCATGCCTTGACTATGCGGTCAGGTGCTATGTGTTATGTTGATCCCATGTAAGGTATTTATGCCTCTTGCGGGGCCGTTTGGGGGCTATTTTGTATTTTCACCCTTCGATTGTATGTTTTCAAGACTAAGTCATATAATATGCAAGTTTTGGTTATGTTCTCGAATCGAGAATCTGTTGATAATGCGATTAGTTGCAATGTGTTACATTGGTCATGTGTGAGGTGTTCGTGCCTCTTGTGGGACCATTTTGGCATTATATTGCATTTTTGTCCGCCAACGTCATTTTTTAAGCGTAAGTCTAACTATTTGCAAGTTTTGGTCATGTTATTAAATAGAGAGACACATGACTATACGGTCAGTTGCTACATGCTATATTGACCTCGTGCGAGGTGTTTTTGCCTCTTTCAGAGCCATTTGGGGTTGTTTTCCATTTTTTCCCTTCAACCAAATGTTTTGAAGCGTAAGTCTAACTATTAGCAAATTTTTGTCATATTCTCAAATCGAGAGTCTCGTGACTACACAATCTGTTGCTATGAGTTATGATAGTACAATAGGAGGTGTTAGTGCCTTTTGCGGGGAATTTAAGGGGTTATTTTGTATTTTCTCTCTACAACGACATGTTTTCAAGCCTAAGCCTAAAAATTTGCATATTTTTTTCATGTTATCAAACTGAGCATCCCTGCACTATGCGATCAGTTGCTATGTATTATATTGATCCCATATGAGGTATTTGTGCTTCATGTGGGGCTATTTGGGGCTTTTCTATATTTTTACCCTTCAATGGTATGTTTTCAAGACTAAGTGAAATGATTTTCAAGTTTTGATCATGTTATCGAATCGAGAGTCCCATGACAATGCGATTAGTTGCTACATGTTACGTTGGTCCCGTACGAGGTGTTTATACCTCTTTCGAGATGATTTGGGCACTGTTTTGCATTTTTGTCCTCTAACGACATGTTTTAAGCCTAAGTCTAACTATTTGCATGTTTTGGTCATGTTCTCGAACTAGGTATCTTGTGACTTCGCAGTCGATTCCTACATGTTACGTTGGTTTTGTGAGAGATTTTTCTGCTACTTGTAGGGATATTTTACATTTTCTCGCTTCATGACATGTTTTCAGGTTTAAATGTAGAAATTTTTATGTTTTGGTCATGTTCTCTAACAGGGAGTTCTCTGACTATGCGATCTATTTCTACATGTTACATTAGTCCCATGCGAGGTGTTCGTGCCTCATGTGAAGTTGTTTGCGGGATATTTTCCATTTTTGCCTTCAACAACATATTTTTAAGCCTTTGTTTTAAGCCTAAGTCTAACTATTTGTAATTTTTGTCATGTTCTAGAACCGAGAGTCTAATGGTTATGCAGTTAATTACTAAATGTTACGTTATCCCGTGCGAGGTGTTCGTTCCACTTACGGGAATATTTGGGGGCTCTTTTGCATTTTTCTCTTCAACGACATGTTTTTAAGCCTAAGTCTAACTAATTGCAAGTTTCTGTCATGTTATTGAACAAGGAAATTAGGGACTAAGCGGTCAGTTTCTACATGTTACATAGGTCCCATGTGACATGGTCGTGCCTTTTGCGGGACCGTTTGGGCATTATTTTGCATTTTCTCCCTTTGATGGAATGTTTTCAAGCCTAACTCTAACTATTTGCAAGTTTTGGTCATGTTCTCAAACCGGGCATCGCATGACTATGCGATCACCTGCTACATGCTACGTTAGTCCCGTGAAAGGTATTTGTGCCTCTTTTAGGGCCGTTTGGGTGTTATTTTGCCTTTCGTCCTCCAACGATAAATTTTTAAACCTAAGTCTAACTATTTCTAAGTTTTGGTCATGTTCTGAAACAGATCATCCCGCGATTACTTGGTTAGTTGGTACATGTTACTTTGGTCTTGTGCAAGGTGTTCGCTCCACTTGCGGGGATGTTTGGGGTTATTTTACATTTTCTCCCTTTAACTTCATGTCTTCAGGCTTAACTGTAAGTATTCAAAAAATATGGTCATGTTCTCTAACAAGGAGTCTTATGACAATGCATTTAATTTCTATATGTTATGATGGTCCCCTACAAGGTGTCCATGCCTCTTGCGGCATTCGAGGGTTGTTTTTCCTTTTTTCCTTCAACGGTATACTTTTAGTCTTATATTTTTTTATCCTAAGTCTAACTATTTGAAATTTTGGTCATGTTCTCAAATCGGGTGTCTTGTGATTATGTGGTCAATTGATACATGTTACGTTGTCCCGTGCGAGGTGCTTGTTGCACTCATGGGACCGTTTTGGGTCTGCATTGCATTTTTAGCATTTAGCATCATGTTTTCATATCCAATTATAACTATTTGTAGGTTTTGGTCATGTTCTAGAATCGGGTATCCCATAACTACGCGATCAGCTGCTATGTGTTATATTGGTCCCATGTGAGGTTCTCGTGCCTCTTGCAGAGCCATTTGGGTGCTATTTTCTATTTTCGTCCTTAAACAACATGTTTTCAAGCCTACCTCTAAATATTTCCAAGTTTTGGTCATGTTCTCAAATCGTGCATCTCGTGACTACGCGGTCAGTTGCTACAAGTTATGTTGGTCTCGTGCGAGGTTTTCGCGCCTCACACAGTGCCTTTTGGGGGTGTTTTGTATTTTTTCCCTTTAACGACATGTTCTTAAGCATACTTATAACTATTTACATGTTTTGGTCATGTTCCCAAATCGGTCATCCAATGACTATGCAACAGTTACTATATGTTACGTTAGTCTCGTGCGAAATGTACGTGCCTCTTGTGGGGCCGTTTGGGTGTTATTTTGAATTTTTTCCCTGCAACGACATATTTTTAACCCTAATTATAACTATTTACAAGTTTTGATCATGTTCTCGAACTGAGCATCCCATGACTATATGGTCACCTTTTACGTGTTACATTGGTTCTATACGAGGTGTTCATGCCTCTAATTGGTCTATTCGGGGGCTATTTTGCATTTTTTCCTTTTAATGCCATGTTATTAATATGAAGTCTAACTATTTGCAAGTTTTGGTCATGTTCTCTAACTAGGAGTCCCATGACTACTTGGTTAGTTGTTACATGTTATGTTAGCCCCGTGCGAGGTGTTATTCCTCCTATGGGGCCATTTGGGTGCTGTTCATGACGCATATGTAGATAGTTGCAACATATTATATTGGTCCCGTGAGAGGTGTTTGTGCCCTTTGTAGGGCCATTTGGTAGTTATTTTACGTTTTTCCATTCAATGACATGTTTTTAAGATTAAGTTTTACTATTTATAAGTTTTGGTCATGTGCTTGTATCGGGTATCCATGATGATGAAGTGAGTTGTTACTTGTTACGTTGGTACTGTGAGGGGTGTTTGTGCCTCTTGTAGGAAAATTTGGGTGTTGTTTTTCCCTTTCGGCATTGAATGGTATGTTTTATAGCCGAAGTAAAACTATCTGCAAGTTTTGGTCACGTTCTCAAACTAGGAGTCTTGTGATTGTGTCGTCACTTGCTAGGTATTATGTTGGTCCGATGCGAGGTGTTCATGCCTTTTATTGGGCCGTTTGGAGGTCATTTTACATTTTTTCCTTTAATGACATGTTTTGAATCTTCAGTCGAACTATTTGTAAGTTTTGGTCATGTTCTCGAATTAAGCATCTGGTGTCTATGCGGTCAGTTGCTACATGTTACGTTGGTCCTGTTCAAGATGTTCATGCCTCTTGTGGGGTATTTGGGGGGTGTTTTAAATTTTCTCCCTTCAATATTATGTTTTCATGCATAATCTACCTATTTGTAACTCTTGGTCATGTTTTAATAGCAAGCATCTTGTGACTATGTGATTATTTGTTATGTGTTACGTTGGTCCCATATGAGGTGTTCGTACCTCTTGTGGGGTCGTTTCGGGGTAGTTTTGTATTTTCTACATTTAACAACTTCTTTTTAAGTCTAAGTAAAACTATTTGCAAGTTTTCATCATCGTCTCGAATAAGAAGTCCCATAAAAAACAATCGGTTGGTACGTGTTATGTTGGTGTAGTGAGAGGTTGTGCCTCTTGCAGGGCCATTTGGGGGCTGTCTATTTTTATAATCTCTCCATTCAATGGCATGTTTTCAAACCTAAGTATAACTATTGGCACGTTTTGGTCATGTTCTCAAACTCGATATCCCATGATTATGTTATCATTACTACGTGTTACTTTAGTCATGTGCGAGGAGTTCGTGCCTCTTACGGGGTCGTTAGGGTGTTGTTTTATGTTTTCTCCCTTCAACAACATGTTTTTAGTCTAATTCTAACTATTTACACATTTGGGTCATAATCTTGAATCGGGAGTCCCATGAATTTGTGATCAATTTCTACATGTGACATTTTCTCGTGTAAGGTTTTTGTGCATCTTATGGGGCTGTTGGCGACTATTTTGCATTTTTACAATCCAACGATATGTTTTAAAGCCTAAGTCTAACTATTTGCAACATTTTTTTATGTTCTTAAATCGAGTCTCCTATTACTAAGCCATCAATGGGTACTTGTTATGTTACTCTCGAGCGACGTGTTCGTGCCTCTTACGGGGCCGTTTGGGGGATGTTTTATATTTTCTCTGTTTAACGCTAAGTTTTCAAGTCTAAGTCTAGCTATTTTCATATTTTGGTCATGTTCTCGAACTGGGCATCCCGTGACTACGCGGTAAGTTACTACGTATTTCGTTGGTCCTGTACGAGGTGTTCGTGCCTCTTAATATTCCTTTGGGGGGATGTTTTGCATTTTCTCCCTTTAAGAATATGTTTTCAAGCTTAAGTCTAACTATTTGCATGTTTTGGTCATGTTCTTATATCAGGTGTCCCATGAATACGCGGTTAGTTGCTACATTTTACGTTTGTCATGTGCGAGGTGTTCATGCCACTTGCGGGGCCATTTAGGGGTTGTTTAAGTCTAACTATTTACATGTTTTGGTCATGTTCTCAAGTAGGTGTCCCATGACTGAACAGTTAGTTTCTACATGTTATGTTAGTCCCGTGCGAGGTGTTCATGCCTCTTCTGGGGCCCTTTGGGACCTGTTTAGCATTTTTTTCCCTTCAGCAGCATGTATTTAAGCCCTAAGTTTTGGTCACGTTCTCTAATCGAGAGTCACGTGACTAAGAGTTCAGTTACTACGTGTTACATTGGTCCCGTGGGAGATGTTTGTGCCTCTTATGGGGTCGTTTGGGGGTTATTTTGCATTTTCCCCTCAACGACATGTTTTCAACCCTAAGTTTAACTATTTACTAGTTTTGATCATGTTCTCTAATGAGGAGTTCTGTGAATACACAGTCAATTCTTATATATTACGTTGATCCCGGGTAAGGTGTTCATGACTTTAGTGGGCCCATTTGGGGGTTGTTATGTGTTTTCACCCTTCAATGACATGTTTTTAAGCCTAAGTCTAAATATTGCCATGTTTTGGGCATATTCTCGAATTGGGCATCCCATGACTACACGGGAAGTTGCTACATGTTACATTGGTCCTCTGCGAGGTGTCTGTGCATCCTGCAGGGCCGTTTGGGTGATGTTTCTATTTTCTCCCTTCAATAACATGTTTTAAACCCTAATTCGAACGATTTGCAAGTTTTCGTCATGTTCTCGAATCGGGAGTCTTGTGACTATGCAATCAGTTGCTATGTATTATATTGGTCACGTGCGAGGTATTCGTGCCTTTTGTGGGGCTGTTTGTGGGTTATTATATATTTTTGCCCTTCGACGACATGTTTTCAAGCTTAAGAACAACTATTTGTAACGTTTGGTCAACTTCTCAAAATGGACATCCCGTGACTATGCGGTCAGTTGCTATATGTTACGTTGGTCTCGTGTGAGGTGTTCTTGCCTCCTACGGGGTTATTTGGCATTTTCTCCCTTCAACGGTATGTTTTCAAGACTAAGTTTAAATATTTTCAAGTTTTGGTCATGTTCTCTAACTACGCATCCCGTGACTACGTGGTAAGTTGCTACGTATTAAGTTGGTCCCATGCGAGGTGTTCGTGCCTCTTGTGGGGCCATTTAGGGGCTTTTTGAATTTTCCCTTCAAAGGCTAGTTTTTAAGACTAAGTCTCACTACATGGAAGTTTTTGTCATATTCTCAAATCGCGAGTCCCACGAAGATGCGATCAGTTGTTATGTCTTACGTTGGTCCCGTGACAGGTGTTCATGCCTCCTGCGGGGCCGTTTGGATGCTATTTTGCACTTTATCCCTTCAATGGAATCTTTTCAAACCTAAGTCTAACTATTTTAACGTTTTGGTCATGTTCTCGAACCGGGCATAACACGACCATGCTATAACTTATTACGTGTTATGTTGGTCCCGTGCGAGGTGTTCATGCCTCTTTTGGGTTCGTTTAGGATTTTCTTTGCATTTTTACCTTTCAAAAGTTCAAGAAAAAGTCTCATTATTCGAAAGTTTAGGTCATGTTCTTGAATGGTGAATATGGGATTAGTTTCTACGCGTTATATTGCCCCGTGCAAGGTATTCGTGCATCTTGTGGGGCTATTCAGGGGTTATTTTGCATTTTCCCCCTTCAACGACATGTTTTCAAGCCAAAGTTTAACTTTTTGCAAGATTGTTCATGTTTTTAAATTGAGTTTCCTATGACTAAGAGATAAGTTGTTACCTGTTGAGTTAGTCCCGAGCAATGTGTTTTGGCCTCTGGCGGGGCCATTTGAGGGTTGTTTTATATTTTGGACATGTCTAAGTCTAATTATTTTCAAGTTTTGGTCATGTTCACAAAATGGGCATCTCGTGACTACATAGTCAGTTGCTTGGTGTTATGTTGGTCCCGCGCGAGGTGTTCGTGCCTATTGCCTGGCCATTTGGGGGTTATTTTCCATTTTCTCTCTATAATGGCATATTTTCAAGCCTAATTCTAACTGTTTTTAAGTTTTTATCATCTTCTCGAACCGAGAATATTGTGACTATGCGGTCGGTTGCTACAGGTTACGTTATCCCTTGCGAGTGTTCGTACCTATTACAGGACCTTTTGGGGGGATGTTTAGCATTTTCTCCTATTAACGGAATGTTTTCAAGCCTAAATCTAACTATTTATAGGTATTGGTCATGTTCTTAAATTGAGTATCCCTTGACTATGTGGTTAGGTCCTACGTATTACATTGGTCCGGTGCGAGGTTTTCTTTGCTCTTATAGTGCCATTTGGGGGTTGTTTCACATTTTTTCCCTCCAACAACATATTTTTAGTCCTAAGTCTAACTACTTTCAAGTTTTGGTCATGTTCTAAAACCAGGCATCCCATGACTACGCGGTTAGTTGCTAAGTATTACGTTGGTCTCGAGCGAGGTGTCCATGACTCTTGCGGGGCCATTTGGGGGCTATCTTGCATTTTCTCCCTTAGACGACATTTTTTAAGCCTAAGTCTAAATTTAGACACCCCATTTTAATACCCCCTAACCAGTTCTTAGGTCCCGAGTCCCTCCCTTCATCACTATAAACCGCCCCGAGTACTGACCCGAAGGCCATCAGGCACACCCGTGCTTCGTTTCAGCAAAAGTCAAACTCTTTAGCTCAAATGATACTAAATGAATCTTCGAAAGGAACTGAATCCCCTTTCCAACGGCACATCCCATGCGCGATTTTGGCTTACCATGCAGACTAATGACCCATATTCCCTCAAAATTCGATCAGGAGGTCACCAAACGCTCCCAGGCTCCGTTTTCCCGAAGTCATCTCTTCAGATCGACCGAGACTAAATGAATCTTCAAAGGCCACTGAAACCCCTTTCCAACGGTCTGCCCGGTGCACGATTCTGACTTATGGTACGGATGAACGATCTGTTTTACTCCGAAAGGTCACCGAGGGCTTCCAGGCCCCAGTTGAGCAAAGTCAACTCCCCGAACTAGGCCAAACTCTTTGGAATGTCAAATTACATCTCCTAAGCTTTCTTACGGTCTTCCCCATGCGCGATTTTGACTTACCATACGGACGAATGATCCGTTTGCATCCAAAATTTCCTCGTCTAAAGGATCGATGAGTGCTTTTGAGCCCCATTTGACACAAAGTCAACTACCGAACACGAGAGAAGTCCAAAGGACTTTTTAAGGTATCTAAAATACCTTTCCAACGGTTTGCCCCATGCACAATTTGGATCAACAGTTCGCGCTCTACGACCGATTTTCTTAAGGAACCTGAAAGACACTGCCAAATGGCAGGTTCCAAGCCCTGCCTATCGGCAATGTGCCTAAACACACCTGCCGATTGGCAGTACCAGGTCTATGGCAATCGGCAATTCCCTGGGCCTATAAAAATGAGGGCCTAACCTCATTCCAAAAAGGACGAAGATCAGAGATCCATCACTCTAAGCAAGCTTAGAAAATCCCTCTCGAAGTGAGCGTGATTTCCACATCCAAATCCCTTTTAAACCTTCGCCTTTCATCACCTTTTTCATCAAACTTGGTGAATTAAGTACTCTCCATCATCATCCAAGTGCAAGGGCTACGCTCCAACATCCAAGATCGATCTCAAGATCTTCAAGAAGGTCCAACTTTCTCCACTCTCTCCTTAAATTCGCCTAAATTCTCATTAGTTTGTTGTGTTACTAGTATTTTTATTCTCTTGTCTCACATATCTTAATATACTTTTTATTTAGTATTATTGCACATCTCTTATTTTCATATAAATAAAACCGAAAAAAATAAGAAAAAGTGGATTTTCTCATAAATTCCAAACGGGAATTCTCACACTTTTCTCATAGTTAAAACACTTTTTTACACACACATCCATATAATAGAAATCCCCGATTGGATTTATGGGATAAATCTCACCCCTCGTTTTGCATACGAACTACGTGGACTTTGATGCCTCTATAGGCTATGAAGGTGTCTCAAGGTAAAACTCAAGACTCGTGTCCTTTTTCTACTTTTTTCCTATTTTTCTCTATTCTTTAAACTAAACTCTCTTAAATCCTATGTATATATATATATGTGTGTGTGTGTGTGTGTGTGTGTATGTGTGTGTGTGTGTTCTTAATGGCGTATTATTCCACATGCTTTATCATTCCCTTATAATGATCGACGCTAGGAAAATCACATAAATCCTATTTTCTAATATTACTTTTAGGAACATTCCTATGGATAACTCGCTTTATCTCTTCCATGATGTAAGTCGACGATTCCTATCTCCACTACGTATACACATGCACACATATCACGGAGAAATAAAGGAAAATTGCAACAACCCTTGAGAGACCGTAAGGGCGGAATGGGTGCCTAACACCTTCCCAATTCGTAAGTTAGCCTTCGTACCACTTTCGAATCATTTTGGTTTCGTATGTATCAGTATGTCTTTGGATGTTGACCTTTGGGATGGCTCCCTTTTCTTTTTTCTATTTTGAGTAAAATAGATTGGGGACTCTATCTCTTTACATTTTTCACCTCATTCACCGATGCCGGCCGAAGCTCTCCTGAGAGGGACGCGCGAGACCTAAAGGGATCCTCTCTCACCGCGAGGTAATATATCCGGGGATGGCCAGAGTGGAGACTCCGCTAGGGATATGATTTTTGAGGGCTAGACTCTATTCACATGGGTGTTTTAATTTCTTATATATCCCCCTACTTTTCCCTTTACTATTCATGTGTACCTCATTCTTATGCTTCTATTCACATGCTTGTAGAAAATTCTCCATGTACACTTCACACCACGTGCACCTAGGATCACATATATCCTCATGTTGCACGAATCACCCATACTTGGTATACCATTGGTACTCATACTTTTCTCCCTATTGGGCATGATCAAGAAAGATACTTTAATCATAAGATAGTAATAAGATAATCATGAATGATTCACACAATATCACTAAAAATCATTGTGATTGACCAAATTTTTTCCAGTAACTGGAGGGTCACTTCATGATGGGCGCTGGTCCAACAGGGTGCAGTTAGCCTAAGAGATATGACTCTCACCTTCCATTGGCCAAGTACCTTTGATGTATATCGAACGGTTCCCCTGCATCGTGCCGCTTAATCAAAGTCATGACAGGAGGTATATCACAGGGAACTCGTCCACATAGACCAAGTATATCGAATTTTCTCTCAGACGCACCATCCCCACAAGATATATAGTGAGGAAATTCATGTACACTCGGGTATATCAAATGGTTTGTCCACATGTACCGATTGCCCTCAAAAGCAATACATATATCGTGGAAGCCACGCCAAAGGGGGGAACCCTTTCCAATTCACCCAACCAAGCTGCATTCTCACATATAGGTGTCAAGTCTAGGACACAGATATTAGATTGTCGATTTTTACCCGAAACACTATCGAAATTTTGGGTCAGCCTGTCGCCCAAATTTTCACGCATTTTTAAAATGGGACCCTACCCGTGAGCCTGGTTACAAGTCCATCCATAGATTTGCACATGCTACAAACCCAACTTTTTCAGGCTCGAGTCCCGTCTGGCATTTCATTTTGCATTTAGGAGAATTTAATACAAGTGAGAACATAATAATCATAATAATTATGTTTGGACCATCTTCCAAAAACACTTCCCCTTTCTTTATCAAAAATCCAAAAACATTTATCCTTTTGTTTTCCGAAAATCAAAAAATATTTTGTCTTTCAATCTCAAAAAGAAAAAATGTCAAAAATATTTTCATCCTTGTTTTGTCAAAAATAAATCCAATTTTACGCCCTCTTAGGTCGACCGCACGCCCTTGGCCTGGATCCTTATTGGCTTCGATCTTCAGTCAAATCACCCCGGAGTTCCTTCCATTCCCCTACTTCATCTTTTGAGTCCGATATCCATCCTCTTTCCATGGAGAATATCGATCAAGCACTAGTTGCACAGTGAAATCTGACGACAGTTTTAGCTCAGCTCGTGTCCAAGATTGACAAGCTTCACACTGAGGTCCGGGAGATGCAATGATACCAGATTCCTATTCCTCGAGATCCTGAGGCCCTATTTTCTCAAGCTATGGGTCCACCTGAGCCTATCTGGGTTCCTGAAGAATATCATCACGCTCCCCATGTCCCTCCTGTTAATGGGCCACTGCCTGCCCAGCTTCCTGTGCCGAACCTTGCCCAACCTGGGGATAACTTGCCTACAATCGTTGATCCGAAAGAGGAAGAAATAAACAAAGTTAAAGAAGATCTGAAAATGCTAACTAAGAATTTATACCAAGTACGAATCTCAGAAAATTACATGGACTACACCCACATGTCTTCTTATCCTAAGGCAAGGTTACCCGAGAAGTTCAAGATGTTGAATATTGAGAAATTTGAAGGAACTGGACCACCGTTTGTTAATCTTCACATTTATCACCGTTCCATGACTCTCCTAGGGGCTTCAGAAGAAGTGATGGTCCAATTATTTTAGCAAACTTTGAAGGATAGCGCCCTCTGATGTTTTTTGTCTCTCGAGGAGTCCAGAATCCGTAGCTAAGAGGATGTAGCCCATGAATTCATGTCGCAGTACAAATATAACAAAGAGTTTGAGGTCACTCACCATGATTTATAGTTGTTCAGATAAAACTTAACGGAATCAGTTAGTAACTTCATAGCCCGATGGAGGGAAAAGGCAACCACTATGGCCAATCGGCCATCCGAGGAAGAACAAGTCAACTTAGTGAATAATAACTTCTTACCCCATGTCCGAGAAACCATGGGAGGACAATAATATCCCCACTTTTGAGGTCTCTGAGAAGCAGGATAGAAATCGAGGAAGGTCTTTCTAAAATAGAAGTTTAATAAAAGAAGGTTTCCAGACAGTTCACCCCCATAAAATATGACAAACCTACCAATACTGCAGTCTCAACCATCAACAACATCTCTCAACCAACCTCTTCATGGGCACCAGAAAGCCGCCCCGTCCCATTCCAAAAAGAATACACTGAGCTCCATGCTCGCCTCTCCAAAGTTTATCAATCCCTGTTAAGCCAAAACCTTATCAAACCCTTGGACCCCCATCCATTTCCAAACCCACTTCCAAGAAACTTCAAGGCAGATGTCCATTAAGCCTTTCACCAAACTGATGTCCATACCAACGACCATTGCTTTCACCTCCGAAATGTAATCCAAGGTCTAATTGACCAGGTTACCATTGCCCGGATTTGATACCTCAACTCAAATCACACCCATACACTCTCCCAAACCTCTCCAAACTTGCCCATATTTCCTCTTACACCCTGTTAGCCTCACTGATCAGGCACTGTCACTCCTTACTAGAGCATACATCACTGTCTGTACCCATTGTGAAAATGGAGGTATGGAATTATCAGAAGTGTTA
Source organism: Sambucus nigra (assembly GCA_949130495.1). Classification (NCBI taxonomy): domain Eukaryota; kingdom Viridiplantae; phylum Streptophyta; class Magnoliopsida; order Dipsacales; family Adoxaceae; genus Sambucus; species Sambucus nigra. The sequence continues at coordinate 507,659,680 of OX422208.1, read as the reverse complement.
AACCAATTCCTAGAGTTCGGGCTGAAATTTCCCTCACAAATGATCATTGACTGCCAGAGTTTTAGACACTATTATTAGAAGAAAAAAAATGGGCCCGAGAGTCAGACAGTAGGGTGGTATCCCCCCGATAAAGTCAGCCTAGATAACGTCATCCAGATCATGGCAGAATTATTCAGGCAAACCAACGACATCTGCAGTATGACCGAGTTACTTGATACTTTAAAATTGCAAGGGTGCCTAGTCCCCTCACCCTTACATATCCCCACAGAATGGGAAGACCTGTATGAAGAAGCTATTGAAGTTGTGGAATTCATTGACTTTACATGGAAAGATTGAATTATTTCCACCAGATGGGGGGAAGAATTAGAAGATTCGAATGAAGAATAAGCTTTTGAGAAAACTGGCCCGGGAGCCGATATGTGAGGGAAGATATCATTTGAGAAGCTCCTAGGAAAAATAAACAAAGTGTCAGAACAACCTGAGATTTATGAAGAAACAGGGTTCATGTTCTTCCCTTCTTCAGTAAATCACATGACCAGATCAGGAAGGCATTACTAGATCCCAAGATCACTAGTAGTCAATGACAAGGGGAAGGGGATTGAAAACCTTCCTATGCCATAAATGACCCTCAAGGAAAGCAACATCCTCAATAAACTAAAGAAAACTCAAGCTAACATCACTCTATGGGGGCTTTTCATGTCTTCCTAGCTACACGGAAACACTTTGATGAAGTTTCTCACTGGACCTATAGTTAATCCCTCTACTACACCAGAAGAAGTGGTAAATTTGGTCGGATCCTTGACCTCTACCCAAATGCTATCCTTTTTTGAAGAAGAAATCTCTAGAATTGGGACAAACCACAATCATGCACTCAAAATTTCTGTTGAAGTTATGGGGAAAATCGTACCACTCTCTCTTGTCGATAATGGATCTGCCTTGAATGTCTGACATCAAGAACCTTCAAATGCTTAGGACTGAAGGAAAGTGACCTCGCTCCAACTTTCGTTGTTGTATGTGCCTATGATAATACCCGTCTCAAGGTGATGGGATCCATAAAACTTGTAATAGGGGTTTGCCCTATAAACCCCGTTGTTTAATTCCAAGTTATTGACATTCCAGCTTATTTCAACCTATTACTCGGACAACCTTGGCTCCATAGTATCAAGGGTGTGTCTTCCTTACTCCATAAAAAATTGAAGTTCTTCGCCAACGGATGAGTTATTACCATTTTGGGCGACGACGATAATGCCGAGGGTACAAGTACCAACAATCCAATCCTTGAGATACAACACGATTCAAATGATATGCTCCTATCAGGATTCCGAGTTGATCCACTCCTACTCCCCACAGAGGACGATTTCAAAGAAAGGGTTTGTCCAGAATACGACTCTCATGGAAATGTAACTGTGATTCAGATGTTCAGAAACATACACTTCATGCCCAGACTGGGGCTAGGACAAAGATAGCAAGGGATACTTGAGCCAATTGAACTGAATAAATCTTTCCCTCCTTATCGTTTAGGGTATCCACCATCAGAACAAGAGCTCAGAATGATCCGCTAGTCTCGACTAAAGAGAAAATTAGAATGCCTCCAAACCATCTCAGGTGACTCCTTGGATGGACGATTCATCAAAGAGAGTGAATACTTTCCCTTTTGCAACTTTTCGGAACCATGGTATGACCATACAGACAAAAAGATGAAACTCGGAATGGAGATCTTTTTCCAAGATACCTACCCATGGACCGAAAGTTCCCAATGCCATGTACAACCTCTCATCAAAGATATTGAAGAGACTAAGGAAAGTGACTCCGAGGACTCGTTCAACTTACAAACACTAGGGCTAACACTCTGCATGGTTCATTCAATCACTACATCCCTGGATCCATCCCACTTGATTAAAGCTGCTGATACACCTCTCCTCAACTGGCATGCTGAGCTGGTTCTACCTGTTAATGTTTACCCCGTTTCCTTTTCAGTTGTCTATCCTTGCTCAAATTTAATCAATACCTCCTTTGATGAGGTTCTCAATGTTATTTTTAATATCAATAAAATAAACGAAGATTTTTAATATCTTGTTGTGCCTTATATTAATTGTTTAGATTCTAATCAAAATTTTGATGATGATGATTTTGTAAATGAACAATTCTTAACAGAGCTAAATAAGGTTAATAACAAACAACATAACCGCGTTCAAGTTAATCAAGAAGAGACTCTTATTATTAACCTCGGTTCTAGTTGCTAACTGTGCGAGATTAGGATAGGGGCTACCCTTGACAAGCATGAGCGCGCACAAATAAAATAATTATTAAAGGAATTCATGGATGTCTTCGCATGGTCCTATAACGATATGACCGGCATTAATCCTGAAATTTCTCAGTATGAGATCCCCATGCTTCCAGATTAAAAGCTAGTTAAGTAAAAGCTGAGAAAGCTCCGCACCGAATGGACACTCAAAGTCAAAGAAGAGGTGGTCAAATAGCTTAACGTGGGTTTCATTCATGTGATTGAATATCCCACATGGCTAGCCAACTTAGTTCGTTTTCCAAAATCCGGAAGGAAAGTTCAGATGTGTGTAGACTACCGGGATTTGAACAAAGCCTCTCCAAAGGATGATTACCTGCTATTCAATTTGACATGATCATGGAGAAGATGACCAGCCATGCTCTCAAGTGATTTTCCGACGGGTTTTTCGGATACAACCAAATCAAAATGCAACCAGATCATTAAGAAAAATCCACGTTCATAATCCCATGGGGAACCTTTTGCTACACTGTTATGCCATTTGGTCTCAAGAATGGTGGGGCTACCTACTAGAGGGCTTCCACAACCATCCTGCATGATCTGATTTTCAAATAAGTCGAGGTCTATGTGGATGATATGATTATCAAATCCAAAACTAGAGAAGGTCATGTTCCCGCTCTCCAAAAGTTCTTTGAACGACTACGACCGTATCAAATGAGACTCAATCCACATAAATGTGTCTTCGGCATTACAAATGGGAAACTCTTGGGATTCATGGTCGGTGAAAAAAGAATAGAAACAGATCCTGCCAAGCTAAAACCCATACTTGAGATGCCACCTCACCGAACGGAGAAAGAGGTTCAAGGTTCCTTGGGAAATTCTAATACATCAGCTGGTTCATTAGCAAGCTCACCTCCATTTGTGAACCAATTTTCAAACTCCTCCGAAAGGATTCAACCAAAGTTTGGAACGAGGCTTACCAAGAAGCCTTCGATCGAATCAAATAATACCTGACTTAACCTCCGGTACTCATGCCACCACAGCCTGATCTCCCTTTGCACCTATACCTAACCATAATCGATATTGCAGTTGGGGATTTGCTAGCTCAATACCTTAAAGATTCCCGCAAAAAAGAGCCATTTATTACGGCAATCGCAAATTGGTCGAATAAAAAGTCAACTATAGCGCTTTGGAAAAATCATGCGTCACGCTTGTTTGGGTTATCCAAAAATTGTGACACTACATGCTCGCCTTCCCCATTAAACTTGTAGCCCGAATGGACGTTATCAAGTACCTTCTTGAGAATCCTGCCTTATCCAACCAAATGTATCGATGGTTGATGCTCTTAGATGAGTTTGATATCATATACGTCACACATAAAGTAATGAAAGGAAGATCCATCTCTCACTACCTCGCTCATTACCCCAGGGAAGAAGTTGATGACTGGATCTCCTAATTCCCAGATGAAAACATCTTCTACGCTGCTCAAGATGACATTCGATGGAAAATGTTCTTTGATGGAGCGACCAATAAAAAGGGACATGGCATTAGGATACTTCTGATCGCCTCAGTTGACTCCCATACTCCCATCGCCATCAAATTGGATTTCCCTTAAACCAATAACATGACTGAATATGAGGCATGTACGATAGGCCTCAAAGTTTCTCTCGAGAAAGGTATTCAATGCCTAGATGTCTATGGGGATTCTTCCCTCATCACTTATCAAGTGGTCAAAAAATGGAAAGTCAAGGACGAGAAACTCCAACCCTTCCATGCCCAATTAGAAGAACTAGCCTCCCAATTCGAAGACATCACCTTCCACTACCTACCTCGAGTAAAGAATAACCTAGTCGATGCCCTTGCTACCTTGGACTCCGTGGTCGACATGCCAGAAGGAATAAAAATGGCCCCCTTCCTGGTCCAAAATCAAGATAAACCAACCCACTGTTACCACATTAAGCTCATCACCAAAGAAGATCACGAGCTATCCAACTGCTGGTATTATGATATATGGCACATCCTTAAGCATAATAAGTATCCCGAGGGTTCCAACAAGAAAGACCGACCAACCCTAAGAAGACAGGTCGTCCAGTACATCATCTGTCATAAAGAACTATTTAAGAGAAACTTCGATGGAACCCATCTACACTGCATCGCACTAGCGGACATTGAAGAGGTGATGCAAAGAATCCACAGCGAGGAATGCGTACCCCTCATGAATGGTCACATGTTTTCCAAGAAGATCTTCCTATAAGGCTACTACTAGACCACCATAATCCAGGATTTTACCACCAATGTCTGAAGATGCCTCAAATGCCAACAGTTCTCCAACCTTTAACACTTGCCTCAGTGATAATTATACAACATGACTTTTCACTGGCCGTTCTCCTCCTAGGGCGTCGACATTATAGGGAAGGTTAAACCCAAGGCCTCCAACGGGCATGAGTTCATCCTAGTTGCCATTAATTACTTCACCAAATGGGTCGAAGCTAAGTTATAAGCAGTTCTGAGTGCTAAGAAAGTGGCCAAATTCATCAAGAAAAACATCATCTGCCGATATGGGGTCCCGTACGAGCTAGTCTCAGATAACGAGTTGCATTTTGAGATAAAAGTCACAAAAGTGGTCAACAAGTATGGGATCCAGAGACACAAATCTCATCCCTATCGACCTCAAGCCAATGGTGCAGTCGAAGCCGCCAACAAGAACCTCAAATCCATCATCAGCAAGATGACCAAAAGCTTTCAAGATTGGCCCGACGGAATCCCATACGGCCTCTAGGGCTACCGAACCTCAATATGAACCTCTACTGTAGCTAACCCTTACTCTCTAGTCTATGGCATGGAGGCAGTCCTACATGTGGATCTAGAAATACCCTCGTTACGCATCATGCTTGAAATCAAGGCCAGTGAGGAAGACTCGCATCAAAGTCGCCTCGACGAGTTATCACTCTTGGACAAAAGGAGATTAAAGGCACTGTATCACATACAAGGGTACCATCGCCGAATAGCGCGTTCATTTAATAAGAGAGTCAAGGACCGCGGTGTCCAAGAAGGGGATTTAGACCTCAAAGAAATAGTAGAGCCCATCTGAGACCTCAGATGAAAATTCAAGCCCAATTGGAGTGGCCCATACATTGTGACGAAGATATTGTTCGGCAGTTTCGCCATGCTCACTTACTTAGATGGAGAAGAGATGGCTCTTCTGGGCAACCTGGACCGTCTCAAGAAATTTTACCCCTAGTCCGAAACCTCGGCGTGCTATGACGCTTCTCATTTACCTTCTATTCTTAAAAAAAATCTCTTCATTTCCTTCCACCCAGAACTATGTTGGGCCTGATCCTCTGCAAAAATCATTCTCATAAAAATTAAAAAAATTCAAAAACCCCCAGAGGAACGTAGGTAGCTCATACGTCTTACATGAGCATGGCCCCTTCTTTTTCATAAAAAAATATTCTTTTCTTATCTCCGAGAATGACAATTTAATTTAACATATACTTGAACAAAAGGATTATGCATGACTTAGCGATCGGTATAGATAATTCAAAATACAGAATTCATCAAAAACTTATTTATTTCACAAATAAGAAATTATAGTGCAATTACATAAAGGAACGAATAACTCCCTTCTCCGTACGTTTCTTAAAAAGCCAAATAAATTCCTAAATTTATTTCTCGGTACAAAATAAACTCTCCAAGAGTCCTACCCATAGCTACCAGAGGAGCTCGCTCCATCATCATCATCTATATCCTGGGGTCCTCAAGCTTCCCCTGCCTGAATGGAGTGCCTCAGACACTTTAAGGAATGATAAGCTCGAACTAACCTCGGAAAAACTACCACACCTCCTTCCATGGTATCAAATAAGGCAAGACATTTTTGTCCAGTCTCCACTTCCAACATCTTGACAACTACTCTTCTCCACAACCACTTCATATAATCACCAGGGATGTACTAAACTCTCCCATAAGACTGAGAGGGGTGGGTCAATGGACACCGAATCTCCCATAAAGATCCAATCCGCATGCGCTGACACTCTGTTAAATCTTCTATCGAAAAGAAGTCTAGTGTTCGAGGTATCACGATCGTTCCCAGCCAAATTGGCGCATAAGCCACCAAGGGAAACAAAAAGTGGTCTCTCTCAGACCAACCAGCTAGACATACAGGTTTTCTCTTAGTTCCAAAATAGGCAGAAGTTGGCCCCACCAAGGTACTGACAAGTATAGATTCAGAGGCCCATGCTCCATGAACCAGTTCTCCCAGCTCTCAATATACAGGCCAAAACTGATGAAATGAGGCGAAAATAAGTTGGGTACAGCCGACAAAGGGTATTCAGGAGGAGTCACCACGCGGAATGTTTCAGACAACCACATGAACAACATCATAGGGCTACCCCTCAGAAAGTCGGAACGACCTTCTCTCCAGGCATATAAGCCATTCAAAGTCTTTGCCAGTATCATCGTCGTAAGATTGAGATGGTAGGACATCCATGAAGTAATAGCTGCAAGTTGTGGGTCCACCATCAGCTCCCCGGTCACTAGCAAAAATTTTGAAACTAAGCCTAGAACGACAGCTCCGGCATATCCAACATCACCAACCCTCTACTTTTGGAATTTTTTTTATTTTCCTCTTTCATCAAAATTCAAAAAATTCAACATAAATTGATATTCTCAACAGAATTTCAAAAAAAAATTACCTTTTCATCTTTATAAAATTTCTCATTAGGAATAAAACTTTCTTTCAAAATCCCAAAAAAAATTCTTTTTACGGTCTCAGCAGCAAAGTAATAAGCGCATGTGCATGCATTGATTCATCACTAACAGAAGATAATAAAAAAAGTTCATTGCATTGCATAGATATTTCTCTGTGTTACATCATCTTGCAGGAAATAAATAAAAGAAAAAAAATAACGGGACTCAGCCCAAACCCACATTCTCTCTCTCCCACCTAATCTTCACCTCTCTCTCTTAAGAGCTTCCACCCCTGTGATGCGCTCTCTTTCCCCGACGACGAGATGACGCACCACCGCTACCTGAACCAGACTCCTCCCCGGATGAGGAAGACGACACCAAGCAAGAAGGAACAAGAAAAGCGTCCCGAATATGGGCAGTCACTAAAGATATCCAGTCCCTAATATTCCTCAGCCAAGTGGTGGGCACCAGGACATGTTGCAAGAAAAGGAAAAATCAGTATCAAGAAGAAAAGATCAAAATAAACCAAAGGAGAAGAAAAAAAAAGATATACCTTAGGACAAAGAACCTCCTCTGTCAAGACCACCTCCTCCGAGTCCATCGCATGAGGACGATGCAGCATAGGCACCATCCCTCCATCAGCCCGACGAATATTGTATGAAGGAGTATGTAGATGCACAAAGGGAACCTTCGAAGTCACCACTGCCGCAGATGTCGAAGGACCACCAATTCTATGGGAGGACCCCACTGGCTGACTAGAAACCACAGGAGGGAAGGGAAGTGCAACATATATGATGGGCAGCATCATCCAGTTCGTCACAAAGTCCATATAATCATACGATATAGCTATATCAGTGTGCAACAGGTAAGACTCGCCAATCATTGTCACGATCCTCGCATCCTCTGGCAGCAATCGCTCCCGCCTCATAGACATAGGGGGCCTCGCAGGTCGCACTACCACCTCTCCCTCAAAAATTTGTCAGACCACCCTCTCCCCAAGATACCAAGTATGGAAAAAATCATGAGCTAGCAAACGTCTCATCTGCGCATTTACTCCAGTCAACCACGTGTCTTGAACAGTTATCCCCCAAGGGTAAAAGGTCACCTAAAAAATCCCCAGCTAAATATAAGGAAATATGGAATTAGAGCACCTAAAGGTCTTAGACTGAATAAGAAATAAGTCTTACCCTGTTACTAGTAAGGCCATTCAAGACCTGACGCACCGCCTCTAGAGGGAGAGACCTCCTCGACTACCGATTGGCCTTGCGCCATCGATGCAACTGGAAGAAATCCCCAATGATCTCATCCTTCAAAGGAATCATATGGGTATTACACCCCGATCACCTCAGAGAACCATGTCTGCAAAGATAAGAATTTTGCAATAAATAAGAGATACATAAGGAAAATGTGAATGCATGAAAGTAAAATGCACAATATTAAAGAATACCTCAAGAAGATACATGGCTCTAGTGAAAGACTGCAGACAACGCCGATTGAATGCATCCAAGGAAAAATAAAGGGTCGCCAAAGTCAGGCTCCCCCAATCATAATAGAGGGATGTTCGAAAACATCCTCAGATATGGCAAAAACCATAAGTGGACAACGTCAATGCTCGACGCCACCAAACATCTCCCCAACACCATTAAAATGAACAACTGGGCCATCTGTCTCACCTGCAGTCCGTCATCCACATCGATCACTCTGCCCAATAAAAAATCCTTCAGTAGAGACAGATGGATGGAGTCTCCAAACACCATCCTCCCCATATCACCAAGCGTCACGCGCAACACCTCTGGCCTAACCCACAAAGAGGAATCCAACTCTATCTTCTCTCCATCGCAATCCAGCCCTAGCAGCTGTTGCATGTATATGGGAGTCACAGTCATCTCCCCGAAACCAAAATGGAAGGTATGGAAGTGTCCCACCACCTCTCCCCCAGAGAGAATAAGACCGTCGTCGAACAAGGTGTCTCATCCAGCACAGACGCCAACCTCCCAAACCCCATTGATGATACCACCCAACGCACCATAAGTACAAGATGCTCCCAGACATCTTTAAGCCCCATCGTCCCGTGGGCACGCATATTCGACAGAGAAACATCAGACTGCCAAAAGAGAAAAGCTTTGTCAGAATCCAAGAAAACAGAAAAAACACAAAAAAAGAGAGGATTGCAAAAGTAATTTTACTTACATAATCGCTAGGGTTCACCAGCCTCGAAGAGCGATGACGCGATGGCTCCCGCAGCAAGGTCCGCTCATCCACAACCGGCTCGAATGCGTCAAAAGAGTTCTCACTCCCCAAAGCAAGAGGTGCCCTGGCCCTCCACTCCACTTTTTCCCAGTCATGAATAGCCAACCATTCTCGGTGTACTGCAGTACTCATAAAAGTGACCATTTTTAGAGATTAAATTCTAAAACGATTCGCAAAAGAAAAATGCAGAAAGAGAGAATGCAAGAAGTTATGAAAGATGAGGGCAATTCGCCCCCTTTTTATAAGATGCCAAACCTACCGATCGGCACTGACCCTTTTCCTTCTCGAGGAAGCTCAAAAGTCCGTGTCACTACCGAATGGCACCCTCCACACCATGTCGACCGGCCCTTGCCTTAAATTTTTGTACAAAAAATCCTAGAATATACTAGAAAAACTTGAAAAATTTTCAGAAATTTCATAAAAATCTCATAAAGGATTTAGAGCATTTTCACCAAGAAAATTTCGCACTTACTCAATCCTATTTCCCCAGTGGAACTCTCAAAAGAAAAGCGGACCTCTCCCCCGCAACGTCCCTAGAGGACCTCCAAAATATCCAAAACTTCAGGATCATATCCTATTTCCTAAAGGTCTCAAATCTCCTCGAGAAATACGTCCAAACCCTGGACCACCTAATCATTTCCTCGGCATTAAATTGGTTGTTCCCTAGGCAAAGTCTCCAAAAGACACAAGAATTTCCCCAGCAATCGGCTCTCGAGCTCAAATCAAAATCACGAGGTAATTTTCTCGGCAGAGTTCCCCAAGAAATTCGAAACTTAAGCCCACAAAATTGTCTTTGACCCGCCGAATTAGTCACCCCATCCTTAAGCCCACAGAATTGGTCATTTCACCTTAAGCCCGTAGAATTGGTCATTTCAACATAAGCCCGCAGAATTGGTTGCGACCCGCAGAATTGGTTGCGACCCGCAGAATTGGTCATCTCACTTAAAGCCTGCAGAATTAGCTTTGACCCGTAGAATTGGTCATCTCATCCTTAAGCCCGTAAAATTGGCTTCGACTCACACAATTGGTCATCTCATCTTTAAGCCCTCAGAATTGGCTTCGACCAGCATAATTGGTCATCTCATCCTTAAGCCCACTGAATTGGCTTTGACCCGCAGAATTGGTCATCTCATCTTTAAGACCATAGAATTTTCTTCGACCTGCAGAATTGGTCATTTCAATTAAAGCTCGCATAATTGGTCACCTCATCCTTAAGCCCGCAGAATTGTCTTTGACCTGCATAATTGGTCACCTCATCCTTAAGCCTGCAAAATTAGCTTCGACCCGTATAATTGGTCATCTCATCGTTAAGCCCACAGAATTGGCTTCGACCCGCAGAATTTTTCATCTCATCCTTAAGTTCGTAGAATTGGATTTGACCCGCAGAATTGGTCATCCCATCCTTAAGCCCAAAGAATTGGGTTGGACCCGCAGAATTTGTCATCTTATCCTTAAACCCACAGAATTGGCTTCGATCCGCAGAATTGGTCATCTCATCCTTAAGCCCACAAAATTGGCTTCAACCCGTAGAATTGGTCATCTCATCCTAAATCCCACAGAATTGACTTTGACTCGTATAATTTGTCATCTCTACTAAAGCCCGCAGAATTGGCTTCGACTCACAGAATTGATTATCTCACCTAAAGCCCGCAGAATTGGCTTCGACCTGGAAAATTGGTCCTCTCACCTTAAGACCACAGAATTGGCTTCAACCTGCATAATTGTTCATCTCATCTTAATCTATTAGAATTGGCTTTGACCCGTAGAATTGGTCATCTCATCTTTAACCCCGCAGAATTGGCTTCTACCCGCACAATTGGCTATCTCACATAAAGCCCACAGAATTGGCTTCTACCCGCAAAATTGGTCATCTCACCTTAAGCCTGCAGAATTGGCTTTAACCCACATAATTGATCATCTCACCTTAATCCTAGATAATTGGCTTCGACCCACAGAATTGTCCATCTCAACCTTAAGCGCACAGAATTGGCTTCGACCAGCAGAATTGGTCACCCTCATCATTGCTTTGGTCATCACTTCCTTTAAGACCATCCCCAGCATGTTTCTTCAAGCCCTCAGAACTGGCCTTCGACCCAAAAAATCGATAACCCTCATCTTTAAGCCCTCTGAATTTTCTTCGACCCTCTAAATCGGTCATCCTCATCCTTAGGTCCTCAGAATCGGCCTCGACCCTCTGAATCAGTCATCCTCCTTCAAAGGCATCATGTAGTGTCTATTCGATGGTTATCATTTGTTCCAAACTCACCCATCGAGGGGCTCTATAGAAACCCCATTCTAATACCCCCAACATTTCCTTAGGTCTTAGTACCTCCTTTCATCGCTACAAGCCCAAGTCATGCCCCAGGTACTGACCTAAAGGCCATCGAGCACTCCCAGGCTCCATTTGACCAAAAGTCAAACTATTTATCTCAAATGAGACTGAATGAATCTTTGAAGGGCACTGAATCCCCTTTCCAATGGTCCATCCTGTGCACGATTCTGATTTACCATACGAATGAACAATCCATTTACCCCTGAAATTTAATCAGGAGGTCACCGAACGCTCCAAGGCTCTATTTGACCGAAGTCAACTCTTTACCTCGACTGAGTTTGATGAATCTTCAAGGGGCATTGAAACCCCTTTCCAACGGTTTTTCCCATGCGTGATTCTGACTTACGATACGGACGATCAATTTTAGGAAGGAACTTAAAAGACATTGCCAAACGGAAGGTTCCAAGCCCTGCCTATCGGTAGTGTGCCTAAACACACCTGTCAAGTGACAGGACCAGGGTTATGTTGATCGACAATGCCCTGGGCCAATAAAAAGGAGGGCCTAACCTCATTCCAAAAAGGAGGAAGATCAGAGATCCATACTCTAAGCAAGCTTATAAAACCCCGCTCGAAGTCAGCGTGATTTCCACATCCAAATACCTTTTCAACCTTCACCTTTCATTACCTTTTTCATCAAACTTGGTGAATTAAGTACTCTCCATCGTCATCCAAGTTCAAGGGCTACTCTCCAACATCCAAGATCAATCTCAAGATCTTCAAGAACGTCCAACTTTCTCCACTCTCTCCTTAAATTCGCCTAAATTCTCATTAGTTTGTTTTGTTACTTAGTACTTTTATTCTCTTATATCACATATCATAATATACTTTTTATTTACTATTATCGCACATCACTTATTTTCATATAAATAAAACCCAAAAAAAGAAAAAGAAAAAGAGGATTTGCTTATAAATTCCAAACGGGAATTCTCACCCTTTTCTCGCCCTTTTCTCACAACTAAAACCCTTTTTTACACACACATCCATATAAGTGAAGTCCCCAATTGTATTTATGGGATAAATCCAACCCCTCATTTTGCATACGAACTATGTGGACATTGATGCCTCTATAGGCTACATAGGCGTCTCGGGGTAAAACCCGAGACTCAAGTCCTTTTTATACTTTTTTCCTATTTTTCTATATTCTTTAAAATTAACTCTCTTAAATCCTATGTATATATATATTTATATATATATATTTCCTTAATGGAGTATTATTCCACACGCGTTATGATTCCCTTATAATGATCGATGCTAGGATAATCACATAAATCCTATTTTCTAATATTACTTTGAGGAACATTCCTATGGATGACTCGTTTTATCTCTTCCATGACATAAATTGATGATTCCTATCTCCATTACATATACATATGCACACATATCACAGGGAAATACAGGAAAATAGCAACAACCCATGAGAGACTGTAAAGCCGGAATGGGTGCCTAACACCTTCCCATTTAGTAACTTAGCCTCCTGACCCCTTTCGAATCATTTTGGTTTCGTATGTCTTTGGATGTTGTCCTTCGGGATGACTCACTTTTATTTTGTCTATTTTGAGTAAAATAGACTGTAGGCTCCATCTCTCTACATTTTTCACCTCATTCACCGACGTCGGCCGAAGCGCTCCAGAGAGGGATGCGCGAGACCTCGAGGGATGCTCTCCCACCGCGAGGGGATATATCCGTGGATGGCCACAGTAAATATTTGGAAGTTTTGGGTATATTTTCAAACCTGGCATCCTGGACTACACGGATAGTTGCTACATGTTACATTGGTCCTGTGCAAGGATTCGTGCCTTCTGTGGGGCTGCTTGGGGGTTGTTTTGCATTTTCTCCATTCAACGAGATGTTTTAAAGACTAAGTCAAACTATTTGAAAGTTTTGGTTAATTCTCAAACCGAGAGTCTCGTGATGGCATGGTAAGTTGCTCCGTGTTACGATGGTCTTGTGCGAGCTCTTCGTGCCTCTTGTGGGGCCGTTAGGAAACGGTTTTACATTTTTTCCCTTCAACGACAAGTTTTCAAGCTTAAGTCCAAATATTTATAACTTTTGGTCATGTTCTTGAATTGGGCATCCCGTGACTATGTGGTCAGTTGATACATGTTATGTTGGTCCCGTGCAAGGTGTTCGTACCTCTTGCGAGCCCATTTGGGGGTTATTTTCCATTTCCCCTCTTCAACGACATATTTGCAAGCCTAAGTCTGAAATCGGGCATCCCGTGACTCTGTAGTCAGTTGCTACGTGTAACGTTGGTCCCATGTGAGGTGTCCTCATGTGGGATCATTTTGGGTATGTTTTGTGTTTTCTCCCTTCAACGACTTATTTTCAAGACCGAGTCAAACTATTTTCAAGTTTTTGTCATCTTCTCGAATCGAGAGTCCCATGAAAACATGGGCAGTTTCTACATGTTACATAGGTCCCGTGAAAGGTGTTTGTACCTCTTGCGAGGGGCGTTTGGGGGGATATTTTTCACTTTCTCCCTTCAATTGCATGTTTTCAAGATTAAGTCTAACTATTTATAAGTTTTGGTCATGTTCTCAAACCGAGTATTTTGTGACTATGGAGTTAGTTACTATGTATTACATTGTCCTGTGCGAGGTGTTTGTGCTTCTTGGGGTGCCATTTGGGCACTATTTTGTATTTTCTACATTTGACAACATGTTTTCTAACCCGAGTCTAACTATATGCGAGTTTGGATCATGTTCTTAAAATTGAGTCCCGTGAATATGCGATCAGTTTCAACATGTTATGTTGTCCCGTGTGAGGTATTCGTGCCTCTTGAGAGGCTGCTTGGGGGATGTTTTGCATTTTTTTCCATTCAACGGCATATTTTTAAGCCTTAAGTCTAACTATCTGCAAGATTTGGTCATGTTCTTAAATTCAGTCTCCCATGAGTAAGCGATCAGTTGTTACATGTCATGTTAGCCCCGAGCGACATGTTCGTGCCTCTTATAGGTCCCTTTAGGGACAATTTTACATTTTTCCCTTCAATGACATGTTTTCAAGTCTAAGTCTAACTATTTGTAAGTTTTGGTCATGTTCTCGAGATGGGCATCCAGTGACTTCGCGATATGATGTTATATGTTATGTTGGCCCCGTACGAGGTGTTCGTACTGAAGCACCCTATATATTTGACTCATTTGAGTCTATAGTAAATAGGTGCCCATCTAGTTTGGAAATAGTGACAAAGTTGAGTTATATCCTAGTCTACCAAAAACCCTTCAAACTTTACCTTTGAATTTATCTAAAGTTCCTAAAGGTAGAACACCAACACCTCACATAGGATTGCATTTATGCATTTCATTATTCATAATATGGGTGTGTGGGAGTTAAATCCCATCGAAATGATTTTCTATAATTTTGGGATATTTTAAATAATTTTTAGAAATTTTTAAAATAATTTTCAGACATTAAAAAGCGGTTTTATAATGTTTTGGGTATTTTGTAATTTACATGGGTTCCAACAACTTTGTTTGGGTAGAATTTGAAAGAGCTATATAATTTTGTGGGGGAAATTTGAATTCCTTCAACTTAAAAAAAATGCATTTTTTAGCCCATCGTATCCTTACATATGTTTGTATTATAATAACTAGATTTGTGTTTTCTCTTCCTCATATATCTGAGACCTTAGTTACATCATTGAATCAATCTTATCAATGGTCTGCATGTCCTCTAACTAGATCCATGTGTTAGGATTTTCAACCAACTAGAGTGTTTTTAATAACGGTCCAACATCAATCGTTAGATTTACTTTGATCATTTACATTCAATCCTAATCGTTTATTTTCTTCGACCTTCCAGAGCCTCCCATGCTCTACTATAAATAGAAGCCATACGTGCAACGTTTACAATCTTTGGATCAATCCACCTCTGAGAGAAAAAAAGAGAAGGGAGAGAGAGAGAGAGAGAGAGAGAGAGAGAAATAAAACCCTAAACCAACTCCGGCCAAATTCTCACCTAAAAATCCTTCTATGAGTTGAGTTAGTTCGAGTTTTGAGAAGATTCATCCTCTCAAGTTCTTAATCTCCTGTCCAACTAAATCATGTTGTCCTTATTTCATTTTCTTTCGTAGAAAGTTGAAATTTGAGAATCAGTGATACATATCACGTAGATATTACTGAGTTTGATTTCTTCTTTCGAGAAATCTTTATTTTGTTGGTTGTTTTTAAAATTTTATGTTTCTTTCAAAACCTAAACCAACAAAAGTATTTTTGATTTCAATTTCTAAGAATATCCGGACTTAGATCAAGTTAAGATCTTGATTGGGGATTTACACTTTCATTTATTTCACACTTTGCAAAATAACTTTACGTTTTTAATCAAGAAAATGTCTACGATCTTAGCTCTTTTATATAGCAAGATTCCCTCTTGATCTGTGGATAAAATTAAAGATAAAAAAGTCTGAGATTATCGACCAAACTGATGTTAGAAATTTCTATTGCATATTAGAGCACTGTTTGTAATTTGATAATCATTTTGTCTGTAATAAGTGTGTGTGAGTTGCATGCATGTGTTAGGCACATCACATCACAACATTTTCACACTACAACACTAAAATGTGTTAGTACATAGATTTTGGACTTTAAGAGTCAGCATAAAGCTAAAAGGAGTGGAGTTAGAAAGCTAAGAGAACATCTACCACATACGAGCCTTGGGAGAAGTTAGAATAATCCAGAGGAGCTGGTATAATTTCTCAACTTATATTAGGTCTGATTGTGTGTTTAGATTATTAAATAGTTTATAATTTGTTACTCTATTTTAGTGGATTTTTGTTTTGAGGTGTAGAGACCTCCGTGGCTGTTTCCCCAATTGGGTGGAGTTTTACCACGTTAAAATCTTTTGAACTTGCGTACTTAATCTTCCTTCCATCACCTTTTATTGGCGTGTTGATTTAAAACTGTTTTAGTTTTGGTTTTCAAAACTTGGATACATAATATCTAAAATATCTCGTTCATAATTATTTTTATAGACATATTGTGTTAGTTGTTTGTTTTAAGAAAATTGTTTCTTTAAAAAACTTTTCAAAGATATTTAGATTGTTTAATCTCGAATTAAACAACTTAAGTGGTACTTTTTCAATTGGTATCAAATCATCGGTTTTACCAATTCTTTCAGATCTTGAGTTTCTAAAACAAATTCTCAAAATAAACTATGGACGAGAAATTTGAGAGACTAGGTAGCCTGTCCAGACCCCCTCTCTTTGATGGAACCGACTTTCATTACTGGAAAATAAGGATGGTTGCCTTCATCCAAGTTACATTGGGAGATGATGTCTGGGATGCTGTTGAAAATTTCTATACTTTTCCTACTAAATCTGCCGCTGAAGGAAGTACTGTGAGGATTAACAATAACAAAGGCAAAAAATCTATATTCATGTCTATCAATGAACAAAAATTTAAGGGGATATCTTTGTGTACTACCTTTAAGGAAACATGGGACACCCTAGTGACTACACATAAAGGAGACACACATGTTAAAGTTGCTTGAACCCAAATGTTAATCTAGAAGTACAACACTTTACTCATGACTGAGACTTAGACTGAGTCGTTTGATGACTATTATATTAGGTTGACATACATAGTGACTAAGTTGCATGCAAATGGGATAATCTATAATAGGAAAGAAATTTTCCCTAAAATTATAAGGTCATTTCCAAAAAAACTTGGCAATAAGTACTATGCAATTGAGGAGATGGACGATTAAAACCATACCACTGAACTCCTCAGTAGAAAGCTAAGAACTGTGGAAATGGAATTATAGTTTAAGAAGGAATTAACATAGACCCATAAGAAATAGTATGCCTCTAATCTTGTCTTTACGTATAAGTTAAACCTAAATGTCATTTACCTAAAATTGATTTAGATTCTGATGAGGACTTCAATTTAGAGAGCTTGGATAACAAGATTTCCTTAATGCCTAAACATTTCAAGAAAATTATGAAATTCAAAAATAAAATTCCAAATAGGCAAGACAAACCTACCTTTTCAAACAACTCTAATAATAGGCCTCATGAGAAAAGACTTGAGAACAAACCTAGTAGAGACCATAAGAACATTGAATGGTAAAGATGTGGCAAGTTAAAACACTTAACTAGTGCCTGTAGAGTTCATTTAAATAAGAAAAATTATACTAGGGCTAACTTGTGCAAGACTTAGGATGACTTAAGTGAATCAGAAACTGATGAACCCGAGTCATCTAATACTTATGACCCTTGTTTGTCCTTCTTTGATCAAATCATATACACTAATGATAAGGAATCTGATCATTCTATGTTAAATGATGATATCCCTACTGAGTTATCTTTTTTCTTACTTGAGAATTCTGATAGTGCTTCAAATGCGGTGTGCATGAGTCAAAGGGAATGATCTATTATTGATGCCAATGGGTGTGTGAGTCATAAAAATGAATTGCTAGGGGACACTTGACATTTTACACTTAGTGACTCCGATAATGAGGACCTTCCTGACATTCACACATTCTACATAAAAACTCTTAAGAAAAGTACTAAACTTGAAAAAATTGTCAAAGATCTTACACAGAAGATAGAAACCCTAAGTCATATGATAAAAAAATGTTACACTTCTCAATGTCTAACTCGTGAGAATGAAACTAAAAATTTTGAACAAAAATTGAAAGAGTTGTTTGACTCAAAGGAAATTTTGAAAAAAAAAATACAAAGGGAAGTTTTTATAATTGGAACAAACAAAAGAAAAGTCATCAACAGTCGTAAAAAAGTTTGCTAAATTTAAAAATAACTCTAAATCTTTTGAAGACTGTGTTACTGAAAGTAAGATCAATTCTGATGACAAAACTGGAATAAGTGTTTGCCCCAACAATTCCAAGCAAAAAAAAGCTTTTGAACCTATCAAGTTTGTGTCTGGTGGAAAAAGATATGTTGAAACTTGTCCAGATTTTTAAACTTTAAAAAATGATTTTAAATGAAAACAACAAAATTTAGACATTGGTGAATCAAGTAACTCTAAGCGTAATGTTTAAAATAAGGATAAATACCTATGCCCCCTATTAGATAAGCTGATTCATCATTTCATCCTGTGCCACCTAGGAACAAGACTAGAGCTCAAAACTTAGACAAGCCTTTGGTTAACAATTTTCCTAAGGTTAAGAGTTCTACGTGTCATTTTTACTCCTCCTATTGTGATGTCTATGGACATTACCTTAATGGTTTCTCTTCTAAATGTCTATATAAACCAGTCTATTGCTCTCATGTTTACCAGAACTTCAACTATTCTACGAGAATCCGAAACAATTATGTCCTACCTAGACAGTCGAAAAAAAATTCTAACTATCGAAATTGGAAGAGAATAACTAATACTAATATATCATCAACAAGAAGGAATACTATATTCTTTTCTAAACTAAATGCTCAAACTGTTTATAATCTTCATAAACCCAAGAAAAAATCTTCTAAAGAAAAGACAGAAGCTCACAAGTTTTATCGAATACGAGCTAAAGTGCGAATTGAAAACTAGAGCAATTTGGGTTAAAAAATATGATATATTACCCTAGATGAAATGTGACACTGTGATAAGTGCTTTTAAAGTTGAACATACATCATCTGGATGGTATTTAGACTCTGGATGTTCCAAATATATGACCGAGGATGATACTAAACTTTCAAACAAAACTATTTTCTCTGGAGGAAAAGTCTTGTTTGGAGATGGTGTATCATCCCAGATCATTGGTAAAGGAACACTCCATGAAGAAGGATTACCTATTCTTAAGGATGTTCTCTTAGTAAAGGGTCTTAAAGTTAATTTACTAAGTATATCGCACTTTTGTTATTCCAACCATACTACCACCTTTTCAAAGAACAATTACAAAATTTTAAATGGAAAAGGTGATTACAATATTACAAGACTCCATACTCTAGATACCTGTTAAACAGTGAATCCAAGTACAGAGGTTTGTAACATTGCGAGAATGGATGACAATGAGATATGACATAAGAGGTTGAGTCACATTAATTATGAGAGTCTTAGTAAATTGTGTTCCCAAGATATAGTTAGAGGTCTTCCTAAGATAAAACCAATTTCAAACATCATATGTGGTCCCTCTCAAGAAGGAAAAATTCTTAAGGCTCCACACAAGAAAGTTAAAGAAGTTCTATCCACTAAACCTCTAGAGCTCGTCCATATGGATCTAATGGGTCCTTCTCGTACTGTTAGTCTCTGTGGAAAAAGTTCTATATCTTAGTTATGGTTGATGACTTCACTTGCTTTACCTGGGTTGCCTTTTTAAAACATAATTCAGAAACGTTCTGTAAGTTTTTTAAAATCTTAGTTCGTATAGAAAATGAAAAGGATTCCCAGGTAGATATAATTCGTAGTGATAGAGGAGGTGAATTCATAGATTTAGGTTTCATCGAATATTGTGACTATAATGGTTAGAAACATGAATTTAGTTCCCTTAAGACACCTCAACAAAATGGAATTGTTGAGAATAAAAATTTCAATCTTCAAGAAATGGCTCGTGTGATGATTCATATGAAGAACCCACCTCAACATTTCTTGGTAAAATTCATTGGTATTACCTGTCACATAATCATTAGAGTTTATCGAACTAAAAATACCAAATAAACATCCTATGAATGTTGGTATGGGAAGAAACCTAAACAAAAATACTTTAGAACCTTTGGTAGAACATGTTATGTCTGTAAGGACAGAGAACATCTGTCTAAATTCGAAACCATGGGAGATTAAGCTATTTTCTTAGGATATTATCCAAATAGTAGAGCCTACCGTGTCTACAATCTTCAAACCAAAATATTTATGAAATCCATTAATGTGGTTGTAAGTGACACTAATGTAGAGAGTGAGATCAAAGGACCAACTATAGTGGATGAATCGGAAAACATTTTAACTTACGATTCTCTAGAGATATATGAGTCCTTGCAAACTGAGACCCTTGAAGTGCCTAATTGAGTTTCCAAAGATCATCCTTTAGATAGTGTAGTTGGTAATCATACTGAGCCAGTTCGTACAAGATCCTAACTCCTTACTCTTGCTCATTATGCATGGTTTGTTTCTCTTATAGCACTAAAGAATGTTAATGAAGCACCGAATGACACCTTTTGGATAAGTTCTATATAGGAGGAACTTCTTTAATTTGTCATACATGATGTATGGTATCTTGTACCACGGACTGAAAATAAAAGGGTTATCGGTACACATTGTATTTTAAAAAATAAAATAGATGAATCTGGGATGATTATTTGGAATAAAGATAGATTAGTAGCCCAGGGCTACTCTTAGATTGAAGGAATAAATTTTGATGAAATTTTTTCGCTTGTCACTCTCCTTCAATATGTTCGCTTACTTTTTACAATAGCTTGTCATTTTCATTTCACACTCTATCAAATGGATGTTAAATCTTCTTCCCTTAATGGCATCTTGACTGAAGAGACCTATGTAGAACAACCCAAAGGGTTCACTGACCCGCATCATCCAAATTGCATCTACCATCTTAGGAAATATCTTTCTGGGTTAAAATAAGCTATTAGAGCTTGGTATGAACGTTTATCTAGCTTCTTTCTAAACAACGTTTTTAAATCAAGAGGAAATGATCAAAGTCTTTTTGTCAAACATTTTGACAGAAATATTACCATAGCCCAAGTATATGTAAACGATATTATTTTTGGATCTACCTCCCCTACAAATGTCAAAAAAATTTATGACATTATGCATAAATAATTCCATATGTCACTTATGGGGGAGTTATAATTTTTCTTAGGACTCCAAGTTAAGCAAAATACAGATGGCTTATTTGTATCGCAATCTAAATACGCTTTGGATATTGTTAAGAAGTTTGACCAAGAAACAACAAAAGAAGTTAGGACTCCTATCAGTACTTTTGTCAAACTTTTAAAATATGAGAATTGTAAATCTATCGATTCTACTTTATACCGTAGCATGATAGGAAGCCTATATTATCTTACTGCCTCACATCCTCATATCATGTACTCTGTCTGCGTGTGTGCCGGACATAAAAACAATCCTAAAGAGAGTCATTTACTAAGCGTGAAAACAATTATCAAATACATTAAAGGAATTATAAATTTAGGACTTTGGTACACCAAAGACACTTCTAGTACTATAGTAGGATACACTGATGCCTATTGGGCTGGGTGTTCTAATGATAGTAAGAGTACTTTAGAAGCGTGTTACTACATTAGTAACAATTTGGTAGTATGGAATAGTAAGAAACAAAACTTCACTTCCTTATCTACTGCCGAATATGAATATATTGTCGCGGGAAGTTGTCGTGCTCAATTACTTTTGCTAAAATAAATGCTGAAAGATTACTGTATAACTGAAGATAAGTTACATCTCTATTGTGACAATCAATGTGAGATTAATATTTCTAAAAATCATGTTTATCACTCTAGTACCAAGCATATTAAAATCTAATATCATTTCAAGCATGAGTTAGTTGAATATAAGGAGTTAGAAATTAATTAGCTCCCTACTGAATTGCAATTAGCTGACTTATTTACTAAACCTTTGGATTATCTTCAATTTGAATCTTTGCGCAAATCTATTGGTATGTTAATGGTAGAATAAATATTTATTATTTCATACTTGTTTTCTTTGCCCTTTGTCCATTTGAGACAAAATGGGGGAGACATTTGAGTCTACTTGGACATTCTTGATGTATTCTTAACTAAAAATCTTGATCTTAGTTATCTCATTGTCAGGAATCAGTACCTTCATTTACATCATAATTTTCATAGTGTATTAGTCTGTAACTAGTTGAGTTATGTAATTTTTCTTTTCTACAATATTGGGTAGATAGAATTTTTGTATATGAATAGGATTTTCTTATTTATTTTGTATCCCTACGAGTCCTCGATGACTCAAAAGAGATTTAGTCTCATATTTCCAAAGGGGGAGATAGAAGCACCCTATATTTTGTCTCATCTAGTTTGGAAATAGTGATGAAATTAAGTCATATCCTCGTCTACTAAAAAGCCTTCAGACTATACATTTAAATTACTCTAAAGTTATTAAAGGTAGAACACCAACACCTCATCTAGGATTTCATTTATGTGTTGAATTTTTCATAATATGGGTGTGTGTGAGTTAAATCCCATCAAAATAATTTTATACAATTTTTAGGATATTTTAAATAATTTGTAGGAAATTTTAAAATAATTTTTAGACATTTAAAAATAGTTTTATAATGTTTTGGGTTTGTTTTATAATTTCCCTAAGTTCGTAAAAATTTTATTGGTTAGATTTTGAAAGCGCTAGATAATTTTGTGGGGGAAACTTGAATTCTTTCAAGTTAAAAAATACGCATTTTTGAGTCCATCGTAGCCTTATACGTGTTGGTAACAGCTATATTTGTGTTTTCTCTACCTCACTTATCTGAAACCTTAGTTGCACCATTGGATCAATCTTATCAATGGTCTGTATGTCTTCTAACTTGATGCATGTGTTATCCTTTTGAACTAACCAAAGTGCTTTTTATAATAGTGCATCATCAGCCATTAGATTTACTTCAATCATTTACATCCAATCTTGATCATTGATTTTCTTCGACCTTCCAGAGCCTTCAATCCTCTAGTATAAGTATAACCCGTACGTGCAATGTTTACAATCTTTGGTTCAATCCACCTCGGAGAGAAAAAAAATAGAGAAGAGAGAGGGAGAGAGAGAAAGAAATAGAGAGAGAAAGAAAACCCTAAACCAACTCTAGGAAAATTCTCACCTGAAAATGTTTTTATTAGTTGAGTTAGTTCGAGTTTTGAGAAGATCCATCCTCCTTAGTTCTTAATCTTTTGTCCAACTAAGTCACGTAGTCCTGATCTCATTTTTTTCATAGAAAGTTGAGATTTGAGACTCAATGATACATATCACATAGATATTACTGAGTTTGATTTCTTCTTTCGAGAGATATTTATTTTGTTGGTTCTTTTTAAAAATTTATGTTTGTTTGAAAACCTAAACCAACAAAATCATTTATGATTTTAGATTCTGAGAATATCCAGATTTAGATCTAGTTATGATCTTGATTGGGGATTTACTTTCATTTATTTCACACTTTGCAAAATGACTGTACAATTTTGAATAAAGTATGTTTCTAGGATGCTGCCTTTTTTATAGCAAGATTCCATCTTAATCTGCAGATAAAATTAATGATAAAAAATTCTGAGAGTTTCGATCAAACTGATTTTGGAAATTTTTGTTGCATATTAGAACACTGTTTGTAATTTGATAATCATTATGTCTGTAATATGTGTGTGTGAGTTGCATGCATGTGTTAGGCACGTCACATCACAAAAGTTTCACACTACAACACTAAAAAGTGTTGGTAGAGATATTTTGGACTTTCAGATTCGACGTAAAGATAAAAGTATTGGAGTTACAAACCTGAGAGAACATCTACTACATTAGAGCCTTGGGAGAAGTCAGAATAATCCAGAGGAGCTGATATAATTTATGAACTTAAATTAGGTCTAATTGTGTGTTTAGATTGTTAAATAGTTTGTAATATGTTACTCTATTTTAGTGGATTTTTGTTTTGAGGTGTAGAGACCTCAGCGGATGTTTCCCCAATTGGGTGGGGTTTTACCACGTTAAAATCTTGTGCACTTGCGTACTTAATCTTCATATCATCACCTTCTATTGGCGTGCTAATTTAAAAATGTTTTACTTTTGGTTTTCAAAACATGGATACATTATATCTAAAATATCTCGTTCATAATTATTTTTATGCACATCTTATGTTAGCTGTTTGTTTTAAGAAAAGAGTTTCTTCAAAAAACTGTTCGAAGCCATTTAGACTGTTGAATCTTGAACTAAACAACTTAAGTGGTACTTTTTCATGTGCCTCTTGTAGGGTCGTTTAGGGGTTGTTTTGTTTTTTCACTCTTCAACGGCATGTTTCAAATCCTATGTCTAACTATTTGGAAGTTTTTGTCATGTTCTCTAACCAAGCATCCTGTGACGATGCGGTCAGTGTCTATGGGTTACATTTGTCCGTACCTCTTGCGAGCCTTTCGGGGGTTGTTTTATGTTTTCTTCCTTTAACTGCATGTTTTCAAGACTAAGTATAAATAGTTTCAAGTTTTTCTCATGTTCACAAATTGGGCATATCGTGACTATGCGGTCAATTGCTATGTGTTACGTTGATCGCGCGCAATGTGTTCATGCCTTTTGTAGGAAATTTGGGGGTGATGTTTTGCATTGTCTCCCTTCAAAAACATATTTTTAAGACTAATTCTAACTATTTGCAAGTTTTGGTTATGTTCTCTAATCGCGAGTCACGTGACTATGCAATGTGTTTCTATGTATTACATTGGTCCCGAACGAGGTGTTTGTGCCCCTTACAAGACCGTTTGGTGACAGTTTTGTGTTTTTGACCTTCGATGGCATGTTTTTAAGACTAAATCCAAATATTTGCATGTTTTGGTCATGTTCTCGAACTTGTAATCCCGTGACTATGTGATCAGTTGCTACATGTTACGTTGGTCCTGTGCGAGGTGTTTGTGCCTCTTAAGGGTCCATTTGGAGGGTATTTCGTGTTTTCACCCTTAAACAGCATGTTTTCAAGCCTAAGTATAAATACTATCAAGTTTTTGTCATGTTCTCTAATCGAGAGTCCCGTGATTACTCGGTCAGTTGTTACGTGTTGTGTTGGTAATGTGTCAGGTCTTCATGCCACTTGCGGGGTTGTTTTGCATTGTTTCCCTTCAACGGCATCTTTTCAAGCCTAAATTTAAAATTTACATGTTTTAGTCTTGTTCTTGAACCGAGAGTCCCATTACTTTGCTCTTAGTTTCTACGTGTTACATTGGTTCTGCATGAGGTGTTCATGCCTCTTGCGAGGTTGTTTAGGAGTTATTTTGCATTTTCACCCTTCAACGACATGTTTTAAGGACTAAGTAAAACTATTTTAATGTTTTCATCATGTTCTCGTATCGGAAGTCCCGTGGTAATGAAGTTTCTTGGTATATGTTACGTTGGTCTCGTGCGAGGTGTTTGTGCCTCTTGTAAGGCCATTTGGGGGATATTTTGCATTTTTTCCCTTCAATGGCATGTTTTTAACCGTAAGTCTAACTATTTGGAAGTTTTGGTCATGTTCTACAATTGTGTGTCCCGTCAGTATGCGGTCAGTTGCTACGTATTATGTTAATATCGTGCGAGGTGTTCATGCCTCTTTTCGGGCTGTTTGGGTGATGTTTTTGTATTTTCTCCCTTCAAGGACATATTTTCATGCCTAAGTCTATTTATTTGGAAGATTGGGGCATGTTCTTGAACTGAGACTCGCGTGACTATGTAGTTAGTTTCTACGTGTTACGTTGGTTCCGTGTGAGGTGTTCGTTCCCCTGAGGTGGCTATTTCAATGTTGTTTTGTGTTTTCACCTTTCAACGACATGCTTTCAATCCTAAGT
Source organism: Sambucus nigra (assembly GCA_949130495.1). Classification (NCBI taxonomy): domain Eukaryota; kingdom Viridiplantae; phylum Streptophyta; class Magnoliopsida; order Dipsacales; family Adoxaceae; genus Sambucus; species Sambucus nigra. The sequence continues at coordinate 507,633,754 of OX422208.1, read as the reverse complement.
CTAACTATTTGCACATTTTGGTCATGTTCTCAAACAGGGATTATATAAACTCCACGGTCAGTTGCTGCATGTTACGTTAGTCCCATGCAAGGTGTTCGTGCCTCTTGCTGAGCCGTTTGTGGGATATCTTATGTCAAATGTATTGAAGGTGTAAAAAGTTATGAGAATACTCAAAATTGGGAATTTTGGTATAGGTCCCCTTTTTGGTTTTTTATTTACGAAAATATATGTGATTGCATAATCGTGAAAGAACTCTAAATGGGGCTATTTTGCATTTTTTCCCTTCAACGGCATGTTTTTAAGCCTATGTCTAAATATTTGAAAGTTTTGGTCTTATTTTTGAATTGGGAGTCTCGTGACTATGCGATCAGTTAATATCGCGTACATAATACCGATACAAGTGCTCAAGGTAGAAATTGATGTTCCACTATTTTGCATCAAAAGTTTTTCCTCATATGGATATAAAATTAATTCAAAATCGTGGGTGCGGAATTTCTTAAACTCTTTTGCACTAAAATTAGGGCAAGTCTGCAAGAAACATCACCTCTTTTTAGAAGCTGCATTTATTAATGAATTTGTACTAAGGCATGTTTTTATCACACACGAATAAATGACCGCACACATAAGATATGAAGTTTACCTCTTTTGATACCCATGCCCTTAAATCAATTTTCATGCAATTTCTCCTTTGATTTTGGGAAATTTCTTTCTCGCACTTCCTATGGGTAAATTGTAGAGTTTAGATTGTAAAATATAAAATACATATAATTCAAGAAGAAGAATTCCATAGATACTCACTCTCTTCAGTCTTCGACTTTATCTTGCGATTCGAAGACATAACAAGTTGCTTGCTCGTATTGTATATTTGTGAGTTTCACCTCTTTAGGGTTCCCAAACGGTACTTCGTCCTCAAATTCGTCAGGTACCTTGACCACTCCTCCTCTATGAGGATTGAACATCCTCACCTCTTGTTCCGGAATATATTCCCTAACGTATAACGATGATTCCACAGTTACGTATCTTCATCAATTGACCCTCCAATATGCCGTATATTCTTTACATAATCTTTGAAGGTTTTCATCAAAGATCTCAAAAGGATACATCCAACGATACCTAACGGAACCACATAATAAAGCTTCATCGCATAAATGCATAAGAAAGTGGATGCTGATATCGAAGAACGGCACATGAAAATATTTATCTAATACACAAACTACCTTGGATAAAGTTGATTATGTATCTATAATGTGACTTATGTTTACTACTTTTACACAGACTAGGGTAAAACACAAACTGATTTTCATAATCGCCCGACGAAGATCGTTATGTTCAGAGAAGCAATGCAAAAATAACAAAGGGAATAATTGGATGATTACATGCCAGTCATGAGACTTGCACGGTTTGAAGTCATTTTCTTGGTAGTTAACGACCCTACGTAACTTACCAAAATAACCAGTTGGGGTCTTCAAGTTGAACAACGTGTCTAAGAGGATCTTCTTCTGACTAGTAGTCAAATTGAAAGCAGCTGGAGGGGTAGAAATTCTTCCTCTTGTAGGATCATTTTTTAACCAGAGTTTCTTCTTTAGCTTTATATCCTATAGATCTCAGCGGGCGGCCTGCTCTCTATCTTTGGAATGAAATCCACTCATACATATTCCTATCAAATGTTCTGTAACATTCTTCTATGCGTGCATTATATCAATTACATGCCTTACACGATGATCTTTCCAATAAAAAAAATAAAAAATATTGATCGCCTGGACTATGGTTTTTATTTAGTAGGGTTGTTAGGATCTTCCCTTGAGTTATGCTTCAGGTTTACAAACTTGGGTTATTTTCCTACGTACCTATTCCTCACAGTCGCAGCCACCACCTTCTTCTCAATTTGCTGACCAAAAAGCAAAGAAAGTTGCATCCGACGCTCGTGACCAATAGGATAAAAGTCAGACTTGTCATTCCTGAAAGGATGACTGGTTGACAAAAATCAACGATGACCTGTGTAACTCATCTTAATACTATGTTGTATCCAAATGGATTTAGTTTCCTCCCTGCATAGGGTACCTCCATAATAACCATGAACATTACAACCACACAAGGTCTCATAAGTAGGAAGGCCGTGGATTGCCCACATCACCATTGCTTTAAGTTTGAACTCTTCACCCTTATGAGAGTCCAACTCCGTTACACCTTTATCCCACAACTCTTTAAGTTCTCCGATTAATGGGGCTAAGAATATATTAATATCATCACCCAGATCCTTCGGCTCGGGTATTAAGAAAGATAATAATGTGAACTCCATTTTCATGCAAAGTGTTAGAGGAAGACTTAAAGGCGCCATTAGAACTAGCCAATAACTTTGCCTAGTAGTTTAATTATCGAAGGGGTTACACCCATCAGTTGATATTGCAAGATGAACGTTGTGTGGTTCTTTTGCCAATTCATGGTGTCATGCATTTGAAATTTTCCAGACGAGTGAATTAACTGGATAACACATCATATTCCCACACACATCGTATCGAGCATGCCATGTCATGGCCTACACTATCCACGGTACACTAAAAAATCATTTTAACTGTGACCCAAGTGCAAAATAATTCAAAACTTTTTGTGGGACTTGCGAGCTCTTTTAATATTTTTCATGTTTGTCATTTACCTTCTCACAAACGACATATCCAGGCTGATCACGTACTAGACATTCATCCTTCTCTCCGTGTTCATTGCGATACAATATGTAATCATACTTGCATGCTTGAATAGATTTGTATTTCAATTCCAAACCCTTCAATATCTTCTTCATGGTAGGATAATTTTCTGGTAACGTGTTCTCTTTTGGGAGAATTTCTATAATTCACTTAAGAATTCCGGTTACGTTGTTCCCAGACAAGACAAATTAACTCTTCAAGTTATATAAACCAATCATTGCATATAATATCGAATCCACTTCATCACAATATTTATACAATGGTCTAGGCGCATTGGGTTTCAACAGTACATATTCTTGGTCCCCAAGTAGTTCAGTATCAAAATTTTCATTGTGCGCATCATCTGTCTCCATAGGTTGGTGGTTTTTGTCATGGTGGACTCCGTAAGAATCGTTAATTATGTCGGTCAATGGACAATGTTTTGGCAAATCACTTACCACTTCCACTCATTGGTGTTCTCTTACGTGGTTGGTTATCGATAATTCTTCGGGATCATAAGGTACGTGTTTTTCACCATGGTATGTCCACCTGTTATAATATTGACAAATTCTTCACATTATTAAATGTAACTCAACATCTTCTAAAGATTTATATTTTTCGTTTATACAATGGGTGCACGAACACTGAATCTTCTTACTTTTAAGGTTCTTAAAAGCGTATCTGATAATTCCTTGAATGCCTTTAACATAACTATTAGTTATTCGGCCAGTCCCCCCCCCCCCCCAATCCAGTCTTTGTATTATGGAAAATCCATTTAATAATATTCAAATTGCAATCCTTTGTTAACATGATAAAATAAATATCATGTTCCATAGTAAAGCACTAATATAGTATCAAAGAAAAGCACTAATATAGTGAACAACGCACCAATCAATCAAGCTATTCAATAACTTAAATACAAGAACACGCCAATCAACGATACTACAAAACCACTTAAACTCAAATTAAATAAATTTGTCTACTGATATTATTACAACATAAGTAAAATATTACTACATCTTCATCAAGCGATAAACTAGCCAAGTGGTAACAGAGTCTACATAATTTGTCAAAAAAATTCCTTCTCCACTATTGACGTGCACTGGAACGGTTTCACAACCCTCATATACTGTATCAACCACAATCTCACACTCACCCTCATGCAAAGGTCGATTATGTACTAAAGTTCCTACGATAGTGGACATGAGCATGCATATCCCAATGAAAAATTTACCGCTGGGGTCCTATATATAGTATTTCTCTCCATAGTCACCGTGGGTTGTTAACGACGATCCAACATGTGTGCCATGCTGAAGCGCTGAGAAAGGGAATGTTGAAGGAGGAACCGTAATATGTTGGGGAAATGGAGAACGAGGAAAATTTTGAGGAATCCCTGGCATCTATGGAGGGAAATCGGGATGCATTGGGGGCTGGAAGGGCATAGGACCGGTTAAAAGGGACACAATATGTGCAAGTTTATCATTCACACCTCCCAATTCATTTCGAAGCCCCATTATATCACCTTCAGTCCTAGATTGACATTCATCGTTGAATGTGAAATTATTATTAACATAAGAAAGCTCGTCCACGAGAGGTGCAGTGTGTTTGAATCTTGTTTTTGACATATGCAACCCCAAACCTCTCGTCCTCCCTCTCTGGTCCTTCCCAAAGATTTTTACAGTGGCATTATTATCAATATCATCGATTGAGCTTGAATTGACTGACTATTGATAGAATATTTTGATTCTAGATTCTTGACCAAGTGAGGTGGGAATTTATTATCTTTATCTCGTCTAGAATGCAGGTACAAGTTGGCCATATTCGATGTCTTTCCTTCATCGGGGTTGCCTTTCATTACGGTCCTCCACTCGTTCTTTAAATCTTCATAAGATTGTGACCCAAGCCGATGGACATCAGTTTTTTTGGCTTTATTCTGCTTATTTTTTTCCTTTTGCAGCATTTTGGAGTCCTTTTCCTCATTATTCGTTGGATGCGAAACACTTATTAATCGAATAAAGATCGTCCATAAGAGTTGCGGTGTGTTTGAATCTTGTTTTTGACATATGCGACCCTAAACCTCTCGTCCTCCCTCTCTGGTCCTTCCCAAAGGTTTATATGATAGCATCATTGTTAATACTATCGATCGAGCTTGAATCTGACTGACTACTTATAGACAGTATTCATTCTAGAGTCTTGGCCAAGTGAGGAGGGAATATATTATCTATATCTCGTCTAGCATGCACATACAAGCTAACTCAATTTGGGTGCTTTTCCTTCATCTGGGTTGCCTTTTATAATGGTTCGTCCACTCGTTCTTTAAATTTTCATAATATTTTGACCCAAGATGATGGACATCAATTTTTTTGGCCCTATTCTGCTTATTTTTCTCCATTTGTAACATTTTGGAGTCCTTCGCCTCATTCTCTAGAAAATCATTCCATTGAGAGAGTGGCATCTCAATGTTTGGAGGGACTTTGTCTTTGAGCGCCAAAATGTCAGAACTTGATGATCCCTTAGGTAAATGCTTCTGCCTAAGGTTTATCTGATATGTTCGGAGTTATTCAGCAACCCGAGAAAGAACCTTATTTTTTGAGTTGGGCAAAAATGAAAATTATTTGCTGAGTTGCTTGTAGATGTCATCTTTAATAGATTTATCTACGAGGTTCCAATTGTCATCTCCTCCCACTACCACATTCATTTTTACCAAGTAAAAACACTGGTCTTTAAATTGTTGAAAGTGATTCTTATCCCCCGTGGGGTTATTTCCCAAAATAGAGAACCCAATGAGCTTTTTCTCAGCTGACCCGATAGTTTCAGGATCATTGGGCATGTCTATTGGATTAGTGGGAGTACGTTTCCTACATCAACTCGGAGTAGGGGAGTGAACAGTTTGTGGAGTTGAGCATTGCTAACCAATTGGTGATGAGAATTCTCCTTGTGGTTGTTGGTTAGAGTGTTGCTTCCTTTACCGCCCAACATTATCTACAAAAAAACTAAAAGGTAAATTTGTATCTATAATAATAGATGCATAATTTCAAAGTTCAATATGAAAATATAAAAAACAAAATAAATTTTTTGACCATATATTAAAATCTACATGTGCATTGTAAGACTTAAACAAAAGTTCAATGTGTCTGATCTCCATTTATTCTGGATTTTTTTTAAAAACCTATGGATTTTTGTACATGGCCAATTAGGAGGAAGAATATCTATAATGGATGCATAGATGTTAGTGACATGAACTCGAAATCTCATCCTCTTCATTCTATTGGCAAGATCGAGTTTGACATACATATGTCGTGAGACATAACAGTCTTCATCGATGCTCTTTGTACGTAATTCTATCCATAATGGGTCAAATTCTTTTGGCTTTCTCTAACAGCGTAAGAAAGGTCAGTGCTCTATTGGGATTATATATGTGATATATACATCGTACAACTTCATCCCAACATTGTGACAGGGAAAACAGAATACGATAGAACAAGTACTCTTGTTGGAAATGAATTCCACGGTTTACAAGGTAGTTAAGTTATTCGATCTTCATATTCCCATACCAATAAACCAGAGTACCCAATTTACGAGGATCATTAATGAAAGAGGTATGAGTGCGGACCAATTGCAACCTTACATACTCTTGTTGCCATCGATTATCACCGTGACTCAATTTTCCTGAGAAAAATGAACGAGGGCATGAATATGATTCCTATAAATAATGGCTCTAATGACTCAGTAACTAGTTATTATGTACGACAGCATGGATATGATTCCTATAAATAATGTCTCTAATGAATCATCAACCGTTAGTTTATTATGATTTGAATACCTACTTTTTCCATTTAAACCAACAATCCCTAAAATTAACCCTTATGTTTGGTATTTTTTAATGGAGAGGTATTTTTTTAATGGTCCGGTATTTTTTTAATAGAGATGTATTTTATTTATATTTCAGCCCCAAACTTAAACCAACAATATCCAATTAATTAAAATTTTCCCTAGATTGAAAATTAAACCAACAATATCCATAAAATTAAAATTTGCCCTCGTTGAAAACTTATAACAACAATATCCATTAAATTAAAATTTTCCCTAGTTTGAAACCTAAACCAACATTAGTCATATATATGTATTTTTTTAGAATACACGCACTATGCACACAATGATAATGTATACACACCTACGTACATAATACACACACATATACACACAAAAAATTACACACAAAAATACACACATGTATACGCACACAGAGAAAGACACACACACAATGGAATAAATAACAGTGTCTTGGAAATACACACATACACACACACACAAACACACATAAATACACACACGTATACAGATAGAAATACACAAATATATACACACACAGAGAGAAATACACACACATGATGAAATAAATAACAAGGGTTTGGACATACATAGCAAGAGAAGATTGAGATTACCATTGAGATTGAAAGAATAAGAGAGCTTGAGATTGAGATAATAAGAGACCTGAAATCATCGAAGAGAGGGAGGGAAACCAAGGGTTTGGAATTTTTTGAGGGAAATGAAAAACGGTTCCTGCGATTTTTAAGTATAAAGGCACTGGTCATGGCCCTAAGTCGTGACCAAATGATGTGACCCCTTTAGTTTTAACACGTCAGTGTGGAAATAAGACCATGGTCACGGTCGAAAGTCGTGTCTCACTTCCAATAATGGTCACGATCTTAAGCTGTGACTATATTGGTGTGTATTTATGTTTGTTGTCATGGCTATGAGCCGTGACACCATCCATGACCACATTTGGAGGGAAACCTGGCTCCATAATGGTCATGGCTGGTTCAAAGTTGTCAGCCGTGACCCACGTGAGCCACGGTCAAAGGTCGTGACCAGTTATAAGACTATACATGACCACACTGAGTGTTGGAATTGGTCAAGTTCATTTTAGATATTTTCATGGGTTCGGGACGTGACCATATGGTCACGGATATGGGACGTGACCCCTTTTCCATGACAATTTTCGATATTTGGTGTAGTGGTTGGTCATGTGCGAGGTGTTCGATCCTCTTGCGGGGCCATTTTGGGGTTATTTTTCATTTTTGCCCTTTAATGACATGTTTTCAATCCTAAGTATAACTATTTGCAAGTTTTGGTCATGTTCTCGAACCGGGATTCCCGTGATGATATGGTCAGTTGCAAGTTTTGGTCATGTGCTGTAACTATTTTAGTTTTACTCCCAAATGAGCACTTAATAATACATTATGTAGGAATAAAATATTTTAAAAAAATTCCTATTAAGTAAATAAAAATGTGAGTTAATGTAAATAATACTTTGTTCCTCTGATATTTTGGCACGCTTTAACTTTACAATATTATCATTATCTAGTATCCTATTGTATTTATCTTAAGACCTATTCTCTCGAACGAGCTACAGTTTAAGGTCCTTGTAACGCGAGTGAGGTTCTCTCTAAGGTGTCCGACCTCTAACTTGCTTCTTTTTAAATCCACTTCCATTGCAAACTTTTCCAACAAAATTTCCTCGTGATCCTTTTCTATGGCATCATATTTGGTTTTCATGATTGCTTCTTAATTCATGAGAATTTTTATGGCATAATCGAACTCTAACATGTGAAAGGCTTATCGGACCATACAAATGAGCTCTAGGATAGTTCTCATCGAGGTGGGTATCCGATCATCCTTTTGCATGTTCGAGCTCGAAAGTGAAAAAAAAATGATGAATCGAGAATCAATCATGAAAGCCAAATACCACACCCTAGAAAGAAACATTGGGAAATTGTTCTAGAAAATCTCGAGATGGAAGGTTATTTAAAAAGGTTCGAGTTAAAGGCCAAACACTTTCTAGGGAAACTCACCCGAATTAACATAAATAACTAGTTGTACCACATATGAGAAAATGGGGTCAAGATAAATACATTCGTCAATCAAATAAAGCATCATGTTCCCCTAAACATTCATAATTCAAACTACACATTCATAAATTAAACTAAATATTCGTATATCAAAATAAACATTCATAAATCAAACTAATAGGATATAAATTGGATTGCTACGGGCTAATATAATATTAGGATACAACGAGGATATCGAAGGGGAAAATAATGTTTTTATACTCAATCCTCATCTAAACCAATTAAAAGATCCATCAAATTAGGGTTGCCATCAAGAGTAGACTGGAATACTTTAGGAGCCTTTGATGAATTTGCTTCTATAGTCATATCCTTCGATAAATGAACAACAATAGACCAATTACCATCGTTTATGAACTTTGAGTAGAATACCATTTTTACGTTATGAAAGGAACAAATAAAAGGCTCGTTGAGTATGCCATCTTTGCTCTTCATCTTTGAGCAATCTACCATGATAATTTTAGATCCATGATCAACTTTTTAGTCATCCGTAGTGTCCTCCACCTTCACCCAGTCACAATAGAATATAATTTCCATGAAATCTAAATAATCATGTTATAGGATTCATTGGACAATCCCATAATATGTTAGCACCGCATCTTTTGGATTTTTATCGCTTTTGCTAGTGACACAAATAGTCAAGGCAAAAATTGAAATTCGTCAGTTTTGCATCAAAATGTTTTCCTAAAATTGATATGCAACGAAATCAAAACTATTGGTGTATAATTTCTTAAACTCTTTCACTTGAAATTTGGGACCTTTTGCTAGGTGTGCAAGACTTGATGAGACATCACGTCTTTTTAGAAGCTTTGTTTATGAATAAATTTATATTAGGATATGTTTTTACCACACATGAATAAATAACCGCACACATAAGAGGTGGAAAGTACCTCTTTTGATATCCATGCCCTCAAATAATTTATCGTGTAACTAATTTGTTAACTTTGGGCACTTTCGTTCTCGTAGTTCCTAAAGGTAAATTGTAGAGTTTATATCATAAAATATAGAATATATAAAATCAAACAATAGTAATTCAATTAATTATGTAGCCACTTACTCCGTCTAATCTTCAAATTCATCTTGTGATTCAAAGATATAATGATTTTCTTGCTCGTATTGTAGATTAGTGATTCTCAACTCTTTAGGTCTCCAAAGGCAATTTATCCTCAAACTAATCATGGTACTAAATCACTCGGTCTCCATGGGGATTGAGACTCCTAAGAGCTTGTTTTGGCATATGTTCCCGTGGATATAGGGATGATTCCACAATTACGTATTCTTCAGAAATTGACCTCCATTATACAATTTATTCTTTATGTAATCTTTAAAGGTTTTCATCAAGCGCTCGAAAGGATACATCCAACGATACCTAATGGGACCATACAATAAAGCCTCATCGCATAAATGCACAAGAAGGTTGATACAATTATCGAAGAACGACGAAGGAAAATATTTCTCTAATACACAAACGGCCTCTACAAAAGTTGATTTTTTAGCTCTAATATGATTTATGTTTACCACTTTTGCATAAAGTAGGGTAAAGCACAAACTGATTTGCATAATTTCCTGAGGGATAACTTTTTGCTTAGAGAAGCAATCCCAAAATAACAGAGGGATTAATTGAATGATGATGTGTCAGTCGTGAGACGTGCACTATTTTCACTCATTTGTTTGGCGCCTTATGTAATACCCCGTATTTTTATGATATTTATTTATGGGATTAATTGAATTAAATGTGTATTAATTGGGAATTAATCCGGATAAAAATACTAGCGAGATGCGAGTTGGTATTTGATTTTAATGAGTATATATGAATAATGAATCATGAAATTTGTCGTGAGATTGAAATACCGCAATTTGGAAATTTTGTTGAGACGCGTGTGACAGTCGCGTCAGGAAAATAATTATTTTAATTAAAAGTGAATTTTAATTCTATTAACCGTATGGTCATTTTGAGTGCGCCAATGCGTCCGGAAGGGTCGAAATAGTTAGAATACACTAGCCGGGGGTTTAGTTTGGGTCCCGGGGCATTTTTAGGCCATACCGGCAACGTAAAAGGGTAGTTTGGTAATTTTGAATTTTTGGGAATTAAAACCAACGAAAATTAGGAATTAAAAATCTGATTTGGTAATTACCCACTAAACCCACTAATAACCTAATGGGCTACGGGGGTTATTGGAATTAGTTCCAAAAAGTTTCCTAAGGCAAACCCTAGCCACCATTGTCACCTTGGAGAAGAAGACTTGTAGAGAGAGAGAGAGGAAAATTCTGCAGAGAGAGAGAGAATCATTCATCAATTCGACATCAAAATCAGAGATATACATAAGGCAAGTGGTTTAATTTCATTAGTTGCAGAGAATGCTTCTTCCATGCGTAGGAAATTGATAAAATTGTATTGTTTTTGGGAGATTGATGAAAACCCATTAAATTGGAATTAGAAACTTGTATTTTGATGAGGAATTGCATGTAGAATTGTATGTAGGTGATTAATCTGATGATAATATATTTTGGATGAAACAAAAACGTATTTAACTAGGCTCATTGGGGATTTAAGAATTTCTAGGGTCCATGTTCTTGAGATGGGGGAAGAATGTATAGATTTGATATTTGGATGATGTTTAGAATGAATTAACCCAACAAAACACGTTAGTATGTGACCTAAGTATGTTTAGGGATGATTAGAAACCTTGAACAATTATTGGACTGATGTTTAGATGAGATTAGAGAGGAAGAAAAGTTGGAAAAACAAAAAAAGGAAAATCTGGGCTCGAAATTGGCCTCTCGTTAGAAGACCTGCCCAGGTCGTTCGAACGAGTTCGTTCGAACGAGCTTCTAACGAGTTGATAGTTTGTCTTCTAACAAGAGGGATGTTCATTCGATGTCTTTTGTTCGAATGAGATCTCGTTAGATGCCCATTTCGTTCGAACGAACTCTCGTTCGAACGAGACTTCTAACGAGCTGACAATTTAGGCTTTTTGGCCTGTTTTGATCTCGCGTGTCCCGTAACCTTGTTTAATTACAGAGATACCATTCCCTTGATGATAAATTGATATAGATGGGACATTTGGGTTATATTGAGGTGTAAAACATAAAAGTGTGATTTGAATTGAATGGAAATTGTGGAATAGGACGTGAGTGACTATTACGACGCGTGAACTATCGACGACTTAATTAATTGAATTAACCGGGAACATATGAATTGTGTAACATTATAAGTCAGTACGAGAATGAGATGTGTACCATAAATAAATTACGGTGATTACTAAGATGTGTGTATACTTAGTATATGTATATGATTCTATATGTATGACATACCTACCATACTTGCTATCACGGGAGGTTTACGTTCGTTTTAGGGCCCTATAATCCTTGTGTTGCCCGGATTTAGATTGGTACCTCGAGAACATAGGTCAGAGAAGGACTTATTGGGATGTTAATAAGTTTGCTAATCGTGGTAGCGTAGGTATGTGCGTGACCCATGTGATGTGACTGTATTCGCCTCCATTGTTTGTGATTTGCTATTATCTCAGAACGATTCCTGAGAGATTTGGAATGCGTGATCCTTATGTACGTGATGTACCGGGATGGATAGCAGAGTATGTGTGCACCGCAGCTTAGTCTCGGGTGCTTATATTATATATTTATGGCGTGATTAATATACACTTAATTGATGAGAACTCTCATGTTGGTATTGTGAGTATAATTACGGAAATGCTTTGAGTAACTATTTAAGGATAACCTGTAATGAATTGTATATCTAATAATCGAGAATTCGAGTTTAAGTAAAGCTCTCCATTTATTTGATAACGCTAGAACGTATAATGGGAATTGAGTAGTAAGGGGTAGAACTTATTACAGTTTGGTTAGATTTATATGTTACTTAGATGGGTACAGTACGTTAGGAGTGCACAAATTAGTCGAGAGGTGAGTATTTCATGTGAGTGCACGTCCTAACATGTATTTTGCATTCATTGTTTTAATGTTATTAAAACACTTGCTTTTTTTAAAATAATCCCCACTTTCGGGCTCTGACCCGTTTGCTTTCAAATCTATTTTTGTAAAAACCATTTTTAGGTGCCCAGCCACAAGGACACCATGCATAGGAATTTCATTCAGGTGACGAGCTGTAGCTGTTTGTGGAAGTTACAGGACTTTGCTAGTAGACGCTTCATCTATCTTGACTCTATATTCAGTTTTCATCAGTTGTAGGGCATGTCGCCCATTTCTATTAGAAACATTTCCTATTTCAGATTTTCAGACTTTTGGCATGTAATTAATTCAGGTTACATTCTTTTACTTAGTTCAGTTGTGGGATTGTTGTGAGGAGTTTTTCCTCCGGATTTATTATTATGTTGTTGGTTATTCTATTGCTTCGTTATGGTGAATGGTTGTTATTCTTTCATTATTCTTTTATTGCATGTTAATCAGAGTTATCTTAAAATTTGACAACTCACTTTTTAAATACTAGGTGGTTAGTAATCATTAAAATGTTTTCGACAGTGATGCTATTAAGTGAACCAACTTGACATTTTGTATTCATTTTAATAAAGGAGTAGCTACCCGGTATTTAATTAGTCGGGGTGTCACAGGTGGTATCAGAGCATCAGGTTCTAGTGTCTTTTAGGATCTGTACAGCTTATTATGTTTTCACTGAGCTTTCTTTGATGTAGAGCCCTATATTTTAGGAATGTTGTATTCTTTTGTATATGCTACGTTCTTCAGCTATCTCAAGTTTATAACTGAAAACTTATAAAATTTATTCTTATTTTAGATGCGTCCACGACGTGCACAACGGGTTCCTAGGGATGCAACGCCAGAACCACAGCCCGCACCAGTTCAGGGCACGATGAATGCCGCCGAGGTTGCAGCCATTGTGGCCCAGGCAGTAAATTCCGCACTAGCCGTAGTTCAGCAGGCACCACCTCAGGCTCCAGTAGTCGTGCCAGTTTAGGCACATGCATTCCCGTCTGCTTGGGAACGTGTACGTGATGCTTTTCAGAAAGCACACCCACTTGAGTTCGCAAGTAGCTCTGATGTTGTGGTTTCCAGTCAGTGGAGGAAGGACATTCAGCGGCACCTGAGGATGTAGGAGTGCACCGATGTCCAGAAGCAGATACTAGCTACCTTTAAGCTGGGGGGTCTGCACTGCAGTGGTGGGAGTCTATTACCACCGTGGAGGAGAGAGATACTCTCACTATACATGAGTTTTGGGTGCGGTTTGACCGCAAGTACTTTTCGTCAGCTGTTCACACGGAAATGAGGAGGAAGTTGATGAATCTCAGACAGGAAGGCAAGACTGTGGACGAGTATGAGGCCGAATTCACCAATCTATTGAACATTGTTCGGGATGAGATACCGATAGAGGAGAAGAAGATACAAAAATTTACGGATGGGTTGACTTGGAGGATCCATCAGCATTTGTTGGGGAACCTATTGTTGGCCACTTACTCTGATGTGGTTAACGCTGCACTGTTACACTACCAGGATCATCGCTTTCACATGGCTGAGGGCAAGAGATCGGGAGAGTCCAGCCATCAGGGAAGGACTGGAGGACATGGTGCCAGTGGGGCACAATCTGTTCAGGGGCAGAGATAGGGTGACCAGGGTTCCCAGCAGGGGGATCATAAGAGGTTCAGATCGGGAAATTTCAGGCACGGACAGGGAGGTTTCCGGAAGGGCCATCAGGGTCCGAACAGCCATCAGAACTAGTAGGGTCAGAATGGTCAACAGCAGTTTCAGCAGGGCCAGGGGTGGAACGGAAACGGCCACCAGGGTCGGGGGCAGCAGGGACATAGAGGGGGGAACTTCCCGGGGAAGTGTTATGTTTATGGAAAGACTGGCCATAACGCCAGGACTAACCTGATAGGGGCAGGGCCCCGCAGCAGCAGCAGGGTGCTCGACAGGAGCCGCAGAGACCCGTGTTTCCCGCCGCCCTCTCGGCGCCACCACAGATGGCAGCATTACCACCCATTCTAGCAGTCCCAGTTCAGTAGGGACAACTGCAGTATAGGAGAGTATACCAGCTTCAGCAGGAAGCAGCTCCACAGGCCCCACCCGCGATTGAGGGTATGTTTCCTATCCGTGGCATTATGGGTCGGGTTTTGTTTGATACGGGGCAACGCATTGTTTTATAGCTACACATTTTGCGAAAGCCTTAGGGTTATTAGCCACAGCAGAGAGCACAGTGACGTGTGTAGACTCACCACTGGGGAGTGGGTCACTTATTTTCTTTATATGCCGGGGAGTGGGGGTAGATATTGGTAGTTTGGTATTACCTGCAGACATGTTGGTATTAGATATGCATGAGCACGATGTGATTATCAGTATGGATTGGCTCGCATCTTATAGATCCACGATTGATTTCTTCGGTGGGAGCATTGTTTTTGCCATTCCCGGGAAAGAGATGTTTGTAGTGGCGATGCCTCTCCCAGAGGGAGGCTCGACCGCTCATTTGTATTACATAGAGGAGGATTCCTCTAAGGAAGTTATGATTCCTTTAGATTCGATCCCAGTTGTCAGGGAGTATTCCGATGTGTTTCAGGAGATACCAGGCCTACCCCCCAGTCGAGAGATAGACTTTGTCATAGACCTATTACCAGATACGAGACCTATTGCCCGCGCACCTTACCGTATGGCTCCGAAAGAAATGTGAGAGCTACGAGATTAGATTGAGCAGTTGTTGGGACAAGGGTTTATACGGAGGAGTACTTCGCCGTGGGGTGCCCCTGTGTTGTTCTTAAAGAAGAGGGATGGATAGTTGAGGTTGTGTGTGGATTACCGAGAGTTGAATAAGGTCATGATACGAAATAAGTATCCGTTACCCCGAATCGATGACTTGTTCGATCAGTTAAGGGGAGCTTCTTTCTTCTCAAAGATTGATTTGCGATCGGGATACCATCAGTTGCGTATCAGGGAGGAGGACGTCTCTAAGACTTCGTTCTTAACGAGATATGATTCCTACGAGTTTCGGGTTATGCCTTTTGGCTTGACCAACGCTCCAGCCGTGTTTATGGACTTGATGAATAGGGTGTTCAGAGAGTTCCTGGATCAGTTCATCATTGTCTTCATTGATGATATTCTGATTTACTCCCAGATAGAGGAGGAGCACGCAGAGCATTTGAGGCAGGTTTTGTAAACGCTATGTCAGAACAAGCTGTATACAAAATATGAGAAGTGCGGGTTTTGGCTGAAGGAGGTTCAGTTTTTGGGACACATTATTTCTGACCGGGGGATATCTGTTGATCCGAGGAAGGTATTCGCGGTGAGGGAGTGGGGACAGCCCACGACACCGACTAAGATCCGTAGTTTCTTGGGCCTAGCAGGATATTACAGGAAGTTCATTCGGGGATTTTTGAAGATAGCGGGTCCTTTGACAAATCTGACTCGTAAGGGTGTGCCATTCATCTGGAGTGATGCCTGTCAGTTGGCATTTGATGACTTGAAGGATAAGTTGACCTCAGCACTTATGTTAGCATTGCCGAGACCGGGAGTTGAGTATCTAGTCTACACCGATGCGTCCTTGCAAGGACTTGGAGGTGTATTACAGTAGGAGAGTCAGGCCATAGCTTATGCTTCCAGTAAGCTAAAGACTCACGAGAAGAATTACCCCACTCATGACTTGGAGTTAGCGGCAGTGGTATTTGCCCTTCGGATTTGGAGACATTATCTTTTGGGGGAGAAGTTTCGATTGTTCACGGACCACAAGTCCCTATGGTACCTATTCACGCAGAAGGAGTTGAATATGCGGCAACGGAGGTGGCTTGAGTTCGTGAAGGATTATCAGTTTGATATCCAATACCACCCGGGGAAGGCTAACATGGTAGCAGACGCGTTGAGCGGTAGGCCAGTAGATGAGGTGGTAGGGGTGTGGAAGGCAAAGTGAGAGGAGTTGGGACACCAGAATGCAGTGGCCCGATCATTCATGTCTTTGATGACTGTTACACCACAGATTGTCACGAGAGTGGTAAAGGCACAAGCAGGTGACTCGTTCTGTCAGGAGCAGATAGTTCGATTACTAGCAGAGGGAGTCGAGTCCTAAACCATTAGCTCAGACGGGGGATTACGCTTCAATGGGAGATTGGTAGTTCCAAAAGGGGAGGAATTGCGACACGAGGTGATGGCAGAGTCGCACGGCTCATGGTTCGCGGTACATCCCGGTGGGGACAAAATGTACCAAGATATGAGACGTCAGTATTGGTGGAGCGGGATTAAGAGAGATATTGTCGTGTTTGTTTCTAAATGCACCACTTGCCAGCTAGTAAAAGTGGATCATCAGAGACCGGGAGGACTTCTACAGCCATTAGAGGTCCCGGTGTGGATGTGGGAGAGCATATCCATGGATTTTATCACGGGGTTGCCCACGTCACTGAGAGGTCACGACTCCATTTGGGTAACTGTGGACACGTTAACCAAAGTCGCTCATTTTCTACCCGTAAGGACAGACTACACTACGGGACAGTATGCCCAACTCTTTATTTCAGAGATAGTGAGACTTCACGGTGTGCCCTTAAATATCGTGTCTGACAGAGACAAGATATTTATTTAACGGTTTTGGGAAAGTTTTCAGGAGGCCATGGTCACGGAATTGCGATTGAGTACGGCGTATCAACCGCAGACCGATGGGCAAACCGAGCGTACAAACCAGATGTTGGAGGACATGTTCGGTACGTGCATCGTTGATTTTGGGGGTGGATGGGAACAGTATCTTCCACTGGTGGAGTTTGCTTACAACAACTCCTACCAGTTCACCATTAGCATGGATCCATTTGAGGCGTTGTACGGTAGACCTTATCGTTCCCCAGCATGTTGGTTGGAGGTGGGGGACAACAAACTACTTGGGCCGGAAGTAATTCAGGATACTTCGGCGAGGATTGAATTGATAAGGAGTCGCATTCGGGTAGCTCAAGACAGGCAGAAGAGTTATGCTGATGCGAAGAGGTCCTTTAGAGAATTTGAAGTGGGGGACCAGGTTTTACTCAGAGTATCTCCTATGAAGGGAATTATGCGATTTGGGAAGAAGGGGAAGTTGGCATCGAGATATGTGGGACCTTTTCCTATTATTAAGCAGATTGGACCAATTGCGTATAGACTTGGGTTACCGGAGCATTTGCATCAGATTCACGATGTGTTTCATATTTCCTCGCTAAGGAAATATCTTAGAGACGATTTGGCTCATTCTCACATTGCTTTGGAGGACATCGATCTCCAGCCCATAGCTCCTACGAGGAGGGGCCGATTGCTATTTTGGACCGAAGTGACCGGAAACTGCAGTCAAAGATAGTTCTGTTAGTGCGTGTTCAGTGGCGACATCACAATGTCGAGGAGTCCACATGGGAGCGCGAGGATGAGATGCGCGAACGTTATCCAGAGTTGTTCTTACCAGGTACTTTCTAGTTTCGAATTTCGGGATGAAATTCTGTTATTAGGGGGGAAGTATATAATAACCCGTATTTTTATGATATTTATTTATGGGATTAATTGAATTAAATGTGTATTCATTGAGAATTAATCCGGATAAAAATACTAGCGAGATGGGAGTTGGTATTTGATTTTAATGAGTATATATGAATAATGAATCATGAAATTTGTCGTGAGATTGAAATACAGCAATTTGGAAATTTTGTTGAGACGCGTGTGACAGTCGCGTCAGGAATATAATTATTTTAATTAAAAGTTAATTTTAATTCTATTAATTGTATGGTCATTTTGAGTGCGCCAACGCATCCGGAAGGGTCGAAATAGTCAGAAAACACTAGCCGGGGGTTTAGTTTGGGTCCCGGGGCATTTTTAGGCCATACTGGCAACGTAAAAGGGTAGTTTGGTAATTTTGAATTTTTGGGAATTAAAACCAACGAAAATTAGGAATTAAAAATATGATTTGGTAATTACCCATTAAACCCACTAATAACCTAATGGGCTACGGGGGTTATCGGAATTAGTTCCAAAAAGTTTCCTAAGGCAAACCCTAGCCACCATTGTCACCTTGGAGAAGAAGACTTGTAGAGAGAGAGAGAGGAGAATTCTGCAGAGTGAGAGAGAATCATTCATCAATTCGACATCAAAATCAGAGATATACATAAGGCAAGTGGTTTAATTTCATTAGTTGCAGAGAATGCTTCTTCCATGCGTAGGAAATTGATAAAATTGTATTGTTTTTGGGAGATTGATGAAAACCCATTAAATTGGAATTAGAAACTTGTATTTTGATGAGGAATTGCATGTAGAATTGTATGTAGGTGATTAATCTGATGATAATAGATTTTGGATGAAACAAAAACGGATTTAACTAGGCTCATTGGGGATTTAAGAATTTCTAGGGTTCATGTTCTTGAGATGGGGGAAAAATGTATAGATTTGATATTTGGATGATGTTTAGAATGAATTAACCCCACAAAACACGTTAGTATGTGACCTAAGTATGTTTAGGGACGATTAGAAACCTTGAACAATTGTTGGATTGATGTTTAGATGAGATTAGAGAGGAAGACAAGTTGGAAAAACGAAAAAAGGAAAATCTGGTCTCGAAACTGGCCTCTCGTTAGAAGACCGGCCCAGGTCGTTCGAACGAGCTCGTTCGAACGAGCTTTTAACGAGTTGACAGTTTGTCTTCTAACAAGAGGTATGTTCGTTCGATGTCTTTTATTCGAACGAGAACTCGTTAGATGCCCTGTTCGTTCGAACGAACTCTCGTTCGAACAGCCTCGTTCGAACGAGACTTCTAACGAGCTGATAGTTTAGGATTTTTGGCCTGTTTTGATTTCGCGTGTCCCGTAACCTTGTTTAATTGCAGAGATACCATTCCTTTGATGATAAATTGATATAGATGGGACATTTGGGTTATATTGAGGTGTAAAACATAAAAGTGTGATTTGAATTGAATGGAAATTGTGGAATAAGACGTGAGTGACTATTACAACGGCTTAATTAATTGAATTAACCGGGAACATATGAATTGTGTAACATTATAAGTCGGTACGAGAATGAGATGTGTACCAAAAATAAATTACGGTGATTACTAAGATGTGTGTATACTTAGTATATGTATATGATTCTATATGTATGACATACCTACCATACTTGCTATCACGGGAGGTTTACGTTCGCTTAGGGCCCTCTAATCCTTGTGTTTAACGGATTTAGATTGGTACCTCGAGAACATAAGTCAGAGAAGGACTTATTGGGATGTTAATAAGTTTGTTGATCGTGGGAGCGTAGGTATGTGCGTGACCCATGTGATGTGACTATGTTCGCCTCCATTGTTTGTGATTTCCTATTATTTGAGAACGATTCCTGAGAGATTCGAAATGCGTGATCC
Organism: Sambucus nigra; assembly: GCA_949130495.1. Lineage (NCBI taxonomy): Eukaryota > Viridiplantae > Streptophyta > Magnoliopsida > Dipsacales > Adoxaceae > Sambucus > Sambucus nigra. The sequence continues at coordinate 507,613,850 of OX422208.1, read as the reverse complement.
TTATGTACGTGATGTACCGGGATGGATAGCAGAGTATGTGTGCACCGCAGCTTAGTCTCGGGTTCTTGTATTGTATATTTATGGCGTGATTAATATACACTTAATTAATGAGAACTCTCATGTTGGTATTGTGAGTATAAATACGGAAACGCTTTGAGTAACTATTTAAGGATAACCTGTAATGAATTGTATATCTAATAATCGAGAATCTGAGTTTAAGTAAAGCTCTCCATTTATTTGATAACGCTAGAACGTATAATGGGAATTGAGTAGTAAGGGGTAGAACTTATTACGGTTTGGTTAGATTTATATGTTACTTAGATGGGTACGGTACGTTAGGAGTGCACAAATTAGTCGAGAGGTGAGTATTTCATGTGAGTGCACGTCCTAACATGTATTTTGCATTCATTATTTTAATGTTATTAAAACACTTGCTGTTTTTAAAATAATCCCCACTTTCGGGCTCTGACCCGTTTGCTTTGAAATCTATTTTTGTAAAAACCATTTTAGGTGCCCATCCACAAGGACACCGTGCATAGGATTTTCATTCAGGTGACGAGCTGTAGCTGTTTGTGGAAGTTACAGGACTTTGCTAGTAGACGCTTCATCAATCTTGACTCTATATTCAGTTTTCATCAGTTGTTGGGCATGTCACCCATTTCTATTAGAAACATTTCCTTTTTCAGATTTTCAGACTTTTGGCATGTAATTAATTCAGGTTACATTGTTTTACTTAGTTCAGTTGTGGGATTGTTGTGAGGAGTTTTTCCTCCGGATTTATTATTATGTTGTTGGTTATTCTATTGCTTCGTTATGGTTAATGGTTGTTATTCTTTCATTATCCTTTTATTGCATGTTAATCAGAGTTATCTTAAAATTTGGCAACTCACTTTTTAAATACTAGGTGGTTAGTAATCATTAAAATGTTTTTGACAGTGATGCTATTAACTGAACCAACTTGACATTTTGTATTAATTTTAATAAAGGAGTAGCTACCCTGTATTTAATTAGTCGGGGTGTCACACCTTACTATACTGCGTAAATTACCAAAATAACCAATTGGAGTCTTCAAGTGGAAAAAAGTGTCTAAGAGGATATTTTTTCACTAGTAGTCAAAGTGAAAGCATTTGGGGTTAGAAATTCTTCATGTTGTAGGATCATTTTTCAACCACAATTTCTTCTTTATTTTTATATCATGTAGACCGCAGTGTGTCCTCTCTCAATGTTTTGAATGAGATCCATCCATACATGTTCCTATCATATGTTCCTCAACATTCTAATTTGTGAGCCTCGCATTAGTTTTTGTCATACACTATGATCTTTCCACTACGAAAAGTAGAACAATATTGATCATCATGGCCATCCCTTAATTTTACTAAGGTTATTTGAATCCCCCTAGCTTTACGCTTTATATTTTCAAACTAAGGTTTTTTTTTATGGACCTCTTCCCCTAAATCGCAGCCTTCGCCTTCTCCTCAATCCGTTGACTAAAAAGTCGAGCATGTTTAGTCCTACTCTCGTGACTGATAGGATCAAAGTTAGACTTATGATTCTTAAGAGGGTGACATGTCAGCAAAAATCTACGATGTCGCGTATAACTCATCTTACAATTATATGTTAACCAACTAGTTTTAGTTTTCTCCTCACATAAGGGACATCCATAATAGCCATGAACATTAATACCGAATGAAGTCCCATAAGTAGGAAGGTCGGGGATCATCCACATCACCATTGCTTTAAGTGTGAACTCTTCACCCTTATAAGTGTCAAATGTCGTCAAACCTTTATACCACAACCCTTTCTTTGATTAATGGGTCTAAGAATTTATCAATATCATTGTTGGGATCCTTCGACCCGAGTATCAATAAAGATAATAATGTGAACTCCTTTCTCATTCATAGTGTCATAGAAAGACTAAAAGGCATAACGAGAACTAGGTAATAACTCTTATTAGTAGATAACGATCGAAAGGGTTAAATCCATCGGTTGATAAGGCAAGATGGGCATTGCACAGTTCCTTTACAAATTCACGGTGTCATGCATTTGAAATTTTCTAGATGATTGAATCAACTGCAGGACGCATCAAATTCCTACCCATCTCGCATCGAGTGTGCCATGCCATGGCCTCTGTTATCCACGGTGCAGTGAAAAACCATTCTAACCATGGCCAAGGGGAGAATAGTTCAAAACATTTTGCTGAACTTGCGAGACTTACGACATTTTACAAACTTGAATTTTTTACTCTCACAAGGCACATATCTAGCCTCACTACATACACGACACTTGTCCTTCTCTTCGTGTTAGTTGCGGTAAAATATGCAATCATAAATGCATGCTTGAATAGATTTGTTCTTCAAACCCAATCCCTATAAGCTCTTGTTCGTGATAGGGAAATTTTTTGGTAACTTGTTCTCTTTTAGGAGAATATCTTTAACCCACATAAGAATTTTGGGTATGCTATTTTCCGAAAAAACAAATTGACTCTTCAAATTATGAGAACTGACCATTGTGTTCAATACCGAGTGATCTTCATTGCAATTTTTATAAAAAGGTGTATCTCCATCGTCTTTCAACTGTATGTATTCCCGATCTTCGGGTAATTCAGCATCAACTTGTTCATTGACTTGGTCATAATGCACATTATTCTTAACCATAGTCTTGTGGTTTTTATTATGGTGGACTCCGTAAGCATCATCAATTAGGTCACTCAAAGGACAATGTGTTGGAGATTCGTTCACCGCTTCCACCAAGTGGGGTTCCTTCACGCATTTATGTATAGGTAATTCTTTCAAAATATATGGTACATTCTTTTACCCATGTAATGTCCATATCTTATAGTATTGCATAATACCCCACATTAGTAAATGCAATTCAATGTCTTCTAAAGACTTAAATTTTCAATTTATAAAACGGTTGCACAGATAGAGAATCTTATCACTATTAATATTTCTATTTTCTTATTTAATGAATTCCTAAACGCCCTTCACACGATTATCATATACTTTGTGACTCACTCCCATCCACTATTTGTATCATTGGAAAGTCATTCATAAATCTTCAAAATTCAAAACAAATTCAAAGAAAATTCATTAAACTCGATAAAAAGAAATATTACACATAAATTAATTCAAAGAAATTTCATTGAAACGAAATAGATATTACAACTAAATTCATTACACTCGACCTAAAAGAAATATTACAAATAAACTCATTCAAAGAATATTCATTCAAATGAAATAGATATTACAATAAAATTCATTCAAATATTACAAATTTCTCCGATAAGAAAACATTATTGAACACGTAGGATTGATCAACAATTTAACTGGCCAAGTAATAAAATAATTTTCATAGTTGGAGAACAATGACCCTTCCATGTGGTCAGTGTATTCAGGCTCATCTCCACAAATGGAGTATATTTTATCAACCAAAATTTGAGCTTCACCCATTGCCAAATCCTGATTACGGACATGTGTTCCAATAATTAAGGAAATGAGAGTCCACGTTTGAATAACCCTGGTATCTGTAAAGTTTTGTATATAATACCCCTTGCCAAAGTTAGCGTGTGTGGATGACAATACCAAATAAAATGGTTTAATTCATAATCATCTAGTTTAATTAAAATAATGTGACACCCCGACTAATTAAATACCGGGTAGCTACTCCTTTATAAAATTAATTCAAAATGCCAAGTTAGCTCAGTTAATAGCATCACTGTCGAAAACATTTTATTATTTCTAACCACCTAGTATTTAAAAAGCAAGTTGCCAAATTTTAATTTAAGTCTGATTAACATGCAACAAATGTAATGAAGAAATAAATAACACCATTCACCATACTGAAGTAAAATGAATAACCATCACAATAGAGTAAATAAAGTCTGGAGGAAAACTCCTCACTACAATCCCATAACAGAAATGAATAACCGAAACTGAAATAAAACATGCTAAAGTCTGAAAACTGAAATGTAAAAGATGTCTCTAAAGAAATGGGCAACATGCCCTACAACTGATAGATAGTGACTCTGGAATCCAAAGAGATAGAAGCGTCTACATGAAAATCCCTGTAGCTTCCACAAGCAGCTACAGCTCGTCACCTGGATGAGTACCTATGCTTGGTGTCCTTGTGGCTGGGCACCTAAAAATGGTTTTACAAAGAAAAAGAGATTTGAAAAGCAAACGAGTCAGAGCCTGAATGTGGAGTTATATTTTAAAAAACCTGCAAGTGCTTTAAAAACATTTAAAACATTAAATGCAAAGTACATGTTAGGACGTACACTCGCATGATATTCTCACCTCTCGTCTAACTGTGCACTCCTAACGTAAGTACCCATCTATATCGACCCATACTACTAGCTAACTGACAACATAACTAGCTAGACTGCCAAAGGTTCTACCCATATTACTCAGTTCCATTAACATAATAACGCTCGTAATTAAAAAGGGTTTAATGTAAACTCAGTTACTAAATATGCCATATATATAAGTATCAATTACCTCATTATATAACTCGAATAATACCGTAATAGGTTCACAATATTAACAGGAGGATTTCCATTAATTAAATGTATATTATTCACATCATAAATATACGATACAAGCACCCCGCAATCTAAGCTATGGTGCACACATACTCTGCTATCCATCCCGGTACATCACGTACATAAGGATCACACATTCCGAATCTCTCAGGAATAGTTCAGATAACATAAATCACAAATAGTGGAGGTGAACACAGTCACCATCACGTGGGTCACGCACATACCTACGCTCCCACGGTCAGCGGACTTATTAATATCACAATAAGTCTTTCTATGACCTATGTTCATCAAGGTACCAGTCTATATCCCTCCCGTAGGCACACAAGGATTAGAGGGTCATAAGCGAACGCAAACCTCCCGTGATAGCAAGTATGGTAGGTATGTCATACACACAATCCATATACCAATACTAAGTAAACACACATCTTAGTAATACCATATTTTAATCGTAGTACTATTCTCATTCTCATACCAACTCGTAATTATCACTATATATTCTATACCGGTTTATAATCATACGTGTCATAATTAATTCTCACGTCGTAGTGGACACTCACGTCTCGACCCAGACCGTCTATGTAATACCCCTCTCGTATGTGAATTTCTCCTCATAAATACCCAAATGTCCCAATCCTATCATTACTACATCTACGGAATGATATCTATATCCTCAAATCAATTTACGGAACTCCAAAAGTCAAAACAGTCCAAAATGGCCCAAACTGCCAGCTCGTTAGAAGTCTCGTTCGAACGAGTGTTCGAACGAGTTTGGACTGTCATCTCGTTAGAAGTCTCGTTCGAACGAGGCTGTTCGAACGAGATCCCAGTTCGTTCGAACGAACTGTCCCTTCTAACGATATCTCGTTCGAACGAGATATCGAACGAAAATCCCTACTCGTTAATAACGACTGGTCAACTCGTTCGAAGCTCGTTCGAACGAGTTCGTTCGAACGACCTGGGGTCTGCTTCTAACGAGTGACTAGTTTCGGCCCAGATTTTTCCCCAATTCGTTTTTCACCATTTATACTCCTCAAATCTCTTCTAAAATTCGTTCCTACAATATATTGAGTTCTCTAATCATCCTCAAACATGCCAAGGTGCTATACTAACATCATTAAAGGGTTTAATGTTTCTAAACATCATTAAATCACAAATTTCTACATTAATTCCCAATTTTCTTCAAGAACATAAACCCTAGGTACTTCTCATCAAAATTTCCCAGATTTTAATCCGTTTATACATCACATAGATATGAAATCTCTGAATTAAATCTTCAAACAATGTTTCTACATGCAAACCTATCCCAAAATTTAAACAACAATCTTCCAATTTCATGGGTTTTCTTTTAACTCTTATATAAGATTGATTAACAATGTTTCTAACATGGAAAAAGCATTCACTGCATAAGGAATGTAGTTTAAATCACTTGCCTAGGTTTGATTCCGGATTTGATGTTGATTTGTTGAAGAATTTATGCAGAATTTCTTCTCTCCAAGCTTCCTCTTTAATGGTGGCTTAAGGTGGCTAGGGTTTGATTTGGGAAACTTAGAAAACCTAAATGACAACCTACGTAGCCTTCTAGGTTAATATGGGTTGGTTAATGGGCTTAATGGGTTTAATCCACATCAGATTTACATCTCTAATTTTCGTCACTTTTAATTCCTAAAAATGTAAAATTACCAAAATACCCTTTTTGTTACCGGTATGGCCTAAAAATACCCCGGGACCCAAACTATACCTCCGGCTAGTGTTTTCTGACTATCTCGACCCTTCTGGACGCGTTGGCGCACTCAAAATGACCATACGGATTATAGATTTTAAATTCACTTTTATTATCAAAATATTACCCCGTGACGCGGCGGTCCCACGCGTCTCAACAAAATTTCTAAAATGCCGTATATAAATCTCACGACAAATTTTGTAATACCAAGTTCATATATAATCATATATGCACATAATAAAATACCAATAATCAAATACCAATTCACATCACATTAGTATTTTTAACCCGGATTAATTTCCAATTAATACGTATTTAATTAATTAATCCTCAAAATAAATATAGTCAAAAGTACGGGGTATTACATACTTCCCCCCTAATAACTGAATTTCGCCCCGAAATTCGAAACTAGAAAGTACCTGCTAAAAATAGCTCTGGATAACGTTCGCGCATCTCATCCTCGCGCTCCCATGTGGACTCCTCGACATTGTGATGTCGCCACTGAACACGCACTAACGGGACTATCTTTGACCGCAGTTTCCTCTCGCTTCGGTCCAAAATAGCAATTGTCCCCTCCTCGTAGGAGCTATCCGGCTGGAGATCGATGCCCTCCACAGCAATGTGAGAATGAGCCAAATCATCTCTAAGGTATTTCCTCAGCGAGGAAATATGGAACACGTCGTGAATCCGATGCAAGTGCTCCGGTAGTCCAAGTCTATACGCAACCGGTCCGATCAGCTCAATAATAGGAAACGGCCCCACATACCTCGGTGCCAACTTCCCCTTCTTCCCGAATCGCATAATCCCCTTCATTGGAGATTCCCTGAGCAAAACCTGGTCCCCCACTTGGAACTCCCTGAAAAACCTCTTCGCATCAGCATAACTCTTCTGCCTGTCTTGAGCTACCCGAATGCGACTCCGAATTAACTCAATCCTTGCCGAAGTATCCTGAATCACTTCCGGCCCAAGTAGTTTGTTGTCCCCCACTTCCAACCAACATGCTGGGGAACGACAAGGCCTACCGTACAATGCCTCAAACGGAGCCATGCCAATAGTGAACTGATAGGAGTTGTTGTAAGCAAACTCCACCAGTGGAAGGTACTGCTCCCATCCACCCCCGAAGTCAATAATGCACATGCGTAGCATGTCCTCCAACATCTGATTGGTGCGCTCTGTCTGCCCATCGGTCTGCGGATGATAAGCCGTACTCAACCGCAATTCCGTGCCCATTGCCTCCTGGAAACTCTCCCGAAACCTCGAAACAAATATCTTGTCTCTGTCAGACACGATATTTAGGGGCACACCGTGAAGTCTCACAATCTCTGAAATGAAGAGCTGGGCATACTGTCCCGTAGTGTAGTCAGTCCTTACAGGTAAAAAGTGAGCGACCTTGGACAACCTGTCCACAATTACCCAAATAGAGTCGTGACCCCTTTGCGACGTAGGCAACCCAGTGACAAAATCCATGGATAGGCTCTCCCACATCCACACCGGAATCTCCAACGGCTGTAGCAATCCTGCTGGTCTCTGATGATCCACTTTTACAAGCTGACAAGTGGCGCATTTCGAGACAAACTCAGCAATATCTTTCTTCATACCGCTCCACCAATATTGCCGTCTCATGTCTTGGTACATTTTGTCCCCTCCGAGATGTACCGTGAGCCGTGCGACTCTGCCATAACATCGTGCCGCAATTCTTCCCCTTCCGGAACTACCAATCTCCCATTAAAGCACAATCCCCCGTCTGAGCTAACGGTATAGGACTCGACTCCCTCTGTAAGTAATCGAACTATCTGCTCCTGACAGAACGAGTCATTAGCATGTGCCCGTACTACTTTCGTGACAACCTATGGGGTAACGGTCATCATAGACATGAAAGATCGGGCCACTGCATCCTGGTGTCCCAATTCCTTCCACTTAGCTTTCCACACCTCTACCACCTCATCTGCTGGCCTGCGGCTCAACGCGTCTGCTACCACGTTAGCCTTACCCGGATGGTACTGGATGTCGAACTCGTAGTCCTTCACAAATTCAAGCCACCTATGCTGCCGCATATTCAATTCCTTCTGCATGAACAGATACTGTAGTGACTTGTGGTCCGTGAACAGCTAAAACTTCTCCCCCAAAAGATAGTGCCTCCAAATCCGTAAGGCAAATACCACTCCTGCCAACTCCAAATCATGCGTGGGGTAATTCTTCTCATGAGGCTTAAGCTTACGGGAAGCATAAGCTATGGCCTGTCTCTCCTGCTGCAATACACCTCCCAGTCCTTGCAAAGACGCGTCGGTGTAAACCAAATACTCAACTCCCGGTCTCGGCAATGCTAACACAGGTGCTGAGGTCAACTTGTCCTTCAATTCATCGAATGCCAACTAACAGGCATTACTCCAAATGAACGGCACACCTTTACGAGTAAGATATGTCAAAGGACCTCCTATCTCAGAGAAACCCCGAATAAACCTCCTGTAGTATCCTGCTAGACCCAAGAAACTACGAATCTCTATTGGTGTCGTGGGCTGTCCCCACTCCCTCACCGCTGATACCTTCCCCGGATCAACTGATATTCCCTGGTCGGAAATAATGTGACCCAAGAACTGGACTTCCTTCAACCAAAACCCGCACTTCTCGTATTTTGCATACAACTCGTTCTGACGAAGTGTCTGCAAAACCTGCCTCAAATGCTCGGCGTGCTCCTCCTCTGTCTGAGAGTAAACCAGAATGTCATCAATGAAGACAATGACAAACTGATCTAGGAAATCTCTGAACACCCTGTTCATCAAGTCCATAAACACTGTTGGAGCGTTGGTCAAGCCGAAAGGCATAACCTGAAACTCATAAGAACCATATCTCGACAAGAACGCAGTCTTCAAGACGTCCTCCTCCCTGATACGCAACTGATGGTATCCCGACCTCAAGTCAATCTTCGAGAAGAAAGAAGCTCCTCTCAACTGGTCGAACAAGTCATCGATTCGAGGCAACGGATACTTATTCTGTATCGTGACCTTATTCAACTCTCGGTAGTCCACGCACAATCTCAGTGAACCATCCCTCTTCTTCACAAACAAGACTGGAGCGCCCCAAGGTGAGGTACTTCTGCGAATAAAGCCCTGCCCAAACAGCTGCTCTATCTGATCCCGTAGCTCTCGCATCTCAGCTGGAGCCATACGGTACGGTGCACGTGCTATAGGTCTCGTACCCGGTAGCAAATCTATAACGAAGTCTATCTCCCGACTGGGCGGTAAGCCTGGTATCTCCTGAAACACATCTGAATACTCCCTGACAACCGGGATCGAATCTAAAGGAATCACAACCTCCTTAGAGGTATCCTCCTCAATGTAATACAGATGACCGGTCGATCCTCCCTCTGGGCGAGGCATCGCCACTATAAACATCTCTTGCCCCGGAATGGCAAAAACAATGCTCCCGCTGAAGTAATCAATCATGGCCCTATATGCTACGAGCCAATCCATACCGATGATCACATCGTGAACATGCATGTCTAACACTAACATGTCTGCAGGCAATACCAAACCACCGATCTCTACCCCCACTCCCCGGCATATAAAGAAAATAAGTGACCCACTCCCTAATGGTGAGTCGACACACGTCACTGTGCTCTCTGCCGTAGCTAACAACCCTAAAGCTTTCGCGAAGTGTGTAGCTATAAAACAGTGTGTAGCACCCGTATCAAATAACACCCGACCCATAGTGCCATGGATAGGAAACGTACCCTCGATCGCGGGCTGTGCCTGTGGAACTGCAGCCTGGTGAACGTTGTAGACACGTCCATACTGTAGCTGCCCCTGCTGAGCTGGGACTGCTGGAATGGGTGGCAATGCTGCCATCTGTGGCGGTGCGGGAAGAGCGGAGGGAAACATAGGTCTCTGTGGCTCCTGGCGAGCACCCTGCTGCTGCTGCTGTGGGGCCCTGCCCCTATCAGGACAATCCTGCTTCTTATGGCCAGTCTTGCCACAAGTAAAGCACTTCCCTGGGAAGTTCCCTCCCCTCTGTCCCTGCTGTCCCCGGCCCTGGTGGCCGTTACCATTCCTCCCTTGGCCCTACTGGCCCTGATGAAACTGTTGCCCATTCTGCCCCTGCTGGCCCTGATGGCTGTTTGGACCCTGATGGACCTGACGGAAACCTCCCTGTCCCTGCCTGTAGTTACCTGACCGGAACCTCTTATTATCCCCCTGCTGGGTACCCTGCTCATTCTGTCTCTGCCCCTGACCCGATTGTGCCCCATTGGCACTATGTCCTCCAGTCCTGCCCTGATGGCTAGACTCCCCCGACCGCTTGCCCTCGGCCATATGAAAACGGTGGTCCTGGCAGTGCAATAATGCAGCGTTAATCACATCAGAATACGTGGCCAACGATAGGTTCCCTAGCAGATGTTGACGGATCCTCCAATTCAACCCATCGGTGAACTTCTCTATTTTCTTCTTCTCTGTTGGAATCTCGTCTGTAACGATATTCAACAGGTTAGTGAACTCGGCCTCATACTCGGCCACTGTCTTGCCCTCCTGCTTCAAATTCATCAGCTTCCTCCTCATCTTTGTATGAACTGCGGACGGAAAGTACTTGCGGTCGAACCGCACCCAGAACTCCTGAATCGTGAGGGTATCCCTCTCCTCCGCGGTGGTGATAGACTCCCACCACTGTAGTGCAGATCCCACTAGCTTGAAAGTAGCTAGCACCTGTTTCTGAACATCAGTGCACTCATGCATCCTCAAATGCCTCTGTATGTCCTTCCTCCATTGGCTCGAGACTACCACGTCTGAGCTACCTGCAAACTCTGGCGGATGCGCTTTCTGAAAATCGTCACGTACACGCTCCCAAGCAGACGGGAATGCATTAACCTGTACTGGCGCGGCAACCGGCGCCTGAGGTGGTGCCTGCTGAATCACGGCAATCGCGACATTTACCGCTTGGGCTACTATAGCAGCAACCTCAGCGGCGTTCATCATACCCTGAACTGGAGCGGGCTGTGGTTCGGGCGTAGCATCCCTGGGAACTCGTCGTGCACGTCGTGGAGGCATCTGAAATAAGAACAAAGTTTATAAGTTCACGGTTTATAAACTTAATATAGCTGAAGAACGAAGCATACACAAAAAGAGTACAACAGTCCTAAAATATAGGGCTCTATATCAAAGAAAACGTAGCGGAAACATAATAGCCGTACAGATCCTAAAGGACACTAGAACCTAATGCTCTGATACCACCTGTGACACCCCGACTAATTAAATACCGGGTAGCTACTCCTTTATAAAATTAATTCAAAATGCCAAGTTGGCTCAGTTAATAGCATCACTGTCGAAAACATTTTATTATTTCTAACCACCTAGTATTTAAAAAACAAGTTGCCAAATTTTAATTTAAGTCTGATTAACATGCAACAAATGTAATGAAGAAATAAATAACACCATTCACCATACTGAAGTAAAATGAATAACCATCACAATAGAGTAAATAAAGTATGGAGGAACACTCCTCACTACAATCCCATAACTGAAATGAATAACCGAAACTGAAATAAAACATGCTAAAGTCTGAAAACTGAAATGTAAAAGATGTCTCTAAAGAAATGGGCAACATGCCCTACAACTGATAGATAGTGACTCTGGAATCCAAAGAGATAGAAGCGTCTACATGCAAATCCCTGTAGCTTCCACAAGCATCTACAGCTCGTCACCTGGATGAGTACCTATGCTTGGTGTCCTTGTGGCTGGGCACCTAAAAATGGTTTTACAAAGAAAAAGAGATTTGAAAAGCAAACGGGTCAGAGCCCGAATGTGGAGTTATATTTTAAAAAACCTGCAAGTGCTTTAAAAACATTTAAAACATTAAATGCAAAGTACATGTTAGGACGTACACTAGCATGATATTCTCACCTCTCGTCTAACTGTGCACTCCTAACGTAAGTACCCATCTATATCGACCCATACTACTAGCTAACTGACAACATAACTAGCTAAACTGCCAAAGGTTCTACCCATATTACTCAGTTCCATTAACATAATAACGCTCGTAATTAAAAAGGGTTTAATGTAAACTCAGTTACTAAATATGCCATATATATAAGTATCAATTACCTCATTATATAACTCGAATAATACCGTAATAGGTCCACAATATTAACAGGAGGATTTCCATTAATTAAATGTATATTATTCACATCATAAATATACGATACAAGCACCCCGCAATCTAAGCTATGGTGCACACATACTCTGCTATCCATCCCGGTACATCACGTACATAAGGATCACACATTCCGAATCTCTCAGGAATAGTTCAGATAACATAAATCACAAATAGTGGAGGCGAACACAGTCACCATCACGTGGGTCACGCACATACCTACGCTCCCACGGTCAGCGGACTTATTAATATCACAATAAGTCTTTCTATGACCTATGTTCATCAAGGTACCAGTCTATATCCCCCCCGTAGGCACACAAGGATTAGAGGGTCCTAAGCGAACGCAAACCTCCCATGATAGCAAGTATGGTAGGTATGTCATACACACAATCCATATACCAATACTAAGTAAACACACATCTTAGTAATACCATATTTTAATCGTAGTACTATTCTCATTCTCGTACTAACTCGTAATTATCACTATATATTCTATACCGGTTTATAATCATACGTTTCATAATTAATTCTCACGTCGTAGTGGACACTCACGTCTCGACCCAGACCGTCCATGTAATACCCCTCTCGTATGTGAATTTCTCCTCATAAATACCCAAATGTCCCAATCCTATCATTACTACATCTACGGAATGATATCTATATCCTCAAATCAGTTTATGGAACTCCAAAAGTCAAAATAGTCCAAAATGGCCCAAACTGCCAGCTCGTTAGAAGTCTCGTTCGAACGAGTGTTCGAACGAGTTTGGACTGTCATCTCGTTAGAAGTCTCGTTCGAACGAGGCTGTTCGAACGAGATCCCAGTTCGTTCGAACGAACTGTCCCTTCTAACGATATCTCGTTCGAACGAGATATCGAACGAAAATCCCTACTCGTTAATAACGACTGGTCAACCCGTTAGAAGCTCGTTCGAACGAGTTCGTTCGAACGACCTGGGGTCTGCTTCTAACGAGTGACCAGTTTCGGCCCAGATTTTTCCCCAATTCGTTTTTCACCATTTATACTCCTCAAATCTCTTCTAAAATTCGTTCCTACAATATGTTGAGTTCTCTAATCATCCTCAAACATGCCAAGGTGCTATATTAACATCATTAAAGGGTTTAATGCCTTCTAAACATCATTAAATCACAAATTTCTACATTAATTCCCAATTTTCTTCAAGAACATAAACCCTAGGTACTTCTCATCAAAATTTCCCAGATTTTAATCCGTTTATACATCACATAGATATGAAATCTCTGAATTAAATCTTCAAACAATGTTTCTACATGCAAACCTATCCCAAAATTTAAACAACAATCTTCCAATTTCATGGGTTTTCTTTTAACTCTTATATAAGATTGATTAATAATGTTTCTAACATGGAAAAAGCATTCACTGCATAAGGAATGTAATTTAAATCACTTGCCTTGGTTTGATTCCGGATTTGATGTTGATTTGATGAAGAATTTCTACAGAATTTCTTCTCTCCAAGCTTCCTCTCTAATGGTGGCTTAAGGTGGCTAGGGTTTGATTTGGGAAACTTAGAAAACCTAAATGACAACCTACGTAGCCTTCTAGGTTAATATGGGTTGGTTAATGGGCTTAATGGGTTTAATCCACATCAGATTTACATCTCTAATTTTCGTCACTTTTAATTCCTAAAAATGTAAAATTACCAAAATACCCTTTTTGTTACCGGTATGGCCTAAAAATACCCCGGGACCCAAACTATACCCCCGGCTAGTGTTTTCTGACTATCTCGACCCTTCCGGACGCGTTGGCGCACTCAAAACGACCATACGGATTACTGATTTTAAATTCACTTTTATTATCAAAATATTACCCCGTGACGCGGCGGTCCCACGCGTCTCAACAAAATTTCTAAAATGCCGTATATAAATCTCACGACAAATTTTGTAATACCATGTTCATATATAATCATATATGCACATAATCAAATACCAATTCGCATCACATTAGTATTTTTAACCCGGATTAATTTCCAATTAATACGTATTTAATTAATTAATCCTCAAAATAAATATAGTCAAAAGTACGGGGTATTACATACTTCCCCCCTAATAACTGAATTTCGTCCCGAAATTCGAAACTAGAAAGTACCTGCTAAAAATAGCTCTGGATAACGTTCGCGTATTTCATCCTCGCGCTCCTATGTGGACTCCTCGACATTGTGATGTCGCCACTGAACACGCACTAACGGGACTATCTTTGACCGCAGTTTCCTCTCGCTTCGGTCCAAAATAGCAATTGTCCCCTCCTCGTAGGAGCTATCCGGTTGGAGATCGATGTCCTCCACAGCAATGTGAGAATGAGCCAAATCATCTCTAAGGTATTTCCTCAGCGAGGAAATATGGAACACGTCGTGAATCCGATGCAAGTGCTCCGGTAGTCCAAGTCTATACGCAACCGGTCCGATCCGCTCAATAATAGGAAACGGCCCCACATACCTCGGTGCCAACTTCCCCTTCTTCCCGAATCGCATAATCCCCTTCATTGGAGATACCCTGAGCAAAACCTGGTCCCCCACTTGGAACTCCCTGAAAAACCTCTTCGCATCAGCATAACTCTTCTGCCTGTCTTGAGCTACCCGAATGCGACTCCGAATTAACTCAATCCTTGCCGAAGTATCCTGAATCACTTCCGGCCCAAGTAGTTTGTTGTCCCCCACTTCCAACCAACATGCTGGGGAACGACAAGGCCTACCGTACAATGCCTCAAACGGAGCCATGCCAATAGTGAACTGATAGGAGTTGTTGTAAGCAAACTCCACCAGTGGAAGGTACTGCTCCCATCCACCCCCGAAGTCAATAATGCACATGCGTAGCATGTCCTCAAACATCTGATTGGTGCGCTCTGTCTGACCATCGGTCTGCGGATGATAAGCCGTACTCAACCGCAATTCCGTGCCCATTGCCTCCTGGAAACTCTCCCGAAACCTCGAAACAAATATCTTGTCTCTGTCAGACACGATATTTAGGGGCACACCGTGAAGTCTCACAATCTCTGAAATGAAGTGCTGGGCATACTGTCCCGTAGTGTAGTCAGTCCTTACAGGTAAAAAGTGAGCGACCTTGGACAACCTGTCCACAATTACCCAAACAGAGTCGTGACCCCTTTGCGACGTAGGCAACCCAGTGATAAAATCCATGGATATGCTCTCCCACATCCACACCGGAATCTCCAACGGCTGTAGCAATCCTGCTGGTCTCTGATGATCCACTTTTACAAGCTGACAAGTGGCGCATTTCGAGACAAACTCAGCAATATCTTTCTTCATACCGCTCCACCAATATTGCCGTCTCATGTCTTGGTACATTTTGTCCCCTCCGAGATGTACCGCGAACCGTGAGCCGTGCGACTCTGCCATAACATCGTGCCGCAATTCTTCCCCTTCCGGAACTACCAATCTCCCATTGAAGCGCAATCCCCCATCTGAGCTAACGGTATAGGACTCGGCTCCCTCTGTAAGTAATCGAACTATCTGCTCCTGATAGAACGAGTCATTAGCATGTGCCCATACTACTTGCGTGACAACCTGTGGGGTAACGGTCATCACAGACATGAAAGATCGGGCCACTGCATCCTGGTGTCCCAATTCCTTCCACTTAGCTTTCCATAAAATGTTTTTAATCATAAATTCCATAGGAATTTCATAATGATACCCAATAAAATGGATAAATTTCCCAAAAATCATTAATCAAATTTGAACAACTACGAATATATATTGTTTCATACCCACAACCAAGAATAATATATAGTTTCCTAAAAGTCATGAATCATTATTAACATCACATACACGCTTAATGAAACACACACACAAAAGGAGCAACACGCGCGCACACACTGAATCTTGCACACACGCACAAACATTGAACACAGACACAAACAGAATTTCACACATAGTGAATTGTACACATTATCACACACATAAACACAAATGGAACAAATCGAGAGAGAGGCCAGAAATGTTCCTTGTGATGAGAGAGAGGCCATAAATTCAACATAAAAGGTTTGCCGAGAGAGACAAATAGAGAGTAAGAGTAAGGGTGAAATGAAATGGAAAGGGTCTATTTTGATTTATACCTAAAATGGGATCATGGTTTAAAATCGTGACGCAAGTTTGTCTAAAATGGGATCATGGTCTAAAATCGTGACCCAATAAGACAGTGACCCTTAATTTTGGTCATTGTATATGGTCACGATTCACAACCACCAGTGTGACAAAATGAGAGAGAAACTTGGTGACATAATGGGTCATGGGGGAGTCACAAATTTGAACTATGACCCCTTTGGTCATGGCTATTGATTGTGGCCAACCCTTGAATGAGGCCACCCACCACCTGTAACAACCCGTACGTTTGGGGATAATTAAATTCCATAATTGAGTATAAATTGGAATTTGTAGAATTTCTCGAAATAGTAATTTTTGGGATTTTCAAGGATTTGATGATTGTCGATGGGTGAAATATTTACTTTTGGGATTAAGTAAATATGTCGGAGTATTTTATTTATATGTCGTCGTTGAGTAAAGCAACAAGAGGAAAGGTTTTAATTAGAAAACCAGCGATGATATGTATTGGGTTAAAATAGTGAGTTGCGGTCAAGTACCTCGGATGGAAATTTTGACTGCGTGGTGAGTCTCGGAATGGACGAGATAGTTGAAAAAGAGTGTCCGATTGTCAAAATTGAGTTTCGAGAAATTTTAGAGCTAAAAGTAACTCGTAATTGAGTAAACGAGTTGTTTTGGGGTTTTATGGGGTATAAACCCTTTTTCTCCCTATATAAAGAGGGAAAGGGGGAGAGAAGAGAAGGAAAAAGAGAGAAGAGAGAGAGGAGGAGAGAAAAAGGGAGATTTCAGGCTAGACTCCGCCGAACTCGACTCAAGATCGTCGAATTTTATCCACAAGGCAAGTGTTTACTTTCTTTATTTCTTCTAGAGCATAAACCTCATATCATAGTTGGTAAATAACAAACCCTAAATATTTTGGGTTGGGTTTTCGTGGATAAAACGGGTTTTCGTGAGTTAAAACGAATAAACCCCAATAATTTTCTAATTGGAGAAGCTCAGAAGTTAATTGAAATTAATTGGTGATTTCGGGTTCTAGGATGTTTAGAACCCTTATTATATGTGTATTAGTTGTTGCTTGAGGTTGTAGGACGTTGGGTGAGGAGACAAAAGCACGGGAGAACGTTTAATGGCCAAAAGAGCTTCTCAAAGAAGAAGTTGCCCCCCATGATCGATCGATCGAGCGTGGGGGATCGATCGATCGATCTATCGAGGGCCATGGGTCGATCGATCGACCCCTTCTGAAAGTTAGGCAATTTTCCTAGGGTGTATTGGATGGGATGAATTCCAATTCTAATTGATTCGAGGTTAATAATGGGATAACATAAGGGAACTTTTAGGAGTATATAGTCCTCCAATTGAGGAAATTTAGGAGGGCAATGTGAGGGTTTTAATGTGTAACCCTTAAATTATATTTTCGAGAAAAATAGATAAGTTGAGGATTTAGAATGTTGGAGTTCCTAAAATAGGGTGGGGACCTCTAAATGATTAATTGGACGAGATGTAGTCCTTAGGTTTGTGGGAAGGAAATCCACAACCTATTTAATTTTAGGGTATTCGGGGACGAATATCAGTTGGGATAGTTTCAATGGCCAGTTTGGCCTATATGATTATACATGCGTGATAATATAATTATGTTGATTACGGTTGGGTGAATCCTATGAGATTAATAGGATGAATTGGAGAATATACTTACTTAGTTCATGTAAATTGGTATAATTGGAGAAACCCACTAAATCCTTATATGAGAATAAGGTAATTATTATTTATAAAAGTGAGGAAATACTTTGGGTGTAGTATCATGCATACATGAATGCATGATTATGATTTTATGAGAGAATCTTTGGGATTATTGGTCATCGCTAGATGTGATTGGAAATTATGGGCATTTATATATATTCGAGGAGGAATATATAGTATGTATACTATGTGATTAAAGTATATATAAAATATGATGCGGATGCGGATATGTATTATATAGTATATTTCTTGTGCATGAGAGCAAGGTAATATATATGTCTATAAGAATAAGAAATGCATGGTTTAAAACTTGGTACTTAATGAATAAGTATAAATGGTTTTATGAATGTAAAAATGAATGTTTTCAAAATGGAAAAGAAATGATTTTCATAAATGAGAATTTATGTATACACACCTCTCTAAATCGCTATCATAAGGAAAGTTGCGCGCGTAAGATGAGGTGCCCTAGCTAATGAATGCATGGTGAATATATTCCTAGGCCATATGAGCGATTATTATATGTTTTTCTGCGATGGTGAGGTAATTTTGGGTGTAGTTATGACTCTGCCGCAGGCATATGGCCGCTTCCCAATGTTTCGTTAGGATCCCTGATTGTCTTGGTGATAGGCCCTAGAAGATGATAGCCATTTAGGGGCGCACACAGTGGGGAAACCCGGACGGGCGGTCTTAGAAACGTTATATGATATGTAATATAACTATTCTCAATAATGTGGGACATTATTGAGGTTAAAGCATTTTATGAGAATAAAATGGCTTTAAGTACATTTCCTGGATGGAAGAAGGGAAATGGGATGTTATGAAACGGAAAAACATTTTTATGATAATAAAACATGCTTTAAGTATATTTCCTGGATAGAAGAAGGGAAATATAAAGTTTTGAAATGAAATTGAATTGGTAAACATTTTGTAAATGAATCCCCAGTCCGGGAGATAGATACGGATGTGTATTATAAAGATGAAAATAGAATAAACCTCAGTCCGGGAGATATTATCCGGATGTATATTGAATTATGTATATTAGAGTACGTATGTTATGTATGTCATTATATAGTATGTATATACGTTGTGTACTGAGGGTCTAATGGATCTCAACGATCGACCTTGCCACGTAGTAGTGTATAGGGGGTTCCTTGTTTGGATTTTGCTCTACGAGACACCCCACGCACGAACATGGCATAGTGTCGAGACTGGGGAGAAGTTTAGCCCTTAGTTCTTGGAATAACTAGAGTTGTTAGAAGATGGATTAACAGACTAGTTAGGCAGGGGTAGCTTGACTGGGGTATTTTTTTAGGATGCGCTAGGTGTGCACTATTAGAAGAGAGGTGAGGGGTATCTCATGGGAGTGTGATACCAATTTAAATATGAGATAAAACCTTTTTCTAAAAATAAAGCATTTATGTATTTGCTAAATATTTTCAAAACTCGGGCTTTGACCCGTTTCTATATTTTCCTTTCTTGCTATATATATATTTTATATATATATATATATATAGGTTTCCAAACACTGGGACGCCTGTATGACACTTCTTTTGAGTCAGACGTCAGTTGCAGCAGCTGTGGATGCATGCATGTTCTCGATAGACGCTTCCATTCTTGTATTCTAGATAAGAGGTATTGTGTAAACATTCGGGTTAATAACCCAACACCATTTATTTATTCTTTTATCGCCTTTTAGTGCGGCATTCGATATGGTTGTATCATGTTTGAACCGAGTGTTCGGTTATTCTATTTCATTTCAGTTTCATTTACATAAACTGTGTGAATGCTTTAATTTTAGTTGTTTGAAAAAAGTAGTTAAGTAAAATATTGACGCCGGCCTAATAGGTTATTAGTAATTAAAATGGATTTTCGACAGCGATTCTAAGAATGATCCATATGCGACTCCGGTTTTAATTTAGTACAGGAGTGATCGCCCGGTATTTTATTAGGCGGGGTGTCACACCACCCTAGTAACTTACTTGGTTACAATAAATAGTTATGTGTTACGTTCATGACCTACTGTGACCATTTTTTATTTTTAGTGTAATGTACGAAATGGCTTCATGGAATTTCTCCTTCATTTGAACGAAGTCCCCATATCATGAATCTAAAATTAGGAGACCAAAAGTATTTCCTTGTGTACAAAAAATACTTTTGCGAGATCTTATTTGTTAAATTGGAATTTCTAGATCATATACACTCTTATACCTTGAAGGAATAAGGGATATGATGTTTTATCCTCTCTTAGTTTTGAGGAAACCCGGTCATTTTATTTTCTCTATAAAAACACTTATTTATCTTCATTTAAAAATCAATCATTCAACTCGTATTTTAAGCGTAACATTTTTAGATAGGGAAGCTTGTGTTACTAAGATTGTTCTTCTTTTGAAGACTAAACAAAGATACAAATGAAGGGTTTAATAATGTTCATCTTGTTCTCTCTTCATTTTAATTAATCACCCACCCTTTTGAGTTTGATTAATAACAAAGAGGAAGAAGAAATCTGAAACCATACACACTTTTTAACACCTAAGCATTTTTGGACCTTTATTTACTTAGAAGAGGTTTTATGATTTTGTAACTCATTTTCAGCTTGCCCACGGCTTAAAATCAATGGAACATTCATCTATAAATAAGATATATTTTATTTTGGTCCATGGGCACTATTATTTATCGTAGATCAAGATGTAAGAGATGGAAATCCTCACTAACATTGTAAAGGTGTCTATTTTTCTAAATATTAGTGAAATAAGGGGGACGTATGAGCCATCATGAAATGAGTGTAATACGTTTATCCCCACTTTAAGTCTTTTTGAATTTTTTAGTGAGATTATTCCTTCGGCATGAGGTATTTCCCGTTTGTGGGTTTTTCTACTCTATAGCTGGTATTATGTGTTGATTTAATTTTTCCCTATGCTTAATTGTTCATATATTTAGAGAATATTAAAATATAAAGTTAATGATAAATGATTGGTAGATCTTATCACATAGAATGTTAGGTTATGATCTTTGTTTTAGCATGATTAATATTTCAAGATGATTTTAATGAGTGTCTCTCAAAATTCACTCTCAAGTCGTATCATAGTTAGTCCTAGTTCTTAGATTTAATAACCCAGAGAACGATCACATTTTGTGTTAATATGGAGAACAATTTTGGCTTTTTAGATGGTTTTAAACATTATGAAAAAAGAGGTCTATCATTTTATATTCTGTAGTGATGAGGCTGGTTCAAAAAATGATATTTTTATCTTCCTCTGGTTACTTTACTGATGAACCTTGTGAGGAGTAAGTTTGTGATTTACAACATGATTATTACAAGACTTGTGTTAAGAATGATAAATTTAATAAAAGTGCGTTTGAAACTTCATTTATGCTTAGAAAGCTTGAAAAATATTTTTTTTTAAAATGAAAAGCTTAACCTTGCACAATGTGGAAGGTCAATTGTTTAATTTAAGAAATTATTTCCTTTCTTAGAGAAAGAGAAAAATGACTTATAATATAAATTAAATGTTTTATGAATCGAGTTGGAATAATGTAAAAAATTATAATGTCTCTTTAAATGAAAAGATCATTTCCTCCTTGAAGTGTGAAAGTTGGTTTTAAATTTCGATCTGAGAAGTTGAGTAAAATACTTTTATCTCAAACCCAATCTCCAAATGATAAATGTAGTATTGGGAAAATAAAAATTTGAAAGACGCTTATCTTGTAACCCCAAACCATATTTTTTAAACCGTCTCATGAGACCATATGCCTTAGAGTTTTTAAAGCATCATAGTGAGAAAGTTCAATGCATTGTGTTTCAATGGACAATTCGAAATGAAAATGGACATTTTGGAGGATGTTTATTACAAGCTTCACAAAACCACCATGGTGACCAAGATACCTTATGTTTCCAAAGTAGCTTATGTTTCTTCTATATAGTGTGATTTGAATACCTTGTTTGAAAAAATAAAAACTATTTTTTAAAATTAAAT
This sequence comes from Sambucus nigra, assembly GCA_949130495.1. NCBI lineage: Eukaryota > Viridiplantae > Streptophyta > Magnoliopsida > Dipsacales > Adoxaceae > Sambucus > Sambucus nigra. The sequence continues at coordinate 507,591,651 of OX422208.1, read as the reverse complement.
ATTTTTTAGAAACTAAAAAGTTGAACTTGTTTAAAATGGTTTGGTGATGAGAGCATGGATAATATTATGCGAAATAATACCATTGATATCATTGGGTTTCCTAGGTTAGATAACCTCCATTTAATCGATGGCTTGAAGAATAACTTGCTTATCATAAGAAAAATGTGTTAAGATTATTATAATATCTTTTTTTTTGATAAAATATATTCAAGTTAATTAACGCAAAGGTAAATGCTTTTTCAAGGGAAGTAGAACCATGAAGAATCGTTACAGCCATAATACATCTTCCAAAGTTCTTTACAATATCGCTAAGGAGAATATGGAAGATATTTGAATCTAGATGTTAGGTCATGTGAACTTTAGAAATCTTTTCAAACTTTTTAGGAATAAGATTTTCATGACATTAATCACTTGGAGTAAACTTCTTCTTGCATCTGTAATACGCTTCAAATAAGCATACAAATTCAAAATAAACATAGGAAGCTGTATGTGATGTCTACCGCTTTATTTTGTATCCCTTACACAAACATATCATGGGTATTGTTAGGAATTTTATCTTAAAACCATGTGTGATATTTATTTATTTATAAAGGTGTCTGGGGTTCATTTTAGCTACAAGCCTATCCCCAGAGTAAAAGCACACATAAGCTCTAATATTGTTTAGGTACACGAGAATGTTCTAAACTATAGTCCGGTGATCCACACATGGGTTAGACTGAAATATGTTGACCCTATTAATGGAAAGTTAGATGATCGACCTTATACCCGTCATAACATACATTAGGCTACCCACCGCTGGAGCATAACGTATATGCATCATCCTCTCTATTTGACCAGGTGTCTTAATACACTAATCCATATATAAAGTGATTCTATCATTGTTAGGAATAAATCCTTTCTTGAAACCCCGCGTGTTAAATTTGTGAGTACATCATCGATATCTGTGTCTTAGGATTGTCCTAACATCCTATTTATCTATTCTAGCAAAGGTTTGATCCTAAGGATGTAGTTAGCTTATATTAAGTCATTTATATCAAGTAACCTAGACATTCACGCTCTTATGTAAGATAATTTACCCACCCAGTTACCGATTATGAGAGTATTAACCATAAGATGTAAAAAAAGACCACCACTTTTCCATCATGCTTCTTATACAAGAAAGTATTATTTCATTTTTTATCAAAACATAAGAAATTGATTTCCTATCTGAATGTTCAAAGACCTTGATCTTATATTACGTTAATACATGGACCAATTAAGATTACATACTTTTCTTTCCTCACTTCTTACCACGAATTCCTTGAGTTGAACCATATAGATGCAATCATTAAGACCACCATTCAATAACATAATCTTAATGTTAAAAGAATACCATCAAACATTATCATAGATACCAATGAGAAGATTTTATCATGGAAAATACCTTTATTTTTGTGTAAACCCTTTCGTAAAAATCCTTGATTCAAAGGTTTACATCTTCCCATATATCCATCTTTTTAATTTGTATATTCACTTGCAACTAATTGTTTTTATCCCACCAGCAAGTCTATAAGATCCCAAACATTCTTCGAATACATCTAATCCATCTTGGTATCCATAGTCTTAATTCAAAGTTAAAACTATTTGTCTTAGAATGCCTGTTGATAGTTCCTGGGACTTGGTTCATGTTCCTTTGGGATCTGACCAAAATGCTCACCCATAACACTAACCTTTCAGTATTTCTCATGACGTCTTACTATATTGTGGCTCTTTGTAATCTCTTATGAGATTAGATTACTCCCAACACATGATTTATTATATAATCCTGTGTTAAGAAATATATATTGACCCAATCAATAACCTTCTTATGATTTAAAATATACGATAAACGACCCTAATAACCATTAGGATAACCAACAAAAGACATAATTTTGTCTTTTATTCAAACTTCCTTGGAAAGATTCAAACATATGATAGAATGGTCTTGTGGCCATTGGACAGTTTTATGGGAGTTTAAGAGAATAATTTAGATGGAATAAAATTCAGAATATATATAGCCATTTTTAATGTAAAATACCAATAAAAATGTTGCAGTTATGAATAATTGACCATGGTGTAAGGAATTATTTTTTAATTGAGTCAATTTGAAAGTATTGACTTTATTCTATGTTTTGACAAAACTTGTTGGAGTTGTGTGTCCTTCAAACCTATGATGTGTGATTGAAAACTGTGCGTAAAAAAAAATCAACATCGAGATTACATTAGATTAAGTGATAAGTTTCCGTGTTCAACACCCAAAGGATCTTAATAAAGGTATGAATGCATATTATATTTTGATCCATGTATATGTTACATTTCGGTGTTTTTTTACAAAATTTATTTGATGCCTTTTCGTAAAATCTGTTTTTAAAGAAAAACTATTTTTTTTGTTTTAGTTCGTTCGAATGAGTTTGAACAGTTCATTCAATGAGATGTGGATGTCTTTTGAACAACATTCCAATGAACATCAAATGACATACTATTAATCAGAGGTATATGGTATGAAGTTGTTTCAAATGAGATTGGGTGTTCATTCGAATGAAGTTTCTACTGGTCCGAACGAGATAATATTTTCATTCAAACAAACCTTATGTTTTTGTTGAAATGAGTTTCCTTGAAAAAGGTGCCGCCTCAAATTTCATATTTTTTTATAAATACTTAGGTCTGGCATAAGTTTTCTAAGAGTATTTTTATGAAAATGATTTTCCAAGGTTTGTCTTGTGCCTCCAAAAACCTTAATTTACACCAAAGTTTGATATCCAAGAATCCAACATCTATATGTATGTTTGAGATATATTTTAGTGTTACACCATATGTATTTGATTTTCATATTGTGAGCGTTTCGAGCAGTGGATACCATATTTGTGTTGAGCAATGGATTGCTCATGAGACAACTAAGATCGGTGGGATACTAAGACGTGGGAACCTGCTTGCATTGTTTGGCTATTAAAAGGCATCCAACAGTGGCTAGCACATCAAGGCTTGAAGGCGTCGAGTCTATTAGTTTGTCTAAGTTGTTCTAAACAACATATATCATAGTGGACTTGTGTAGATGGGTCGTCCGAGGTTTTTCCTGTTGTGGGTTTTCATCATACATCCTCGTGTTGTGGTTTTCTTATTTCATTCTTGCTTATATTCTCTAGATTCACACTTAGATCAAGATTACAATAGGTAAAATTGTTTCACACAACGCTTATGGTTTAAAAGGTGCAAGGTTTATTAAAATTTGTGAAAAATCAAAAATTGATGTTTTTTTTCTACAAACCCTAGCGGAACATAGGCTTTCTCAAATTGGTATCAAAGCGGATTACATTATCTTACTATGTTAGATCCATGGTTGTGTGGTTGTTTAGGGTTTAGATGGATTTTAATCGAGAGGGTAGTTCCATTGGTCGGCCTCCATTATCTGATGGGTTATATTCCTATTAGAAGGCTCGGATGCAATTTTTCTTAATATATACAAATGAGAATCTTTAGAATACTATGGATTTTGTGGACTCCTCTCACAGAAGTTGGTGCTCCAAAAACGTTTTCCTTCTGGAAAAAGACAAAAAACAATGCCTCGAGTTTTAATTCCAGAGGCGTGAATGCAATTTTTTATACTGTAACTACAGAAGAGTTTAGACGAATTACGACTTGTGAGAGAGATAAGGATGCTTGGTATATTTTTCAAACCATACACGAGGGAATATACAATGTAAGGGTTTCTAAGTTACAAAATATAATGACCAAGTTTGAGACGATTAAGATGTTAAAGAATGATTCTTTTGATAAATCATATGCCAAGTTATTGGATATTATCAACTCATCATTTACCTTAGGTGAGCTAGACCTCGAGTTTAAAGTTATGAAAAAAATCTTACATTCGTTTCCTGAAATATTTAGTGCTAAAGTCATGGTCCTAGAATCCCAAGGTGGTGTCGACGTTATGAGATTCCAAGAACTTCTAGGTGACCTTCAACCCTGTGATATGCATATGTGTCATTTAATTAATAATGAAAAGAAGGGAATTACTTTGAAAGCCCAAAAAGAGGATATGATGTATTTTATAGTGACGATGATCTTGTTGATGAAGAGATAGCTAGGTTTGATAGGAAGTTTAAGAAGTTTCTTAAGCATAGAGATGAAAAGAACTTTGGGAATAATTTACAAAAGAAACCTACAAACTTTGGTGACCATGATCGGATGAATAAGGAAGGTCCTAAGAAGGTGGAAGAATAGGAGAAGTGTTTTGAATGGAAAGATTTTGGGCAATTATTCTAGTGAGTATCTAACTAGACAAGGAAAGTAAGAAAATATAGCAAAGGTATACAATACCGACCTTAGTTATTATAAGTCGGAAGAGGAATATATTTATCTTAATGATCTCAACTACACGGCATTCATGGCCAGTCTTGTGGGCTTAAATGAAATGTCTTCCCCCATTGAATATAATCATGTCGATTATGCTTTCAAGGTTAGAGCTTTAGGTTCCTAAACTAGTGAGGTGAGGAACGATGATGATGAATAAGAAGAAGAAAAAGAACAAGATGATGAAGGGAATAATAGGCTTTATGTGGCCTTTCGAGAATCGTACACTGAATTATTAAAGTTTAAAAACGACATCTTGTGTTTAAAAGTTGAGGTGAAGGAACGTGCCATAGGTGATGATAATGGTAAATTAATCGAGGATCTTAGGGCAAGTGATATGACTCTTAAAGATAAGCCAGAGTACATTAATGGAGAGATATATAGTCTTCGAGTTTTATGGAGGCTTTGAAGATAGATCTTCTTGAGTTTGAAGAGTCTAGAAATTTTATTGAGCCTAGGATTGTGGAGTTGGAAGAAAAGTTAAGAGACTATAGTAATGTCAAATTTGATTTGGAGTCTAGGTCGGAGAGATTAGATAACATGTTACGCATCATTTGAATCAAATATGACAAGTGTGGTATTGGATTCGATGATATAGATACTTTCATTTTTAAATCCAAGACCATGCTTTTGAGAGAGCCAAACAAATCTAGGGACGATAGAAAAAGGTAAACCTAACGGTAACATTCCTCGTGTTTTCACTTACACACACTTTGGTAGGAAAGGTCACCTTAGGCATTTTTAATATGTTTTAGAAAAGGTACTAGGAAGATTAAGTCTAGTGTCACTAAGGTTCCCCAAGAACGTGTTGGCCACATTACACCTATGTGGATTAGGAGATCCGTTTTGGACGAACTAAATGTTAGGCTTATTAACTCTCATTTGCTTTCACATGATTCATCTCATGTTATATCTTATGAGTGATTATGTTTGCATGTTTTTCATATGCTAGTTTTCTATTTCATGTTATATGTTTACTAGTTTTATGACGTGTTTATCTTTTATGCTTTAAAATTTTGGGTAGTTTTAATGAGGAAAATACAAAAATTCTTTGTTCACTACACCAAAATGGGTAAATTGTCACCCTTCCAGTGGCTAGCCTTGTCACGGTCATTGATCGTGATAAAAAACACGCATTTTGTGTCACGATCATTGATTGTGACAAGTAGAGTTGTCACGGGCTTGTCACGGTCATTGACCGTGACAATCCTTGTAATATTGTCACGATCAAGGATCGCGACACGTCCGTGACAAATGTTTCAGCAAAAACCCTTTCCCCTCCTTTTTTGTCTCTCTCTCAATGCTATTCTCACTCTCTCAACTTTCAGGTTAGTTTCTCTCTCTCTCTATCTCTCTTCCATTTATATATATGTGTGTGTGTGTGTGTATATATATATATATATATATATGTGTGTGTGTGTGTGTGTGTGTGTGTGTTTGTTCATGTGTGTGTGTGTGTGTGTATATGTGTGTGTGCATGTGTGTGGTGGGTGGGGTGGGGAGTGGGTGGGGCAGGGTGGGGGAAGGGGGTGGGGTAGGGTGGGGCTATTTGTGTGTGTGTGTGGTGTGTGTGCATGTGTGTGTGTGCGTGTGTAGTGGTGTGTGTGAGAATTGATTGGTTATTAATTTTTTTAGTAAATTAATAATTGATTGACCCTCATTGTAAATTAGCAAATTAATATATGATTAATTATGAAAGTATGATTGCCCCTCATTGTAATTAGTAAATTAATAATTGTATACTTTAATTGTTAGTTTAATTGATGAAAATAACTAATTGAGTAGATGAATTAGAAGGAGTACGAGATATACATTTGTTGTTGACATTGCTATTAGATTATAGTGGATCGATGTTGGGTTGGTTAATTTTAAAAGTGGCATGACCACTGGATTATTGTCCATATGGGGGGTGGGATTTTTGAACTTTTTTTTTAAATTACTTTGTATATCGAATAATATATATATATATATATATATATATATAGTATGATAATTAAATGAAACGTACTTGAAATTACATATCGTGCACTAAACCTAACCAATAAACATTCATATTTACCATCTTTATTTCCATTTATAGGTTGTTTATTACCATTTTAGTAGAAAAGATATGACATTCAACTTTTTCCAATTTTTGTTCTTTTTCAAAAGAACAATAATCTAGGAAGGGTACATATTAACAAAGAGAAAGAGAGTGCACACCATCTTTAAAATGTAAAGTTTGAAATATTAGTAGTACTCCATTGGGCTTCCAGCATTTTTCATTGTCACACTCCCCCACACAATCATCCAAATACTTGTACTATTTCTCATTCTCATTTTTTAGGTGACAGATAAATGTACAGTGTTCATGGTTATGTTTTGTTGTTTAGTGATTTTCTATACTAAATATTTTGATTTTAGTTTTGAATATATTGATAATCTAGCCTTCTCATTTTTTATTAATTTCAGGATCAGACTCCAAACACCAACTAATGTAAACATTACATTTCATTGTGTCACATAAAATTATGATTGTGTGTGTGGGTTGTTGTGTTTTTAAGTTTTTCAATGTTGTGCTTAATATTTGAGCATGCTAATTTGTTTTGATTAATTGCATCAAAATTATTCCTGATTTGAGGTGTATATGATAATGTCTCTATCAACTTTATTAAATGTGGTTATATGATTGTTTCTCCTATGCTACTCATGGAACTACTTTCTAGGTTGTTGTTCTATGTTTGGGATCGAGCTTGTTATCAAGTTATTTAAATCTATAGAATTTGTTGTCTATGTGTGGGGTGGGGATGTGTATTTGTGTGTGTGGTGGGGGAAGGGGTGGGGAAGTGTGTGTGTGCGTGTGTGTGGGGGGGTGGGGGTGGGGTTGTTTGTGTGTGTGTGTGTGTGTGTGTGGTGGGGCTTCCTGCATTTTTCCTCATCACACTCCCCCACACAATCTTCTAAATACTTGTACTATTTCTCTTTCTCATTTGTTAGGTGAGAGACAAATGTACAGTGTTCATGGTTATGTTGTATGTTTTAGGTGTATGGGCATTAGGGGTGGGGGTGGGGATGTTTCAGATTTTTAGTAATTGTACATATTATGAGCTAGATGTTGTTGTTTTGGAATTAATTTTTATTTGTAGTAATTGTACATATTTGCATGTCTTCTTCAAATTCATTTTGATCTGTACTAATACCATTTTTTTAAAGAAAATGTATCATTCAGGTATTAAGGAGAGGATGATGATGATGATGATGATGGTTATGATGATGTCATCTGGTCTCGATGGTAGCGGAGGCGACGAGGGCTCCTCGGTCCCTAGGCTCCCCAAATATGGCAAATTGAGGATGGCCATCGAGAACAAGTCGATGATATTAGTGAGATCCCTCGAGCTGGTAAAGACGATCATAGGCCCGGGCTATATGAGTTGTAAGGAGGTGCCATATGATCTCAAGTTAGCTGTTTGGGTGACACTACAAGTATTGTATTTATATTTATATTTATATTTATATGAATATTTCAATTTCAATTTCGATTTCGATTTCGATTTCAATTTCATTTCATATTTATATTTATATTTATTCGCAACTAATATTGTATTCATTGGACAAAAACAATTCAACCTCGATCCAAAGTTACCCGATTCCGTCTTGGAGCAGTTGAGGGAGCAGCACAAGAAGAGAAAGAAAAATATGTCGACCCGGTACTTTGGGAAGACACGAGTGTCCATTATTCGAATGCATGAATCCGTCCCGCCGAAGGAGCCGATCTCATTGGGAAAATGGAAACAATTTATTGATAATGAGATTGGTGAGCGACAATTGGCATCTCGCCAATCAGGGAGGGAAAACCGGGCAAAAAAGACCGATGTGCACTACTCCGGTCGAACGTCTTACGCCGAGGTGGATCATAGGATGATGGTAAGATTTAATTTTTCTATAACTACAAAAATATTGTAAGGACATTTTTGTCCATGAGCATTTTATATGTCGTACTACGTTACACTGTTGAGAAAATTCAAGAATCATACGCTCATCAACGGAATCCGAAAATCAAAGGCAGAAAAGGAATCAGGGAACAGATCGGACCGATCCGGATCAGATAAAAGAACCGATCTGGTTCCTCCGGACAGATCCGCCTAAAGAGACCGGACTGATCCGCCTGCTGAGGTGAGGCCAGTGTACCCCGGATCCATAGCGAACCGATGAAGCTAAAAAGCCGAACCGATCCGATGCCAACCGGATTGATCTGCCTTCAAAAAGGAACCGATCCGATGTCACCAAACCGATCCGCCTAAAGAGACCGGACCGATCCGACGAGGATAATTTCAAATAGATCGTGTTCAGATCATGTTCCGAATTTTAGGGCTCAAGTTCTCCTATTTAATCCCACTACGGGAAGTGTTTTTTTTAAGACTTCCATACACAATTTTCATAATAGAGAAAGCCCTAAGTCTTCACCTATTGAGTACCAATACTCTAGGTATTTTGATTCACACAAATTCCATACATTTGTGAATCCTTTTGGTAACCCAGGAACGCAGTTTTTGCAGTTCAACCCTTGTGGAGGAGACCGTTCTTCTTCTCCATTGCAGCCCTGCTGGAAAGGGATACTTCCAACCGCGACTACAGAATTCGATACCCGAGGGTAATTCTTAGTCAACTTGTATTTTCATTGTAATCCGATTGTAAGACGTTTTCTTACAAATTATAGTGAAAATAAATGGTTTTTCCCCTGAGGGGGATTTTTCCTTAATTGCATGTGTTTGAATGTTCTTGCGTAGATTATCAATTTATTCAATCACATACTGCTGCATGTTTAGGGTTTGTTTGTGTTAAAAAGGTTTTATATATAATTTGATCATTTGAACGCCAGCACACACGTTTTCAAATTCGTATTAGAGCAGGTTACACTAATTTATCGCGTATTCCTTTTTCCGCAAAATTTTTCTAAGATATCAATTTTCTGAAAAAAGTGATTGTTCAAATGGAGAAGTCATATTATAAAATGCATGTTTTTGACGGGACAAATTATGCTTATTGGAAAGCCCGTCTGAGGTCGGCTTTAAAAGCCATTAATGAACATGTCTGGATTTTGGTTGAACGAGGGTGGACTCCACCCACCGTGACTGTTGATAATGTGACCAACATGAAACCTGATATTTCTTGGACTGATGAAGAAATTAAATGGTCATCTTTTAATTCTAAGGGTCTAAGTGCTATTTCTGGGTCTGTCACAACTGATGAGTTCAAACGCATAATGACGTGTACCACGTCATAAGAGGCATGGGATGTTTTACAACTCACCCATGAAGGAACTAATGCTGTGAAAGAGTATTAGTTGCAAAACTTGACAACTCAATTTGAAACAATCACCATGCATGATTCTGAATGCTTTGATGAATTTTATACTAGACTTTCTGACATTGTGAATACTAGTTTTAATCTTGGTGAACATATTCCGAATGCTAGAGTTGTTAAAAAGATTCTTCGTTCTTTGCCTAAGCGTTTTATCCCTAAAGTCACTGTGCTAAATTCTATGGGTAATTTAAATACGCTAAAATTGGAAGAACTTGTAGGAGATTTGCAAACTTATAAAATTGATATGTTCCCTAAAAATGCTAAATCTAAAGATAAGGGAATTGCTCTTAAAGCCCAAGAGAAAAGGAGTGAGGGGTCGGCTAGAAAGAGGGTAGAGTCATCTAGAAAGAGAGAGACTGCCACGTCAGATTCTGAGTGCGATTTTGACTTAGATGATTTGGCTCTTTTCGCAAAAAAATTCAAGAGGATTCTCAAATTTAAGAAAAATGGCGATTTTAAAGATAAAAAGAAATTTGAGAAAAATAAGTATGAAAAGAAAAATGAAAAAATTTCCAAAAATCCTCCTCTGAAAGAAAGTGAGAGATGTTTTGAGTGTGATGGTAGGGGTCATAGAGCTTTTGAGTGTGCCAATCGTCTGAATAGAGAGAAAGGGAAAGCTATCCTTAATGCTACCCTTAGTGACGACAGTGAGGTCGAGACGGTGGATTCAGGAGATGAGTCACCGCATGAGTGTAACTTCACCGCATTCATGGCCAGCCAAGTGAGCACTCCTAGTTCTCCTCACGACGTTGAGGATGATGCTTCACTGGGACACCTCGACAATGAGATCGATGTGAGTGAGGGGGAGGATGACACAAGTGAGAGCGAGAGTGATATACAACGCGCCTACGCTGAGTTATATTCCGAATCATTTAAAACTAAAAAGCGTAACAAAGTGTTAGTTCTTAAGATCACCTGCTTAGAGGAAGATTTAAAGAAAGTGAAAGAAAGAGAGTTCTCCACCTGCACCGCCCTGAGAGAGAGAGATTCTACATGTGTCGAGAATGAGAATTTGTTTAGAGAGAGAGAGAGTGTTTTAGAGAAAGAGAGAGGGGACTTGATTAAGCAAGTGGCTAGTCTTACGAGTCAGCTCCATTCCTCCGTGGAGACTCGGAAGAAACTTGAAGCCCTTGTTGCCCAGCTGACTCATGATCTTGAGAAAGCACGGGAAGTCAAGGTACAAATCGAGGACAGATCTGGGAAGATGGGAAAGATGCTCCTCGGCCCCGCTTTAGGTTTTGGTGATCGTCAAGGAATTGGATATGATGGTGCCTCCACGTCCCATATTTCACCTGGACCAGTTCCTAAGTTTACTACAACTCCTTATGGTCACCATAAAAAACCTCGAAGGAGAGTTCAACCAAGAAAAGAAAACCAAGGTCCACCTTTGACTGTGCTCTTTTGTACTTATTGCAAAAGAAAAGGCCACCTTAGGGAAACTTGCTATAGCATGGGTCGGACACGACGTACTACTGCTCCACCACGTCATACTGATGAGTTTTCTAGTCTGGAAAGGGAGTTGAGTTCTTAGCTGCCACGACTCAAAGTTTAATGGAAGAATTTCGACGGATCTCTTTGCCGTTAGTGAATGCTTCTCACATTCCAGCTAAAATCAACAACAACAAAGGCAAACAAAAGGTCATCTCGACTTGGGTACCTAAGAAAGATAAAAAGGCTTTTGTTGTTCATGTTTCTCTCAAAGCACATAATACCTCACAGTGGTATTTTGATAGTGGGTGCTCCAGACATATGACAGGCAATGCCTCATTTTTTACGACTCTTGAGGATTATCAGGATGGCAGAGTCACCTTTGGAGATGGGAGCAAGTCTAGCGTTATAGGACGTGGTACAATCGAGTTACCTGGATTTCCTAAGCTAGAAAATGTTTTGTACGTCAAAGGTTTGAAAGCAAACCTTCTCAGCATTAGCCAGCTGTGCGACACTGACCTGGCAGTAAAGTTTGACCGGGATGCGTGTAAAGTCTACAATCAATCCGGTAAGCTTTTGATGCAAGGTGTGAGGACCGAGGATAATTGCTATGGGACTGAGCCCACAACCTCACTTGTCTGCAACAGCGCCACGATCACTCCTATGGATCTGTGGCACCAACGTCTAGGTCACGTGAACGTTAGAGATCTTAATCGTTTATCTAAAAAGGACCTAGTACGTGGCTTACCATCTCTTGGAAAGTCAACTTTAAACGTTTGTAGACCCTGTCAGTTGGGAAAACAAATTCGTAGTCCTCATAGGAAGTCGCATTCCATTACCACCTCTCGTGTTCTGGAGTTGATTCACATGGATCTTATGGGTCCCACTCGTACTGAGAGTCTAGGTGGTAAGAGGTACATCCTCGTGATGGTAGATGATTTCTCCAAGTACTCCATTGTAGGTTTTCTGAGAGAGAAATCCGATGTTGTAGATTTCTTAACGACTAAGTGCCGTGTCCTGCAAAATCAACACGGTGTCACTATTAACAGAATACGTAGTGACAACGACACTGAATTTAAGGAAGCAAAGGTGGATTTGTACTGTGATAGCCTTGGGATCAAACATGAATTTTTTGCTGTGAGAACTCCTCAGCAAAATGGGATTGTTGAGAGAAAGAATAGAACGATCCAAGAGATGGCTAGATCTATGCTTCTAGGTCGTAAAGTTTCTAGGAGATTTTGGGCAGAGGCAGTGTCTACTGCACGCCACATGGTGAATAGGGTTTATTTGCGTCCACACACACTACAGACACCTTATGAGTTGTGGACAGGCAAGAAGCCTAACCTGGTGTATTTTCACATTTTGGGAGTAAATGCTACATCCTACGGGATAGAGAGCAATTAGGAAAGTTCGACTCCCGGAGCGATGAGGGAATATTTCTAGGATATTCATTGAATAGTAGAGCATACCGGGTATTTAACCTAAAGAGCTCTAGGGTTATGGAATCAATAAACGTTACCGTGAAAGATGACGAACCTTCGACGGTTATTGATCCTAACCTTAAGTGTGAGGATGAGGATTGTTCTGATAGTGATTTACCTGTTCCTCTCTCACACTCTGTGGATCCTACTCCTGTGTTAGGGGACACACCTACTTGGGTTCGCAAGAGTCATAACCCTTCTGCCATTGTTGGTGATCCCACTCTAGGGGTCAAGACTCGTGCTCAGCTAGAGAACGTTGTTAGCCATCTTTGCTATACGTCCAAAGTCGAGCCCAAGAACCATAAAGAAGCACTCAAGGATGAACACTGGATATCTGCTATGCAGGATGAGTTGCTTCAGTTTAAAAAGAATAATGTCTGGGAATTAGTCCCCCGACCTAGTGAGACTAATGTGATAGGTACCCGGTGGATTTTCGAGAATAAAATGGATGAATATGGTACCATAATCAGAAATAAGGCTAGGTTGGTCGCTCAAGGCTACACACAGATAGAGGGTGTAGACTTTGGGGAGACATTTGCTCCTATTGCGAGGCTTGAGACCGTCCGTCTTCTGCTCTCCATCGCATGTCATCTGCGCTTCAAAGTGTATCAGATGGATGTCAATAGTGACTTTTTGAATGGCATTTTACAGGAGGAGGTGTATGTGGAACAACCAAAAGGGTTTAAAGACCCTCAGCACCCTGAGCACGTCTACTATCTGAGGAAAGCCTTGTATGGTTTGAAGCAAGCACCCCGTTCTTGGTACGAGAGGCTTACTTCCTATCTCTTAGCTCGTGGATTCAAGAGAGGGGGAGTAGATATGGCATTGTTCGTCAGGAGAGATGATGGTGCTATTTTGGTTGCCCAAGTCTATGTGGACGACATAGTCTTTGGATCCACATGCTCCCAACATGGTCATCACTTTGAGGAGGAGATGAAAAGTGAGTTTGAAATGAGCATTGTTGGTGAGCTTACATTCTTCCTTGGTCTCCAGGTTCGTCAGCTAGAGGAAGGGATGTTCATCTCCCAATCCAAGCATGCTAGAGACCTAGTGAAGAAATTTGGTTTAGACTCCGCTAAGCATGCTCGTACACCTATGAGTACCACTACCAAGCTTAGTAAAGACACTTCAGGCAAGGACGTAGAGCAAACCTTATATCGGAGTATGATAGGTAGTCTTCTCTACTTGACTGCCAGTCGTCCCGACATCGCCTTTAATGTTGGAGTTTGTGCACGATATCAGGCATTCCCAAAAGATTCACATTAACTTTCTCTAAATCGTATTATTAAATACGTAAGTGGGACTCTCTCATACGGGATTTGGTATTCCTTTGATACCAATGACCGTCTGTCCGCCTATTCGGATGTCGATTGGGCTGGGGATGTAGATGGATATAGGAGCACTTCTGGTGGGTGTTTCTATTTTGGTTCTACTCTTGTCTCCTGGCTCAGCAAGAAGCAAAATTCCATCTCTTTGTCCACTGGGGAGGCTGAGTACATAGCCGCCGGGAGTTGTTGCACACAACTCTTGTGGATGAAGCAAATGCTGGAGGATTATGGGATATCACAGGACACCATGACCATTTCCTGTGATAACACGAGCGCGATACACATATCCCGTAATCCAGTTCAGCATTCACGCACAAAACACATCAGGATACGTGAGCACTTTATACGTCAGTTAGTTGAAGAGAAAGTCGTATCCCTGAGTTTTGTTCCCACCGACCGTCAGTTAGCCGATATTTTCACGAAACCTTTAGATGCCCTTAGATTTGAGAGTCTTAGGAAATCTTTAGGGATTTGCACAGTTGACTGAGGGGTTGGTCTATGTCTAGAATAGGATGCTCCTTCATGTTCATATCATATGCTTCCTATTGGTAGTCTGTTTTATATGTACCATTTCTTTGTTGTACAACTTTGTTTTATTCTTTTTGCTTTTTATATTTCTTTTAAAAAAATACAAAAAGATTTTCTTTATTTTGTTTAAGAAAAGCACAAAAAGATTTTATTTTGATAAAATGTTTGAAAAAGACCAAAAAGATTTTTGTACTTTTAAGCACCTTTTATGGATGAGCATTTAAGATAGCCAAGTCACAACTTCATTCCATATATCCATGTGACTATTTGATAGAGATTTGAGAGGCTACATCATTTCATCCATGTGCTTTACATTGGTTGGAGTCTTTGAGATGTAATTAGTGATATCTTCCTACATGTTTGACTCCTATATCCTTTATTGCACACATGCACAGCTATATTTGCTTATTGCACTTGTCTATCTCATATTGGCTTGAGTGTTTCCATCTCAATTCTGTCTATACAATGTACAATATGCGATAAAACTTGACAAGATTGGAATGCATGTAAAAAAAAAACCGTTTTGGTGAGACTGTGTGTTTTTGTATAACGGGGAGGGGCTGCGAAAGGTAATCATCTATCCTTTGCGCAAAAGCCACCGTTAAAAAGGACCTAAAAAATGGAGGAATTTTAATATCCGAGGTCCAAAGAGGTTAAAAGAGCCCGAAAAAATTTATAAGCAATAAAAAGCAATTCATGCCAAATATGGGCCACTTAGGTTTCACCATCAATTCTCCAAAGTTTGAGAATTTAGAATGCCTCTATTCAAAATAATATCTGAGGGAGTTTGGTTGGAGAATATAAACGGGTTTGCACTTCCTTGAAAGTCCTGAAAAAGCATAAAATCATTTTGGACGTTATTGGTGTGAAAATCATTTTGAGCTTTGATTTGTTGATTTGATTGAGTCAATATCTTATATTGTCATTATTTTACACCAGAGGAAGCATTTGAGTTCATTCGCTAGGAATATCCAATATTCATCGTGCACATAAGTCATGTTTGTATGCATTGATTTTCCTATCGAATTTGATCACACCACTTCATTTATGCTAATATCGACTTGGTTGCTTTGTGTTCATTCATGGTGTGGTTTTATCCTAGTGTCACCCCGCTAGTGCTTATTTGATTTGTTTCTCTCATTTGTCTATTTCGGGACATCATAAAAAGGGGGAGAATGAATTATCTTATTACGGGGGAGATTTGAAAATTGAGTTTGCTCATAAATTGATATATATATATATGTTTATCTCATCATTTCAAACTCGATATGTCACTTGGTATTTTGCTTTATCTCATGTGTGTAGGTACTACAGTGATGATCACTAAATTGCACACCCTGATGAGAAAAGATTTGAGATTCCTGAAGATTTGAAGATCAAACGATGCAGTCTTATTCACTAGTACTCTTTCAGTTCTGGGTTCATGAAAGGGTAGATTTGTATTTGCAATTTTTTATGATTGATAGAATGTTTGTTTGTATGTATGTACCGGCATAGACATAGGGGGAGATTTGTAAGGACATTTTTTTCCATGAGCATTTTATATGTCGTACGCCGTTACACCGTTGAGAAAATTCAAGAATCATACGCTCATCAACGGAATCCGAATATCAAAGGCAGAAAAGGAATCAAGGAACAGACCGGACCGATCCGGCTCAGATAAAAGAACCGATCCGGTTCCTCCGGACCGATCTGCCTAAAGAGACCAGATCGATCCGCCTGCTGAGGTGAGGCCAGTGTACCCCGGATCCATAGCGAACCGATGAAGCTAGAAATCCAAACCGATCCGATGCCAACCGGATTGATCCGCCTTCAAAAAGGAACCGATCCGATGTCACCGGACCGATCCGCCTAAAGAGATCGGACCGATCCGACGAGGATAATTTCAAACAGATCGTGTTCAGATCATGTTCCAAATTTTAGGGCTCAAGTTCTCCTATTTAATCCCACTACGGGAAGTGTTTTTTTTAAGACTTCCATACACGATTTTTAGAATAGAGAAAGCCCTAAGTCTTCACCTATTGAGTACCAATACTCTAGGTATTTTGATTCACACAAATTCCATACATTTGTGAATCCTTTTGGTAACCCAGGAACGCCGTTTTTGCAGTTCAACCCTTGTGGAGGAGACCGTTCTTCTTCTCCATTGTAGCCCTACTGGAAAGGGATAATTCCAGCCACGACTATAGAATCCGATACCCGAGGGTAATTCTTAGTCAACTTGTATTTTCATTGTAATCCAATTGTAAGCCGTTTTCTTACAAATTATAGTGAAAATAAATGGTTTTGCCCCTGAGGGGGATTTTTCCTTAATTGCATGTGTTTGAATGTTCTTGCGTAGATTATCAATTTATTCAATCACATACTGCTGCATGTTTAGGGTTTGTTTGTGTTAAAAGGGTTTTATATATAATTTGATCATTTGAACGCCAGCACACACGTTCTCAAATATATTATTCTGCATTATTTTACTTTGCGGGGTAGATACTAATTTTACTTTACTTTATTTCAGGGGACAGGGAGTGGCCCTGAGGGTGGCCACATAGGCTCAATACTTATGTGGCTCTTCGGACGAAGAAGGGTAAGGACAAGTAGGTGTCCCTGAGCATCGTGGCCACGATTGTAAGTAATCCGGCAATTTACTTTTTGTTAATTACGTTATAATTTTGAAGTTTACTTATTTTGCTAATCATTTGCTTTTTGCCATTTCAGGCAAAGCTTAAGGAAGTGCATGAGTCGCAGTCTGATGCCGACATGGAATCTTTGTCCATAGATGCACACAGCCAAGTGCTTGGCTCTGATCATAAGGGGAGGACAAGGGGGTGAGCTCGCAGGTGTCCAAATCTAGGATCATCATATTAGGGCCGAGGACTCGAACGGTGGACTCGCATAACGCGAAGTTGTCCCATTTGGAGGCGACGGTCCAAGATATGTACTCATTCATTAAGCGTTCATTGGGAGAAAAACGCAAGGGGAAGGGAAGGAGAAGGTGGTGGAGGAGGAGGTGCGTAAGGATAAGGTGTAGGATGACGAGGATGTGGACCTCGTTGCTTTATCGCCGACACGTGTAGACTTTCATGATCCACTTCCCTATTTGGCTCCCTTAGACCGACTGATGTCGACACTTGGTTGGCCGAGCGTGTTTATATTGGACATATTTGATGGCCAACGGATAGATAGGGGGTTGAGGGACCTGAATATCGTCCAGTGTGGACTAGTTCCTGGACGTGAGCTTCAAGACATCGAGTCCAAGTTCCTCGTCACGCATGTCATACCCGGAAGGAGAACTCCCCATTGTGGTTGCGCGAACAATGTGGCACGATGTATATCATTGGATATACATTATTTGACCTTACCCAAGACATGTAGTGACATTATTTGAATTGAATTATTTTTAAGTTGGTACATTTGAATTATATTTAGATTATATCGTGATGCATATTGTCTCTATTTTAAATGTATATTTGCATTATCTCTATTTTATTTGGATATATGATGCTTGAACATGTACAACATTGCTGTAATAGGTACAAATATACTGCTGGGAAGTCGCAGTGGCGAAACTGCCCAGCAGATTTCTTTTCAACTCTGCGCAGAATTGTCATGGTCATTGACCGTGACAAGTACGTGACAAAGGATTGTTGTCAGGAACTTTTCACGTTCAATGACCGTGAATTTTTTTTATTAAATGTCACGGGTTTGTCACGGTCCTTAACCTGGACAAAACTTGTCGCGGTCAAGGCCCGTAACACGACCGTGATAATTCTAATGAACTTGTCACGGTCAATGAAAGTGACAAGTTCGTGACAAAAAAAGTTGTCTCGCCCATAATTTTCATGGTCATTGACCTTGACAATTGTCAAGGTCAATGACCGTGACAATTCATCAGATTTGGTGTAGTGGTTTATCTTTTAAGTTTATTTGTTTTTAATTTGTTATATTTTAAAAAAATGCTTAAAAACCGTAAAAAGATATTATTTTTATGTATTTTGGTTTTGCATATCTTTTGTGGAATATCGGTGTGTTTAAATACCATTCCCTCCATTTATTCGTGTGACTAGGACACTTGATTTTGATTTACAATGATTGGATTGTTCTTAATCATGCTTGCATAAAGTAGATGGAAATTGATTTGAAGGACGAATTCACTTTGAATATGTCTCAGGAAACACTTTACAAGAGCTTGTTTAGATTTTATTTTCATATGTCACGTGAGCTAAATGAGGTGGTCTCCTAACAATATTGTCATATTCATCATTTTTTTTACTAAGGGGGAGTTGTGCATGTAAAAACCATTTCTCGTGATTGTGTTTGATATTGTTTAAAAAATATGAACGTTCACGATAAAGGGCCATGAAAGGCAAAATATCCTTTATGTGAAAGGCCACCACTGACAAGAGCCTAAAAAGATTGAAAGGCAATAAAAATAGAAAAATTGCCAAGGCCAATTTTTTTCATCAATGCTTCATTAATTAGATATCTTTAAAGAAAAAAGAGAAACAAAAATGATATATATATATATATATATATATATATATATATATATATATTGAGGATGTTTAGTTGAAGATAATAGGGTTTACGCAATGAGTCCTAGTATTATTTTGATGACATTGATTCGAGAATGGTCAAAATTTCTAGGTAGATGTGCATTTTGTTTGTTTGTCATTTTGAGTTCTTTATTTGACATATGAGTCTAAATCGAATTATGACAAATTATTAGTGTCAAATAGATCTACTTGGACATATTTGAGTGATTGGGCTACCCTCTTCTATTTTTATTTCACACCCCTTCACTTCGTACCACCATGTTTAGACACATTGACACTATACGAGTGGGTAAAGCTTTTGTGATTGTGTCTTTTGTGGATTTATATACCTATATATAGTTCTGATCCATTGGTATATTTGTGGTTATATTTATGGTACATTTTGTGTTTTGAGTCTTTGCATTTTTATTTAATCCATGATTGTCGTATGCTTAATATTTGATTTATATTGGCACATGTTATGATCATCTTGATATCGCTTGTTCGTAGTTTGTGTTATATGTTCTTTTGTATCCAATATCATTGCATGCATTCCTTCACACCATTGCATGATGTACTTATTTTTCCTTATGATTTGCATACTTCACTTAGGGGGAGATTTGGTTTTATTAGGGAGAAATGTTTTTTATTTTTATTATGCACCTTATTCTTTGTCTATTCTAGAACTAAATGAGGGGAGAAATGGTCTACAAATATTTTAGTATGGGATTTATTTAACTTGGGAAGAGACGTGCTTTCTTAAGAAGAGATGTTTAGACAAAATGGGAGGTTTTTTCATATGTAGTTTATACATTGTTATATTCTCTTTGCATTTGAAGGTGTGTTTAAGTGTGCAGGTTAGCAGTGATACGACCAAGGTTTAAACAAGTGTAGAGCTACTCAAGTTTGTGTCAGTTAAGCGTCTGTAATTTTTTCTCTTTTGGGGTTAGTAATTGAGTCTTAGAGAGCTTGACGGCCCAACAGGTTTTTTGTTATGAGTTTTGTCCCGAAAAAACCAAAGGGGGAGATTTGTAAGGACAAATTTCTTAATCAAGTCAATTTGAAAGTATTAACTTTATTTCATATTTGGAGAAAACTTGTTTGAGTCATAGGTTAGGTCTTGAGAAATGTGTCTTTAAAGCCTATGATGTGTGATTTAAGATTATGGGGCAAAGAAAAAGCAACATCGAGATTACTTTGGGTTGCATACGGAGTTTTCATCTTCAACATCATATGGATAACAATAAAGGTATGAATGTGTGTTAGTGTTTGATCCTTGGATACGTTTGGGTGTTATTTTACAAAATTTGCTTGATTCCTTTTCATAAAATCTTTTTTGAAAGATAATTTTTTTTTTGTTTTAGTTCTTTCGAACGAGTTTGAACTGTAAAAAGTGCGCTACAGCAGAATAATGCGGCTTCTCAAATAAATACAATTTTAATTAAACACAATTTTTAGTTAAACCCTAACACATGCATCTAGGTGATTTAATAACATAAAATCAATAAGCATGCAAAGGAAACATATTTTAGGAAAAATCCCCGAAGGGCAAAACCTTTTATTTCATTATAATTGTATATAGCAACTTACACAGTTACATTGAAATATATTTTGACACACGATTAGCAGCAAGCTTCATTCGGTGTCGTCAATAATTGAAAAACCAAAGGTACTCCATAAGAACATGCATTTCTATCTTCAGTAAAGATCCACATGAAACAAACCTCAATGACCACAGTCGTTAGCCCAGTACCTCCCTCAAGTGGTACCTATATTAGCAGTAGGGAACTCTCCCTCTAAGAGCAAACTTAAACAAGATGTATATTCTTGGGTTCCAAAACAATTCACCACAGCATATGGGATTTTTGTGAATTGCAAAACAAAGAAGAAGTCAAATGTGTTCTACTGATTTCACAATTTTTGCGAAATTAAAAACGAGAAAGATTTCTTGTGGAAAACGAAGTTAAAAATACCTTTTTATAGAAAATATAAGGTGGTGGGTCGTTCGAGCGAGACACGATGTCGTTCGACATACACGACGTCGTTTGAAGTACTACGTGTCATGAAGTGTCGTTTTAACGATGCACGATGTCGTTCGAATGACATGCTTAATATAATTTTTTTTTCATTTATCCTTTTAGTAAATGCACCGCCTCAAACACTCCGAAAATTATATTTTTGATGGAAAACATTTAAAGCTCCGCTCCAACACTTAAAAATATTGTATGAAAAATATCCCAATATCCTAAGTAAATAATTATGGAATAAAAACATAATCTTTGCCAATTTCATCTTGCATCAGTTTCTTTGATGAAGAACTTTGATATTCAGATCCGTCCTGATGCTTGAATCATCTTGAATAATTCTTATACGGTTGTTATGGTATACGACATACTCGAATATAAACAGGACTTATAAAATATGTCCTTACAAATCTCCACCCATTTCTATGTCGGTACAAAATAAAAACAATCAGAATTATCAACTTAAAATGACTATACACATCTAATACTCTCCCATGAACCCAAAAGTGAAAAGGTACTCGAAATTCGAGTCTTCAATCTTTTCTTGAAAAATCTTCATCAATCTTCAATTATCAAAGATTTTCTCATCAGGGTGTCCAATCCAATAATATTAACTTTGTACCTACACACATGAGATAAAGCAAATACCTTCATGACGCATCGAGTTTGAAATGATAAAAGAATAAATCAATATAATCAAATCTCCCCCATAATGCAAACTCCCCTATAATTAGTTCTCCCCTTTTTATTTGACTGAAATAGATATGGAAACGAATAAACTAAGCAAAGCATGGAGTGTCATGACAAACAACATAAATATGGATAAAACTACGCGCATGTAAAGTAAATACTCAAAAGATCCACAAAGTATTTTTTATTTTTATTTTATTTTTTTTCAAAAAACAATTTACAAAAATCACACCACGAATAACATTAATATAACCAAATCGTGGATATGGAATGAATGGGTGTGAGCAAATTCAATTGGTAATAATATTTAATCAAGCATATTTGCACGATGCATAAGTGTAATCCTATCGATTGAACATAAAAAATATCGTAGGTGTAAAATTGTTGAATTTAGATGATATAGACTCAATCAAATAAACAAATCAAAGCCTAAGGGATTTTCACACCAATGACGTCCAAAACGTTTTAGTTCCGTTTTGAGAACTTTTCAAAGGACATGCAAACCCATTGATTACTTTCGAACCAAAATCCCTCATATATAATAGAACAAGTTTTATAGCTAATTAGGTAGTAAATTATCAACTTAGAGAAAACCTATTTGCGGAATTTTTTGTATATATTATCTTTTATTGCATTAATTTTCGTGCAGGCTCTTTTTAAACGGTGGCTTCCACACATAGTCAATTTACACTCTCATAACCCTTTCCCGTGTTACTTATCTTTTTTTCAAATATAAACCAATTCCTCGTGGGCAATGGTTTTTACATGCACTACTTTTATTACTCTCATTTTAAGGACATGATTAGGATGAAAACACTTGGCCAACATGTGATAGATAAGTAAATTATTCAACCAAATCCATGCATGTGTGCATTAAAGAAAATAATGAGTCAAACATGTATGAAGTATCCACTAATAACATCTCAATGACTCCAAATATTATAAAGCACATGGATGACATGTTATATTGTCTCAAAACACTATCAAATTATTACACAAATAAATGGAATGAAATTGTGACTTGGTCATCCTAAGAGTCCATTTATATACAGTGTAAAACAAAATGCAAAACTCTTTTTATCTTTTTTAATTTTTTAAAAGAAATGAAAATCTTTTTTTATTTTTCCAAAAAATTTACAAAACATAAACCATAAATACAAACATGGTACACACTAGCAATAGGCATAATATCATAATGAGAAACATCCTATGCTAACAAATAGTAATCACATAAATGAATCAATAATCAAGGTAGGTGTGATTAAAAAAACAATGCAGTATAAGAAATGAAGAATGAATACTAAGAATAACTTCATATAAACTGTCAGGAGTAACCCAGCAATACCAAATAATGTAACCAAAGAACACAGGGTACTAAAAATAGAATGGTCAAAGTCTATCAGGTCTCTCGAATGAGACTCCCTGTTGTTCAAATGACATAGCATCTAACGATAAGGCTTTGCTTGAGATCAAAACTCGCTCGAATGAAAAAATAAAATTTTTACAGATTTCTCATAAAGTTAAACAGTGTTTCTGAGTGAAAACAATTCCATAAAAGGATACCTGGAAGGTGCTGAAAGATCCAAAAATAGTGCTAAAACACTACCTAAACTAATAAAACAATGTAAGATACTATAAAGTGAGTCATAACACTAGTAAGAGTATATCATGGAGCACAACTAGAGTATGACAAATATCAACACAATCAAGCATACGATCTCATATGGGGTGACTCATGTATAAGAAAATGAGGGTCATGAACAATTAGACTATAAGCCTCTAAATTCGATTTCCTAACCCAAACATATTTGTAATTGTAATGACAAGTGGGGGTTTAAGGAATCGATTTTACTTTTATACTAAACTTCCTAGATCCATTTATATGTTTGTAATAGAAACGCCTAAGATGACCTTGCCTACCGTAATGTGTGAAAGTGTAAATCGGGCAGTGAATGTTAGCTAAAGGTGGTCCTCTCCTCAAAGTCTTACGTGTCACACTCCTCAAATTACTAGGTGTCTCTCTCTTAATCATCCTAGGTGGCTATCGCTTGATAACCCTACATTCCTCCCTCTTAATAACCCTAGGAGGCTCTCTCACACGTGTGGAGTTGGCTTTGGGAATGGGTAAAACACTCTCATCGAAGCCTACATCGCCCTTATCATCCTTAATATGGACAATCCCTAAAATTTTATCTAACATTTCGGACCGAGACTCCAAATCAAATTTTACCTTACTTGATTCTCTCAAACTATTGTCAAGCTCACCTATCCTTGACTGAAGTAAACGTCTAGAATCCTCAAACTTTAAAAGTTCCTTTTTCATAGCCTCCATCACCCCTCGAAGACTATCTCTCCCTCTCCATCGACATATCCTAACTTATATTTCAAAATTTTCTCATGTGCCCTAAGTTTTTCAACTATAACATCCTTATCCTTTTTTAAGGCAACCTCTTTCAAATGAGCTTTCAGTTTCAAATTTTCTTTATTTACTTTCAAAGCCTCAGTATAAACTTCATTGAAAGTTGTTTGCAAGTTATTCTCATCTACACTTCCATCCTCACTCTCACAACTTTCACTATCACCACTAATCACACGAGTGGGAAGCTCTCGCCTAGAAGCATAAAAAACTTCGTCTTTCCAATCACTATCACTAAGGCTACAAATGTGAGATGACGGTTTATTCAATTTTTGAAGGACATAAATTTTCAATCAAGTCCCTGTATTGTTTGGACTTAATTCCATGAACAAAACTGTGTTTCTAATATGTCATAGGGAGATTTTTATTTTGTCACGATCCCACTTGGTCTATGACGTATTGAAGAAAATTGAAGACGTTGTGGCAAAGCTTCAAAGAATTTATCATGTCGAAGTTTAATTGGTGCAAATTTAATCTTTAAAGGTAATTGCATTCCGAGATCACTCAGGTATGAATGCGTTTAATTAATGGTGCTCGTAATTATTTTTATAAAAGATAAGGATGTATTTTTATAAAGAAAAATGTTTTAAAATTTTTTAAAAGGGTTTTAATTATTTACACTACGTTTTATTTTGATATACTCGAAATAGAGTTTGACTATTTTGGATCTCTTTTAAAAGCGATGTTATGAACCAAAAGTCAAAAAGTCAAAATGACAGGTTAGCTCGCTCAAACGACATAAGGATCTCGTTCAAACGAGATACCTATGTCGTGCGAACAACCTCGCATTGTCGTTCGAACGACAGTCTTTTCGAGGCCGTGGTTAATTTTTATTTAAAGCGTGTTTTTATCATAATTTCATAAGTGTGCATTCTAGAAAATATTATTCGAACTAGAAACATGTTTGCACATATTTTCTATGTTTTAAAAAGCATAAACACATCCTTAGAGTTTGCAAAGATCCAATATGTCATTCTTATATGTCTAAGTGATGTTGCTGCACCAAAGTTATTTGTTATACACATTGAACATAATGGTTTTGCAGTGAAGAAAAGAGAAGGACTTCTTGTTCAACGTAGTTGACGAATCAAAGCCAATAGGTGGACACCGAGACATACGTGGACGCATGTGTTGTGGATAGGTATCGTGGAAGACGGAATTTCTGCGTGGACACTATGAAAGAACTGTTGAATATCAGAAGGAGCGTCAAGACCCTTGGTGATCGAGTAATTGATTAAGGCTAATCGGTCTTTATAAAACCATTGTTCATGGTGATTGTCTAGCTTGGGTCGTCCGAGGTTGTTTTCCCATTTTGGGTTTTTTCCTCATACATCCGGCGTTGTGAGTATTCTTTACTTTATTTTACTTTTTTTTAATCACTAGATGCATGTTTAGGATTAATCAAGATAAAATTGTTTTAAAGTAAGAATTGGGTTTTCACAACTTGCTTTCGTGCATAATTAAAATTTGGATAAAATTTTGGTTAAAATTTAGTATATTGGTCACTTTCAAATTGGTATCAAAGCTAGAAAATTTATTTTATTTGTTTTGTGATCCCGTGTGTTTTCAAAGATGAATTCTGGATATAATGAATTTTCTCGAACTCCTATTTTTTATGGCACTAATTAAACTTATTGGAAGATGAGAATGAGATATGCATTAAAATCTATTGATGAGCGTGTGTGGCTAGCAGTTGAGAAAGGTTGGACACCCCCTATCACTATTGTAGGTGAGGTCACTAGTTTAAAGCCTGTTGAGTCATGGATCGAAACTGAACAAAGACTTGCACAATATAATTTTAAGGGTCTACACATTATTGCTTCACATGTCACACATGAAGAATATAATAGAATTATGACTTGTGAAACATGAAAAGAGGCTTGGGATATTTTGGCACACACTCACGAGGGTACTGGCACGGTTAGGGCATCAAAACTTCAAAATCTCACTACATAGTTTGATACCATTAGGATGTTAGAGAGTGAGACTTTTTATGAGTTTTATGCTAGGTTGTCCAATATTGTCAACTCTTCATTTAACCAAAGGTGAGAAAATTCCTAACAACCGTGTCATTAAGAAAATCCTTGGGTCATTGCCTAGTAGGTTTGATGCGAAAGTTACCATTTTAAACTCCCTGGGTAGTTTAGAGTCGACGAAACTAGAAGAGATGGTAGGCGACTTACAAACCTATGAAATCGACATGATTACCTCCAAACAAGTGCCTAAGAAAGAAAAGGGTATTGCTTTGAAAACCCGAAAGGAGGAAATTAAAGTTTTGGATTCCGATTCCAATTTTGAGGATGTTGCTTTGTTGGCAAAGAAATTTAAAAAATTTATTAAGTTTCAAAAGCAATCGAAAGATGACAAGAAATTTGAAAAATTCAAGAACAACAAAGTAGATCCCACCTCTAAGGATAAGTTTGAGAAGCCTAAGAGAGATGATTCGGATAAGTGTTTTGGGTGTGAGGGGTACAGTCACAAAGTTAAGGAGTGTTCCACTAGACTTAAGAAAGAGGGAAAACAACCCATTGTCTATAAAGCCACCTTAAGTGATAGTGATCCGGAAGAGGAAGAGAGCTCCCCCATTGATCGTAACTTTGTTGCGTTCATGGAATGTCATGCGAGCGACGATGATTCTCATGCGCATGACACTTACGAGGAGGTTTTGAGTGTATCCCATGTTAGTGAGGGTGAGGAGAGTGACGAGGAGGAGGTAGATCTGAAAGAGTTGCAAGTTGCATTTAATGAGTTGTATGCCGAGACTGTGAAAGTGAAAAAAGCAAATGCAAAATTGCAAGCTAAGTTGAATGAGAGTGCCATAAAAAATAATGATAGTTTGATTGAGGATCTTAGGGCATGAGAGAAGAAGTTTAGGATGAAACTAGAGTTTGTGCAGAAAGAGAGATAATCTTTGTGCTCTGATGGAGTCCTTAAAAAAGGATATTTTAGCGTTTGAGGAGTCTAGACGTTTGCTTGAGTCTAGGATTCCTGAGTTGGAGGAGAGATTGAGAGAATCATCTAGATTCAAGTTTCATTTGGAGGGTAGGTTGGAGAAGTTAGATAAGATCCTAGGCACCGTTCAAATTAATGGAGATAGGGGAGGTATAGGTTTTGATGAGAGATTTGTTCCCATCCCCCCCGCACGTGTGAGAAACACTAGGAAGGTTAGAAAAGGTCCACATATAGGTAATCATTCCCACCACCGCTACACTTGCACGTTTTGTGGTAGTAAGCGTCACCTTAGGCGTTATTATTACAACCTTAGACATGATCCTAGGAAGTTTAGGAATAAGTTGCCCCGGTTCTCAAAATCTCCATGCGTCGCTTTACACCTACTTGGGTTAGGAAATCGGATTTAGTGGCTTTAGAAATTAAACTTCATGATTCTAGTTTAGGTGCACTTGATTCTTCCCATGCTAAATCTAAAGGATGATAGTGTTTCCATGTTTGTCATATACTATTTTGCTTCATGATATATTCATTTCTAGTATTCTGACATGTGTATCTTTTGTATTATAGTTTTTATTTGTTTGAGTCCTATTGAAATATACAAAAAGATTTTGTTTTTTAAGAAAATTTTTGAAAATCTAAAAAGATTTTGTCTTTGAGAAAACTTTTGAAAACCCAAAAATATTTTTCTTTTATTTGAGTCAAAATATGAAAAGCCAAAAAGATTTTCGGTTTTTGTTTTTGAGTTTACATGTTTGATATGGCATATTGGTGCGCTTGGAACTCCCCCCCCCCCCCCCCCCCCCATCGTTTCATTATCCATGTGGCTAGGACATTTGGTCATTATTATCGATGCTTAGAATGATCTTAACCATTGTTTATATGGGGTTGTTTCGAAGTTGATAACATTTTTAATCGACTTTGTATATATGCCAACATTGCACACATGCACGAGTTTATATGAATATTTGGCTTCTCTTGCATATTTGAATTTGGTGAGGCGCTCTTATCTCAATCTTGTCATCTATGCGTAAGTAAACTTAAGGAGAAGTGTGCATGTAAGAATCGTTTACCGTGAGGATTTGAATTGGTACTTAATTGAAAAAATGATGAGTGATTCATGGGAAAGGGCTGCGAGCGTTCAAAATTAACTCATCGTGAAAGCTACCATTTAAAAGAGCCCAAAATAAAATGCGATATGCTAATAAAAGGGACAAATTAGTTTAGTTCATTCTAAAGAAAAATATAATATTATTGAGGGTGTTTGGATGGATTAAAAATTTAAACGGGTTTGTACATTTAATCCTAATATTGAAACATTGCAATTTGACACTATTGTTTGTATAATCGTCAAAATTCAGGATTTGTGTGGATGTAGTATGTTTATTTCATTAAGATCACACTTCTATTGTCATATGGCTATGATAAAGTTTGATGATTTATCGCTATCAATTAGAGCTTCTTGATCGTTTCGATGTGTTGGAATTGTGACTCATTTGTTTTCAGTTTCACACCTATACATTCCATATCCTTGTTTAAGCTCATCGGTACTATGTTTGCATGTAACTCACATTTTTAGTTTTTATAAGTTTTTGCATTTTGTGTTAAAAGCATACTGTTTTAACACATTTTGGTTGCTGTCAGGCCCTTCTAGGTATTTTTTTATGGAAATTTTTTCACTGCCCAATATTATATTATATTTCTGGGAATCTGGGAAATTTTGGTTGGTCGTGAGAAGTCAATCAAACGACATATCCATGTCGCACGAACGATAGTTGTACTTCGCTCGAGCGACGTCCTCAACTAGTTTAAGCGTCGTCCCTGGCTCGTTCGAACGACAGGATGAATTGTAGACTATTATTGGTTTGTAGTCCATCGGTTTAAATTGGTATATTTTTGGTTATATTGGAAGTGTTTCTGGACTGACTGGTTTATATGCAGTTTATATTGGTTCAAAATTGTTTTTTTTTTCATATATTCCGTTTATCACACCTGATTCGATTGCTAGATTCTTTGTGTGATTCCTTGGTTTACTAGCTACTGGTTTGTCATTCCATGATCATATTTAGTTGGTTGTTTCATGATTATCTAGACATTTCACATTGATTCAAATTGGTTTATATTCTCATGCGATATATTTTTAGTGGTTTATCTTTTCACCGGATTATTTATTCGAGACAAAAGGGGGAGAGATGTATGTGATGAAGGGGGAGGTTTGAGCATGTTTTGATTTACATATGTATACAAATTGGTAGTACACATTGGTATCAGTTTGTTGTTGGCATCAGTTTGTTGATCAAATTGTTTAACAAATGATTTTTTTTAGAGATTATTCATATTTGTATCTATTGTTGTTTGGTATCATTTGGATATATATATTGGTTTCATTTGTTCCTCCATACTTCACTGGACATTTCTTTGTTTGTTCATGTGTGTAGGTACGCTTCAGCAATTCGAGATTTCAAGTCTACGTCACATTCAGATAGTTTATGCTTGCAGGTGCTACATATACTTGTCCGCGTCCTGTAATTTTAATTTTCAGTTTATGGGATGGGATTTAGGCGTCATACGGCTTGACGTCCTGGCTTAGGCATTTCAATGGTTTATTTTTGTCCCGGAATAGTCAAAGGGCGAGATTTTTAAGGACATAAATTTCCAATTGAGTCCTTGTATTGTTTTGACTTATTTCTGTGAACAAAACTGTGTTTGTTATATGTCATAGGGAGATTTTTATTTTGTCACGATCCCACTTGGTCTATGATGTATTGAAGAAAATTGAATGCGTTGCGCTAAAGCTTCAAAGAATTTATCATACCGAAGTTTAATTGGTGCAAGTTTAATCGTCTTCAAGGTAATTGCATTCTGAGATCACTCAGGTATAAATGCGTATAATTAATGGTGCTCAGAATTAATTTTATAAAAGATAAGGATGTATTTTTATAAAGAAAAATGTTTTTAACAGTGTTTTAATTGTTTACACTACATTTTAGTCTGGTATACTCGAAAAAGAGTTTGACTATTTTGGATCTCTTATAAATGAGACATTTTGAACTAAAAGTCAAAAAGTCAAACTGACACGACAGCTCGCTCAAACGACATAAGGATCTCGTTCGAACGAGATACCTATATCGCACGAAAGACCTCGCATTATCGTTCGAACGACACTCTTTTAGAGACAACACGTAATTGTTATTCAAAGCGTGTTTTTATCAGAGTTTCGTAAGTGTGCAGTCTGAAAAACAATATTCGAACCAGAAACTTGTTTGATCATGTTTCTAAGGTTTACAAAGCATAAACACATCCTTAGAGTTTGTAAAGATCCGATATATCATTCTTATATGTTTAAGTGGTCTTGTTGCACCAAAGTTGTTTGTTATACACATTGAACATAAGGGTTTTACGGTGAAGAAAAGAGAAGGACTTCTTGTTCGACATACGTGGATGAATGTGTTGTGGACATGTATCATAGAAGATGGAATTTCGGAATGGGCACTATTAAAGAACGATTGAAGATCATAAGGAGAGTGAAGACCTTTGGGGATCGAGTCATTGAGTAAGGCTAATCTGTCTTTGTAAAACCATTGTTCATAGTGATTGTTTGGATTGGGTAGTCCGAGATTGTTTTCCCGTTTTGGGTTTTTTCCTCGTACATCCGGCGTTGTGAGTATTCTTTGCTTTATTTTACCCGATTTAATCACTAGATGCTTGTTTAGGATTAATCAAGATAAAATTGGGTTAAAGTAAGAATAGTGTTTTCACAACTTGGTTTGGTGCATAATTAAAATTTGGATAATTTTTTGGTGAAAAATTGGTTTTGTTTAAAACACGCATATTGGGGACTTTCAAATTTGTTCCTTAAATTTGTGGGACACTCATCTATCGTGTGACCAACACCCTCATAACTTGAACACCTCTTAGAATCATTTTGAACGAAAAATTTCAAATAACAATTCGTGCGAATTTTCCAATTAGGGTTTTGAAAAATTTAACATCGAAAATCACCAAAACCATCAAAAGCTGTTTTTAAAAAACAGGATGTAACATAATTTTTCGAAAGAACAAACACGATAAATTTGCGTAACTCCCTTTGATACTAATTTGTAAAAAGTGCGCTATAGCGGAATAATGCATCTTCTCAAATAAATAGAATTTTAATTAAACCCAAACTTTAATTAAACCTTAACACATGCATTTAGGTTATTTGATAACATAAAATCAATAAGCATGTAGAGGAAACCAATTTAAGGAAAAATTACTGAAAGGGAAAAACCTTTTGTTTGACTATAATTATATATCAAAACATACATGATTACAATGAAATAGATTTTGACACACAAATACCCACAGGCGTCGATCGGTGTCGTCAATAATGTAGCAACTGCATCTACTCCATAAGAACACACAGTTCTATCTTCTGCAAAGATCCACACGCAGTGAACCTCAATGATTGCAGTCGTTAGCCCAGTACCTCCCTCAAATGGTACCTAGATCAGCAGTAGGTTACCCTCCCTACAAGAGAAAACTTGAACAAGATGTATATTCTTGGGTTCCAAAATAATTCACGAGAGCGTATGGTATTTTTGTGAATTGCAAAACAAAGAAGAAGCCAAATGTACTCTGGTGATTTTGCAGTGTTTGTAGAATGAAAAATAAGAAAGACTTCTAGTGGAAAAAGGAGTTAAAAATACACTTTTATAGAAAACAAAAAGTGGCGGGTCGTTCCAGCGAGACACGATGTCGTTCGAGCGAGACACGATGTCGTTTTAAGTATCACGAGACGAGCAATGTCATTTGAATGACGTACAATGTTGTTCGAACGAGATGCTGAAAATAATATTTTTTTCCCGTTTATCCTTTTAGTAAATACACCTCCTCAAACACTCCAAAAATTCTATTTTAAACGAAAAACATTTAAAGCTCCGCTCCAACACTTAGAAAATATTGTATGAAAAATATCCCAATATCCCAATTGAATAATTATGGAATAAAAACATAATCTTTACGAATTTCATCTTGCACAAGCTTCTTTGATATTCGGATCCGTATTGATTCTTGAATGATCCTTAATAATTCTTCGACGATTGAAGTGGTATATGACATACTCTAATGTAAACAGGGCTTATAAAATATGTCCATACATGAACAATTCGTTCGAATGAGATGTGTACATCATTAGAATGACCTTCCAACAAACATCAAATGAGGTACTTCTATTAATTAGAGGTATATTGTTCGAATCTCAATCGAAGATAGTGTGAACGAGATTGCGTGTTTGTTAGAACGAAGTTTTTCCTAGTTTGAACGAGATAATATTTCGTTTGAATGAACATTATGTTTTCATTTGAAGTAGTTTCTTCGAAAAATGTACTGCCTCAAAATTGATCTTTTTTATAAATACTCGGGTATGACATGAGTTTTCTAAGAGGGGTTTTACGAAAATGATTTTCCAAGGTTTATCTTGTACCTTTGAAAACCATAGTTTTCATCCAAGTTTGCGATACAATAATCCTACATCGGTATGTCTATTTGAGATCTGTTTCAAAGTTGCACTATATCTATTTTCTCTTGATATTGTCAGCATTTTGAGCGGTGGAGACCATTTTTGTATTGACCGATGGTTGGACTAATCACGAGAAAGTAAGATCAGTGGGGTATCAAAATGTGGGAATGTTCTTACGTTGTGTGGATGTTGGAAGGCATCTAGCAGTGGTTGCAAAAAAGGTTACAAGGAACGAAGAAGAACATCAGGTCTTGAAGGCTTCGAGTTCGTGAGTAAGTCAAATTTGTCTTTTAAGCTTCCTACATCATAGTGGACTCTTGTGCGTGGGAGGTCCGAGATTTTTCTCGTGGATTTTTCTAATACATTGTCATGTTATTGTTTTCTTATTTTTATTCTTTCTTATATTTACCTTGATGGATGCTCAGGTCAAGACTAAAATTGGTAACACTCTTTCAAACAACACTTGTTCTTTAAAAGGTGTAGAGTTTATTAAAATTTTGAAAAATTAAAATTTGGTTTTTATTTCATTCAACCCTAGGGTACATAGGATTTGTCACCATGGATCTTCTCATATTTGATGGATTTTTACTCTTCTATCCAATACACCATCTTGTGAATAAAAAACATACTAAAAATAATTCCTTATTATTTTTTATGATAATAATATCAATGGATAACATTTGTGGATATAAATATATTTTCACGTATGATTTTGATTTCATAATCAAGCAATATATGACTCAAGTTGGGGAGAATCTTTACACGCGTTAATGAAATACTAATTTTAATGAAGAACCAAGGAAGACATCATCATTAATGATTCAATATTAAGAGAATATTTGTAAATATCAATAAGAGAACAATTAAATTAACCAAGAAATACATTTAGCACTTTGTACATGTTCATCGCCAAGCAATCCACTAAAAACAAGAAAAGCTACTCAACAAGTTGATAACTTGCCTAAATTCCATGAATTACATGTAAAAGAAGTGATATATTTCAAATATCGTCAACTAAGAAAGTAAAGTTCATAAACCAATAGAGTCAGTAAGAACCTCAAAGTTAATGACAACACAACAAGTCAACTCAACTAGTGCATCCTTTAATAAGCATCTTCCCATGCTTCAATGAACTTCTAGCAAATCAAGTGAATCCTCTCAAGATCAAGTATACCCAAAGAAATAAAAATAAGGTGAAATATCTCAATGTAAGAATTCTAAACAAGTGTTTTAATCTCCATAAGTACATCCCAAATACTAAGTGGTTAAGGAATGAATATGAACATGTAACACGCTAAGAATGATCAAACTATGCCCTATCAACCCAACGAAACTAGCCCTTAAACTACCCCTCATTCTAGGAAAATAAAATTTATAAAAGTAAACACTTTAAGTTAACTTAAATTAAATTTAAGGAGACTTACATAGTGAAACTTCACCTTCCCACTTTAAGTCAACTCAAACTGACAAAGTTAGCATACTTCTAATGGCTTGTTTATAAAATTCAAAAAAACAAATCCCATATTTTATCGAAATACCCTCCAACGACTACTTTTTTGTTAAGAATATATACCTTTAAATATTCATTTTATCCCAAACTTGTGTCATTCATTCATTGTTATTTTTATTAATATAAATCAAATGGTTTCTAGGTTTTCAATTTTGCTTTAATGGATTTTTTGGGCATAACTCACACTTTTAAACTCTAAATATCTGTTGCCAATTTCCAAACCTAATTCCCACTTGAGCTAAAACTAAACCCAAATACCAATTGTTCTGAGAATCAAAACCAGGACCAAAACCTTGAGATTTCCCGAGAGAGAAATAGAATCCCATTTCAAAAGAGAAAGTTCCAAACTCAAACCATTATGATTTCTAGTGAGGTAAACCAATACCCATTTAACCTAAGACAATATCTAATCCAAATACCCATCCTATACAAAATACTTTGGATTTCTAGAAATGATACATTTCTAGAGAGAGAAAGTTCCACCAATTTCACATGATTTCTTTTGAGCAACAAAACACTCCAAACCAAAATAATTATTTCCATACTAAAGAAGAAAGATAAAATGGATGTTTTCTCGCATAAACAAAAAATCCAAACCACAACAACCAAGGTTCAAATATCAACAATATTCCAAGCAAGTTTATTTTTGCGAATCCAAAGATCTTGAAGATTGTATTGTATATTAATGTTTTCATAAGCATGGAGTAAAATTTATGTAAAAGTGTTCAAGCTAAAAGAAAACTCAAATAAAACGTTACAGCCATTCTATAGTGATCCGAAAATGTTGGGTCAATGGAGAGCCCATGAAATCCTCGATCTATAGTGACTCGAGAAAGCTATTAATTTCATTATATATTTCACAGCCAGTAGTTTCGTTGTTTTGGGAAGTCAAGGCATGATATAACCTTGGGCTTGTGAATGTATCTCTTAGAAAAGTGAGGGTATATATACCATATTTGTTATAGTTTTCAAGGGGTGATAATTCCTTGTAAGGTTTTGGTTCTACCTAGGAGAATCAAAATATATTGGAGCTTCCTGAGTACCATCTCGACATGAATGTAAGAAATGTCAAACATGTAAAAAAATCCTCGGTTTATTTCTCTATCCTTACTCTCTTTACATTCATGCTTTACTTTAATTCAACTCTGTATAAATGGTGTAGGTTGGGTTCCATAATAATATTTTCTTAATATGCCATGTCAAACCATGGATAAAGAAATCCATTATCTTGGCATCAGTGTCCACCTAAATTTGTGAGAAAAATAAAAGAATAGTAAACTCCAACTCAAATTCGACAATAGTTTGTCTCCCTGTGTCAGACATAGAAATTGTCTCCATTTTTCCCTTTGATTACTAGAAGAAAGTACTTACCATCAAACCTGCTCCAGAAGTCGGATTTGGTCATGGCGATCCTCTCCTTTATTGTGGTGATAGACTCCCTCCACTATAAAGCCTCACATACGAGATTGATGCTGGAAATCACCTCAGTGTACTCTTGCATCCCCAAGGGCCTCTAAATATCCTTTATCCATGGATATGATACCAAAATATCAATGGTCCTTTTAAACGTCGGTGGGATACCATTAGAAATGGTCAGACATGTCCTCTCCAAGCAAATATATGTGGTTGAGTTGACACTAAGACTTGCAGATATGTTTATTACAGTTATTGAAAGTGTTTTAGTATGTCGACCACTCCTGCTGTGACTGCTCATGCAATGATGGAATCCACGTCAACTACTAATGCAGCCAGTAGTACATGTTGCAGCCATGACTGTGGCTATAGTTGAGCACCCCAATTATAATACATTTTGTTAGTCGTTCATCCTCTCCTAGCCGATATGTTCTCCATATATAAGAGAACCAATATTTATATTAGATGACGATTTAGAACTTTGATTAAATTGAATCCTAGATATAAGGATAATTACATTGAATCCTAGATAAAACTCTCTAATAAATCAAAGAACACAATGAAAAAATGTAACAAAATCCCATGGAACCTAAGACACTAAAATCTAGGATGCGCTAATACCAATAATAACACACCTTATTTTCTACGTGCTGATTAGCCATTTAGATATGCCGAAGATAGGTGTGTGAATCAATTTATATTATCCTCGACATTATAATAATATTAAGAACAAAAACACTGTAACTAATATATATATATATATATATATAGAGAGAGAGAGAGAGAGAGAGAGAGATAGATAGATAGATAGAGAGAGAGAGAGAGAGAGAGAGAGAGAGAGAGAGAGAGAGAGAGAGAGAGAGAGAGAGAGAGAGAGATAGATAGATAGATAGATAGATAGATAGATAGATAGATAGATAGATAGATAGATAGATAGATAGATAGGTACATAGATAGATAGATAGATAGATAAGAGAGAGAGAGAGAGAGAGAGAGAGAGAGAGATAAACCTATATTGTCTCCAAGTGAATCATAAACTAAAATAGTCTTCACAACCATAATAAATTAAATAGGCATCATCTTAATCTCACTAATTATCTCAAACGGAATAGAAATCTTGTGGGGACCAAAACGGTAAATAAATAAATATTTGAATCACACAGGTGTAAATAATAGAATGAACTAAATAGAAACAACAACCTAAACTATAAAATGATGATTTTTATCTAGAATGACGGTAAGTCTGATTGCTCATCCCTGTTGCCCCTGTTTAGGACTACCTGGAAAATAATTTTAGAATACAAGGGTCAGCCCCCATAATGTGCAAGAAATAGCTTACAATATAG
The DNA here is from genome assembly GCA_949130495.1 of Sambucus nigra. Lineage (NCBI taxonomy): Eukaryota > Viridiplantae > Streptophyta > Magnoliopsida > Dipsacales > Adoxaceae > Sambucus > Sambucus nigra. Next base: position 507,554,798 of record OX422208.1, on the reverse strand, counting down.
AACATTAATAGTGCGTAATTTATTAGTTTAATCGAGGAGATCTTCTTCTGACTCACATTATTGTATAACTCACCCCTCAGTATGTGTGACATAACATATTACAAATTACTGATACTAACCTATAGCCATAGCTCGTACGTCTCACCCGAAGAATGGAAAGTAAAATATCTCATAAATGCAACATAATTTTATCCATAACTAATCTCTAAGGATATAATCGCACGTACCGGCCAAGTGTCACCCTAATAAATAGATATACTCCATACGAATACGATATAAATCATGACACAATCTAGTATATCATTATGTTCCTTGTAGAAATATATGTGTATATATATATATATATATATATATATATATATATATATATATATATATATATATATATATATATATATATATATATATATATATATATATTCGGGTATGCTCGTGCCTAGAGGCACGCTGATAATCGCAAAATGGCAAAAAACTTCTAGTACGTAATTGCAAGAAGGAAAAAATTGCGTTTCCCAACAAAACAAAATATAGTTTTCAAACAATTGGTCAGACTGCAACTTATATGGTGTTATATTATGCACTAAAACTAATTACTATAGTTTTTTTCACTCGAGAATGACGTACATACATTTTTGGTGTTTCAATGCATCACCCTAAAACTAATCATATATTCTATTGAACAATAATATGCCTAGTTTTGTAAGAATTGAAAAATTACATAAATAAATACTCACCCACTTATGTTTAGAAAACATGCCTAACAAAATTCCCGTGACGAAAGTCACGACGAAAATTTCCAAAACAAATAATCGCAAGACGATGAAAATTTCCAAAGTACTTAATTGAGAAAGTCACTTGTTCATTCATGTTATTCAGGTAGGCATCCCAGAGTCATTTTAGGATTCGATCTTTCTTTTATCTATCTTATATTCATTCATGTTCATATATTACTATTTCACTCATATGTTTATCATGTCTCACTCATATACTTATCTTATTTACATTTATTGCTTCTTAGTAGTCCTACATCTTATGCACTCATTTTTAATCATGATGATATATTCTTAGGATGTCTCTCACACTTCATTTATTTTCACACACTTTTAGTTAACATACGCATTCCCATCTTCTCCACGATACAGATATGATGATTTTATTTCTCACATGTACCCACACACTCTCACATACATGTACATTCTTAGTCTCCGTACTTGGCACACATGACACATGTCATGTATTATACACATGTTCACACACTTTAGATGAAGAAAAACATTTTCATTTCCCATGAAAGACCAAAAGGTAAAAGTGCGTGCCTAACTCCTTCCCATTTCGAAACATAGCCTCTAAGCCAACATCTTGTTTGGTTTTGCACATACTAGTAGTCTTGTCTGCTATTGCTTTAGATATGGCTATTTATTTTATTTATATTGAGTAAAATAGACTGGAGACTCTGATTTCTATGCATTCACGCTTTGAAGATAATCACTTTTATTGTCCTCCCTTTTTTTCCCAAAAGGGGAATCCCAATCGACGTCTTCACACATGCACCGAGAGGCAAGTGGCCAAGATGACCACAATTGCAACTATGCTCGGGACACTTTTTAGGACTAGACTCAATTTACATGGGTTTTGTTTTCTTTCTCCTACTTCAGCTTCTACTTTTTTTATATATTTTATCACTTGTATATCCCTCTTTGTCTCATTCTCACATGTTCTATGTGACATGCTTATGTTAGACTACCCATATATACTTCTCTTCATCTCATGTATATACGTATTTCATCCCCATATATATACCCTAATTTTTTTATCACATGCTACCTGTCGCTTCATTTCCTTAATTGTACATATATCCATGCCTTATTCCACTTGTGTATATCAATTCTTTACTCACTTTCATATATCCATTCTTTGCTCACTTATACATATATCCATGCCTTGTCCACTTTTATATAACATATGTATCCTTATCAATTTTACATATTTCCATACACTTCACTTATCCATGTTTTCATGCTCCATTTCACTTGTATAAATTCACATGTTACATGTCACTTGAACACATTCCACATGCTTTACTTAACATATGTTGATAGTCCTTTATCACATGCCACTTGTATATATTTCCCCCTTTTACTTCATGCTTAGTAATTTTACATATCCTTCTTAGTATAATAATACATTGAATAAAGATACTAATTAACACTCATGCATTTGCACACCCAAAAACATGAGCATTGAGTACTAACCCTATATGTATCCCATACAGGGATGGTCTCTTTGTGATGGGTTGTCAATTCTATGAGGCATAGTTAACCTAAGCAATAGGATACAACCTTCCATTATCCAAGTAACCTCGATGTATAATAAACAATTACCCCATATTAAACCTCTTAACCGAACTCTCAACGGGATGTATATAGCCAAAACTCTTTAACATACATTGATTTTACCAAATTGGATCTAACACATACTGTCACCACGAGGAATATCATAAGGCAATTCACATACATTCTGGTATATTAAATGTCTTCTCCACACTTATCGGTGAATTATTTCTCTAATAAGAAAGAGGTATGGTGTGAATGTCATGCCAAATGGAGGAACCCTCACACTAACCTCCCATTAATAACCCTCATATAGATGTATACCTTAAGACACTAGTATCTACATTATCATTTTCAACACAAAACTCTGTCAAAAATTTGGGTCATCTTACCACCCAATTTTTCGTTTTTTTACCCGTTTCTAAAATGAGACCATATCAACGAGTTTGGAAACAAGTTAAAATGTATCTTTCATTACGCACCATATTTCCTCCCAAACTCATGTCCTGTTCGACATTTCACTTTCACCAAATGCAGAACATAATACAAGTGAAACCTAATAATAACAAATACACTACGGGACTTATCCCCCTTCCTCCTTTTCTTAAAAATACAAAAAAAAAATGTTTTTTCAAAAACCGTTAAGAATATTTTTTCCCTTTTAGGTACGACCGCATTCCTTTACCTTTGCATGTCTCCATAGTGGTTATGATTTTCTTCCAAACCGCCTTAGAGTTCTACATCATCTTCAAACATTTCAACAGTGACAAAAAAATCATACCACAATTGCCTCAAATACAATTCTACTCAGCATGCCAATGTTTTGCCAAATTTGATGTAGTTGTAAGGACATTATTTTATAACTTCGTTATCAATTAATTATGTCATATACTGTTACAACCATAGAAGAAATGCAACAACAATATAAATCAATACGGATCCAAATATAAAAAGGTTCTTCATTAAAAGGACTCCGTAAAGTTTACTTTGGTACCTTAACTTTGAACTTAGAGCTTTGGGATATTTTTTCAAAATATTTTCTAAGTGTTAGAGCGGAATTTTTTCATCAAAATTTGACAATGAGTAATTTTTTCTAAGTCATGTAGTGTACCTCGTTTTTGACGCCAGGTCGTTTAAGAGAGATGTCATCTCGTTCGAGTGACATGTAGATGTCGCACGATGTCATTCAAATGATACATGTACTTCGTTCGAGTGAGATCCCTATTTCATTCGAGCGACTAAAGCGGCGCATTTTTCCATAAATACTCATTAAATGGTTTTGTTTTCATTAAGAAGTCCCGGCGTTTTGAAAGACAAAAAACTGCGAAACTGCAGAATCCTTTTGACTTCTTCTTTTAGGATTTAATCCCTTTTTGTTTTCAATTCATAAAAATTCCATATGCTTCGATGAATTGTTTCGGCATTCAAGAATAGACTTTGCTTTTGTTGAAACTCTATGGAGAAGGCATCTCCATATTTTATTGGTGGATACCGAGCGTAGTCATCTGCGTGTGGACGAGCCAAAGATGACGAACTAACACTTGGAGGGTATTTCACTATCTCTCGTATCTTTGAAGGTTTGCTGAAGGCACCATGCATTACACACTTATGGAAGATTATCAGGTTGTTTGTAAGTCAAAGGTCTTGTGAATTCTTCAAAGTTCTATAAAAGGTTTTATCCAAAAGGTTTTTTCCCCTTAATCGGCCATCTTTTTTTCTCATGTATGGTTTGAATGATTTATGACATTTAGATGCATGTTTACGGATTGATTTAATTTTGTTGAAAAATAAACTCTAATTAAATAAGGTTTACTTGGAAACTTGCGAATAAATTTAAATAAATTATCACACATCACAGTCATACGTTTTACAAATTGGTATCAGAGCTTATTTAAGCGATCACCACTTTTACAAATTGGTATCAGAGCAGGTTACGCTAATTTATCGCGTGATCCTGATTTTTCAAGGATTTTTTTTTTATACAATTTGACTTCTCACGTCGTCAAATTAGTATCAGAGTGGGTTACTCTAATTTATCGTGTGATCTTTATTTTTCATAAAAAATAGTGTGATATTGATTTTTTTAAATCAATTTTTTGTGAAAAAACAAATCACATTTTTTCCCGATGGAGTACTTATGTAATCTTATGCCCCCTTTGATGACACGAGTCAGAGTTTTGATGATATAAATCAATTGAATTTGACGTTTGCTAAAAGAATTGATTTTTTGGAAAAGGAATTGTCCAAAAAGGAGAGTGTTGAGAGAGTCCTATCTTTAGAAAAGGAATTGGAGGACTTAAAAAATTCTAGGGTTCCCGTTTGTGTCGTCGAGGATAAAAAATTAATCGATAATTTTACGGCACATGAAAAGACTCTTAGGGATAGGATTGTTTTAACTGAGGGGGAGCGCGATAAACTATTAAGTTTAATTGAAAATTTGAAAAGGAAATACATGTCTTTGGAAGAGTCTAATTTGTTGCTTGAATGAAATATTTTGAAGTTGAAAAATGATTTAAACGATTCAAGTAGGTTTGATAGTGATGGTAATGCCTCATCTTGTTCTCATGCTACGAGTGTAAAAGCCAAAACCATAGTTTGTTTTAGAGGGTAAACCATTCATAAGGACATCAGACAAGGTTGACCCACTGGTGTCCCTCATCCCATTTACACATGTTCATATTGTGGTAGGAAAGGTCACCATAGGCATTTTTACTTTGATCTTGGAAAAAGTCCTAGGAAGTTCATGTCTAGTGTTCCCTTGGTTCCTAAAGCCCCCACACGACGTTTCACATCTATTTGGGTTAGGAAATCACTTATGGATACGCTAGATTTTAGAATAGTCGATTCTCGTTTGCTTGAACATGATTCTTCTCTTGCCATATCATATAGATGTTTGTGTTCGCATGTTTGTTATATGCTAGTTATGCTTTTTGATATACTTTTTCTAGTGTGGTGACATGTACTTTTTGTATTAGATTTTTGTTTTTGAATTTTTTTGAAAAATACAAAAAGATTTTATTTTGATAAAATTTTTGATTAATCCAAAAAGAGTTTTGTATTCTGTTTGCACCTTTTATGGATGAACACTTAGGATGATCAAGTCACAATTTCATTCCATTTATCCATGTGACTATTTTATAGTGTTTTGAGATAATATATCATGTCATATTTGTGCTTTATAATGTTTGGAGTCATTGATATGTAATTAAGTGCTACTTCCTACATGTTTGACTCATGATTTCCTTTATTGTACACATGCACAGATTTGTTTAATTATTGTTCTTGTCTTTTCACATGTTGGTTGGGTGTTTTCACTTTAATCTTGTCCTTAAAATGAACCAAGCGCGATAAAATTTGATAAGAAAGGTGTGCATGTAAGAGCCGTTTGTGAGCTTTTGTGCTTTATTTGAAAATGGGAAAGGGCTCCAATAGGTTCATTTGGCCTTTGTGAATACTAAGCCCCCATTTAAATTGTACCTATAAAATTGAGGAATTCGACTATTCAGGGTCCAAAGAGGTTTAAAAGAGACCGAAAAAATTTAAGGGCAATAAAAAGAAATTCATGCCAAAAAGGGGACATTAGGTTTTTGCACAAATTCTCCAATGTTTGAGAATTTAGATTACCTCTAAAAGAAAATATACATGAGGGAGTTTGGATGGAATTTAAAATGGGTTTGCACGTCCTTGAAAGTCGTGAAAAAATGTTAAATAGTTTTGGACATTATTGGTGTGGAAATCATTTAGACTTTGATTTGTTGATTTGTATAAGACGATGTCATCTAAATTCAATAATTTTTACACCTAAGGAAACTTTTGATGTTCATTCGTAAGGAGTACACGTATGCATCGTGAACATATGATTAATTGAGTTTATTTATCTATCGAATGTGTTCACACCCATAAATTCCATTTCCATGGCTTGATTGTGTTAGTATAAATCCATGGTGTATGATTTTTGGTTTCTTATTTTTGTACAAAAAAATTGAAATATCAAAAATAGTTTGTTAAAGTTTTTTAGATATACCTTTGCATGCGCGTAGTTTGATTCATATTTGCTATGCATTTTGTCGTGGAACTCCATGTTTTGATTGTTTTTTCTTATCTGCCTATTTGGGGACATCATAAAAAGGGGGAGAAAGAATTATGGGGGTGTTTTTGCATTATGGGGGAGATTTGAATTATTAATGATTTATTCTTATATCATTTCAATCTCGATGCGCCACGAAGGTATTTTGCTTTATCTCATGCTTGTAGGTACAAAGATTGAAGATCATGATGTTCCACACCCTGATGAGAAAAGGTTTGAGATTTGATGAACAGTTTGAGATCTTGAAAATTTATTCATGGGAGGGTAGATCCGTATAGGCATTTTGGTATTTGATAATTCGGATGTTTTCATGTATGTACAGGCATAGACATAGGGGGAGATTTTTAAGTATATTATTTTATAAGTTCATTATTAATTAATTATGTCGTATACCGTTACAACTTTTGAAGAAATGCAAGAGCAATCTACATAAAGACGGATCCGAATATTTCAAGGTTCTTCATCAAGACTCCATAAAGTTTACTTTGGTAAGGATATATTTTAAATACCTTAACTTTGTACTTAGAGCTTTGGGATATTTTTTTAAAATATTTTCTGAGTATTGGAGCGAACTTTTTTCGTCAAAATTTGAGAATGAGTAATTTTTTCTAAGTCTTGTAGCATACATCATTTTTTACGCCAGGTCGTTCAAGAGAGATGTCATCTCGTTCGAGCGACGTGTTGATGTCGTTCAAACGACATGTGTACTTCGTTCGAGCGAGATCCCTTTTTCATTCAAGCGACTGAGGCGACGCATTTTTCTATAAATACTCATTAAATGGTTTCATTTTCATTAAGAAGTCCCAACATTTTGAAAGACCAAAAACTGCGAAACTGCAGAATCCTTTTGACTTCTGCTTTTAAGGTTCAATCCGTTTTTGTTTACAATTCACAAAAATCCCATATGTTTTGGTGAATTATTTTGTTATTCAAGAACACACTTTGCTTTTGTTCAACCTTTGTGGAGAAGGAATATCCATATTTGATCGATGGATACCGAGCGGAGTCATTCTGCGTGTGGACGAGCCGAAGACGACGAACCAACACCAGGGGTATTTCGCTGTCTCTTGTATCTTTGAAGGTTTGCTGAAGCCACCATGCATTACACGCTTGTGGGATATTATCAAGTTGTATGTAAGTCAAAGGTCTTGTGAATTCTTCAAAGTGTTATAAAAGGTTTCACCCGAAAGGTTTTTTTTTTCGGAATCGGTTGTCTTTGTTTCTCATGCATGGTTTGAATGATTTATGACATTTAGATGCATGTTTAGGGATTGATTTAATTTTTTTTTAAAATAGACTCTAATTAAATAAGGTTTATTTGGAAACTTGGGAATTAATTTAAATCAACTATCACATATCACAATCATAAGTTTTACAAATTGGTATCAGAGCTTATTTAACCGATCACCACTTTTACAATAGTACTAGCCCAACTAATAGTTAAGATTGATATATTATAATCAGATGTTCATCTGTTGACAATGAACAAAGATAGGATTCTTGAACGATATCAGTATGTTCAACACATCCAAATGCATATGTGTGACCCACCTGTCAGAGGACCGTCTCTTAATCCTCTGCCTATATTCAATCTTCCTTAACAGAAGGCTAAATTTACCATGCTTGTTCATGTAAACCCTAAAGAAGAAGAACTCAATAGGTTGATACAATATCTCAAAATTCTCTTTCACAAGTTAAACCGAGTCAAAATCTTGGGAAATTATGTTGACTATACTCATATGTCTCCTTACTCGAAGCTCTATTACTCAAGAAATTCAAAATGCCTGATATTGAGAAATTCGAAGGAAGTGGGAATCCTATTGTGAATCTCATAAACTATCACCTAACCATGAGTCTGCTAGGGGTACTAAAGAAATTAAGGCCTAGATGTTTTAATAAACTCTCATTAATATTTCACTCTCTAGGTTTTAATTGCTAGAGGAGTCCTGAATATAAAGTTAGGAAGATGATTTCTCAATGGAACTCATGGCTCAATAAAAGTGCAATGAAGTATAAGAAGTAACCCGCCAAGGCCTTTTCTTAATTAAATAAGGACCCATAGAATCAGATAATATCTTTACAACCAGGTGAAGGGAGAAATATGCCACAATTACCAACCACCCGTTATAGGATGAGCAAGTTAATATAGTCAAGAAAACTTTATGTCGCAAAATTTAATCACCATTGGAAGCCAATACTTTCCCTATTTTAGATCCCATCTACAAACTTGGGTAGAGATTGAATAGAATGTTGTTTGGTAAAAAAAATCAAAATCTAAGAAGTCAGTCAATTAACTTACTCCTCAAAAGTATGAGAATCCTATTATTACTTCCATCAATAACATCTCATGTTAACCAATCACTTCATTGGAACAAAAATCTATTACTCGTGATATAAAAAAAAATACACCAAGATCCATCCTTACCTCTCTAAAGTGTATCAAGTTATTTTTTCCCGCAACCTTTCTAGACCTTGGACCCTTGTCCACTACATGACCCTCTTTGGAGATTTTTGAAACATGATAGTTTTTGCAATTTACATCAAATAGCAAACCATATCACAAATCAAATCCATAATCTTAAAAATGCTGTTTAATTCCTCATTAATAAAGGAACAATAAATCCCATACAACCCCAAAGAGAAACACTACCCAAAATCCTCTACTTCCACATCCAACTGGCATGAAAGCAAAACTCATCGATGAAGATTCTGACTTCGACTCTTCAACCAAAACCAATTCCATAATTAGTCATATTTCATTTATCAATCTTGATAAATATTTTGTTCCTTTTCAATTTTCCCATCCTAATTCTTGCATCTTTAAAATGATTACCCTCTCCATGATGACAAGGGATTTTATAGGTTCCCGTACCAAATAAGAATTACAGATCATGGACTTATCTATTACCCATAAATAATTGAAATTATTTGGGGATGAAATTTACACAAAAGATGACTCTTAAAGAGGAAGCATACGTAAGAATGAGCGATCTTTGCATAGAAGCTCAAAAGTGGGTTTGCTAAGCCCATGATTGATCTGTACCTAATTAAGAGACCAACCATGATAGCATTGTACAGATCTTAACACAAGAAAGACATAGGAAAGGAAAATATATAAATCTACCAATCTACTTATTGGCATTATGTTACAGAGATACTTGGTCCCTTATTAAAACCATATATTCAAGTTATGGGAATATTTAGACAACGAATCACGTGAACTAGTTGAATGCATAGACTTTTCAGGCAATAATCAAATAAAATCCCCGAGATGGTGTGATGACTCCGATAAATTTTTTAAAACTAATCGAATAACATCCACGAGATGGTGTGATGACACCAACCACTTAGATGATTCAGATAGTGAACCCGAAAACAAAACTCCCAATGTGATTGCCTACATTTGTGGAGTGATGTCCTTCGAATAACATACTTCAGAGATGACCGGACATTCTTTCACCCCTAAGATACATGATGAAACCAACTTTCTATTCTACAATTATCAATAAACAACATAATCATATAAGGACAATACTACAAAGACCCAATTCTTGCCAAAGAAATCATACCTGCACACAAAGGAAAAGTGTTGCTGAGGAAATTTTGATGCTTGAGATGACCATTGTGGAAAGTAAGATCCCTGAACAGCTGAAGAAGACCCAATCCAATATCATCCTATGGGGACTTTTCATTTCCTCTTAGCTTCACATGAATTCCCTCATCTAGTTTTTCACACAAAGTACAGGTACTCCACCTACCTCTCTAATAAGGCCATTCATATAGATAGAACTCTAACCGTCAAGAGTCTTATCCTTTTAACTGAAAAATATGTCCCAAAGTTCATCCCTAATCACAAATATGCCCTTAATATATCATTCGAGGTTCTACTGAAAATAGTCTCATTGGTACTTATTGATAATGTTTCTTCCTTGAATGTATGACCACTTCGCATGCTTTGATGGTTGGGGATTGAAATCAGTGACCTTACTTCTACATCATATGTTTATAGTGCTTATGATAACAACCTTTGAGAGGTTATAGGTTCAACTATCCTTATTCTAGGGGCTGGTCCAATTTTCTCTCAGGTGGAATTCTATGTGATCGACATCTTGTCATGTTTTAATAAGCTCCTCAGTTTCCCATGGATTCATCATATCAGAATAGTTTCTTTTTCCTTTACTAGAAACTTAAATTCTTCACAGATAATGAGGCCATCACAATCATCGGGGACAATGATAATTCGGACGACATTAGCACCACTAATATGATCCTGGAAATTCAGAGTAACATTAATGACATATTCCTCTAAGGCTTCAAAATTGATCCTCTCCCCATCTCGTACGGAGAGAATATAAAAGAAAGAGTGATTCTTGAATAAAAAAACACCTGAATATGTTAATGTAACTAAAATATTTAATAAAATGCACTTTATGCCGGGAATGGGGTGAAATCGATAGGGGATGCTCGATAGAACTATGAAGAAAATACTTATCCACCGCAAGGTTGGGGTATTAACCGTCCCTTATGGAACTTATAGATCTTCATGAACTGTATATAAAGAGGGTAAAGGAAGTCATTTTTAGATATTCTCTTAATGGTCACTTCATGAAAATGGGTAAAGATTTACCCTGTTGTAACTTTCCAAACCATGGTATGTCGTGGATGAAAAGAAGATGAAACTCGGTTTTATTAAAATATTCTTCGAAGAAAAGATCACCTAGATCAAGGGATCTAATAATCCAAGGACTTAAAGCAATTATAATGACGAACATTTTGGCCTCGCTGAACAGAGGATGGACATATGCATGCTTCGCAGTAAATCTGAGTCATTTGATCTTACCAAGAACATCTCTCTTACTATTAAACACATCCTTAATTAGTGGAGCATCTTGTTTGATCAGACCTTACCAATCAATAACCTTGTACTCTCTCACTTTATGATATTACTTTTTAATTTTTCATGTCAATGTAAATGAGGCATCGCTTGAGGAGGTCCCCACTACTGATTTTTTAAAATGATGAAATCAATAGGGATTTTATGTATCTTGTTTTGACTTATATTAATTGCATTTATTCTAATAATCTAACAATTGATGATGACGATTTAATGAATGAATAATTCTTAACTGATCTCAAGAAGGAAAAAATAAAATAACCTCATTGATGCCTGTTGCAATTTCCATCAAATAGAAAATCATACCATAGATAAAATACCTAATCTTAAAAATGTTGTTCAAGGCCACATTGATAAAGGCATCATCACCCCCTACAGCCCCAAAGCCAAACACTACCCAAAATCCTCCACATCTAGACAAGTGCATGAATGCAATACTCACCGATGATGATTCTGACTTCGGACCTACTACCAAAACCAATCCCATAAATAGTCATATTTCATTTACTAATATTGATAAATCCCAAGTTCCTTTACAATTTCTTCCATCCTACTTATTGCATCCTTAAAATGTTCATGACTAAAACATTTCCTTGGTGACAAGGGCTTTTATAGCTGCCTATACCAAATAAGAGTTATAGAGCATGGACCTATCATTTGTCAATATAGAATTGAAATTATTTGGGGATGAAATTTACACCAAAGATGTCCCTCAAAGATGAAGAATGTGTAAGAATGAGCGATCTTTACATGGAAGCTCAAAATTGGTTTCGCTAAGCCCACGATTGGTCTGTACCTCATTAAGAGATCATCATTGATAGCATTTTACATATCCCAATAGAAGCAAGCCTTCAGAAGGGATAATCAGTAAATATACCGATCTACTCATTTCCATTAAGTTCAAAATATACTTGGTCCCTTACTAAAACCACACCTTTAAGTTATGGGAATATTTATACTATGAATAACTTGAAGTAGTTGAATGCATAGACTTTTCAGGCAATAATCCAATAACATCCAATAGATGGTGTGATGACTCCAACCACTTAAGTGATTCAGATAGTGAACCCGACAATAAACTCCATGTGTTACTGCCTTCATTTATGGAGTGATTTTCTTCAATGAACATCCTTCAAAGATGAACAATCATTCTTTCACCCCTGAGATACATGAAGAAATCGACTCTGTCTTCTACCCCAGTATCAATAAACCACATAATCATATAAGGAAAGTATTACAAAGATCCAATTCCTCCAATAGAAATCATACCTACACATAAAAGTAAAAGGGTTGTTGAGGAGATTTTGAAGTTTGAGATGACCATTTTGGAAAGTAAGATCCTTGAACCGCTGAAGATGACCCAATCCAGTATCATCCTATGGGGAATTTTTATGTTTACTTAGATTCACATGAACTACCTCATCAAGTTTCTCACACAAGGTAGATGTACTCCTTCTACCTCCTTGATAAGGCCACTCATATCGATAAACTATAACCACCAAGAGTCTTATTTGTTTTACTGATTAATAATTCCCTAAGTCCATCCCTAATCGAAATTATACCCTCAATATATCATATGAGTTTCAATTAAAAATTCTCTCATTGGTACTTGTTGATAAAGTTTCTTCCTTAAATGTATGGCCACGCTAAATTCTTCGATGCCTGAGGCTAAAAATTGATGATATCACTTCTACATCATATGTTGATAGTGCTTATGATAACACCCTTTGAGAGGTTATAGGTTCAATTATCATTATGCTAGGGGCTAGTCCAATTTTCCCTCAAGTGGAATTCTAAGTGATCGACATCCTATCATATTTTAATTAGATCAATGGTCGCCTGTGGGTTCATAGTATCAGATGAGTTCCTTTTCTCCTTAATAGAAACTCAAATTCTTCATAGATAATGAGTCCATCACTATGGTCAGGGACAACGATAATTCGACTGGCATTGGCACTAACATCCTGATCCTAGAAATTCATAATAACATTAATGATAGATTCCTCTCAAGCTTCAAAATTGATCATCGCCCTCTCTTATATGGAGACAATTTCAAAGAAAGAGCGAATCTTAAATAAAAACCACATGAGTATGTTAGCATAATTAAAATGTTTAATAAAATGCATCTTATTCCAGAAATGGGGCGCAAGCGATAGGGGATTCTAGATTTAATTATCTTGAAAATGCTTATCCATCGCACGATTGGGTTATTAACGATTCCTCATGGAACTTATGGGTCTTCTTCAACTGTATAAAAATAGTGTAAAAGAAGTAATTTTTGGAGATTCTCTTAACGGTCACTTCACTAAAATGGGTAAAGATTTACCCTGTTGTAACGTGCTTGAACCATGGTATGATGTGAATGAAAAGAAGATGAAACTGGGTTTTTTAATATTCTTTGAGGAATAGATCACCTAAATGTAGGGATCTAAAATACAAGGACTTAAAGAAATTATAATGATGGATATTTTTTCCTCTCTGAACTGAGAATGTACATGTGGATTCTTCGATCTGAATTTAAGTCATCTGATCCCACCATGAACATATCTCTTACTATTAAACCCATCCTTAATAAGTACAGAATCTCATCTGATCAGAATTTACCAATTAATAACCTTATTCCCTCTAACCTTAAGACTTAACTTGATATTACTTTTCTATTTTTGATGTCCACATAAATGAGTCCTCGCTTGAGGAGGTCCTCGCTACTAATTTCTCAAAAATGATGAAATGAATGAAGAATTTGGGTATCTTATTTTGACTTATATTAATTGCATTTATTCTAATAATCGAACAATTGACGAAGACGATTTAATGAATGAATAATTCGTAACTGATCTCGGTAAGGAAAAAATAAATCAAACTCAATAATTCCTATTGCAATTTGAATCAAATAGAAAATCATACCACAAATCAAATCCATAATCTTAAAAATGTTATTCAAGGCCTCATTTGAAAAAGGCACCATCACTCCGCTTATACCCTCAAAGAAAAACACTACCCAAAATCCTCTACTTCTACATTAAGCTGGCGTGAATGCAATACTCATCGATGAATATTCTGACTTCGACTCTTCAACCAAAACCAATCCCATAAATAGTCATATTTCATTCATCAATCTTGATAAATCCCTATTTCCTTTGCAATTTTTCCCATCCTACTTATTGCATCTTTAAAATGTTCATGACTAAACCCTCTCCTTGATGACCAGGGCTTTTATACCTTCCTGTACCAAATAAGAGTTATAGAGCATGGACCTATCTATTGTCAATATATAACTGAAATTATTTGGGGATGAAATTTACACCAAAGATGATCCTCAAAGATAAAGAATGTGTAAGAATGAGAGAACTTAACATGGAAGCTTAAAATTTAGTTCGCTAAGCCCATGATTGGCTTGTACCTCATTAAGAAACCAACATGCAAAGCATTGTACAGATCCTAACAGAAGAAAGTCTCCAGGAGGGATAATCTGTAAATATCCCAATATACTTATTTCCATTAAGTTAAAAAGATACTTGGTCCCTTATCAAAACCATATCTTTAAGTTATAAGAATATTTAAACTATGAATCACTAAAAGTAGTTGAATGAATAGAGTTTTCTGGTAATAATCGAATAACATCCATGAGATGGTGTGATGACTCCGACCCCTTAAATGATTCAGATAATGAACCCAACAGTAAAACTCCCTGTGTGATTGCCTCCATTTATGGAGTAATTTCCTTCGGAGAACATCCTTCAGAGATGAATGAACATTTTGTCACCCCTGAGATACATGAAGAAATTGACTTTCTCTTCTACATATTACCAATAAACCACGTAATCATATAAGTATACTACTACAAAGACCCAATTAGTCCCATATAAAACATACTTGTGCATAAAAGGAAAAGGGTTGTTAAGTAAATTCTGAAGCTTGAGATGACCATTGTGGAAAGTAAGATCCTTGAACCACTGAAGTGGACCCAATCCAATATCGTATCCTATGGTTATTTTTCATGTTCTCTTAGCTTAACATGAATTCCATCATTAAGTTCCTCATACAAGGTACAGGTACTACTTCTACCTCCCTCACAAGGTCATTCATATAGATAGAACTTTAACCACCAAGAGTCTTATCCTTTTTACTAATAAATAATTCCCTAAGTCCAGCCCTAATCACAAGTATGCCTTCAATATCTCATGCAAGGTTCTGTTGAAAATAGTCTCAATCGTACATGTTGATAATATTTCTTCCTTGAATGTATGCTCACTCTGAATTCTTCGATGCTTGGTGTTAAAAATTGATGACCTCACTTCTACATCATATGTTGACAATGCTTATGATAACACCCTTTGAGAGGTAATAGATTTAATTTCCTTATGCTAGGGGTCGTTCCAATTTCCCCCCAAGTGGAATTCTAAGTGATCGACATCCTACCATGTTTCAATCAGGTTCCCGTTCGCCCATGGGTTCATAATATCAAATGAGTTGCTTTTCTCCTTAACAGAAACTCAAATTCTTCACAGATAATGAGGCCATCACTATCATCGAGGACAACGATAATTCGGATGGCATTAACACCAACAACCTAATCCTGGAATTTTAGAAAAACATTAATGACAAATTCCACTCAGGATTCAAAATTGATCCTCTCCCTCTACCATATGGAGACAATTTCAAAGAAAGAGTGAGCCTTGAATAAAAAACGCATGAATATGTTAACGTGATTAAACTATTTAATAAAATGCAATTTACGCCCCGAATGGGGAGCAAGCGATGGGGATCCTCAATTCAATTATCTTGAAACTGTTTATCCACCACACGGTTGGGATATCAACCATCCTTGATTGAACTTATGGGTCTTCATCAACTATATAAGAAGAGGTTAAAGGAAGTCATTTTTGGAGATTCTCTTAACGATCACTTCACTATAATGGGTAAAGATTTACCCTATTGTAACTTTCCTGAACCATGGTATGACGTGGATAAAAGAAGATTAAACTGGGTTTTAAAATATTCTTCGAGGAAAATATCACCTAGATCGATGTATAAAAAAATCCAAGGACATAAAGCAATTTTAATGATGGATATTTTGGCCTCTTTAAACTGAGAATGTGCATATGCATGCTTTGCACTGAATATGAGTCATCTGATTCTAGCAAGAACATCTCTCTTAAAATTAAACCCATCCTTAATTAGTGGATCATCTTATTTGGTCTGACCTTACCAATCAAGAACCTTGTTCTCTCTCACCTTAAGACTAAACTTAATATTAATTTTTTATTTTTGATGTCAATGTAAATAAGGCCTCACTTGAGGAGGACCTCACTTCTGATTTCTAAAAAATAATGAAATGAATGAAGATTTTGTGTATATTGTATTGACTTTTAATAATTGCATTTATTTTAATAATCTAACAATTTATGAAGATGATTTAATGAATGAATAATTATTAATTGATCTCAATAAGGAAAATTTAAAACAATGTCATTGATGCCTGTTGCAATTTCCATCAAATAGAAAATCATACCAAAAATAAAATCCATAATCTTAAAATGTTGTTCAAGGCCTCATTAAAAGGGAACCATCACTCCCCCTATAGCCCCAAAGTCGAAAACTATCCCAAATCCTTTATTTCTACATCAAGCTGGCGTGAATGCAATACTCATCGATGATGATTCTGACTTTGACCCTTCAACCAAAACCAATCCCATAAATAGTCATATTTGATTTATCAATATTGGTAAATCCCTAGTTCCTTTGCAATTTTTCCCATCCTACTTATGGCATCCTTAAAAGGTTCATGACTAAACCCTCACCTTGATGACTGGGGATTTCATAACTGCATATACCAAATAAGAATCACATAGCATGGATCTATCTATTCTCCATAAATAATTGAAATTATTTAGGGATGAAATTTACATCAAAGATGGCCCTCAAAGAGGAAAAATATGTAAGAATGGGAGATATTTACATAGAAGCTCAAAAGTGGGTTCGCTAAGCCCACTACTTGTCTATACCTCATTAAAAAACCAACATTGATAGCATTGTACATATCCTAACTAAAGAAAGTGTTCAGAAGGGATAATGTGTAAATATCCAGATATACTTATTTTCGTTAAGTTAAAGCCCTAATCCAATATCATCCTATGGCAAATTTTCATGTTCTCTTAGCGCACATGAATTCCCCCATCAAGTTTCTCACCCAAGGTACAAGTACTCCTTTTACCTCCCGATAAGTCCATTCAGATAGATAGAATTCTAACCACAAAGAGTCTTACCCTTTTTACTGATAAATAATTCCCTAAGTTCATCCCTAATCACAATTATGCCCTCAATATCTCGTTCAAGGTTCTATTGAAAATTGTCTCATTGGTACACGTTGATAATGTTTCTTCCTTTAATGTATGCCCACCCTGAATGCTTCGATGGCTTGGGTTAAAAATTGATGACCTCACTTATACATAATATGCTGACAGTTCTTGTGATAACACCCTATGAGAGATTGTAGGTTCAATTATTTTATGCTAGGGGCTAGTCTAATTTTCCCTCAAGTGGAATTCGAAGTGATAAACATTCTATCATGTTTTAATAAGCTCCCCAATCGTCCAGGGATTCATAATAACAGATGAGTTGATTTTCTCTTAAACATAAACTTAAATTCTTCACAAATAATGAGTCAATCGCGATTATTGGGGACAATGATAATTTGGATGGAATCATCACCAACAATCTGATCCCAAAAATTCAGAATAACATTAATGACAAATTCCTCTTAGGCTTCAAAATTGATCTTCTCCTTATCTCGTATGGATACAATTACAAAGAAATAGCGAGTCTTAATAAAAACCACATGAACATGTTAACATAATTAAAATGTTTAATAAAATTCACTTGATGCACGGAATGGTGCGCAAGCGATAGGGGATCCTCGATTCAATTATCTTGAAACTTCTTATCCACCGCATAGTTGGGGTATCAAACATCCCTGATGGAACTTATGGATCTTCATCACCTGTATAAAAAAGGGTAAAGGAAGTCATTTTTGGAGATTCTTTTAATGGTCACTTCATTTAAGTTGGTAAAGGTTTACCTTGTTGTAACTTTCCTGAACCATGGTGTGATGTGGATGAAACGAATATGAAACTTGGTTTTAAAATATTCTTCGAAAAAAAGATCACCTAGATTGGGGGATCTAAGAAAACAAGGACTTAAAGAAATTATAATGATGGATATTTTGGCCTCACTAAATTGAGAATGGGCATGTGCATGCTACACACTGAATCTGAGTCATCCCATCCTACCAAGAATATCTCTCTTGCTATTAAACCTACCCTTAAATAGTGGAGCATCTCGTCTGATTCGACCTTACCAATCAAGAACCTTGTTCTCTATCACTTTAAGACTGAACTTGATATTACTTTTCTGTGATGTCAATGTAAATAAGGCCTCCCTTAAGGAGGTTCCCACTAGAAATTTCTCAAAAATGATGAAATGAATGAAGATATTTTGTATCTTGTTTAGACTTATATTAATTGCATTTATTATTATAATCTAACAATTGATGAAGACGATATAATGAATTAATAATTCTTAGCTAATATCAATAAGAAAAAACAAAACAACCTAATTGTGTTTGAACTAGTGATGATGAGATTATTGTCATTAATATTGGCTCTAGTGCAATCGACATGAGATTAGGATAGGATTAACCCTCAACAAGAGGGAACAGTGACAATTTGAGGAGTTTTTTAAGGATTTTGTAGATGTATCCGCATAGTCCTATAATGACATGCGTGACATTGACCCAAAATTGTTTCAACACGAGATCCCTGCATACCCTGAATGCAAGCTTATCAAGCAAAAGCTAAGGAAGCTCCAACCAAAATGGTCCCTAAAAGTGAAAGAAAAAGTGTTCATGAAATTGAATTAAGGGTTCACTCATGTGGTCGAATACCTGACTCAACTCAACTCAACTCAACAAAGCCTTTTCCCAATTATTTGGGGTCGGCTACATGAATCCTATTTTTCCATTCCATTCTGTCCAGTGCAATATCTTCGAATATCTGACTCGGTTCTCTAATATAGTCCCTGTGCTGAAATTTAGAGCTAAGGTTTGCTTATACTTTGACTATTGATATTTAGACAAGGCTTATATAAAAGATGACTATTATTTTCCCAATATCAACAGGATCATTGATGATAATACTAATCATGCCCTAAACTAATTTATCAATGGACTTTTTTATATATAATCAAATCAAGATGCATTCCGATCACTAATAAAAGATTGATTTCACCACCCCATGGTAAACCTTTCACTACACTATTATGCCATTTTGTCTAAAAATGCTGGAGCTATATACCAAAGATTATTCAAAACTATCCTTCATAATCTCATCCATAAGGTAGTTGAATTATATGTTAACAACATGATTATAAAATACAAAGCTCGAGAAAGTCACATCCTTTCCCTAAGGATGTTCTTCAAACAGTTATGATAATTTTAAATGAACTTCAATCCGTAAAAAATGCATCTTTAGTGTCACAAAAGGGAAACTCCTTGCGTTCATGGTAAATAAGCGAGGGATTGAATCAAACCTCGTCAAGCTCAAAGAATTCCTCAAAATTTCGCCATCTCGAACTGAGAAAGATGTACATGGTTACTTAGGAAAGATCAAATACATCAGTAGGTTCATTATCCAGCTCATATCCATTTGGAGCCCTTCTTTAAATTCATTTGAAAGGATTCAACTAAAGTCTAGAATAAGGCATATCAAGAAGACTTTGATAAAATCAATAAATACCTTAGCCAACCATCGGTGCTCATGATAACAATTTGGTCCACCCTCTCCTATACTAGACTGTCACTAAACTTGTCATTAAGGATACACTAGCCTAATACATGAATGAGTCACACAAAGAAAGAGTCATATATTATGCCCATCGAAAAATGGAAGGGTATGAAGTGAACTACACATCATTAGAAAATGATTTTTTTTCTTTATCTTGGGTCACCCAGAAACTCCGACACTAGATGCTTTCCTTCCCTATCAAGTTAGTGTCCTAGATGGATCCCATAAAGTATTTACTTTTGAAATGGTTTTTGTCAAGCCGCATAGACTGATTGTTTCTTTTACTAGACGAGTTCGACATCACTTGCGTCACTCAAAAATCTGTCAATACGAGGGTCATCTCCAATTACTTACTCCACCACCACATAAAATAAGTCGATGTATAAATTTCTAAATTCCTAGATGAAGATATTCTATGCACTTCCCGTGAGTAACTCAAGTGGCAGATTTTCTTTAACTAAGCTTCCAATGAGAAAAGATATGGTGATGTGCACTTTTGATCGCACTTAATGAGTCTCATACTACCACCACCATCAAGATGGATATCCTTATCACCAATAACATGACTGAATGCGAGGAATGCATTATGGTCCTCAACATTTCTCTCGAAAAATGATCCAATACATTTATATTTATGGAGATTCCACCCTTATCATAAAATAATATCTTATAAAATGGAAGGTCAAGGACAAAAAACTCTTACCCTTTCAAGATCATATAAAATAACTTTTCTCACAAGTTAAAAATGTCACATACAATCACGTCTCTCATTCAATAAATATTTTTACTAATGGACTAGCCACCTTACCCTCCATAGTGGACATGCTGGAAGGAATAATGATTACCCCTTATAAGTTCAAAATCAATCTATGCTAAATCACTGCTACAATATCGAAATCGCCATAAAAAGATATTCGGATAAGGTCGGGTAATGGTATCATGATGTTAGTGCCCCCTTTAATATGGTCGATACCCTCAGATGGATGATAAGAAATATCACATGACCCTAAAAAACTCGTAGCCTAGTACCTCGTTTATCTGAAAGACATGTTCAGTAGATACTTCAATGTCACCCATTTATAATGCATAGCAAGGGCTTACACTTGAAAAATCATTCAGAAAATCTACAGTGGGGAGCGCGAACCCCACATGAACTTTCATATGCGTTCCAAAAAGATCAATTGACATAGATAGTATTAGACTACTATGGTCCAAGACAACCCAACATACATCTAAATGCGCCTCAAATGCCAAAAATTTGGCAATCTCTATCACTTACCTCCCTGAGAGTTATACAACATGACTTTTCCATGGCTATTCTCGACTTAGGGCATCGGCTTCATTGGGAAAGTTACTCCTAAATAATTTAACATGTGTTGACACAAAAAACTAGAATATATCTAATTATTTTGATCACAGATAAAATAAGTAAATAAGAGAGACATAAAAGATTTTTAAAGTCGCTTAACTAAAAGGAAAAGCCAATGTCCACTGTTGTGTATTGCCTTAACTTTGTTCAGGTGTATCCTCATCCCTTGAATTCATGGAGTACAATGTATTTATAGCCCATGAGGGAGTACAAGAGTTTGAATATCAAATGATGGAATAATTTTACAAATTATGCATTTACATATGAACAATATTCACAATGTATACAACTGATGGAGCTTTACTGACCAGGTTGGTCGATCTTCCTACTGTTGGTCGAGGTTCTTAGTCTATTGATTGACATTCCAAGACTTGGTCGAAGGATTATGCCTTCTTGATTAGGATTTGCGCCACGCTGGAAAACACACGTTCATTTCTTATTGGTCCACGTAATAAGAATTTTTTTCGACATCAACAGAAGCCCCTAATGTTTCATACTTGAGTTCTTTTGTGAAAGTATTAAATATTTATCCCTAAAGTTACTATCCAATGTTTTAATGAATTATTTTTGGGCAGATACGTCTTTTTTAGATTAGTTGCCAACAGTTCAATCGATGCTCCCTTTAATCAATACCCTCGCCAGTTTTTAAGGCAGTCTCAAAAAGGCGGGATAAATCACAATTGTCTTCTACCTATAACTTTCTGAGTTTCTGCTCCTATCCTCTTGAGCTTTTAGTGAGACCGTTTCTTTTGTTCTTTAGTTCTTTCTGAATCCTTAAATCCTCGTAAGAATCCTCTCTCTTTTCTTTTTCTTGATCTTTGAACATCGTTTACTCAGTATCTTCTCTAGAGTAATTTAGGAATGAGTGGAATATCCCTTCGTAGGTGGATTTGGAACTTCCTAGTCCTTCCACATACTTTTTTTCTTTGCTCGAGATCCATTGGCTCCCTTCTATTTTTATTGCTGAGTGTGGGTTCACTTTTCCTCCAAACCCATTTTGCCTTGAGTTTTTTCTAGTATTTTGATGTGGTCCTTGCTACAATAGCCCCCAATACTTGGAGAGCAGATAATGGGGTTTATATGTTCAATCAGGTTCATAGGACCCATATAGAAATCAGAGAGATCATCTTTCACTATAAGTGGATCACAAGTGACAACGCTTATTATTTAAAGACTAGGGCTGCAAATAGAGATTTAGCTGTTAATCTACCTGTCTCCAATACGGATTACTTAGACCATGGAGTGATTTCTAAAAATTGACAATATACCCCTCTCCTAAGGGGTGAAGTTTCCAATGGTCCAAAATTCCCCCAGGAAGGCCATGAGATAGGCTATTTTAAATTTTGATGTGACTTTGTTACTAATTCTTCTTGAATATTTTACTAATTGTTGATACTAACTTTATTTGTTGACTTTTGTTACATTTGATCAAAAGAGGGAGTGTCCCAAGGAGGGTAATATCATCCTCTAGGAGGTTATAGTTATTTGGGGCATTCATCAAAGATAGGGGAGGAGAACATTAGATCTGCATCATACCTGCTGGAGTACAAAAATACCATCACTATTTTTTTACTCACCCAACTATTGTTGTTCCCTCCTTAGTGATTGATCTTAATGTATATCTCTACTTCATCTGCCACTACATCTGGTAGTGGTGAACTTACTACTGCCCCATACTCATCAATTGATTAAGACTTTCCCCTTCCCACAGCTATGAGGAAGAGGAAATTCCCCAATATCTTGGGTGATATTGTTGTTCTTGGTTCCACCAAGCAGGCTATTGGTGTGGCAAAAAATAAAGAATAATCCGGGGAGAAGCCCCCAGCTAAGAAAAATGATGAATCATGACTTAAGAGACTAAAAAGGGGCTTCCATCTAAGTTGGATGGAGGCTCTTCTACAAGCACCGACTTGCCTGATTCTGGCTCACCAGTGGCTATTAGCCCTGGTTTGGCCAGATTATTAATAAAGTCTGGTACACTTCCAGACCATAGGGAATCTGCTTCCATAATGCCCATTCTAAAATCTCTGAAAGGTCCGCTGAAGGCCTTACTTCGGTCAGTAATGTTTCTTCTTCTTATTCTTGTTTTTTATTCATATCTTTGACATTTATTGTACAAACTTGCTATGATTTCTGTTTGTAATTTTTAGTTGATTTCAATAATATTATGGGAAAGGATGATGATCTGCGTTCTTCTTTAAATGAATTTAATAAGGCTTTTGAGGAGCTTAAAAATTCCTTGCTTGAATCCCAACAAGCATTGGCTAATAACCAGAAGAAGTGGGAGAATAAAATAAAGACTACAGAGGCTGATGCTATAGCTGCTCGAGGGCAGGTTGTTGAGATGTAGAAGAAGATGGGTACATAGAAGACCAGAAGGTTGAATGCCAAGGAATCTTCCTTCAACTGAGGTTTGGATAAACCTATTAGCAATGCATCTGCTTAAATTAAGTTTGCGAAGAATAAATGTTTTAAAAATTATTGGTCGGTAGCCCTTACAGAGGTTGGAACTCCCCAAGACTCTGAGTTATTTCTTAGTCATGATCCTAGGTCTCATACCAACATGGATGAGGAGATTTAGGATGATGGAGGGTCAGATGAATCTACCCTTATTTTGGACTCTATCGACCACCTCCAAGAACCTATAGTTAATTCTTCAGTCCCCCCTTCTTCTGAGTAAGTTACTTCATAAGTCACTCCATTTATCTATGCCCCTTCCCAAACTGGGGCCACTTCTGACATAAAGAAGGCGTAGACTTGTTTGTTGAGTAGCCTTTGTGTTTCTCTTTAAATTGTACTTTTCTTTTTATTTCATAATGATGCACTTGTAATCAACATTTTATCAATGAAAAGGAATATTACTTTACACTTTCCTTCTTTTTCTATTGTTGATTGGAAATTTTTCTTGCCCTTTATAGTTTATGGATAAATTGGATCAATTCTCTTCAACTAATTCTGAACTTGTTCAAAAATTCCATGATCTCTTCAAGTCTAGTCACTTGACTATAATCGAAGAAGAATTATTGAAGTTGCTCGGAGAAATTATTTCAGATTAATCTACAGAAGTCTACCTTTATTTGAAGTGCCTTCTTCATAGGTAAATGGTCAATAATGTGTCTTATTATGAAATAATTGAAGACCTGTAAGAAGACCACAAGGAAACTACAACTCTTTTACAAGTCAATTATGAACAGAAGTACAAAGCTTTGAGTACAGGTTAGGGTTTTGAGAAGAAGTTGGAAAAGAATGCATCTTTCTTCAGGAGGCATGAATTTCTTCTTAATCATGAAGTAGAGGAGGCTAGAGCCATTACCAATCAGTTAGAAGAAGAGAATAACAGTTTGAGGGATGAGTTGAACTCATTGAAGGATTCTTCTACTACGACTGTTATTATTGATGATGAGGTTTCTTTCTTGGAGACTGAAAATGCTAGATGACGTGAAGAAGTGGAGACACTAAAGAAAACTAAGTTTGATTCATCTTCTCAATAAAAAACTAAACCTAGTCGAGCTACTAAAGATGAGGCTAGGACGTAGCAGACTTCTAATAATCAGGCTGCTCAATTGAAGGAAACAAAATTGGCCATAATAGAAATGTCCCAGAAGCTTTAAACTCAATTCAAGTAACTTTCTACCCAATTCACCCAATTACAAGCCAAAGATGGAGTGCTAAAAATGTTGCACCACCAGGTTTAGAGGCTAATCTTCCAATTCCATAAAGAGCCTAGGGAGACCTAGATGGAGGGATACAATGAAGCTCTAGGTTATTTTGATGAACGGTTTAAGATAGATCAGAAGGAAGGTTATAGGGTTGGACCAATTGCTCAATAGTGATTAAGGTGGAGCAGAACAACCTTCTTTGGAACTGGTACGATCATGGTTTATTGGAGTGTAAATATCATACTTTCAAGTTGGATGTTTCT
Source organism: Sambucus nigra (assembly GCA_949130495.1). Lineage (NCBI taxonomy): Eukaryota > Viridiplantae > Streptophyta > Magnoliopsida > Dipsacales > Adoxaceae > Sambucus > Sambucus nigra. The sequence continues at coordinate 507,529,353 of OX422208.1, read as the reverse complement.
TGGATTCTTACTAACACAATTCCCTAGTGCTTGATTTCAAAGTATTTAGGGGATTATGGCCTTCATGATGAGCTACAGATTCTCCGTCCTCCTCATATGTTAGATAGAACGAGCAACAGTTATAGAATAATTCTCTAGGACTACAACTTTATCAATTCCCCTTACACGTTGAATGATCCTCCAGCAGGCAGGGAACTAGTTTCCAATTCTTCTAAAGTTAAAAGGAAACATCCCAAAGACTAAATTTTATTCATGTAATTCAATTGTGAGAAGAATTATGAAATGACTATTTAAATGAATGAAATATATTTGATCAACTTATGTCATTAATCTCTTAATACAAATGAATTATTTATTTTTTTCATTAGTTTTATTGACACACTTAAGCTTTTGCCTGAGTTTAGCATCAATTACCAATGACCTTATAGGTTCTACTAGTACACTTAATTTAAAATCCAAGTTTAATAATAGTCACCCATGTATTTCCACAAGTTCAACAAATGCACCTAAATTTTTAGATTTTACATTAGTTACCAGCGGTGACCGGATGTATGTAGATAGTGTGTCCACATTCCTCTTTAGGAATCTTCACAACATTCTTCCTTTACTTTTCCCAGTTGGATAAAATCTTGTTTATCCTTAACTTCAGTGGGATAAAATCTTATTTTATCATTGTCTTCAGTGACCAAATTTATTGAGGACTTACAATCCTGCTTTACTTGGGTTTTAATTTGTTACCAATCAAAATTTTCTTATGCTGAGCAATGTTTGAACATCAATAATCAACTATCTGTTTGTTGTTACGAATGACCTATTTTGGCTCCTTATGTCGAGCAACGTTCGGACATTAATAATCAACTATGTAGTTATTGTTGTGAAGGACCTATTCTGGGCACCAATCAATGGTATGGTTGTTGTCCAAGATACTTTTGAAGTTTTTATTATTGTCCGATATACTTTTGAAGTTTTTTGAAACAATTTTCACCCATCGCCGATCAAGTATATAGTAGTGCATAGCACTAGTACTCAAAAAAATTGAAAAATAATGGAGTAAATCATCATTTTTAATAATACTGAAATGATATGAGTACAATGTGATGAAGATGTGGTGGATTTCGTATTTCAATTCATAGATAGCTACTGGGTTATTCAATGGATACATGTGAGAACTCACACGTTATGTCACCTGTGCAGGTGGACTCCTTGATGTCGTCGTAGAGGATAGGTTAAAGATCTAAGACGCGTCAATGGTTGTGAGGGAATCAAGTCCTTGTGCAAGTCGTCTATTAGCTTCTAAAATTCATTATTATAGTGAATTTGTGTGGGTAGGTCATCCGAGTTTTTTTCCATTTATGTTTCCCTTGTACATCGAGCATTGTGGTTGATTTATTTATTTTAACCTCTAGTCATCCAGATGCATGTTTAGGTTGAGATGAAATTAGTTAATATATTTATCATAAAAATTGTTTGTGTGTCATTCAGGGGCTATTCCTTCGGCACGGGATAGTCCCGAAATAGGAGGGAGAGAACATGGAGAAATATCTCTCTCCACGTGTGTTAGGATTCGAGGATAGGAATCCTCTTTTTTCCACTTGTGTGATCTTCGCAGGCTCCCAAGGACATAAATCAACCATCATTAAGGGAGAGAAAAATATAGAAAATGGAGTCTCCAACCTATTTCGCTCCAAATAGACAAAAGAATGCACTCGTCCCCAAAGTAACGACATTAAAATACAAACAAATGAGTACAAAACCAAATAAATCAAGTGTTTGGGGACTAAGTTACGGGATGGGAAGGTGTTAGGCACACATTACTGCCTTTCAGTCTCTCACTATCTATCACAATGTTCTCTTTTTTCTACAAGATGTGACTCATGACTGTAATTTTTGTGGTGTGAAAATAAGCGAGAAAAAGGAATTATCCTACTCACGTCATGGAGAGGGCATAGAGGAGTCATCTTAGGGAGTATACGAAAGAAGAGAAAATAATAGAAAACAGGATGTTAGTTCACACCGAATTAAAATTTACTATAAGAAAGTGAATGTGTATGTCGGGTGATAACACTAAAATTTAGGCGTGTGAATACGCACAATGATACTTAATATGAGACATAAACAAAGTAACGCGATGAGAAAAATTGGACTCAAATCGCGTTAATGACTCGGGACGCTTATGAAGCCATAATATGCATCAAAGTTCACGTGGTTTGACATATAATAAGAATGGTATTTAACCCATAACCCCAAATTTAGGACTCCACTTTAATTAATTTTGAAGAAAACGTGCTCAAGTATAAAAGTGTAGAAAAGGGTGAGGGAATCCTACTTTTTGTGTTTATAAGCAAACCCTCTTTTTTATCTTCTTAATTTTTTGAAAATATATTATGTGAATACTAATTTTTTAAAAATATATTGGTTGATGTGAGATAATGGAGTAAGACCAAAATATATCAAAAGTGGGAACAAATTAAGTAAAAAACACTAAATGAATGAACTAGAAAATAGTGGAAGTAGATGTCCTAGAAGATTTTGCCACTGATTTTTGAAGGAGAGTAGGTTGATTTTATGATGGTGGAAGGATGGTGAAATAGGGGTGAGGTTAGTAACCAAAGGTGGTATGTGTAATACCCTGTAATTTTAAGGGCTTTATTTATGAATACGGTATATAATATTAATAATATTATTATTTTATTAATCGAGGTATTGATATTATATTTATTTTTACTCGAAATGAATCGAATATTTAAATTCAAATTTAATTGGCTTTTGGACATTTTGTAATTGTTTGAATATATAAAGTTGATAATTTTGAATTAAAGGACAATATAGTAATATAGGTTAGCTTAGGCTCTAAGGTAGTGTGACAACCCGCTCACCAAAATAAGGGGTGGCCAGCCCAATACTCCAATATAACGGAATCATGGATGGAATCATTCTCAGCATCATAACAAAAATATAGAGTATCTAGGATAACCACCCAATATTTCAGAAAACGGGTTGCCAAAAATTTTGATTTGAAAGTAAATAAATGAAAACAAACAACCCAATTCCTGAAAGATAAGGGAAACCCCAAGACATATATAAATAATACAACAAGAATACGATAAAAAGACCGAATAGGTAACCGGTCACTAACTGATACACCAATAATACGCAAGTACAATAAGTTACTTATTACATTACATTAGACATTTACAAAAGCTTGGGCCTCTCGCCCGAATAAAAGACTTGATCTTAACTAGAATAAAAAGTGAAAACGTCTATACCAAATGTATCCCGTAATACCCGCAATGCATCACGGCTCGTCGAAAACATCGGAATCGGAATTCAAATCAGGCATCCTTGCGGCGGAGTACCTGAGCAGAGACAAGATGAATATGCAACAAGAAAATTAACCAGGTCAGGGCCCGGTTCTATATGATTACCAGATGAATAAAGAGTATGACATTTATGTATAATAAATCGTGAAGAAAGAGAAATAAGAAGCAACCTATACAATTTAAAACATAAGCTAAGCAGGAACAAAAATAAGAAGCATTAAACTAAAGACTTCACCAAAGGTGCCAATTATTTCATATATCTTTTCCTTAGCATGAAGTATATATATATAATCAAAATCTTTTACTCTTTAAGGAGATTTTATCTCAATTTTACCTTTTGTAAAAATCCTTTCCTTATCAGGAAAATAATTATTTTCAAATGCTCTTTATGGCATTTACATGTGCTCTTTGTGGCACTCCATCATGCTCTTATTGCATATCAAATACATCAAGTCCCACTTGATTATGAACTGTTATAATTATATACATATAACGAATTCTAAGACCGCCCGTCCGGGTTTCCCCACTGTGCGCGCCCCTAAATGACCATCATCTTCCAGGGCCTATCATTAGACAACCTGGGCACCTATATCGCAAGACGTCGGGAAGCGGCCATGGGCCTGCGGGGTAGTCAAGACCACACCCGGAATCTCCTACCCATCGCAGAAAAATATACAACAATAAGCGCTCCCATGGCCTAGGACTATATCCACCCTGCATTCATTAGCCAGGGGGCTTCACCTCGCGTGCGGACTTCCCTTATGATGTCATTTAGAGAGGTGTGTTTAAGCCATTTTATTTATCATATCGAAAATCAAGTAAACCATTATTTACCGGCTTCATGATTAAGTAAATTATCATTTACAAATATCAATACCATTTCCATTTCATTTCCATCCCACGTATATGTTTCATTTTATTCGAAACCCTTTCTATTTATTTTGTAAATAATCTAACTTACCATCCATAGTCATACGATAGCTTATATTAACACTACAACCTCAAAGGAGTAAATAAAATCTTCATTATCTCCAAGAATTCTAGGAGGTTACCTTAGAGCCCCAAGGTTATCATCTTTCGAAGGAATGAAATGACGTTCACTTTATTCTCCAAACTCACCTTTAAGGTACTATTATGAAGCACCAAGGTTAACATAGCTCAATCGAACTTTTAAAATCTTCCAACATTCTTTTGGGGTGGTTATATAAACCATCAAAACTAGTATAGCTTAATTAAGCTTCTAAGGTCTCCCGAACATAAGACTACATCTCCTAGTTTTATAATAATTAACTAGAAGAAAAGAACGCCCTATCATTAATAGGCCTAACCCCGAAAAAGTCCCCACATAAACCATTCCTAATGTAGGGTAGACAACTAACTCATCTCACACTTTAGGACTATAAGTTTACTTCATTCAAGAAGGTTCCTAATCCCTATATTTAAAGAAAAGAATTGAAATTGAGTTATAAAATTAACTCAAAAACAGCAGGAAAACGAATCGATTCGCCCAGAAAGCGAATCGGTTCGGACTACTAAACCAACTTTCTGCAATTGACCGAATCGATTCGGTCTTAACCCGAATCGATTCGGGTTATGCAGACCTGCCAATTTCCCTTAGCGAATAGATTCGGACCTGCAAATTTGCCAAAAATGGCTACGAAGGGTTATGAACCCTAATTTCTCCAAACTCCAACTCTCTCCCTTTATACACATCCATCAACAATAATCTACCCCAAAACATCCTACATGGTTAAAAACAACTATAACCCAAGATTTCATCATCAAAAACTAAGATTAGGGCTTAAATCCCATAATTTCCATTTTCAAACCATAAATATAAATACACAACTATCATACAATTTTTTCATCTTAAATCACATATTAGCAAGTAGAAAACTTGCCTTAGGGTTGATATCTCAGATTTATTTGGAGAAGAAGCAATCCCAAATCCTCCATCTTCAATCTCTCTCTCATTTCTCCATTTCTCTTCTTTTTCTCTCTATGTTCAAGACAAAAAAATGAGGGAATGAAATAAGGGGAAATACCAAAAATCGTGGCTTAACATAATTCTCCCAACTTAAGTGGTTAATACCAAATTAAAATGACTCGCAGATACACATATAACCTAAACCAGGTAAAAGTGCCCGAAACACAAAAATACAATATGGCACTTATTTTGACTGTCTCGCACCTTCCGAGACTAACTACACCCTCTAAACTGGCATCCGGACATTTTATAAATTAATTCGAGTTCCAAAATCATTTAAACTAAAAGGCCATTTAAAATACATGACACTACAGACATGCAACCTGATGTTATTTACTTTCACATGCAGTAAATATGCATCAATCTAGTAAATATTAACTTTCAATTCATTAAATTAATATTTACTCCAGTCCCCACATTTTATATAATTACCTTATGCGGTAAAATTAGTATAAAATGAGCCTCCCAGAATCGAGGGTTGTTACAGGTAGGGTTTGAGAGAAAGACTATATAAGGAATATTATGGGTGATTAAAAGGAAAGAGAGATGAAAAAGAGAGGCCAAAAACGAAATAAAAAGAGGCAAAAACGAGTGGAATGAGAAGAGCCAATTTAGAATGTTTAGATCTTCTTTTTGAGTGCATTCAGATGAGATTTGAGAAAAATCCAAAACACACACCTGACTCAATTTTTCATGTGGAATCCAAATACGAAGTCGGATTGGTGATTCCAGTAATTTTTTGATCTTATTTTTTTGGGTTTTTAAAATAGGACTATTTGAGATTATCTCGTGTTGGGGCTAGAACATGATTTCATTTTTTTCACGAGAGGAACATGTTAGTGCGATAATATTTTGAAGCTGAATTTATGTGATGATTCATGTGATGATTTTGAGGTATTGAGTTTTACACAATATGCTCTTTAAATCTCTCGAGAGTTATTCCGTTGATTTCATGTTTAATTTAACTCAGATTTGAATTGTTAAATTCTTTGAAATTTAGAGAAATAATTGTTGAATTATTTTGATTCATGTGGAATCATTATATTGTTATTGAGAAAGTTGTCATGAGATTTTAATATGGCATGGATGTTGGGCACTCGCCAAAATTCATGCTTCTCGGGGCTATGACTTGATAAAGCATATGCAATTGGGGTGAGGCCCGGTGACCCATTGATGTGTTGTTGAGAAATTTATTGATAAATGCTATTGAGATTTGCATTTGGTTTTGAATATTCGTACTCGTGTTCTTACGCTTTATTCATCGCTAACATATATTTGTTGATCATCTTTCCTGTCGTATTGTGTACTTCCCCAATTTTTCTTCAGTTTGCAGGTTAGCGTGGATTTGGCCGCTATGGACCAATTGGGATGATTTTTAGTGTGGATTATTTGGGAAGAATTTTTAATATAAGATGAGAATACTTGTATTTATTTATTTTCATGTATAGAGCATTAGAGATTTACTTTAGTTGTATTTATTCGAGAGAATATTGTTGTATTAATTTGAAGATTGAGATTAGTGGATTCTTTTGTTATATTGAGGGATTTGTTTTAAATGATATATACCTTGTGTATTGTGGATTAGTTTAGTTTTATCTTGAGTAGCGCCCCGCTCGCTCTACCCAGGAGGGCGAGGTGTTCCAATATGAAAGTGGGGTAAGAAAGTTGAAAGAAATGTTGGAAAATTGGATTTTTTGGAAGGACGGTGCACTGATTTTTGAGGGAATGTTTTGATTGCTAGAAAAAAAGGTCCCTATGAATGAAGTCATGAACTCCTTCAATACTAAAAAAATAGGGTTTCAGTGGTGTGCCGATCGGCCTAGGCCCTGACGTACCTATCGGCATGCCCTAGGCTTTTCGACGAACTAAAATACACCCCTTCTTATAAGTAGGGGGTTTGGGGTGCCTATAGGTTGTCCGAAAAGGAGTTTTTTGAAAAAATGGGGAGAATATGCAAACCATAAGTCCAAATCATTCATGACCAGGACTGTTGGAAAGGGTATTCAAACACCTATAAAAATCCATTAATCCACTCCTATGTTCAAGAGTTTAATAAAGTCAAACGGGGTTCGAAAAAGCCCAATGCTTCTAGATGGTGGATCTCGAAGTAAAAAGGTTAGTAAGCGCGAACCCTGATGTCGATTCATGCACGGTATAGACTGTTGGAATGGGAATTAAGAACCACAATAAGGTTCATTGAGTTTTCTTGGGTTAGAGAGTTGACTAAAGTCAAAATGAGGCTCGGGAGCACCTGGTGGCCTATGGATCGGGGTCTGAAGTAAAAAGGAAACTACGGGTAAATCTTGAGGTCAGTTCATGCACGGTATGAACTGTTGATACGGGAATTCAGAGAACTACGATTCTAAATTGATCTTTGCTCGAATTTAAGAGTTGACTAAAGTCCAATGGGGCTCTGGAGCACCCGATGGCCTCTAGATCAGGGTTTGGAGTAATAAGGTGAGTACGTGAAAATCGTAAGGCCGATTCACGCATAGTATGGAAGGTTGTAAAGAGGATTTATATCCCTATAAAGATCAAATGGTATTCGCTCAGGTTGGGGAGTTCACCAAAGTGAAACGGGACTCGAGAGAACTCGATGGCCTCTATATCAGGGTTCGGAGTTAGAAGGTAAGTACACATGAATAGTGAGGATGATTTATTCACGACATGGACCGTTGGAAATTGGATTTAGAGCCCTATGATATTTGCATGAGCTTTGCTTGATTTAGAGAGTTTAAAAAAAGTCAAATGAGGTTCGGGAGTGCCCGTTGGCTTCTGAATTAAGGTTTCGAGTAGGATATAGGGTCTTCTGGTGGGAGGAAAAGTGATGGGGAATTAAGGAGGTATTTAAAGGGTACTATGATGGGGTGTTTACAGTTCCCCTTTATGGATAAGCTCAGAATAAGCACACGTTGTCAAAAGATAGACACCTCAAAGACGTTTAAGAGTTTTGGATTGTCAAGGTCCCTGTTGGGGATTTGAAGGCAACCAATTTAGATACTCGAAGTCGATTCTACGAACCTAAAGAGTTAACGTGATTGATTTAAAGGGTTGCGGTCAAATCTACATACCTAAAAAGTTGAGGTGATCCATTCAGAAGGTCGAGGTTAATTCTTCAAATCTAGTTAATTTTAGGTACCTAAAGAGTTAAGATTACCAATTCAAAGTGTCGAGGTTGATTCTACGAGCCTACAAAGTTGAGATTCCAGGTTGAAAGGGTCAAGTTTGATTCTATAAACCTAGATAAGCTATGGGGACATAAATAGTTAAAATAGCCAATTTAGAAGGTCGATATCGATTATGTGGACCTAGGTCAATTATGGGGACCAAAAGAATTGAGATGATCGATTTAGAGGGTTGAGGTCAATTATATGGACCTATGGAATTAAGATGATCGATTCAGAGGGTCGAGGTTGATTCTGCAAAACTAGGTCAATTTTAACAACCTAAAGAGTTGAGATGACCTATTTAGAGGGTCGAGGCTGATTATGCATACTAAAAGAGTTGAGATGGATGATTCAGAGGGTCAAGGTTAATTATACTGACCTAGGTCAGTTCTGTGGACCTTAAAATTTAATTATAGGGATAGTTCTTCACTTTTGACACCGTTGGGGAGTGTTCTTAGGGACGAATCGTCGATTACTTTCACACCTTTTATTTTTAATCCTACGGGAGAGTAGGTTGATGATGTGAGTGTTGGCGCACTTTTGTTCTACTGGGGAGCATGCTAGTTATGAGGGCTCTTTAGGTGGTTTCAAAGTTTTTAATGAGTTTTCTCGGAGCTATCATACATTCGACCTTACAAGGATTTTTGAGGATTTTTTCTATATTTTTTTGGATTTTTTAAAATTCTTGTGACAAAATTTTGAAAGGACTGGTGATAGGCATAGCCAAAGGTGTGCCTATCAGTATAGGCAATGAGTTTGTATTCTTTTGGGGGAGTTGAAAGGTCACTAACGATAGGTAGATCTAGGGGACTGCTGATGGACAAACCCCTTAGTTCCTTATAAAAAGGTGGTAGACCTCTTCATTTTTCCATACCTTGATTCAAGTGAATCCATAATTTTCTCTCTCTTACAATTAGTTTCGATCCTATTTCTTTGAAAACACTCATAGAGGGTGTAACAAATAATTCTTGGATAGACAATGATGACTGTACTGATTTAAAATGGCGTGAAGTTGAAGCGCTATTACTAAGGGGCAAGAATGCCTATGATATCTTTGAGTCCGTTCTTGATGATATGTATCCATTAGGGGAGCCAGCGAACCATCACTCTACGGGGGTGAAGAACTCAAATGGGTATGCAATCTTTTTTTTATTTTAATTATTTTTGACTTCTTTTCTTCTTATCCTTGGGATAGTGAATTGTTTTCTTGATTTTTGCGTAGGTTGACATTTTTTCATTGAGTCTTCTCTCTCGTGGTTCGACGGAGTTGAAGAAAGTGTGGGAAAAACTCTCTCGAGCAGTGTAGTTATGATTTAGGATGATGGATTTGGTCTTCTGGTGGGGTTTTGGATGAGACGTCACGCTCTATCGTGGTACTATGTGCTTTGGAAGAGATATAGTTCGACACCACCCATACACACCATTTAGCTATTGGGGAGATGACAATTACGAACTTGAATGTTCATCAGTTGACAAGTATGGAGTGTGAGGGTCAGTTGGTAGTGGAAGACTAGTCTTTGCATGTTTCTGAGTTTATATTTTGGGTTGCCTTATGAGATATTAGGTTGATTATATTTAGGGAACCTGTTTGGATATCGGTGTTAAAGGACACCTTACTGTGTGAGAAGATCAATGAGACCAATGGGGGCGGCAGGTGAGGCAAGTAGCTCGCTTGTTTATTTTTCTTTTACTGGGAGGGTTTATGGTGGCGATAAGCAATGATATCATCCATTTATTGTTTCTTCTTTAGTCAAGGATCATCTTAGAGATTCATTCGTATGACTAGGGGAGATTTACATTGGCATCCTTGTATGCTTCTTTTAATGCTTTCAGTCGGTGTTACCGACAAACTTTGACGAGGCCCATGTATCTGTTTGTGTTAATCTTTAGAAACATTTTTTTCTTATTTACTTGTTGTCCTTACCATTTGATTCATTTTGATACCTTATATTACTTCTTGTAGACATGGTTCTGTGAGGTGATTGGGCACAATGTTGGATCGATATCTTTAAAAGCGAGTGAGACGGCAAATTTCATTAGGATGTATAAGTGGAGGAAGTCAAATAAAAGATCAAACAAACCCATGGTTTTGAAGGAACATTGATTAGTGTTGAATGCCTTGACAGGTGATCTTGATAGGATTTGGATTCTGTCTTTTATATGGATTTAATACTTTGTTTTCACTCTGTATACGACAAACCTTTATTTTGAATACAGGTGACATTATATTCTTGGCCTTTGTTTTCGAGGGCTACAAGGATTATGGGCATGCATGCCCAGATGAAGAGTTTATTGGCGCATGAGTTTTGGGTATGTCTAGTACTTGGAGGAAAGTGTGGTGAGGTATGTGATGGAGGGCGAGGTGCAGGTCCCACCATCAGCAACCGCAGAGTTCATAAGGTGGATGAGGAGATGTTGGATGAGGTGAGATTGATGGCAATGGAGGGTGAACCCTATATACTCTATATGGACACAATGATAGGATATGATTACCTAAACTTTGCAACCAATTAGTTGATGCCGTCGTCTATCTATGACATTGAGGGTATGCATCCACCAGTCGTGGGATCAAGCACCAGTATTGGTGTGTAGGTGGCATCGTCCCATAGCACAAAGGCGGTGCAACAGCAACAGTGAAGTAGGTTTATGATCATAACATTTCCGTCCTTTCCTACTAATTTTTGAGCGGGCGGAGGGGAGGTGGTCTAAGTGCCTCATCGCCCTCAGGTGGAGATAGACGATTTTGGGGTTATTCCTGAGGACGTTCTCTGGAGATATATATGGCTTATTTTTCAATTTCATATTGTTACGTCTGATTTTCTTCCTTTTATTACTAACTTCATTTCTTTTGGTGGATTGGTTCATTTACAGACTGTTCATGTATCAACATCCTAGCTCCGAGGCATTCGAGATTGGATGGCATCGGTGTTCGATTATGTGAGGAAATCGACCACGTACATCATAGTGTCCTGATTTATTATGGTTTTTCCTTCTTTTTGCCTTTTCTTGTTGTATTTGTATTTGAAAAAATGTAATCATTCCAATAGGTATATATAAGATGCATTTTTTATCATTCTAATTTATCTTAGATTAAATGAGCTACACTACAGGCACTTCAATTTTATGTTGTTGTTTTATTTTGTTTCAAAGATAAGTAAAAATGATATAAGAAATACTCGAAAGATCTTTTTGCCAACATGTCAATTTTTTAACAAGAAAAAGTCTTTATTTTGGAATGACATATACAAAAAGGGAAATTAAAAAAATTTCTAAAAATGGGGGGTCTTGAGCAGCATACCCCTTGTCCTGCCTATATGCATATGTTTCAAGTCCATATCACTTTCCTAACTTTTATTGCACTTCTTTTGTACTTAAGAGAACTAGAAACAATAGTCATGATAACAGGTCGGGCTTCTTATTTCTTATGGGTGCTTTTGGGTATAAAAAGGGGCTTGGGGGGGGGGGGTTTCATAACTACAATTTAATCTTCTAATTTTTACAAATTTCTCCTTCCTTTGAAATGGAGCTTTCCATGACTGAAACATTTTCGACTTATACAGCGTCAACTATGAAACCTTTAACTTGCACCCAATTTCTCTGTTGCATAGTCATCCTCTAGATTGGAATCTCTTGGAAGTGGCACTGTAATTTTGGTATCCGAAAGAGAATGTATTATCTTTGTCTTGGATGAAGTATACCCCACTTATGAGGAGTTTTCTGTGATGTCGGGTGTTAACCCACATGTTGCGAAAGCTATGTTGAATTTATCCCATTCCCCTCGGGTCTCATTAATAGAGTTTCTCCACATCTCTCCCTCTATTGCACGACCATTGGTGCATGAGGAAAGTAATGCTCTCCTGGAGATATTGAATTCGGTGTGATGAATAGATTATAGTCATAATTTCTTTGCTGGTGTTGCGGCCCTAGGATTTACTACTAGGTTACTTTTAGTGATCGGTGACATGACGGTTGACCCTTAGGTGACCACGATAGTGTTATGGACATTTTATCATTGTAGTGCATCTATTTTTATACTAGCATAGACTCTGAATGGACTAGATTCCTGCAAAGAAGGTCCGACCAATTTTCAATGAGGGAGCCCTATGATGTTGCTCATATGACTATATAAGAGACTGCGACTGAAGGACCCTCCTAAGTATCCTCTGAAAGGCATTCAAAATTTACTTTCCCAATCTTTCTTCTATTTTGGACCATCCATGGAAAATTGGGTGAATTGGCTCATAGAGCATGGGGCTAGGAGTATTTTCTTATTCATATTGTGGTGGGGAAATATGTAACCTTTCCTACAATTATGTGATTACCAGTATGTGCGGTTACTGGGCCTTCAATGGACTTATTTCTATTTTCCATGGTGGGTTATATGCCAAGTGGGATGGAGAAGATCGTTCCTCCACATACAACCATAAATTCTTTCCTATTGAGGACCTAACTGAGTCACTGAGAATGACTTTGGCGCCTTTATTACAGCATGGTCGACCGTCTACCCATCCATGTCAGTCTATCGAGGAGGTTGGATTCATATTTAGGGATTATTTAAAGTGGATGTGGAAGTTAGTGGTCATGAAGATTTTTCTTAAGATACTAGATAAGGTGGCTTGTGATGTTTGACACTTTTTAGGAAAGTGTCATGGTTTTATCCAAGATAATTAAGGCATGCCTCCTCATGGAGCGGATAAAAAATCATAACCAGGATTGGGATTCTTGGGGTCTTTCGGGGATAGGAAATGACGATGAGAAGGGTTCTTATGGTAGTTGAAAGAAGGTTTTGAATATGAGTAAGGGGTTGGTGATATGTGGATTTGTGGTGTAGGTTTTAAGATTTTTGGCTTGTGAAGCTTGTAAGAGTGTTGGCTAATTTTCATTATTATTGCTAATGTTTCATGTAATTGTCGTATTTTATTTTTTAATAAAAGATAACGATAATTTTGACGCATTTTGTGTAACGCCCCGACCCGGGTTTAAAGGTTATTAAAGGACTAACAAGATCCGGTTTGCGTGCTAATTGTTAAGTGCAATGGGACAGCCTAAATAATTTTTCTAATCCAGTTTTATAATTATTTAAGGTTACACCTATTACCATGCGAGTTCAATTTACAATCACTACATGATATGACCCAAGGGAATATCTCCAGGGCCAAGTAAACAGAGCTACTAACATAAATGAAAACAAACACTTACCTGTGTAACGCGCTCAAAATAAAAACATTTGCATGCAACCTGCCGTAACAAAATGAGAGAGTGAGCTAGATGCTCATTGGGAACTATACAATGCATTATAGAAATGAACGGCAGAAATAATACTCACACGCTACACTACATGCATGTGAAAGTTTATATGTATGTAAATATATACCTTTGAAAATACATATCCCAATGTATTAAACCATTTTATTCAAAAACATTATCTACTTCAATATACTTCCTTATTTTTACAAAATAGTCACATTGGATCAATATGCATGGAACGATCATATTCCATCCCGTAAACTCACACCGTGAAATCAATGAGATATTTTAGGGAAAAAAGCTTTACATTTACTTTCAAACGTTTATTAAATCAACGTTTCTTAACTCACACCAGAGTTACTTAACCATATTATAGGACTTTCATTCAACGCACGCACACACCGTATTTAGAAAAATACTCATTTTCCTTTGAAAGACTCATATAAGACACACTTGTGTTTATTATTATTCAAACCTCATTAGGTATATTAAACATCATTAAGTCATCTTATTTAACCATCCCATGCTACCACATGAACTTTAAACTTTAAATGTGTTAGTCTTGCATTAATAAATCAATGAATCAATACCATTAATTTATGCCTATTTCATGAATATTCAATTCATTACTTAGAATTTTGTTTAGGAATTATGCCGGCACACAAACCCATCACAACACATGCCCACCCATGGTTTCATGGAATTACACCACTCGGCACCGAGCGCCAAGTAAACTATAGTTGTTGATGGGTTTATCAACTTAGGGACTCCATAGCCATGCTTAATTATTTAACCCGACATCATCCAATATCATTTTCTTGCCAATGTGTTACATTTTTCATATTTTCCACATCAATTTTCCTTTATCGGGCTAAATCCAAATCCTTGGACTTAACCGTCCATTTTCCCATTATTCAATTTGGAAAAATCGTTGTATACCATTAAAGTCCTTTTTTTCACACTTGTTGACATTACACTGAAAATCATTTTCGTTTAAGGACTTATTTCATTCTTTCTACATACATGTCAAAACACTCTTTAACATTTTTGTTTCATGAAAATGTTACATTTTAAGAAAATGGCCAATTTACATCAGAATACACAACTTCACTCCTTATTCTAGTGTTATTTAAAAAAAAAAAAACCTTTTTAAGCTTCAAACTTAACATGCAGGCATTTTAGTCACTATGACACTTTTTCAACTTCTCACTTTGTAAAAAATCACATTTTTTCACATTAATCCCATTAATAAATAAAATCATGTCTTTCACATATTAAAGTCTACACACTTATCTATGAGTTCTAACACTAAAAATCCATTTTAGTCAACATTTACACATTTGACACTTTACATTTCAAACATAGTGTTACACACTTTAATTATGACTTTTTGCATAAAGACCCATACTTAGTCATTTTATTCACACTTCGTACTATACAATTTCATGGTTTAAATTTCACCCAAAGTTTGCAAGAAGACTACACTTTCACATATTTGTGCTTTTAGCCCCATAACTTAGTTTAACAAACTAAATTGTAGACTATGTAAATGAAAATCCATTTTATGATTTCATAATGATTCATTAATAGTAAATTACTATACTAATCTCGTAAAAAGGGCATATACATACCAAGTGTTATTCATATCAAAGAACTCATTTATTCACCTTAAAACATGAGTTTAAAATATTTTATTTCAGAAAATGTTTATGAATAGTGGGCTGAAAATTATCCATTTTTAAAACCCGTTCAATCCTTCATTTAAGTGCCCATTTTCATAGAAAATATTAAGAATGATACTAATATGTCTATTAGTACATTTAAAACGTTAATCAACACATTTTAAGCTCTAATAGGTAGAAAAATCAAGATAAACATACGTTTACTACAAGACCCATTTCTAAGATAGAAAATCCCTTTTCCTTATAAACTATATCTTGAAATCATGTAGTATTAAATCTTTAACCGTGAATGGCTATTTCTACACACATAATATAAAAAAGAATAAAAATAGTCATACTAATATCATTATCAACTTAACTCAGTAAAACATAAGTATTTTCCACCTCAAAATGTCTCTAAATGGTGGTAGAGAATGTGGGTGACTCCCCCATCTCCAAAGGTGGCCCTAAACGGAGTCACAATAGCCCACTCTTCAAGATCCCAAATGTCTCTTCAATCTCGATGAACTACTTTTTCTTCTTCCATGATAAATCCCTTTTTAAAACTCCCAACAAGGCTTCCTTTGAGCTCCAAAAACTCCTCCCAAAACCTCATATGAGATGTACTAACTTTGAGAGGTGTTTTTAATGGTATTTTAAGGTGTTGTGAGTGGTGTTTAGATTATGGAAATGGAGTACAAAGATTTGTCCCCAAAATGGGAAGGGTGGTGTATGCTTGCTAGAGCTTGGGAGATAGAAGGAAAATGTGCTTAAAGTTTTCGAAGTGTCTTCTCTGTGGCTTTCCTTCTCTATCTCGTATAATACATTTTTGGTAAGGCTACACCTTATTATCCACAAACTCAGCAATTTTATGACCTAAAATTTGATATGGATTCCCAAAGGCTTACATTTTTAGAGGTCGATTGGGACTACACCCAACCACCCCCTTAAAAACCCTTTAAAATGACCCACAAGGACTGTCATTTGGGTCACTTTCTCTCTCATGCCCTATTTTTTTTCGAACTTTTCACTTGAGATTCATATTTCTTGCATTTTTTGGCTAAAAAATCATATTTACAATAGCCGCTTGGCCTCTCGGATTGTCCTACAGAAGGCGCGCAAGAATCGGAACCTCCGCGCCAAACATATTTGTTTCAATTTTTCTTCGCATGGTAATATTTCTTATATTTTTATGACTCTAAATATATGGTCCAAATATTTTTTTTGACTTACTGATTACCCTAATCAATTCGCGCAAAGCTAAACTTTCACAGTGTCGCGCACAGTCAGACAATTTGTACACAGGTTCGCGTAGCGCTTGTTGCTTATTCAAATCACGTGAAACTTAACCCAAATACTTTGAATAATTATATAAAATTAAAACAAAACTCACGATATCCATGCAATGTACAAATTTCTTTTCTAATCCATATTGCAATACTTTGCTTTCGTACCATTTAAATATCGCGTTGTATTAACCATGTCCTTGTCACATCTGTTCCTTGATATTTTTCCCTCAAGATTAATCTACATCCAAGCTAATACTATTAGAGATAAAATATGCATTCATATGACACATGCTGTAATACCCCGTATTTTTGACTATATTTATTTTGGGATTAATTAATTAAATTGCGTATTAATTGGAAATTAATCCGGGTTAATAATACTAATGTGATGCGAATTGGTATTTGATTATGTGCATATATGATTATATATGAACTTGGTATTATAAAATTTGTCGTGGGATTTATATACGGCATTTTAGAAATTTTGTTGAGACGCGTGGGACCGCCGCGTCACGGTATGATATTTTGATATTAAAAGTGAATTAAAAATCTATAACCCGTATGGTCGTTTTGAGTGCGCCAACGCGTCCGGAAGGGTCGAGATAGTCAGAAATCACTAGCCGGGGGTATAGTTTGGGTTCCGGGGTATTTTTAGGCCATCCCGGCACCATAAAGGGTATTTTAGTAATTTGGTATTTTTGGGTAATTAAAAGTGACGAAAATGGAGAGTTATAATCTGATAAGGATTGACCCAACCAACCCTTATTAACCCAACAAGCTACGGAGGTTTATTATATTAGGTTTTCATAAGTTTCCTTCAAACCAAACCCTAGCCACCTTGAGCCACCATTGAAGGAGAGCTTGGAGAAGGAGAGAGATAGAGGAAATCTGCAGAAAGAGATTACAAATCAACACCAGATTCAAAATCAAACCAAGGCAAGTGGTTTAATTATGTTTAACTTCAGCAAATGTTCTTTCCATGTTAGCAAATTGAAGATTTATAATTGTTATTGGAAGATGAATGAAAAACCCATGATTAATTGAACTTAGGTCTGAATTTTGAGGATAAATTGCATGTAGAGTAGTTGGTGACGATTAATCTGATGTGAATACATGATTGGGTGAAAGAAAAACGAATTAAATTCTGGAATTTGATGATGATATTATGTTAGGGTTCATGTTCTTGAGAAAATCTGGAAAAACTAGGTTTTTATGAAGATTGATCCATAGGTAGCCTTTAGATGTTGAATTATTGATTTATGGACGTTAGTAATACTGTAGGATTGCTATATTGCATTACTATGACGTTATATCTGAGAATCATTCGTTAGAAATTAGTTTTGGGATGGATTAAAATCTGCAAAACGAAGCAGTCCGTAGCCATACCTGTTCGATCGATCGATCGACATTCATCAGTCGATCGATCGACTAGATCGATCGAGCGACATTCATAGGTCGATCGATCGACCTTCCCAGAATGAGTGAAATATTCCTTAATTTGATTTTAATGGTGGAAACCCTCGGAGAATATGTTTGAAGACCTGATGAATACCCTCACCCTTAAGAAAGACCAGTAGAGGTGAGTATTATAGTGAACTTTAATTAGAATACAATTCGAAGAATTATTCTAGATTATAGAAATTTGTTAAGTGAGATAACGTTTGGGTTAATAGTGTAGGATTGAGTAATTAAATGAAATAAGGTTTAGGGCAGAAGTAAAGACCTTAAGAATAAAGATGTTATATTTGGGAATAATCGGAACTTAATAGTCTATTTAAAATAGATTTTAAGGATAAGGGATTACGGCGTGAGACGTGTCGGCAATTTAACCTTATATCAACGGGAGACTTGAAATATATAAGTTTGGTATAATGGTATAATGATGTAGAAAATACCTTATTAAAATGGTGATATCTAAGATGTGTGAATGCTTAGTATATAGTTTATGTGTATAACATACCTACCATACTTGCTATCACGGGGGAGGTTACGTTCGCTTAGGACCCTCTAATCCTTGTGTGCCTACGGGGGGGATATAGACTGGTACCTTGATGAACATAGATCATTGAAAGACTTATTGTGATATTAATAAGTCCGCTGATCATGGGAGCGTAGGTATGTGCGTGACCCATGTGATGGTGACTGTGTTCGCCTCCATTATTTGGGATGTTGTTATCGGTAAACTATTCCTGAGAGATTCGGAATAGGTAATCCTTATGTACGTGATGTACCGGGATGGATAGCAGAGTATGTGTGCACCGCAGCTTAGTTCTCGGGGTGCTTGTGTCGTATATTTATGATGCGAATAATATACGCTTAATTTAATGGGAACCTTCATGTTAATGTTGTGAAAATAATTACGGTAATGTTCCGAGACTGATAATGAGTTAACTGATAGTTATATCTATGGCATACTTAGTAACGGAGTTTATGTTAAACCTCTATTTAATTACAAGCGTTGTTATTCTAAACGGAACCTAGTAATATGGGTAGGACCTTTGGCAGTCTAGCTAGTTATGTCGTCAGTTAGCTAGTAGTATGGGTCGATATAGATGGGTAATTACGTTAAGAGTGCACAGTTAGTCGAGAGGTGAGAATTTAATGTGAGTGCACGTCCTAACATGTACCTTGCATTTAATGTTTTAAATGTTTTTAAAGCACTTGCAGGTTTTTAAAATATAACACATTCGGGCTCTGACCCGTTTGCTTTTCAAATCTCTTTTTCTTGTAAAACCATTTTTTAGGTGCCCAGCCACAGGGACACCAAGCATAGGATTCTCATTCAGGTGACGAGTTGTAGCTGTTTGTGGAAGCTACAGGGACTTGCTTTTAGACGCCTCTCTCATTTGGATTCCAGTTTCAGCATCTATCAGTTGTAGGGCATGTTGCCCAATTCTATTAGACATTTTTACATTTCAGTTTTCAGACTCTAGCATGTATTGCTCAGTATTCAGTTTTAGTTATTTATTTCAGTTTACTTATCAGTTGTGGGATTTGTATTGAGGAGTTTTTCCTCCAGACTTTATTTAATCTATTGTGATAGTTATTCGTTTTACTTCAGTATGGTGAATGGTGTTATTTAGTTATTCATTACTCTTGTTGCATGTTAATCAGATTTAATAAAATTTGGCACTTACTTTTTAAATACTAGGTGGTTAGTAATAATAAAACGTTTTCGACAGTGATGCTATTAACTGAGCCAACTTGGCATTTTGAATTAATTTTATAAAGGAGTAGCTACCCGGTGTTTAATTAGTCGGGGTGTCTCAGGTGGTTTCAGAGCATCAGGTTCTAGTGTCCTTTAGGATCTGTACGGCTATTATGTTTCCGCTACGTTTTCTTTGATATAGAGCCCTATATTTTAGGACTGTTGTACTCTTTTTGTTTGTACGTTTCGTTCTTCAGCTATTTTAAAGTTTATCTGTAGACTTATAAACTTTGTTCTTATTTCAGATGCCTCCACGACGTGCACGACGAGTTCCCAGGAATGCTACGCCCGAACCCCAGCCCGCTCCAGTTCAGGGCATGTTGAACGCCGCTGAGGTTGCTGCTATAGTAGCCCAAGCGGTAAATGCCGCGATTGCCGTGATTCAGCAGGCACCACCTCAGGCGCCGGTTGCCGCGCCAGTCCAGGTTAATGCATTCCCGTCTGCTTGGGAACGTGTACGTGACGCTTTTCAGAAAGCGCATCCGCCAGAGTTTGCAGGAAGCTCAGATATGATTGTAGCGAGCCAATGGAGGAAGGATATGCAGAGGCACTTGAGGATGCATGAGTGCACTGATGTTCAGAAACAGGTGCTAGCTACTTTCAAGCTAGTTGGATCTGCGCTGCAGTGGTGGGAGTCCATTACCACCGCAGAGGAGAGGGATACCCTCACGATATAGGAGTTCTGGGTGCGGTTCGACCGCAAGTACTTTCCATCCGCAGTTCATACAGAGATGAGGAGGAAGCTTATGAGTCTGAGGCAGGAGAGAAAGACAGTGGCCGAGTATGAGGCCGAGTTCACTAACCTGTTGAATATCGTTCCAGACGAGATTCCAACAGAGAAGAAGAAGATAGAGAAGTTCACTGATGGTTTGAATTGGAGGATCCGTCAGCATCTGCTAGGGAACCTATCGTTGGCCTCGTATTCTGATGTGGTTAACGCTGTATTACTACACTGCCAGGACCACCGTTTTCATATGTCCGAGGGCAAGCGGTCAGGGGAGTCTAGCCATCAGGGCAGGACTGGAGGACATGGTGCCAGCGGGGCACAGACCGGTTAGGGGCAGAGACAGACTGAGCAGGGTACCCAGCAGGGGGACAATAAGAGGTTCCGGTCAGGGAACTACAGGGAGGGACAGGGAGGTTTCCGCCAGGGCCATCAGGGTCCAAACGGTCAGCAGGGCCAGCAGGGGCAGAATGGGCAGCAGTTCCATCAGGGCCAGCAGGGCCAAGGGAGGAACGGTAACGGCCACCAGGGCCGGGGACAGCAGGGACAGAAGGGAGGGAACTTCCCAGGGAAGTGCTTCGTCTGTGGCAAGATTGGCCACAAGCGACAGGATTGTCCTGATAGGGGCAGGGCCCCACAGCAGCAGCAGCAGGGTGCTCGCCAGGAGCCGCAGAGGCCTATGTTTCCCGCCGCTCTTCCTGCACCGCCACAGATGGCAGCATTGCCACCCATCCCAGCAGTCCCAGCTCAGCAGGGGCAGCTACAGTATGGACGTGTCTACAACGTCAACCAGGCTGCAGTTCCACAGGCACCTCCCGCGATCGAGGGTACGTTTCCTATCCATGGCACTATGGGTCGGGTGTTATTTGATACGGGTGCTACACACTGTTTTATTGCTACACACTTCGCGAAAGCTTTAGGATTGTTAGCTACGGCAGAGAGCACAGTGACGTGTGTCGACTCACCATTAGGGAGTGGGTCACTTATTTTCTTTATATGCCGGGGAGTGGGAGTAGAGGTTGGTGGTTTGGTATTACCTGCGGACATGTTAGTGTTAGACATGCATGTCCACGATGTGATCATCGGTATGGATTGGTTCGTAGCATATAGGGCCATGATTGATTGCTTCAGCGGGAGCATTGTTTTTGCCATTCCGGGGCAGGAGATGTTTATAGTGGCGATGCCTCGCCCAGAGGGAGGATCGACCGCTCATCTGTATTACATAGAGGAGGATACCTCTAAGGAGGTTGTTATTCCTTTAGATTCGATCCCGGTTGTCAGGGAGTATTCGGATGTGTTTCAGGAGATACCAGGCTTACCACCCAGTCGAGAGATAGATTTCGTTATTGATTTGCTACCGGGTACGAGACCTATAGCACGTGCACCGTACCGTATGGCTCCGACTGAGATGCGAGAGCTACGGGATCAGATTGAGCAGTTATTGGGTCAGGGGTTTATTCGGAGGAGTACTTCACCGTGGGGTGCCCCTGTGTTGTTCGTGAAGAAGAGGGACGGTTCACTGAGATTGTGTGTGGACTACCGAGAGTTGAATAAGGTCACGATACGGAATAAGTATCCGTTGCCTCGAATCGATGACCTATTCGACCAGTTGAGAGGAGCTTCTTTCTTCTCGAAGATTGACTTGAGGTCGGGATACCATGAGTTGCGTATCAGGTAGGAGGATGTCTCGAAGACTGCGTTCCTGTCGAGATATGGTTCTTACGAGTTTCGGGTTATGCCTTTCGGCTTGACCAACGCTCCAGCTGTGTTTATGGACTTGATGAACAGAGTGTTTAGAGATTTCCTAGATCAGTTTGTCATTGTCTTCATTGATGACATTCTGGTTTACTCTCAGACGGAGGAGGAGCACGCCGAGCATTTGAGGCAGGTTTTGCAGACACTTCGTCAGAACGAGCTGTATGCAAAATATGAGAAGTGCGGGTTTTGGCTGAAGGAGGTCCAGTTCTTTGGTCACATTATTTCCGACCAGGGGATATCAGTTGATCCGGGAAAGGTGTCAGCGGTGAGGGAGTGGGGACAGCCCACGACACCAACGGAGATTCGTAGTTTCTTAGGCTTAGCAGGATACTACAGGAGATTTATTCGGGGTTTCTCGGAGATAGCAGGTCCTTTGACACATCTTACTCGTAAGGGTGTGCCATATATCTGGAGTGATGCCTGTCAGTTGGCATTCGACGAGTTGAAAGACAAATTGACCTCAGCACCTGTGTTAGCATTGTCGAGACCGGGAGTTGAATATTTGGTTTACACCGATGCGTCTTTGCAAGGGCTTGGAGGTGTTTTGCAGCAGGAGAGACAGGCCATAGCTTATGCTTCCCATAAGCTTAAGCCTCATGAGAAGAATTACCCCACACATGATTTGGAGTTGGCAGCAGTGGTATTTGCCTTACGGATTTGGAGGCACTATCTTTTGGGGGAGAAGTTTCAGCTGTTCACGGACCACAAGTCCCTACAGTATCTGTTCACGCAGAAGGAGTTGAACATGCGGCAGCGTAGGTGGCTTGAGTTTGTGAAGGACTACCAATTCGACATCCAGTACCACCCGAGTAAGGCTAACGTGGTAGCAGACGCGTTGAGCCGCAGGCCAGCAGATGAGGTGGCAGAGGTGTGGAAGGCTAAGTGGAAGGAATTGGGACACCAGGATGCAGTGGCCCGATCTTTCATGCCTGCGATGACCGTTACACCGCAGATTGTCACGAAGGTAGTAAGGGCACAGGCCGATGACCCATTCTGTCAGGAGCAGATAGTTCGATTACTTACAGAGGGAGCCGAGTCCTATACCGTTAGCTCAGACGGGGGATTGCGCTTCAATGGGAGGTTGGTAGTTCCGGAAGGGGAAGAATTACGGCACGATGTTATGGCTGAGTCGCACGGCTCACGGTTCGCGGTACATCCCGGAGGGGACAAAATGTACCAAGACATGAGACGGCAATATTTGTGGAGCAGTATGAAGAGAGATATCGCTGAGTTTGTCTCTAAATGCGCCACTTGTCAGCTTGTAAAAGTGGACCATCAGAGACCAGCAGGATTGCTACAGCCGTTGGAGGTTCCGGTGTGGATGTGGGAGATCATATCCATGGATTTTGTCACGGGGTTGCCTACGTCGCAGAGGGGTCACGACTCCGTTTGGGTAATTGTGGACAGGTTGTCCAAGGTCGCTCACTTCTTACCCGTAAGGACTGACTACACTACGGGACAGTATGCCCAGCTTTTTATTTCAGAGATTGTGAGACTTCACGGTGTGCCCCTGAATATCGTGTCTAACAGAGACAAGATATTTGTTTCGAGGTTTTGGGAAAGTTTCCAGGAGGCCATGGGCACGGAATTGCGGTTGAGTACGGCTTATCACCCGCAGACCGATGGGCAGACAGAGCGCACCAACCAGATGTTGGAGGACATGCTACGCATGTGCATTATTGACTTCGGGGGTGGATGGGAGCAGTACCTTCCACTGGTGGAGTTTGCTTACAACAACTCCTATCAGTTCACGATTGGCATGGCTCCGTTTGAGGCATTGTACGGTAGGCCTTGTCGTTCCCCAGCATGTTGGTTGGAGGTGGGGGACAACAAACTAATTGGGCCGGAAGTGATTCAGGATACTTCGGCAAGGATTGAGTTGATTCGGAGTCGCATTCGGGTAGCTCAAGACAGGCAGAAGAGTTATGCTGATGCGAAGAGATTTTTCAGGGAGTTCCAAGTGGGGGACCAGGTTTTGCTCAGGGTTTCTCCGATGAAGGGGATTATGCGATTCGGGAAGAATGGGAAGTTGGCACCGAGGTATGTGGGACCGTTCCCTATTATAGAGCGGATCGGACCAGTCGCGTATAGACTTGGATTACCGGAGCACTTGCATCGGATCCACGATGTGTTTCACATTTCCTCGCTGAGGAAATACCTTAGAGATAATTTGGCTCATTCGCACATTGCTGTGGAGGACATCGATCTCCAGCCGGATAGCTCCTACGAGGAGGGGCCAATTGCTATTTTGGACCGAAGCGAGAGGAAACTGCGGTCAAAGATAGTCCCGTTAGTACGTGTTCAGTGGCGACATCACAATGTCGAGGAGTCCACATGGGAGCGCGAGGATGAGATGCGCGAGCGTTATCCAGAGCTGTTTTTAGCAGGTACTTTCTAGTTTCGAATTTCGGGACGAAATTCAGTTATTAGGGGGGGAGTATGTAATACCCCATATTTTTGACTATATTTATTTTGGGATTAATTAATTAAATTGCGTATTAATTGGAAATTAATCCGGGTTAATAATACTAATGTGATGCGAATTGGTATTTGATTATGTGCATATATGATTATATATGAACTTGGTATTATAAAATTTGTCGTGGGATTTATATACGGCATTTTAGAAATTTTGTTGAGACGCGTGGGACCGCCGCGTCACGGTATGATATTTTGATATTAAAAGTGAATTAAAAATCTATAACCCGTATGGTCGTTTTGAGTGCGCCAACGCGTCCGGAAGGGTCGAGATAGTCAGAAATCACTAGCCGGGGGTATAGTTTGGGTTCCGGGGTATTTTTAGGCCATCCCGGCACCATAAAGGGTATTTTAGTAATTTGGTATTTTTGGGTAATTAAAAGTGACGAAAATGGAGAGTTATAATCTGATAAGGATTGACCCAACCAACCCTTATTAACCCAACAAGCTACGGAGGTTTATTATATTAGGTTTTCATAAGTTTCCTTCAAACCAAACCCTAGCCACCTTGAGCCACCATTGAAGGAGAGCTTGGAGAAGGAGAGAGATAGAGGAAATCTGCAGAAAGAGATTACAAATCAACACCAGATTCGAAATCAAACCAAGGCAAGTGGTTTAATTATGTTTAACTTCAGCAAATGTTCTTTCCATGTTAGCAAATTGAAGATTTATAATTGTTATTGGAAGATGAATGAAAAACCCATGATTAATTGAACTTAGGTCTGAATTTTGAGGATAAATTGCATGTAGAGTAGTTGGTGACGATTAATCTGATGTGAATACATGATTGGGTGAAAGAAAAACGAATTAAATTCTGGAATTTGATGATGATATTATGTTAGGGTTCATGTTCTTGAGAAAATCTGGAAAAACTAGGTTTTTATGAAGATTGATCCATAGGTAGCCTTTAGATGTTGAATTATTGATTTATGGACGTTAGTAATACTGTAGGATTGCTATATGGCATTACTATGACGTTATATCTGAGAATCATACGTTAGAAATTAGTTTTGGGATGGATTAAAATCTGCAAAACGAAGCAGTCCGTAGCCATACCTGTTCGATCGATCGAGCGACATTCATAGGTCGATCGATCGACCTTCCCAGAATGAGTGAAATATTCCTTAATTTGATTTTAATGGTGGAAACCCTCGGAGAATATGTTTGGAGACCTGATGAATACCCTCACCCTTAAGAAAGACCAGTAGAGGTGAGTATTATAGTGAACTTTAATTAGAATACAATTCGAAGAATTATTCTAGATTATAGAAATTTGTTAAGTGAGATAACGTTTGGGTTAATAGTGTAGGATTGAGTAATTAAATGAAATAAGGTTTAGGGCAGAAGTAAAGACCTTAAGAATAAAGATGTTATATTTGGGAATAATCGGAACTTAATAGTCTATTTAAGATAGATTTTAAGGATAAGGGATTACGGCGTGAGACGTGTCGGCAATTTAACCTTATATCAACGGGAGACTTGAAATATATAAGTTTGGTATAATGGTATAATGATGTAGAAAATACCTTATTAAAATGGTGATATCTAAGATGTGTGAATGCTTAGTATATAGTTTATGTGTATAACATACCTACCATACTTGCTATCACGGGGGAGGTTACGTTCGCTTAGGACCCTCTAATCCTTGTGTGCCTACGGGGGGGATATAGACTGGTACCTTGATGAACATAGATCATTGAAAGACTTATTGTGATATTAATAAGTCCGCTGATCATGGGAGCGTAGGTATGTGCGTGACCCATGTGATGGTGACTGTGTTCGCCTCCATTATTTGGGATGTTGTTATCGGTAAACTATTCCTGAGAGATTCGGAATAGGTAATCCTTATGTACGTGATGTACCGGGATGGATAGCAGAGTATGTGTGCACCGCAGCTTAGTTCTCGGGGTGCTTGTGTCGTATATTTATGATGTGAATAATATACGCTTAATTTAATGGGAACCTTCATGTTAATGTTGTGAAAATAATTACGGTAATGTTCCGAGACTGATAATGAGTTAACTGATAGTTATATCTATGGCATACTTAGTAACGGAGTTTATGTTAAACCTCTATTTAATTACAAGCGTTGTTATGCTAAACGGAACCTAGTAATATGGGTAGGACCTTTGGCAGTCTAGCTAGTTATGTCGTCAGTTAGCTAGTAGTATGGGTCGATATAGATGGGTAATTACGTTAAAAGTGCACAGTTAGTCGAGAGGTGAGAATTTAATGTGAGTGCACGTCCTAACATGTACCTTGCATTTAATGTTTTAAATGTTTTTAAAGCACTTGCAGGTTTTTAAAATATAACACATTCGGGCTCTGACCCGTTTGCTTTTCAAATCTCTTTTTCTTGTAAAACCATTTTTTAGGTGCCCAGCCACAGGGACACCAAGCATAGGATTCTCATTTAGGTGACGAGCTGTAGCTGTTTGTGGAAGCTACAGGGACTTGCTTTTAGACGCCTCTCTCATTTGGATTCCAGTTTCAGCATCTATCAGTTGTAGGGCATGTTGCCCAATTCTATTAGACATTTTTACATTTCAGTTTTCAGACTCTAGCATGTATTGCTCAGTATTCAGTTTTAGTTATTTATTTCAGTTTACTTATCAGTTGTGGGATTTGTATTGAGGAGTTTTTCCTCCAGACTTTATTTACTCTATTGTGATAGTTATTCGTTTTACTTCAGTATGGTGAATGGTGTTATTTAATTATTCATTACTCTTGTTGCATGTTAATCAGATTTAATAAAATTTGGCACTTACTTTTTAAATACTAGGTGGTTAGTAATAATAAAACGTTTTCGACAGTGATGCTATTAACTGAGCCAACTTGGCATTTTGAATTAATTTTATAAAGGAGTAGCTACCCGGTGTTTAATTAGTCGGGGTGTCTCACATGCGTCGTGGGATTTTTCTCATTTAAACCATTTACGTAATATGCCACCTTAAGTATTACTGTTACAATTGGATTATTTATTCCTTGAATTTTTCTTTGGACAAAGACCTCTAATAACGTTAAATTTTTAATTTCTAGGGAGGGGTATTACATTTTGTTGTGCCTTTGATGAATTTTTTTGTTTGAACAATCTATACATATCACTAAGGCATAAATAATCCTTTTGTTTGTTTAAATGATGAGGGAGATAATCGTTCTCGAAGGGAGAAAATAATATAATTTTCTGAAAGAGAAATGATCGTGCCCATGGGTGTCTTATGGGTTACCTACGTATCTATGTGGGCTTTGAAAGTTATGAGTTTCTCTTTTGAAGCAAAGGTGAAATTTTATAAGGATCAGTTCCTATGTAGTTTTGAGTAGAGAGAAAGAAGAGATATTTTTTTTAAACAACATGGTGATGAGAAGATTCATAGCGCGAGGAGAGTTTGGATTAGGGGTAAAATTTCTTAAGACGGTCTAAATTTACTGGATGTTCCATATCCTCTCCATCGAGGTCTGTGGACATAGTGGTTCCACCTAGCGGGATTTTCTTTATGATGTAGGAGTTGATCCAATTGGTGTTGAACTTTCCTTTCGAATCCTATACGAGATCCATAATTTCCTTGAGGGAAATATCTTCTTTTAGTACACCGCTGTCCTTGACCTTATTATTGAATGCTCGTGCGATGCGATAATAGTACCATTGTATATGATACAGGGATTTCAATCACTTTTCATCTAAGAGCACAAGTTCATCGTAATGGTTTTGTTTCTAATCTTCTTCATTGACTTGAATTCCAAGCATAACCTGAAGGGAAGGTATCTTAAGTTTTATAGGTTGGACCGCCTCCATGCCATATACCAAAGAGTATGGAATAACCCCGATGGGTGTTCTGTTGGAGTTACAGTATCCCCAGAGAGCATTTGGGATCCATTCGGCCACTTCGTTACAGGTTTTAATCATTTTTCTAATGATATTCTTCAGGCTTTTATTCACGGCTTCAATAACCCTATTGCTTTGTAGTCAGTAAGGATAGGACTTACGCCTTTGGATTCCATACTCATCAACTAGTTATGAGAACTCATCTTTAAAATAGATCCCTTTATCTTATATTATCTTATGGGGAACTCCGTAACGACAGATGTGTTCTCTATTATGAATTTAACTACTTTTTTTGCATGCAACACTTTGTATGACTCAACTTTGACCCATTTCATGAAGTAATCAATGGACCAAGATGAATTCATGCCCATTTGAGGCTTTGGGAGTGACTTTCTTGATAATGTATACACACCTTTTGGAGCCCTTCCCCGTGCACATTTATACACACCTTCTCAAATGCAGTGTAATTTACCTCAAAACCAGCTAGTTTTTAATTAGCATAGTAAATATCTCTCCCCTTATGGGATTATTTGATGTATTGGGCTAGCATATCCCCTTATTGCGGTGTGTGTGATGATGAGATATTAAAGGAAGAAGAGACCTTTCAGTCAAAGCATTAACATCGTAGGTTGGGTGAGGTATTATTTGATTTTATCAAAAGCTTCTTGACATATCTCATTCCAGAATTTAGTTAAATACTTCCAGAGAAGATTGAAAATGGGCTCACAGATAGAGGTCAGTTGGACAATGAATCGACAGATGTATTGGAGAGTACTCAGAAATCTGCCCACTTCTTTCCCTATCCAAGGTAGTGGCATTTTTGGCATTGCTTTTAGTTTGACAGGGTCTACCTCAATCCCATTTTCCCTTACCATTAATTTGAGGAGATTTCCCTTTGGGACATTGAATACACATTTTTGTGGCTTGATTCATATTTGGTATTGTCATATCTGCTCGTAGAATTTCATCAAGGAAGGAATGTGACCTTACCAAGTCTTGGACTTAATGGTCATATAATTAACATAGACTTCAACCTCCTTATGGATCAGATCATGTACAATCATTATTGTGGCCCTTTTATAGGTATCCCCAACGTTCTTCAAATAAAATGGCATGATTTTGTACCCAAAGGTTTCCCATAGGGTGATGGAGGCGGTATTCTCCTGATGGTCGGGGTCCATCTTAATCCAATTATACCCAACGCAACAATCGACAAATGACTTAAGGGCATGTCTAGTAGTGTTATCTATGACTATGCCGATGTTAGGCAGACGATAATCATCCTTCAAGAATTCTTTAATCAAATCTTGATAGTCAACGCACATGAAGACTTTTCCTTCTAATTTTTGCACAAGGAAGATTTTTGCGATCCATGTAGGGTATTCGACCACGGTAATAAAGCCTTCATTCAAGTATTTCACTACTTCATCTTTAACTTTGAGAAACCATTATGTCCACAGTTTTCTCAATTTCTGCTTGACATGGTTTCTGTCTCAGAAGGTAGGAATCTCACGCTGTGTTATTTTTGGGTGAATGTCAGGCATGTCATCGTAGGATAATGAGAAGATGTTCAAAATCTCTTTTATAAGCTCCGCAAATTGAAACTACTCACAAACTCTTTTAGAATTTCTTTCACAAACTCATAATCGATCTTGGCGCAGATCTGGGCAAGGGCTTCCATCAGATTTGACTGGGTATGTTTAGTTTGGTCAATGTTCTCCATGAACAATCTTTGGAAGGATTACTCAAATTCTTTAGAAGAAGTAGAGGAAGCAATGGAGCTTTAGGTTGTCTTGGTAGAATACTGAGCCAATTGGAAGCCAGGCCAAGATTGGGGTATGAGATTGCACCTGAGAGGAAAAAAATGATTTTCGGGTTTATTTCGAGGGAAAGAGGAATATTTTTGGTATATATGTTTTTTTCGTCTCTTTTTTTTAAAAAGGGGAGAAAATATTTTTGGTATTTTTTAAAAAAGGGAAAAAGGAAAACCCTTGGCATAGTTTTTATTATTAGGTTCCACTTCCATTAGGTTGCCTAGTGTTCAAGTGAAATGCCAAATAAGACCCGAGTTTGGGGAAACGATAGGGTATGCAATGCAAGACACGATTTGAATTGTTTCAAGACTCACGGACAGAGTCCTATTATAAAGCCCCCAAAAATAGCCCAAAAATTAGGGTGGTAAGGCAACTCGAAGTTTTTATAGAGTTTCTCATTGAAACCGACCGAATATGTACGAGTGTCCCCCCGTTTGGTGGAAAATTCCTTGGGAGAAAAAGCCATTTGATAGACATGAGTGTATGTGAATTGCCTCACAATACACTTCGTGAAGATAGTATGTGTGAGATGGAAATTTATATGCTCGACGTATATCGATGATTTGACTGCTAGATACCTCCCTTATTGAGTTCGGTTGAGCGGTACAATGCTTGGGTAACCATTAGATAAATGTCAAATGTACTAGGCCAATAAAAGGTGGAAATCACATTACTTAGGTTAACCATGCCCCTCAGGACTAACACCCACCACAAAATGGCCCCCCTCTATGAGATAATTTTTTTGTCAATATTGCAATGCTTAAGTGACATCGTGTGCGAGAATGCATGACTGTTAATTAGTAATTTATAGAGAATTTTATGTATGCTAAGCGAGAGAAACACTACCACTATAAGGGAGAGAACAAATATACAAGTCGCATGGGATAAGAGGGATAAAATGGAGAGTAAAACTCTACAAGTTTCTACATGGAGCATGGAGACTATAAAATGCATGGTGATAGATACAAAACATGAGACATGGGAATATACATAAATGAATAGGAAACATGTTCAACGTGAGAGTGACATGTGAATATGTGTGAGTGAAGAAAATATGTGGATATATATAAGTGAGAGAAATATGGAAGTCTGTGCTAATGTGAATAAGCATGGATATCTACAAGTGGTGCGTGAAACACGAGCGAGTGAGAATGTGTGATATTGAGACTAATCATGGACATCAACTAGTTTATGAGTAAATGGAGTGAAACATGGTGATTGTATACAAGTGAGTAAGGGGTAAAGCATGTGATAGGAAAATGTTATATAAATGTGATGATAAAAAAGCATAGATGGGAGAGGGATATACAAATTATGATATGAACAAGGCATATATAGAACTTGAAAGTATGAGAGTAAGAAGAATATAAAATGGAGGCATATGTACGCATGTAGAAAAATCGAGAGAAGGAAGAGGAAGAGAAATGAAATCCATGTGAAGTAGAGTTTAGTCCTATAAAAAGTAACTCCCCGGTGGAGTCGACACTGTGTCCATTGGAGGTGATTCCTCGGGCATGGGAAGGCCCCGAAATGGGGGGGGGGGGGAGGAATGCAGAAATCTTACTCTCTACGTGTGTGGGGATTTACAGGATAGAAATCCTTTTTTTTCCACTCGTGCGATCTTCGCGGGCTGCCACAAATGTAAATTGGTCGTCGTCAAAAGGGAGGAAAATGTAGAAAATTGAGTCTCCATATTATATTTCTTAAAATAGGAAAAAGAATATTTGTCCCCAAAAGAATGACATCAGAAGAAAAACTTATGCATATAAAACAAAATTAATCGAGGATCCAAGTACAAAGTTACGGAATAGGCAGGTGGCAGGCACCCATTCTGACCTTTTGGTCTCTCATGGGCTATAATAATGTTCTACTTTTTCTCTGAGATGTGATTCTTGCGTGTAATATGTGCGGTGTGAAAATAAGTGAGAAAGAGAATCATCATACTGACATCATGGGGAGGATGGAGAGGAGTCATCCTAAGGAGTAAATGAAAGAATGTAAAATAATAGAAAATATGATGTTAGCTCCCACCGAATCACAACACACAATGAGAAAGTGAATGTGCATGCCGGGTGGGGACAGTAATATGTAGGCATGTGAATACGCTCAATAGTACTAAATATGAAATATAAATAAAGTAATGCAATGAGAAAAATAGGACTGGAATCTCGATAATGACCTGGGATGAATACGTAGCCATAATAGGCATCAAAGTACATATAGTTAGACATATCAAAAGGGTGAGTTTTAACCCATAAACCCAAATTTAGGAATCCCTTTTAATTATTTTTTAGAAAAACGTTTCAAGTGTAAAAGTGTAGAAAAAGGTGAGGAAATTATACTTTTGAAGTTTATAAGTAAACCGTATTTTTTGCCCTTTTGATTTTCTGAAAATATATTATGTGAATACTAATAATAAAAAAGGATATTAGTTGATGTGAAATAATGAAGTAAGACCAAAATATATCAAAAGTTGGAACATAGTAAATAAACAACACCAAATAAATGAATTAGAAAAGAGTAGGAGTAGACATCCTAGAAGATTTTGCTACTTATTTTTTAAGGTGAGTTGGCTGATTTTATAGTGGTGGAATGATGGTGAAGTAGGGGTGAGGTAAGTGACCAAAGGTGGTACGAAAGTGGGGTGAGATATATGAAAGGAATGTTGAAAAATTGGATTTTTTGGAATGACGATGCATTGATTTCGAGGGAATGTTCTTATTGCTGAAAAAAGGTCCTTGGAAATGAGGTCATGGCCTCCTTAAATAGTAAAAAAAAACAGGGTTTCAAGGGTGCCGATCGGCATAGACCCTGGCTTGATGGAAAACTAAAGTACATCCTTGCCTATAGGCAGGTGGTTTGGGTCCCTATAGGTAGTCCGGAAAGGACTTTTTCAAAAAATGAGCATAAAATGCAAATCGCAAGTCTGAATCGTGTACAGGTAAGACTGTTGGAAAGGTTATTCAAATCCCTATAAAAATACATTGATCCACTCCCATGAAAGTTCACTAAATCTAAATGGGGCTCAGAAATTCTCGATGGCCTCTAGATGAGGGTCCTCGGAGTAAAAAGGTGAGTATGTACGAACCATGAGTTAGATTATCACATGGTATTGATCGTTGTAAAATTAATTCAGAGACCTATGAAGGTGCAATGATCTTAGTGTAGGTTAGTAAGTTTTCCAAAGTCAAAATGGAGTTCGGGGGCACTCGGTGGCCTTTTGATCAGGGTTTGGAGTAAAAAGGCAAGTACATGCAAATTGTGAGGCCGGTTCGTGCGTGGTGTGAACCATTGGAGAAAGGAATTTTTATCCATATAAAGTTATAATTAGATTCGCACGGGTTGGAGAGTTGACCAAGTCAAGCGTGGATCGATATCACCCATGTCCTCTGGATCAGGGTTTGGAGTATGAAGGTAGTACGTACTAATCGTAAAGCTAATTCACACATGGTATGGATCATTGGAAAGGGGATTCAAATCCTTATAAAGTTTCAGTGATAGCTTGGGTTAGAGAGTTGACCAAAGTAAAATAGGGCTCCAAAGCACCCAATAGCCTCTAGATTAGTGTTTGGAGTAAGAAAGTGAGTATGTACAAAATGTGAGGTCGATTCATGCACGATATGGACCCTTGGAAAGGGATTCAGAGCTCTATGAGAGTTCCATGAGCTTTTCTCAATTTGGGAGGTTAACCAAAGTTAAATGGAGCTCGAGAGCCCCCGGTGGCTTCTATATTAGGGTTTGGAGTAGGACCTAGGGTCTTATGGTGGGAGGAAAGTGTTAGGGACCTGGGGAGGTATTTTGAGGGTGTTAGGATATGGTGTCTAGAAGTTTAGTTATTGTGGACCCTTTGTCGTATTAGATAACCCTATAGGATATAGCCATACTTTCATTAGCAATGAGGTTATACAACTTATATCTAAAGGAGGAAGGGTTTAGGACTATTTAGAGACTTTTAAGTTAGGTTTAGATGTTATTAATGTTGGATTTCGGAGTTTAGTGAAGTTTATTTGCATTCATCTCATTGGAATGATATTTGGACTTCGTTCGAACGAGATTTGGTTCTAGTTAGAATGATCTAAGAAATCGTTAGAATGACTTTAGGTATTTCGTTTCAATGAATTAGGTTATCATTCGAACGATATGGGGGATTTTGTTAGAATGGGTTTTGGATATCGTAACACTATTTTGGATTTTAAATCCTTACTTAATTGGTGAAAATTAATGAGAAACATACGATACTTTTAATAAATACTTTTGCGAATTGGATTACTGTTATGTGGTTTTATGTGTGAGCATAACATGTGTGAGTTCTCATGGGGAGTGAAATATGAATGTTTTCTTTATGAGGTGTATATGAAATAAATCATGCTAGCATCCAAGTGATAGCTATGGGCTTGCCTTAGTCAATATATCCAAGGTCCTAGTGTTAACATACTTGGTTCCTAAAAGGGAATCAATAGGGGTGATTTTTGTGTATCCTTGGGTATAGATGTGTATATGAATAACGGGAAGACATAGTGACATATCACATTGCTGATTCTTTTAGGTTATAGGATGGAACAACCTATAATTGTACCTAGTACGTATGAGTGATCCCCTAAGGTAATAAGGATAGTCCTTTGTATTTATGTGAGGGCTCGTTCATAGCCCATTACCATGTAAGTGTCGGGGACCATCTTAATCTGAATATTAAACTTTGAGACTGTCTTCCCTTTATTTATATTAAAGAGGAGAACCGCTTAGTTATAATAAATTGAGAAGACCTATAATAAATCATTTGGTTGACTTGGTCTTGAGATTGGAGACGCATGTTACGTTTAGGGTTTTATTGATTGGGTCAATTTAAAAATAAATAAAATATGAGAGGAAGATGAGTTTTTATTATTGTAGTACAAATTCAGTTAAATTATTACTCTATGTAAAGTTGTTGTCAACGTTTTTGTTGAAATATGTTTTCAGGTACTAGGCCAGTATTACAGTCTCAAACCTGAATATCACTTGCATACCTTTCAATTACAACCCCTATATAGGATATAGGTCACAGACCTTCTTGGTCATTCATTTTATATTCATTTACATTTACAGTTGGCTACAATTATTGTATTAATTGTTCTTTCTTTTGGAGTTGGTTCATATTTGAGGAAGTTTTGTTTTCATGTGATGGATTCTATTTACAGTTGGATTTTATTATATCAAAGATTATGTTGGATTATTAAAATTGTTCTTATCAATAGTGTGCTTTAGTTTATAAGTAGTATGAATTTTGTAGGATGTCACAGTTGCTATCCTAGCATTCCAGGTTCTAGTTTCCTAAGGTCTTGAGTGTGTCCATCATTTTTGCACACATCATTCTTTGAAATTGAGAAAACTAGTATGTATGCTCTGACACCACTTGTAAGAGTCGAAGGTTCTAATACCACTTGTGAATGCTAAAGAAAACATGCACGACAAAGATGGTCACGATCAATAAATTCCATTTTTTTATTTAAACAAGTTTTATCTTTTTATCCTAAACATACATCTATGTGATAAAATAGATAAATCAAACCAAGCATTTAACAAAGGCAACGTTTCAAGAAAAAAACCCCTTTCTGGTAAAACCTTATTTTAGCACTTTAGAAATATTACCAAAAAAACGACTTACAAACTACTTGATAACCACCACAAGTATAATGCACTAATCTTCGTAAATCTCATATATAATCCCCATAAGA
The DNA here is from genome assembly GCA_949130495.1 of Sambucus nigra. Classification (NCBI taxonomy): domain Eukaryota; kingdom Viridiplantae; phylum Streptophyta; class Magnoliopsida; order Dipsacales; family Adoxaceae; genus Sambucus; species Sambucus nigra. Next base: position 507,493,163 of record OX422208.1, on the reverse strand, counting down.
ATCATAAGACCATAGTACTCCCTCTCCATCCTCAACCTTTGTCTTCAGAAGTGAATTCCCTCGAGTATCATAAGTCATCCATGGAGATGCCTTCTCCACAAAGGTGTATGTATAATACAAAACTTTTTAAAATGTAGACAAGTTATATTCAAGATATTTGTTTGTGAATTAAACAGTGTTTTTGTAACACAAAAAGTGAAAAACTTTTGTAAAAGATATTGAGAAAATGTTCTGGCAAAAGTATTTACAAAAATAAACACGAAAAAAGTATTTATAAGGCGAACACAAATTTTAAGGTGGTGGTCTCATTCGAACAAGAAAATAGGCTCATTTGAACGTTGAAATTACCTCTTTGAAACTACAACAAGGTTGCAAGAATGAAACCCTATTCTCGTTGGAACAGGTTGCAATCGAGCTTCGAACGATGCAAAACAGTATGCCCTCATTTAATGTTCGATCGAAGTAAACTTCAAATAACACTTCAAATGAAAGTCCAACCTCATTTGAACAAGATTACCATCTCATTTGAACGATGTGCGCGTATTTTGAAAAATTTTAAATAAAGAAAAATTCCTCGAGTTTTAAATAAAAAACCATGTTTCCTGTTTTAATAAAAACAAATATCTCAAAATAAATTCAAGGAATAAATTTAAACCTAATAGCATTATACCTTCATAGTATGGAGATCCTTTAAAGTTGGAGATATTGGATCTACGAAATTCATGTCGGCTCGAATAAAATAGTAGCAGTATATGCCAAAAACAATGTAAGCCTAAGCTATGAGAAAATTACGATCTTACAAATATCTCCCTTTTGGCTATTCCAGTACAAACACAAAACAAAAATCAAAATTACAAAAATCAAATATCCTAAGACAAAATCAATATTCTAATACCCTCTCAAACCCTAAAATGGATAGGTACAAGATAAAGATGTCTTCAAAATAAAGTCTTTAACTCTCCACTTTTATTTGACTTCTCTTGGGCACTTTGTATTCATTTAGTGTAATCCAAATATGATCTTTAAAAGAAGCTACACACATGAAACAAAGAAAATACCTCATGATGCATCGAGTTTGACATATAAAACAAATTCATAAAGATTAAATCACCCCTATAAATCAAACTCTCCCCCATAATTTGTTCTCCTCCGTTTATTTTTGTCCGAAATAGACAAAGAGTAGAAAAAAATCGTGAAAAATATAAGGAAAATCATCAAGCATAAAAATATATCATCACAATATATAGGAATGAATACACATGCAATGATAATCTGAAAAGACACCACAAACTATTTTTAACATTTTTGAATTTTTTTCAAGTATAAAATATTTACATAAATAACACACCATGAAGAAACGCAAAAATAATCGACTCATGGAAACGGAATGTAGGGTTGTTAACATTGTCTATAAGTTAATCAACGTAGGCAATCATAACATATGTGCACAAAGGAATGAGACAGTATTAAAGCAAGATCTCAAAGTCTACCTTAGGTGTAAAAATGGTGAACTCAAGGGAAATTGATTTAACCTAATCACCTAATCAAAATAATAAGTGAGTTCCACACAAATAATTCCCAAAACTATGCAATGCTTTTACGAGATTTTTAAGGTCATGCAAACCCATTGATCTTTGACTTAACTCCATCAAAACTCAAATGTTGAAATTTTTTCTCTCAAAACTTTTTGAAGAAATTAATGCTCAATTGTATCGAAGCATCAATGGTCTTAGAATATGTCCTAGGACTTCTGTTTTTATGTGTCTTTAATCGTTTAGGCTTTATTCTTTGCAAATGGTGTCTTTTCATGCAAATTTAACACGTCTTTCGTAGCCTAATTCCATTGCATAAAATATACCTCATATACCAAATAAATGATTTTCTATATTTTTCATATTCGAGTAATGGTTCTTACAAGCACTTATTTTATTATCTCCTTTTTTCACATTTAGTTCATTTTAAAAGAAGGATTGAGATGTAAACACTATGATTTACACGTGAAAGGTAAGTGCAACACTCAAATAAGTTTGTGCTCGTGTGCATTAAAGGTGATAAGAAGTCAAACATGTAAAAAGTAGTCATCACATCACATCTTAATAACTCCACACGTTATAAAGCTCAATAATAAAAAGATGTCACATCTCAAACCACTATAAAATAGTCACATGGATATGGAATGGATGGTGACTCGATCATGTTTAATGTCCATCAACATATGGTGTAAAAAATACAAAACTCTTTTTTGATTTTTTTTTTAAAAATTCAAAATAATTTTTTTTTCACTTCTTCAATTTTTCTCAAAAATAAATCAAAAAGCTTTTCGTATTTTTCAAAATTTTTGAAGAAAAACAAAACGCTTTTTGGATTTTTTGAAAAATATATCAAAATAAAAATATAACGACAATTATAGTACATACTAGCAATAGGCATGTAAGATGTGAACAAGAAAAACATCTTAGGCTAGAAAAAAATTTCAACCTCAATCATTAGAACCGAAGGAGTTTTCAAAAGGAGATGGCATCCTATAAAAAATGTCCATTAAATCTTGTGAAGCTTTGACTCAATACCCAACTTGCTCTCGAAAACTCTTATGTGATGTGTGGGACATACGGACTAATATGCGTGTGATTGTGTGCGGGAAAATACCTATGAGACACTCTGTCCAACTTGAAACAACATTTCGTAAGGTGAACTCTTTGCTTGCAATGGGAGAAAATATAAGTGGGCTTAGATCCACCTCTCTCAAAATGTCTAGGAGGTTCTATCTTACATGGATTTAAATTCCTAGGTGGGTTAGGTCGAGGTCCATAAAGATCTAACATATCCTCGAGAATCGGCTCGAGTGCAACATGGTAAGTGGATGCACCATCATAACCTATCTCTAGCCTCCCAACATTACTCAAAGCGGGACGGATAAGGTTCTTTCCTACCTTCTTAGATGTTTCCTCTAAACTAACTTTGACCTCCCAGGCACATTGGACATCTCTCTCAAGTTGGGATACACAGGCTTCAAGTTCATCACTAGTCTCCAATGAAGATTGAAGATCTCCCATACGACTAGCCACAATGCTGGTCAGATAACTCTTTCCCCGATCTAAGATTATCAATTCATCACACAGAGAAACCTTCACCTTCTCAAGTTGACTCGCTAATGCCTCACACACCCTCAAAACTTTCACCTTTCTCTCCAAATATAACACCCTAAGAGACAAATACTTATTGATCATTTTTTTCTTCAACGTCTCGGTGTATAAATCACTCAAATGCTTTTTGGAGATCACATTCTCCCTCACTCAAAATACCATCCTCACTTTCACTATCTCCTAAGTAAATCAAAACATCATTGAGGCTCTCATGTTTAACTATGTCGTCATCAGCATGGGACAAGCTAGAAGTAGTTACATGACTAGACAAGAAAGCAACACACTTTTTATACAGTGATTCTCCCCCTGAATCAACCGACTCGGTTCCACTTTTGCTAAGAGTGGCTTTATTTGCAATCTCTTTCCCATTTCTCTTTCATATAATTGGACACTCATATGCCTTGTTCGCGTTACCCTTGCACTCATATAACCTTATATCTTCCTCTCTGTCACCACTATCATTGACCTTATTCTTCTTTTTTTTCTCAAAAATCTTTTTATTGGAACATTTTTTTTTTGGAAAATATGCGAAACTTTTTGAATTTTTTTTCTAACAATGCCAAATCATCAAAATCAACCTCACCCTCGGATTCAGACTCATAAATTCTCTCTTTCTTTTTCTTCTTCTTAATTTGAGTCTTTAAAGGTACCCTTATACCCTTAGGTTTATTGGTCTTAGGGAACATATCTATCTCATAAGTCTGAAGGTCTCCTACGAGTTCTTCTTAACTAAGAGTGTCTAAAATGCCTAATGAGTTAAGCACGGTGACCTTAGGAATAAAGAGGGCATGGAGTGGCCTTAAAATATTTTTCACAAATCTCATTTTCAAAATGTTCTCACGCAATTTAAAACTAGAGTTAGTAGTGTACGATAAATGCACATAAAACACATCAAATGACTCAGACTCTAACATAGTTATGGTCTCAAATTGGGTGGTCAAATTCTGAAGCTTTCAGTATTGGTACCCTCATGAGTGAGCGGGAGGCTATCTTGTGCTTACTTAAATGTAGTGCATGTCATGATGTGACGGAACTCATAAGGGGTAACATCTCCATAAATAGCACTAAGTCTACAAGAATTGAAATTACTCCACTTAAATTCCTCATCAGTCCAGGAAAAAATAGATTTCAGATTTGTGACATTATCAATAGTGATCGTGGGAGGAGTACACCCTCTTTAACAAACTAACAAGACTCTCTCATCTATATCTTTTAAAATAGACCCCCTCCTAGACTTCAAACAAGCATAATTTGTACCATCAAATATGGTCACTCGATTATACAAATTCTCCATGAAAATTCAAATTTTCAAAGATCAATAATTTTTTTAAAAAAACTTATATCAAAGAATTTTTTTGCGAAAAAAGGTCACACAGTATCTTTGTGTAACCGCATTGGATGCCAATTTGAGAAAGCTGGTAAGTATGCTTTGACACCACTTGCAAGAGTGGAAGTCTCTAATAACCCTTGTGAATGAGGAAACAAATGTGCATAGCAAGGATGGTCACAATCAACAAATTTAACTTTTTATTTATAACTAATTTTATTTTTTTATCCTAAGCATATATATATATATATATATATATGTGTGTGTGTGTGTGTGTGTGTGTGTGTGTGTGTGTGTGTGTGTGTGTGTGTGTGTGTGTTTGTGTGTGTATGTGATAAAGCAGATAAATCAAACGAAGCATTCAACAAAGGAAAAGTTTAAAGAAAAAACTCCTTTCGGCTAAAACCTTCTTTTAGTACTTTAAAAGTATTATAAGACAATCGACTTACAAACTACTTGATAGACGCCACGAGTATAACGCACTAATCTTTGTAAATATCTAAATAAAAACTATGATCCTCAAAAGAATTATAAGACCGCAGTCCTTCCTCTTCAGTCTCAGACTTTGTCTTCAGTAGTGAGTTCCCTCGGGTATCACAAGTTAACCATGGAGATTCCTTCTCCACAAAGGTGTATGTAGAATACAAAACTTCCTAGGGTTTAAACAAATTCACAAAACTAAATATTCAAGATGTGTATATATGAATTAAATTGTGTTTGTAAAACACAAAAAGTAAAGAACTTTTGCAAAAGATATACAGAAAACATATTGTTAAAAGTATTGAAGAAAACAAACATAAAATAGGTATTTATAAGCGAACACAAATTTAAAGGCGACAGACTTGTTCAACCAAGGAAATAGGCTCGTTTGAACGAAAAAATGAACCTCTTTAGAATGATAACAAGATCATTAGAACGAAACCCAATTCTCATTTGAACGAGCTTCAACTGAGCTTTGAGCGATGAAAAAAGTGCTCCCTTATTTAATGTTCGATCAAGTAAACTTAAAACGACACTTCAAATCAAAGCCCAATCTCGTTTGAACGAGATTCCCATCTCGTTAGAACGAGATGTGCGTACTTTGAAAATTTTCAAATAAAGAAAAAATGCCTAGAGTTTTAAATAAAAAATATCGTTTCCAATTTTAACAAAAACAAACATCCTAAAATAAATTCAAGGTATAAATTTAAACTTAATAGAATTATACCTTCATAGTATGGAGATGCTTAAAATTTTGAGGTGTTAAATCTTCAGACTTTGTGTCGGCTCAAATCAAACGGTAGTCGGATATGCCAAAAACTATGTAAACCTAAGATATGAGAAAATGATGCTCTTACTTAAACATTAGAGATTTGTTATTTAGATTATTGTAATATTATTGTTCTACGTGTAATTATATGATTGTGTTTACTATCTTTCAGAAGGTGAACACTAGGATGAGGTAAACACGACCAAAACAAGCTCTGCTTATCGAGTTTGAGGCAGCAATACCTCAGTAGAAGTAGGGGCAGGCGCCCTTATTAGCATCGAATGACTTGGCAGTTATTATAAAGAATAAGGTAGTGGTCGAGTACAAGCAGGGGTATAACTGTGTTGCACACTTTCCCATATATATTATGATTTTGGAGGTGAAGAAGATGGATATTTTGGCCATCCCAATCAAGATGTGTGTTGATTCCTCTCTCTTCTACCTCACAAAAGGGGATGGGGAAGGAGGGGGATTAAAAGGGCTCACTCCCTACTTAGGAACGCTTCAACCATTGTCGGTGTGGGGTAAATCTAAAAAGATGGAGTCGTCAGCTTATTTTTCACAAAATAGGCAAAAGAACATGTTGTCGCCTCCAAAGAGAGGAATCAAAAAGAAACTAATTCTTACAAAACCAATAGTTCGAAGGTCTGGGAGCCAAGTTACGGAATATGAAGGTGTTAGGCACCGATCATGCCCTTTCGGTCTCTCATGGGCTTATGTTATTATTTTCCTTTAACTCTTTATGAAGTGTGTGTGTGTGTGTATATACATATATATTATGAAAATCAAAATTGTTCAACTCATACCATGGAAAAGATATAGTGAGGTCATCCATATGAATGATCCCCAAATAATATATGGAAAAGATCATTTATATGTTTATCACGATATTGATCGTTATGATGAAAACATAATATGCATTGGATGAAATGACAACAAATATAATATGTATACTAATGCAAGAATATGATAAATGCGGGAATGGGGATTTAGAAAAATTGGAGGATTTAGAAAATTTGGAAATTTTAGAAATAGCTGAAAATTGGGAAGTTGTAAAATTGCAAATTCAGTAAATTGAAAAATTTTACTTGAGTCTTGGGTTTTAATCCAAAATGCCTACATAGCCTATAGAGGCATCAAAGTCCACGTAATTTGAATGCGGAAAGGGGGTGGGTTTTATCACATAGATGCAAGCGGGATTTTATTATATGTGTATGTGTAGAAAATTTGTTTTAGTTTTGCAAAAGTGTAATGTATAATCCCGTTCTGGATTTATGGGTGCAACCCTCTTTTTGTTTATTTTATTTTATTTATAGAAAATAAAGTATGTTCAATACACTAATATAAGTGTAAGATGTTGATGTATATGAACTAAAGTAAGAAGTAGATTATGAATCTAATGTATTTTATGCAAAACAAGGAATTAAAAGAGAGAGGGAAGGATTTGGACCTTATTTGAAGTTTGATATTTGATATTAGATGAACTCCATTGAATGTGAGATGAGGATTGGATAAGAAAGAATGTGAATTTTCCAAATGGGGTATGAAAAGTATGGGAATCTAAGCTTGAATGGAACTTCACATGGAGGAATTTAGCTGATTTCGAGAGCATAATGCTGAGATCATTGATGCCGATGGATCTGAGGTGTGATTTTGGAGTAAGGTCATGCCTCTATTTATAGGCTTAGAGGTGGTTCCAATCGTCATGGACCTCTACCTTCCAATCGGCAAGTGACCCTTGGCACACTACCGATAGGTAGGGATATGGACCTTCCAATTGGCAGTCTCGTGAAATTTTTTCCATAAAAATGATCGCATAAAGATATTTTTTATCTAAATTATGCACGAGGCATACCGTTAGAAAGGTAATTCCGAGACCTTGAAGAGTACTTTGGATCACTCCAGGGTCTACGAGTTTACTTTGGGTCAAATGTGGCTCGGAAGCGCACGTTGGTCATTTGGACGGGAGGTTGTCGGAAGAAAATGGATCATTTGTTCGTATGGTAAGTCATAATGGAACATGAGTCAAACCTTTATAAGGGTTAGGAGTTGTAATTTTACATTTTAAAGATTTTTACTCGGTTCAGAAAGTTGACCATCGTAAATCAAGGCCCGGAAGCGCCTGGTGACCGCTCTGAGTAAAACGAATCATTTTTCCGTACCATAAGTCAGAATTGTGCATGGGAAAAACCGTTGGAAAGGTTATTCAGTGAAATTTATATATTCATTCAGTCTCATTCAATATAAAGAGTTGAGATTGGTCAGATGGAGACTGGGAGCACCCGGTGGCCTCCAGATCAGTTTTCGGGGGAAAACGGATCATTTTTCCGAATGGTTATGTAGTTTTATGCACCGGGTAGACCATTGGAAAGGGTTTTCATTGAGGTTTGAAGATTGAAATATCTTTCGCTCTGACGATAAAGTTGATTGAGGTAAAATCGGGGCCCATGAGCGCCCAGTGGCTTCCAAATTGATTTTCAATTGTAAAATGATATGTTCATCTGAATCGTTATGCCGATTCGTGCAAGGGATGGACTATTAGAAATTTAATTCATAATCCTTCAAAGATTCAAAGATATTTTTCTATGACGATAGAGTTAACTGGAGTCAAACGAAGCTCGGGATCCTCCGATGGCCTCTAGATTGGTACTCGAAGTATGACCTGGGGTTTGTAGTGAAACTAGAATGTTCTATGGACCAAAGAATAGACTTAGAGGGTTATAGAATGTGGTGTCTACAGATCCCCTCGATGGGTGAGCTTGGATTAAGTTAAAGTCATCGAATAGACACCATATGATGCTTTGGAAAAAGGTTGATTCTACAAACCTAAGGGATATGGGTGGCCGATTCAGTGGGTGGAGGTCGATTATGAGGACCTAAGGTGATGCTAGCGATGGACATTTTTGAGGACCTAAAGGAGGTGATGATTGAGGTTAAAGGCAGGGAGAGAATAATTATGCGGGTCAACGTCAATTATGAGGACCTAAGTTGTAGTGACCAATTATGGGGGTTGAAGCCAATTCTGAGGGCTTAAGTAGAAGTGACCAATTCTATGGGTTAAAGCCAATTTTGAGGGATCAATTATAATTGACCAATTATGAAGGTCAAAGGCAATTATACGTTCTTTAGATAGAGGTGACCAATTATGCAAGTTAAAGCCAATTCTGAGGGCTCAAGTAGAGATAGCCAACTCGGAGGTCTTAAGTAGAGATCATGAATTCTACGGTTCAAAGACAATTCTGAGGGCTCAAGTATAGATGACCACTTCTGAGGGTTGAAGCCAATTATGAGGGATTAGGAAAAAGATGACCAATTCTGAGGGTTGAAGCCAATTTTGAGGTCTTAAGTATAAGCGAATAATTCTGAGGGTCGAAGAAAATTCTATGGGCTTAAGTAGAGATGGTCAATTTTGCGGGTTAAAGACAATTTTGAGTGCTTAAATAGAATTAACCAATTCTCAGGGTCGAAGCCCATTCTACGGGCTAAAATACGGATGACTAATTATGTGAGTTGAAGCCAATTCTGAGGGCTTAAGTTTTCTTGGGGAAATTTTTGGACTCCATTGTGATATGTATCTTGTGGTTCTGCTGGGGATATGAGTGTGGTAAAAAAAATTCTCGATGAAAAATGTTCAAAAATTCATTTGGTAATTTTACGAATTGTTAGGGGATTTTTAGGGATTTTCTGGCATTTTTTCAAATTTTTGTACAAAAATTTAGAGAGGGTGCCGACTGGAATGGTTTGAAGGGTGCCAAATGGCAGTGGAATAGTCTTTTGGTGTACTTCAAGCAGGCGGAGGGATAGTGCCAATCGATGGGTGGTAGGGAGCTACCGATCGGCATTCCGTTTTGACTCTTATCAAAAGGGGGCAAGTTCTCCTTATTTTTCACAGCTTTCTGAGTTGCCTTCTTCTACAATTATATTTTGCAAATCGTTCTAACAATCCAAAATCTGGAGATGGTTGATTTCTCAAGTAGTGCAACACACACGGAGTGGCTCAATGTGAATGATTGGGATAACTTGGAATGGATGGCTAGGGCTCCCCCTTGCGTGCCATTGCATCATCATTTTTCTAGGGTGGTGAACCCAGGTGTCTATGTAAGTGTAGATGGCCTTTGGTATTCTTTCCTTTTTTCTTGGTGATATTCCTTTTTCCTTAGAATTTCGATAAAAGGTTTTTCCTTTTTGTCTTTATAGTCTGATGTCTCTTTGTCGACTTTTCCAGCTTGTGGGATGACGAGGCTTAGGGACGTTTGGGATAATTTTCCATTGGTGGTGCGTTGGGTGGTATCATTAGCCGATTTTGGGAGACTGGTGTCCGCGATGGATGAGATGCCCCGTTCTATAGTTGTTATTTATCCTTTGGGGGAATGGTGGTGGGACACCACCCACGCCTTTCACTTTGGATTTGGGGAGATGACAATGACTCTGATAGACGTGTAGTAGATACTGAGGTTGGACTACAATGGGGTGCATATTGAGGTGGATAAGACTTTAAGGGTGACTCCTATGGCAGTGACGGTGGCGTTAGGTGATGTGGAAAGGGTAGTCTTTTGGTACTCTCTTCGTTTGTATTTTTTTGGAAGTTATTAATGAGTAGGATTATTGATGAGGAGTAAGGGTTAAAGATGCAACAAATTGATCGTTTGTATATTCTGCTGGTGTTGGGGTCTTTCTTGAGGGCGATGAGTGACGACGTTGTCCACATGTGTTTTTTTCCTTTTCCGAGGGTGTTTTCGAACGTCCCTATCTATGATTTGGGGAGCCTGAACTTGGTGACCCTTTTTTATTCTATTGATGCATTCAGCTAGTTCTTCTAGCAAATGTTTACTGGGTCCATATATCTTCTGGATGTATTCTTTATTTCTTGCATTTTCTTTCATGCATTCTCATTTTCCTTTATGCGTTTCATTCTTGATTTCTTGATTTCTTGATTGCTAACCTTTTATCCTTTGCAGACATGATTTTATGAAGTGATTGGGTTTAACACCCAATTGATATTATTAAAGGATGAGTCTATTGGGGACTTCAACCAGATGTACCGATGGCAAAAGTCCAATCGACAGTCGAAGAAGTCTCTATCTCTAAAGGCAGTGTGTCAAGTCTTGAATGGCCTAACGAGCGAGAGGGTAAATCCTTATTTCTTTTTTGAGACAATTTTCTCATTATGATTTTTTCTTGCTATTAATCTTTATCCGTTGGGGATTTTTTAGGTGACCTTCTATTCGTAGGGAACATCCATCCAGCACACAGGGTTGACTGGGGGGAACGCGCAGATGAGGAATTTGCTGGCCCATAAGTTTGGCTACTCCTAGTACGTAGAGGAGATATTAGTCCGATAGTTTATGGAAGAGGAGGTGATGGTAACACCTGCGAGGCCCCCGGTATACATGAGGTGAGTGCGGGAGATGTCGAATAATGCACGAGTAGCGACGACGACGGGTGAGCCTTACTCGTCATATACTGATAAGATGGTGGCGTATGATTATTTAGACTTCGTGTCGAGATGGTTGATGTCACCTATTATATATGACATGATGCCACTCCCCCATGCGGGTTCAAATCGGCTAGTGGGGTCCTCCCACAGCGATCAATGGCAGCGATGACCTCAGAGGTTCCTTTTCTATGGCTGGCCTTACTTCTTATAATATCCGATGGGCTGATGGAAGGTCGATGTATTCGTTGGACCGTCTTAATGCAATGGATCCATAGGAGATGGATTTAACAGAGGTGGTTCTCTAGCCAATGATATATTTCTCATCTCTTTGTCATTTTGATTTACTAATTTCTTTCATTGCCTCAGACTGAGTGATTTACCATTTTTTATTTTTTCTTAAATCATATGTGACTATCAACCACCTGACTGAAGGATGTTTGGGTTGGATATGTTCAACGACCACCCACATTTGGGATGCAATTTTGATTCCTTCTTGTCTGGTGTTGTCTTGCTCGTCTGAGGAAAGGTCTGGCTCAAGGAGTGTTGGTACGTCATCTCGTCGCCAGGGGAAGAGAGTGCGATGAATGGAATGAGGATCCTAAAGATAGATAGATAGATAGATAGATAGATAGATAGATAGATAGATAGATAGATAGATAGATAGATAGATAGATAGATAGATAGATAGATAGATAGATAGATAGATAGATAGATAGATAGATAGATAGATAGATAGATAGCTAGATAGATAGATAGATAGATAGATAGATAGATAGATAGATAGATAGATAGATAGATAGATAGAGAGAGAGAGAGAGAGAGAGAGAGAGAGAGAGAGATTATTTGGGTGAAGAGTGAGAGAGAGATTATTTGGGTGAAGAGTGAGAGAGAGAAAATATAAGTGGGTGAGAGAGAGAGAGAGAGATAAATATATAGGTGGGTTCGGGCTGAGTCCCATTGTATTTTCTTTATTTCCTGCAAAATCGATGTAACACAACAAATATCAATGCAAATAAAATGAAGTTTTTGTTTATTTTTTTTATAATGACTTAAGGCACATGCTCTTTTTACTTTGCTACTCAGACCATAAAAAGGATTAAAAATGATTTGGGAGAGAATTTATTTCAAAAAACAATAAATGAAAAGCATAAAAAGAAGAAAATTCAGAATTCTTTGAGAATACAAATGATTTTTATTGAATTTTTTGGGTTTGACAAAAATGGAAAAAGGGAAATTTTCAAAAATAGGGGGTTACCTATCGGCATGACCCCTTTCCTGAGTATCACAATGTCAGTCTAGTCCAATCAATCCAAGGCTTTGATTGCACTTTCTTCAATTGGTTGGTACATGGTTGAGTATGTTTTTCTTCGATTTTTGCAGGGTTCCTTGTCTTTGTTTAAGGGTTTTAAAGTATAAATAGGGGTGTGGGTGTAGCATTATCTTCACATATCCACATTCCTTCTCTTTTGTATTCTTCTTTGATCACTTTTTGAAATGGCTCTCCCTTGTAGTGTTGAGTTTGCCAACTACCTCCAACCCTTTGAAGAAATGTTCTCATACAACATTTACTACGATGCTTTCAACATGCGTCGGGTCTTCTTAAGGCGTAACCATCTCGTAGAGTGGAATATGCTGATGGAATGTGGAGTTCTGGTATCCTGAAGACCATGTCATTCACTTCAGGTTGGATGAGGTCCGTTCGACCTATGAAGAGTTCTCTGCCAAGTTGGGATAAATCCCAGTGCTGCGGTGGCTATGCCCTAGTTTTATCAATCCCCTAAGAAGCTATTAGTGGGACTCCTCCATATCTCACCTTTGGCGTCTAGGTCACTAGTTACGGGAGGAATGATCTTTCTTCCTATTATGTTGCATTCTATGCATTTGCATGATGTTGGTGATGTTGGATATGTTGGAGTCGTCATTATAAGCTTGGTTTCAAAATTTTGCAGCCATTACTTCTTAGATGTCGTATCATCATAATCCTCCGATGGTGATTTTGGAAAAGACTTTGAATGGTCTGGAAGCCTAGTGAGAAAGTTGTTCTGACTCCTGAGGGGTAGCCCCTATTACTATTCATGTGGTTGTCGGAAAGGTTTCGTATAGCGGTCCCACCTGAGTATCCTTTATCGACTGTGCCAAACTTCTTTTCAGCTGGGAAAATTAGTTTGTGGAGCATTGAGCTCAGGATTGTGTTGGTCAGTGCCTTGGTGGGGGGAGTTGCTGCCCATTCTAGAACTGGGGGAATATGAGTATGTTCTGTTGGTTGGCCTTAAGCAGACCTTTTTCTACTTTCCCTTGCGGCATCTACGCTAATTTGGCTGGGAACAGATTGTGCCACCTTGGACACTAGACTTATTTCCTATGAAGGATCTGACAGAGCATATATGCCTACGGCTTGGATCTTTGTAGGATAATCGTCAATCATCGACTCATCCATCCCAGTTTGTTGGTAGAGTCTAACATATTTCAGGGGACTACATGAAGTGGTTATGGAGGAGCATAATTGCCAATATGCTGGTTGTGGAGACTAGACAAAGGTGGTTCGCCAAATCTTATATTATGGAGGGAGGTGTTTTGTTTTTCCCCAGGCTAGTCTGGACTTATCGTTTTATGGAGCGTGTGAGGCACTCTATTCAGGCAGGAAAAGTTTGGGGACCCTGGGATTTGGGCGATGATGGGGCTAGTTCCTTTGGCAACTGCGAGTAGGACCCCTAGGGAGTTTATTTGTGAAGCTTTTGTAATGGGTTAGGCTATATTTCTGGTTATTCTGGCTATGGGAATATGTTTGGAAGGGTTATTTTAGGTGTAGTGGAGCTTGTTTTGTTTTAGTTTTAGAAAGGTAGGGTTTGGTTTGGCAGGGAAACTGTTTGACTCCATATGCTGATGTTATTGTACTAGAATTTTCAAATAGTGGAACAAAAAAGTTTTTGATCATCTAGTTGTGACTCTTGATGAGTTTTTTGATTTTTAATTATCTATACTGATCTCTAAGGAATACAAAATCCTTTTGTTCACATATATGAAAAAATGAACTGTTGTTCTCGGTGATAAGAAAATAATAGCATTTTATGAAAAAGATGGTGGTCGTGCTCATGTAAATCGTATGAGCTTCCTACATACCTCCGAGGGTTTTGAAAATTTCCTGAAATTCATTTTTGAAAGTAAAAAGATTTTTAGAGGATCAGGCCTTATATAGTTCTGATGTAACACCCCGTGTTTTTATTAACCAATTTAATTAAATATTTGGATTATTTAAGAAAAATAATTTTTGGATTTAATGATTTTTTTTAGTTAATTATGTTGGTCTTAATATTAGAAGAATAAAACTTCAATCGAAATTGCAATCGGAGTCATAATGGGATTTTAAAATAAAAATAAAAAGGCGTTCATCACGGATTTAGGCCGTGACTAATGGGAAATATTTTTTTAGTTAAATAGAATTAAACTAGGGGCTCTTGCAGAGGCGGTGTACCTGATCGGTTGATCAATCGACCTAGGGAGTCGATCGATCGACTATGCCCAGATTTGAGGCGGTTCGGTGATTTTATTTGTAGAGTTTGAGTTGGTTTAGGATTCTTAATTGGTATTTAACCATTCTAATTCGTGGGGGGACTTCTCATAATCACTTTTTTCCTAAGTTTTTCACCAGCGAGCTCTTACAAAAGGTTTTCCTCTCCTCCATAATCATCAACTTCCAACATAATCAAGTTTTTCACAAATTTTGAAGGCCTAATTGGGGTTTAATCAAGTTTGTTTCAGAACAACTCTTTGCGAATGTTTCAACAGGAATCCAAATTTCTAATAAGATTTCAAATCAATCTTCACTCAGACTTGAATACTCTATTCTTTTCCTTTAGTATTATGCGTTTTACGTGTCGTCTAAACCCTTAATCATGTAATTTTTATTAAAATCAATTTGTAACTTAATTAGAGAAGGTGGACACTAACTATGGGACTATTTTTATTAAATCTTTTAATCTGAATAATATTCATAACCCTTGATTACGTAGGATTAATGAGTGTATTTTGGGTTTTATTGGTATAAGTTGCATGTAGAAAAATCTTGGTTTTGAATTAAATGAATTTGGGAACGTATAACATGTAAATTGTGTAGAGATAATGACATTAGAAATATGATGTATTTATGGTGAAAGCTCGATGTATTTAATTTAAAATAATTAAATGGGATAAATCGGGTTCTTATGACGATGTGATAATTAAATTATAATTGAATTGAATTGAATTGGACTATTTTGGAGAATTATTTTAGAGCTTGGATTGGAAAATTTATTTTTTATGTATGAATTAGTGGTGTAATTTTTGTTAGAGAATTGTGTATTTTTGGAGAAACATTATTGTAAATCATTATTATGGAGATAGAAGAATTTTGGTTTTGTTATATTTAAATCGTGGAATTTAGATGCTCTATACTTATTTTGGATGGTTTTAGCTTAGTTTTTATTGCAGTAGCACGCCACGTGTCCTCTCGGGCACTTGGGGTGTTACATTTGAGTAGAGGGAAATGATTTTTTTTGTGAATAGAAGGGAGATGAGAATATTTATAGCACGCCGAGATTTCAGACTAGGGGTAAAATTTATTAAGATGGTCCAGGTTGACTGGATGGGCCGTCTCTTCTCCATCAAGGTCAGTGAGCATAGCAACACAACCTGATATGATCTTTTTTACGATGTTGGGGACGCTCCAATTGGGTTTGAATTTCCCTATGGGGTTCGAAATGGGCTCTATAATTTCTTTAAGGGCTAAGTCCCCTTCTCGAACACCACGATCCTTTACTCTCTTATTGAATGATCGCACTATTTAGCGATGGTACCCTTGTATGTGATAGAGCTCTTTTATTCCTCTTTTGTCTAATAGTGAAATCTCATTGAGACGTCTTTGACGCCAGTCTTCCTCCCTGACTTTGCTTTCAATCATGATGCGCAGCGAAGGGATTTTCAGTTCTACGAGTAGGACTGCTTCCATATTGTATAGTTGAGAGTAATGGGTATCCCCAATAGAGGTTTAAACTGAAGTGCGGTAGCCCTAGAGGGCGTAAATTATCCGATCGTCCCAACCTCGGTAACTCTAAGTCATCTTGCTAATGATTGATTTGAGGTTCTTATTAGCGACTTCAACATCTCCATTGATTTAAGGTCGGTAGGGAGAAGATTTGTCTCAAAATCCATGCTCGTCTACCACTTATGTGACTTCTTCCTCAAAATGTAACCTATTATCATATCGGCAGATGATGTTTTTCTTGATGAACTTGGTCACCTCCTTGGCATTCAAAACTGCGTTTGACTCAGCTTCTACCCATTTAGTGAAGTAGTCAATGGGAATTAGGATGAACTCGTGCTCGTTGGAGGATTTGGGTTTAACCTTCCCTCTGATATCAAGGCCTCGTGTGGAGAATGTCTAGGGAGAGGTCGTGTTGTACAATTCTCGTAGAGGTAAGTGTTGGAGGTTTGAGAATTGATGTCATTTGAGACATCTCCAAACATGGGCGGTGCAATCTTGAACCATGGTTGTCCAGTAGTAACCCTTTTGGATGATTTTCTTAGCGAGCATATGGCCATTCATATGGGGTACGCACACCCTTATGTGAGTTTTCTGCATCATCTCTTCAATGTCAGCCCCTACGATGTAGTGCAAATGGGTTTCATCAAAGTTTTGCTTGAATAGTGCTTTATCGTAGGTAATGTACAGGGTAGCCAGTCTGCGAAGGGTTTCTCGCTTTTTCTTATCAGAACCTTGGGGATACCTACCATGCTTGAGGAGGCACAAAATATCATAGTACCAGCAGTCTGCTATATCATGATTTTCTTCTGCGATGAGCTCAATGTGGTAGAAGTGGGTTAGTTTGACTTGCTTTTGGACTTCGAAAGGGGCTATTATCATTCCTTTTGGCATGTCAATCATAGAGGCTAAGGTAGCAAGGGCATCGGCTAGTTTATTCTTCGCTCGGAGAAAGGAGTGGAAGGTGATTTCTTGGAATTGGGAGGCCAACTCTTCTAGGTGGGCATGGAAGAGTAAGATTTTCTCATCATTGACTTTCCATCTCTTGATTAGTTATCTCATGATGAGCGTTGAATCCTCATACACAACTAAGTATTGAATTCATTTCTTGAGAGAAACCTTGAGGCCTATCATGTGCACCTCGTATTTAGTCATATTGTTGGTGCAGGGAAAATCCAGGTTAATGGCAATGGGGTATGAGAGTCATCAGGGGAAATTAGGAGGATCCCAATTCCATACCCTTTCTTGTTGGCGACACCGTCAAAGAACATTTGCCATCGAACGAATTCTTGGGATGTACAAAGGATATTCTCATCTGGGAACTCAAAAATTTAAACATTGATTTCTTTCATAGGGTAGTCAACGAGGTAGTCAGAAATGGCTCTTATTTTTATGGGTGTTTATGTGACATACATGATATCAAACTTGAATAAAAGAATCGACTATCAGACCATTCAGCTAGAGAGAGCACGTTTTTCGAGTAGGTACTTGATAGGATCCATTTGGGACATAAGTTTGATAGGAAAGGTGAGCATGTAGTGCCATAATTTATGGGTGACTCAGGCAAGGGTGACACATGATTTTTCCAAGGCTGTGTAGTTAATTTCATACCTAACCAACTTGCAATTGGCGTAGTACATGGCTCTTTCTTTGTGGGATTCTTAAAGGTAATGGGCTCGCAAATCCCTAACTGTAGTATTAGTTACGGTTAGGTAGAGGAGTAGGGTAATACCGAGTTGCGATGGCATGAGTATATGATTTTAAGTCAAGTATTTACTGATTCATTCAAAGGATTTTTGGCAAGATTCATTCCAAACCTTGGTGGAATCCTTTTGAAGGAATTTGAAGATGGGCTCACGGATGAAAGTCAACTGGTTGATGAACCGATTGATGTACTACAATTTTCCAAGGAATCCATGAACCTACTTCTCCATTTAAGGTGGTGGCATCTTGAGTATGGATCCCTTTATCACTAGCCATGAATACCAAGAGCTTTTCTTTGGTGACACCGAAGAAACATTTATGTGGGGTAAGTTGCATTTGATATTATCGCAATCGCTTAAAGAATTTCAGGAGAGTGGAAACATGTGCTTCCCTTATCTTAGACCTTATAATCATATCATCCATATAAACCCTCTCTTAGTTTTGTATTAGATCATTCAAGATGTTTTTATCAGCCCTCTGATAGGTAGCCCATACATTGTTCAGACCAAATGGCATAACGGTGTAGCAAAAGATCCTTAAGGGATAACAAATGCAATTTTCTCTTGATGATTCGGGTGCATCTTTATCTGATTGTATTCGACAAACCCATCAACGAATGACTTAAGAGCGTGACTGGTTGTGTAGTCCATAATCATGTCGATACTAGGTAGTGGATAATCATCCTTTGGAGAGGACTTGTTCAAGTCTCAATAGTCAACGAACATGCGAACTTTCCCTCCTAATTTTGGCATGGGTACGATATTGGCTTGCCATGTGGGATATTCTATCACACGAATGAAACCCACATTCAATTATACGATCACTTATACCATAACCTTAATTCTCCATTCGGTGTAGAGCTTTCATAGCTCTAGTTTGACTGGTTTGCATTCTGGGAGAGTTGGAATCTCGTGCTGAGCTATTTTAGGATCAATTTCAGCCATATCATTATAGGACCATGCGAAGACATCCAGAAATTCCTTTGATAATTCCTCAAGCTGTGCGCGCTCATGCTCGTCAAAGGTGGCCCCAATCTTAATCTCACACACTTGGCTACTTGAACTAAGATTAATAATGATAATTTGATATTCATTAACTTAAACGCGGTTATGTTGTTTGTTATTAACCTTAATAAGATAAGTTAAGAACTGTTCATTTATAAAATCATCATCATCAAGAGTTTGATAAGAATCAAGACAATTAATGTAAGGAACAACAAGATACTCATAATCTTCATTTATTTTATTGATAGGAAAAACAACATTGAGAACCTCATCAAAGGAGGTCGCGATTACATCAGAGTAAAGAGTAATAACAAGAGATGGGGAAAGGGGGTAAACATCAGGGTTAGGTTTAATATTTGAAGGTGGAACGGGTGCAACATGTTAGTTGAGGAGAGGCACATCTGCAGCTTTGATCAGATGGGATGGATCCAATGATGTAGCCCCATAATGGATCATGCAGAGTATTAGTACCAGTGTCTGTAAGTTGAAAAATTACTTGCAGTCATTTACCTTAGAATCTATGATATCGTCTATCGTATATTCATTGAGTGGTTGTACATGATGTTGGGAACTTTTGGCCCATGAATTCTTGTCTTGGAAAAAGATCTACATTCCCAATTTCATCTTCTTGTCCACATGATCATACCACAATTTGGGAAATTCGTAAAAGGGGAAATCTTCGCCCTCTATAATAAATCTTTTGTTTAAGGAATCTCTTGAGACAATCTTGGCACTTTCTAGCCTTCTCTTCAGTCAGATCATTTTTATCTCTTCTGTTGACGGTTGATTGCCCATGACACTAGGAGGAAATCTTTCTTTAACATAATGGGCTCAACTATCCCCTATTATTATCATTCCAGCCCCAACCCGGGCATGAAGTTCATGTTCTTGAACATGTAGATCACACTGATGTTGTTATGAGGGTTGTACTATAGGAAAACCTTATCTTTGAAATTATCCCCTTCTTAGAGTAGAATTAGTTCAAGTTGAAAGCCCGATAGAAGCATATCCTTTGCCCCGTATTGTGTCTCAAGTACTGGATTACTAGTTCTTGCATTCTCAACATTATCGTCATTGCCCAAAATGGTGATGGCCTTCCCATTAATGAACAACTTCAATTTTTGATTGAGCGAAAAAGCCACACCCTTAATGTTGTGGATCCATGTTCGCCAAAGCAATAGATTTAAATAGGCTGGGATGTTGATGACCTGGAATTTAACACCATGATTTATAGGTCTGACCCTATTGTAAGATTTATGGACACCATAACTTCTCGATGGGTATTATTATACGCGCGTACAATGACAGAGGTTGGAGTGAGGTCGCTCATTTTTAGTCCCAAATATTTGAGGGGCCTTAACAGGCATACATTTAGAGTTGATCCATTATCGACAAGAGAGAGAGGGAAAGTCTTTCCCATTACTTCGATAGAGATATTGAGAGCATAATTATGGTTTGGCCCAATCTTAAGGATTTATTCTTTCGAGAAAGAGAGCATTCTAGTAGAGGTCAAGGATCCGACAAGATTCACTGCTTCTTCTGGCGTGGTGAAAGGAGGGACTGTGGGTAATATGAGTATCTTGATCAAGGCATTTAGATGCAATTGGGAAGACATAAATAGTCCCCACAGAGTGATGTTAGCTTGTGTCTTATTCAATTGATTGAGGATCTTGCTCTCCTCGAGGGTCATTTCTGTCATAGGAATATTATCAATAGCCTTTCCATTGTTGCTCGCTGATGGTAGTAGGGTTGGGACTTAGTAATACCTCCCTGACCTAGTCATATGGTTCATAGAGCAGGGGAAAAATAGAAACCCCATCTCCTCAACGATCTCAGGCTATTCAACCATGTTATTGATTTCTCCTAGTAGTTACCCAAATGATATCATCCCGTATATGCTGACTATTGGGCTAGTCTTTTTTAGAATTTTCTCTTCATATAAATCATTGAATTTGTCCCCCCATCCGGTGGCAATGACATCATCTTTCAATGAAAAGTCAATACATTTTATAACCTCAATGGCTTCTTCATATAAATCATCCCATTCGATGGGGAGATGTAGAAGTACAGGGACTAGGAGCCTCTGTAGTTTCAAAGCATAAAATAGTTCGAACATACTTCAAATATCATCGATCTGTTAAAATAAGTCTGCTATGATCTGGACGGCATCATCTGAACTGACTTCATCGGTCAGTACCACTCAATTGTCTAACTCTTAGGCCCATTTTTTTCTTCTAAGAACAGTATATTGAATCTCTAGCAGTCAATGGTCATCTGGGAGAGAAATTTTAACCCAAACTCTAGGAGTTGGTTCAACACTTTTGATAATTTCATATCTTTACCTCTAAAACAAGTGTGGATAGTAATGCATGCTCTAGTAAGGAGTGAGAAGGCCTGATTGGTGAAGCTCGTAGGGTGTACCATAAAATAGGAGCAAGTTTGAAGGGGTTTAAGAGAGTATATGGGTATAATTGGTGATTTTCTAGGTAGATGGGTCAAATTATAGGTCTTCTTAAAGGAAGATGGCATTTGTATCATTTGGGAGTGGATTGTGGGTAGTGTTTGGTTTAGGATTGGCTAGTGGGGTGATGACATCCGGGTCAATCAAACCTCGGATTACATTTTGGAGGTGGAGACATTGATCAGTGTTATGGTTAGTAGTTTGGTGAAAATCACAATGGTTATTTAGTTTAAAATTTTTAGGAAGTGGGTTTGGTAATAGACGAGGGTCCAATGGTTTAATGAGGTTTTCATTTAAGAGGGTTTGGTAAACTTTGAAGAGGGGAGCGTGAGCTCGGTGTATTCCTTCTTGATTGGGTTAGGATGTCTTTATAGTACCCATGAAGTGGCAGGCGGAGAGATGTTGTGAACGGTTGAAATTGCAGTACTAGCAGGTGTTTTATACTTTTTGGGAGTGAATTGTCAAGATAGTTTGTTCGGTTCAACTTCTATTTTGGCAATACCTTCTTCAATCTCCATTCATGCTGCTCAGAGGGCTAGAAAATGAGGGAAGTACAATCCTCCCATCGTCACTCGGACATGGGGTAAGAAGTTTTTCTTCACAATGATGACTTTTTCGTCTTTCAAAAGTCGGTTGGTCATGGTGGATGTTTCTCTCTCTACCTTGCTATGAAATTACAATCTGAATCCCCAGGATTCTATTTGAGTATCTCTAAATCACGGCGTGTGACTTCCAACTCTTCGTTGTACTTGAAATATGACATGAATTCATGGGTAACATCCTTCCAATTGCGAATCCAAGACTCTTTGAGAGATAAGAACCAGTGGCATCATTGTCTTTCAATGTTTATTGGAACATTTCGGCCATTATTTCTTCGAAGGAACATAGGTGAGTCACGGCTCGATGGTAACTTTGGAGATGAACAATTTGGGTCCACTACCTCCTAACATCTCGATGTTAGTCATCTTGAACGATTCTGGCAACCTTGCTTTAGGATAGGGAGACAAGTGGATGTAGTCCATGTAGTTCCTAGAGATTTTGACTTGGTCAAATTTCTTGGTCAACATATTGAAATCTTCCTTAACCTTATTCAATTCTTACTCTTTTGGATCAACGATCATGGGTAAGTTAGCTCCTGGATGGTCAAGATTCGACATAGGGATCTGGGTTGGAAGTGGCCCATTAGCAGGAGGAGCATGTGGATCATGCAGATATTCCTCAGGAACCCAAATAGGATCAGGTATGGGTGGACCCATAGCACGAGGGGAGAGTAACTTAGGCTCTTTGGGAACAGGTACCCGTTTCCATTGTATCTCATGAACCTTAGTTTGAATATTGTCAATCTTAGTAGTGAGTTGAGATAGAACCATCATCAAATCCGATTCTAAAGTTAGTGCCTGATATGTGTTCCCCATGGAAGACATATGAAGGCGAATTTCGAACTCGGAGGTAGCGAGCGAACTGATAAAACCTCAGAGAATTTCAATAGAAGACCCACGCCAATAGGGAGTTGGCCAAGGGTATGTGATCGACCTAAGAAGGAGAAAAATACGAATTTGTTTTTGAAAAAGAGAAACGAAAAACTGTTATTTTTTTAAAAGGAAGGAAAATGTTTTTGACATTTTTTGGAAAAGAGGAGGCTAAAATGTTTTTGGGTAAAAGGGAGGAAAAATACTTTTGGTATAAGGAAAGGAAATTTGTTTTTGGTATTTTTCATAGAAGGGGGAAAAATGTTTTTGACACTTTTTGGTAAAGAAATCGACTAAAAAGTGATTCCAACTGATGATAGAAATAAGTAAATAGCACATTCAGGAGGGCATCTACGTTACTTAACTAAAGGGTTGCATCTCATGCCCTTGAAGGAAGAAGGGGTGCCTCCTCACAAAGGGGGTCACAGTGACCAGGCCCGGGCAACTGTTCACCAAAAACACAAGTCTCCACAAAGTCGTAAGATCGTATATGAGGGTTTCAACATCATTACTATTATTATTTCTATTATGTTCTCTCATGTATTTAGGTTTACCTAAATGAAAAAAATGAAATGCTGGACGGAACCCGAGCCGGGAAAAATTATGTTTAAAAAGTACGTAAAAAAATGACTTGACCTGTTACAAGGCTCATGGGCAGGGTCCCGTTTTAAAAATTATGTAAAAATTTGGGCAGCATGTCAACCCGTCATTTTGGTATAATTTAAGATGGAAATCAGTAAACTAATAATGAGTGCCCTAGGATTGACACTTATATTCGGGTATGCTATTTTGGGGTTAATTGGAAGGTATTCCCCCCTTTGGCATGACTTTCATGATATGACCTAAGTTTGGCGTCTCACTCTTGAGGGCAATCGGCATATTTCAATAAGCCATTTGATATACTTGACTGTACATGTATTTCTGCACTATATACCTCGTGTGGATAATACGTGTGAGAGCGAATTCAATATAATCGACGTACGGGAATGAGTTCCCTACGACATCCCTCCCATCATGACTTTGGTAAAGTCGTATGATGCGAGGGGAACCATTCGATATACGTCGAATGTACTTGGCCAATGGAAGGTGAGAGTCATATCGCTTAGGCTAACTACAACCTGCCAAACCAGCTCCCATGACGATGTGACCCCCCAGTTACGGGGCAAAATTTGGTCAATAGCAATGGTATTTGGTGATGTGGTGTCCAAAATGCATGATTCTTGATTAGTTTACTATGGAAAGAGTATCTTTATTTCTAATCATAAGAAGGGAATAATGTACAAGTATAAAAAGTAAACTTATGCTAAGAGTGAGTGATGTGTAGATATCTACAAGTGAATGTGTGGTAGTGAACCTAAGGATGGATCAACTGCAAGTGGTGTGTGATAAGTGTGAGTGAGCATGGATATATACAATTGTGATAAGTGCAGGTGTGTGTTAGTGACACCTAAGCATGGATATTCTAAGTGGTGTGTGAAACATGTGGATATAAGTGATCCTAGATGCACGTGCCGTGAAGTGTACATGGATAATATCTATAAGTGTGTGACTGAGTAGTTATATAAGCACGAGATATATATGTACAAGAAATAATACATGATAAAAAGGGTACATACAGATACGTGCATACACACACAAGAAAACAAAACACCCATTCATGTAGAGTCTATCCCTCTTATGAATAAATTCCCCAGCGGAGTCTCCACTATGTCCAACCCAATCAAGATGCACGCCTCTTCCACTCTCTTTTACCTCCCGGTGTGGTATGGGGAAGGAAGGGGGATTAAAAGATTTCACGCCCTACTTAGGAATGGTTCAGCCATCGCTGAATTGGGGTAAATGTAAAGAGATGGAGTCAACAACCTATTTTACACAAAATAAGAAAAATAACATGTTGTCGCTTCGAGAGAGAGGCATCAAAGACAAAGTGATGCTTACGAAAGTAATAGTTCGAATGTCCAGGGGCTAAGTTAGGGAATGGGAAGGTGTCAGGCACCCATCCCACCCTTTCAATCTCTCATGGGCTTATGTTATTGTTTTTCTTTATTTCTCCGCGCAGTGTGTGTGCATGTATATATAGTGTAGATCTAAATTTTTCAACTCATACCATGGAAAATATATAGTGAGGTCATCTACAGGAATGTTCCCAAAATAATATGTGGAAAATATGATTTATGCGTTTATCGTGAAATTGATTGTTATGATGAAACAATAATATGTGTTGGATGAAAATCTAGAAAACATAATATGTAAACTAATGCAAGAATACGATAAATGCGAAAATGGGGGCTTTAGAAAAATTGGAGGATTTAGAAAAAAATTGAAAATTGGGAAGTTGGAAATATGAAAATATGAAAATTGAAAAGTTGGACTCGGGTCTTGGGTTTTAATCTGAAATGCCTACGTAGATTATAGAGGCATCAAAGTCCACGTAGTTAAAATGCATCATGGGGCTGGGGTTTATCCCAAAGATCTGAACGGGATTTTATTATATGTGTACGAGTAAAAAAATGTGTTTTAGTTTTGCAAAAGTGTGATGGATAATCCAGTTCTGAATTTATGGGTGTAACCCTCTTTTTGTTTGTCTATTTTTTTATAGAAAATAAATTATGTGTAATATACTGATATATGTGTAAGACGTTAATGTATATGAACTAAAGTAAGAACTAGATTATGTATCTAATGTATTTTATGCAAAACAAGAAATTTAAAGAGAGAGGGAAGGATTTGTATCTTCTTTCAAGCATGATTTTTGATCTTGGATGAACTCCCTTGAATGTGAGATGAAGATTGGATGAGAGAGAATGTGATTTTGCCAAATTGGGTATGAAAAGGATGGGAATGTATGCTTGAATGGAACTCCAAATGGAGGAACTTCGGTGATTTTGTGAGAATATTGCATGATCACTGATGCTGATGGATCTGAAGTGTGATTTTGGAGCGAGGTCATGACCTCTCTTTATAGGGTGAGGGGTGTATCGATCGAAATGGCCCTAATCCTCCCAATTAGCAGGTGACCCTTGGCACACTACCGAAAGGTAGCGAAATGGATATGCCGATTGGAAGTGTCGCGCCGATTTTTTCTAAAAAAGGTTATATAATGATATTCATTGATCCAAATCGTGCACGGGGCATACCATTATAAAGGTAATTAAAAGTCCTTCAAGAGTCCTTTGGACTCCAGGAGTTGACTTTGGGCCAAATGTGGCTCGAAAGCGCACGTCGATCCTTTAGACGGGAGATCATCGAATGTAAACGGGTTGTTCGTTCTTATGGCAAGTCAAAATCATGCACGGGGCAGAACGTTGGAAATGTTAGGAGATTTACTTTGACATTCCAGAGAGTTTTACTTGATTCAGAAAGTTAGCCTTTGTCAATCGGGGCCCAAAAGTGCCCTGTGAGCTCTCAGAGTAAAATGAATTATTCATTCGTACCGTAAGTCACAATCATGCATGGGGTAGACCATTGAAAAGTGTATTTAGTGCAAGTTGTATATTCATTCAGTCTCATTCGATCTGAGGAGTTTACCTTGGTCAGACAGAGCCCGACAGTGCCCTGTGGAATATGGATCAGTTTTTAAAGGGAAACGAATCGTTTATCTGAATGATTATGTTGTTTCATGCACATGGCAGACCATTGGAACGGGGTTTCAGCATCCTTCAAAGATTTTAAGTGATTTTTCTCTAACAATAAAGTTGACTGGGGTCAAATCGAGGCCCGGGAGCGCCCGATGGCATCCAGATTGATTTTTGGTAGTAAAATGGTTTGTTCGTCTGAACCGTTATGCCGCTTCATGCATAGGAAGGACCGTTAAAAAGTTGATTCAAATACCTTCAAAGATTTAAAGATCTTTTGCTCTAAAGATAGATTTGATCGAAGTCAAACGGTGCCCAAGAGCGCTTGATGGCCACTAGATCGGTACTCGGAGTATGACCTATGATTTTTAGTGAAATGGGGAGGTGATAGGGACCTAAAGAGAGACTTAGGCGGTCCTAGAATGTGGTGTCAACATATATATTTATTCAAGTTTTGACATGGAGGATTAGACAGGTGTTTCTTGGTAACCCAACCTTCACTACATATATACAGGTAGTCCATGATGCACTACTTCCATTCTAGGATCATCTAGAGCCCCAAAGAGAGAAGGATCCAAAGAAAGATAAGGTGGGAGTTTGCCAAAGTCCTAAGACTGTTGAGAGTGGTGAGTCATCCCGAGGACGGCTGGATTCACAATAGCACCAGAGGGGTCAAATACAGGGGGACCAGCCCGCTAAAAGGTCCAAAGGAAATGATAAATATTGATAAAGTAGCTAAATATAGCATGGACAACTGGGCTAACAACATAAGGTCCATTACAAAGCATATATTATTCTTTTGTCAAGAAGGGCCACTCTTTCAAGAGGTCACTTCAGGGCCTTCATGCGAGATCAAACGAGTATGAACTTTAGGGGAAGCATTAGTTTTAGTCATCCCTATATCAATAGCAGACATTGTTTACATCGTATTATCCGACATTACCACCACCTTTGCCAAGAGACTAGGCATAAGGGTGCTAATGGCTTCACTATGAATGTGTGTTCAACGTCTATCATCCAAATCAACCAACCTCACTTTAGTAAATTTATGGTATTTTTTTTTGTTTATGGTATTTATAGATGGGTCTTGTTTAACATAGGGGATTCACACTCATTTTCTATTATGCCTTTGCTTATACTTCGAGTTAATAAAGATTGTTACTAATATCTCTAGGAATGTGGATGCCCCAATGGGTCAGGGTTCCTCCTCCATCAGGTCTGTAGGGATGTGGTAGTAGAGGTCGGTCACTTGTTTTTTTTCACTTATTTATTACTTATAGACATATCAACTTATGATGACATTCTGGGGAAGGATTAGTTAGCACAACATCACACGCAAATCGACTAGAGCAGGGAAGGTGATCACTTTTCCATTTTTGAGTAGGATATATTTCTTATTACTATACATAATCTTAGGGGATGACCTACTAAAAACATTTACTATTTATATATGAGTTCATATGAGGAGGTTACAATATCATTACATTTGATACTGATTTTCCAGGAGTTTATGAATGTGTCTGATGAGGCACCGGGGCTACTGTGAGCCTGAGAAACATACTATATTATCAATTTTACATTAAGAACTAGGCTCATTGCAAGGGGACTATATCTAATGGACCCGTTAGATATACGAGACTTACATGAAAAGATTCAGCAGTTATTGAGTCGAGAGTTCATATGGAGTAATTCATCTTCAAAGGAAGATCCAATATTATTTGTGAAGAAGAAGGATGGTTCATCTAGTTGCGTGTGGAATATTGAAAGTTGAACAAGGCAACGATAGAGAACAAGTATCCATTCCCATGTATCAATTATTTTTTCAATTATTAAAGGGGTGCATCATTCTTTTGAAAGATTGACTTGTGCTCGGTGTATCATCAGTTGCATATTGGGGAGGAGTACATTCTGAAGATATCATTTTTTATGCGTTATGGATCATATGAGTTTTGGGTCATGATGTTTGTGCTAACCGCCAAGTTAGTGATGTTTATGGACTTGATGAATAAGGTTTTCTGCCCATTCTTGGATCATTTATTCATATATTTATCGATGACATTTTAGTGTATTCTCGATCGTAGGAATATCATGCACAACACTCGAGGTTTATTTTACATACAGCACCGGAACATAAGTTGTATGCTAAGTTCTCTCAGTGTGGATTTTATCTCCAAAAGGTGCAGTTCTTGGTCAACATTTTATCTAAGGATGGGATTTTGGTGGATCCTAGAAAAGTATCTGCAATTATGGATTAGGAACAACCCACATTTTATATCCCATGGCTAGTTTACACAAAGATATGCTTTTATTAATAAATCCTTGAATTGGAAGAATGATTTTGGTTTAGATTGATTATGAATCTATGTAGATGTATCGCTTTAATTATGATGGACTCTTAGCTTAATAATTTGATGTTTAAAATATTTAGAATTCATTAATTGAGGTTGGGGAAGATGACATGTTAAATTGTACGCAAATTGGGCTTGCTATTAAAGGGAATCGATTAGGACCAGGAAGAATAAATTCGGCTCCAAGGGAGAATCGATTCGTTTGTTGAGCCGGGCCAGGTTAAGGCTGGGAAATGGATCGTTGGATTATCCCGAGTTAATTTGAGTATATGGGAGGTTATCCATATGAGTGATGGTTAGCATAAATATAAATGCTAGGATAAAGGGGTAGCTTTAATTAAGGAAGAAGTGTGGTTAATATTCTAATTAATTGTACGATTTGACATTATAGTTTAGGATAGATTGGGTAAATGAGTACGAGAGCAGTGTTTTATGGTCGTGTGTATGCATTGGGTGTAGTATAAATGAGTTAAACTATTTGGAAGATTAAGTTCGACTTTGAGAGATTATGGGATGTATGTCGTATTTAGTGGGTAAGTGAGAAAATATATAGGTACGTTAGGAGATGGCATATATGGAGGAAGGAATATATGTGCTCATGGTTTGGGATCAAATCAACTAGGAGATGAACTTAATAAGGATTAGAGTTGATAAAACAAATAACGTAAAGAATAATCCAGTGTTTAGGGATTTAATTTATTTGGGTTATGCTTGAGTGTATGCGATACCCTACATGTTTATATATGTTTAACTTGGTTTGGAGATATTGTAAACCTAATTTAAACAAGGATCCAATAATGTAGGTATCTAGATGTTTGGGTATGCTCGAGTGTATATATATATATTGTGTGTATATAAATTGGGTGATTATGTGAACATACCTTTACTCGTGGTAGGATCTTTTTTATTTAGTTTTTGCATTCGACATCAGCCCGTGTACAATACGTCAGTTGGGATGTGATGTCGTAGTGGAGGTCATTATTTTGGATCATGCATGCGACACCCAACCTATTCTAATCATGGGTGATCAATCCATTATTAAATTAAACAGGAATCATTAATGGTTTCATTCTTAGCATCACAATCGAAATTCAATTAATTACTAATACCTTAAAATCCCCGTGTCAGTTATTGTAAATCCTTGTTTTTAACATGCAGAAAAAATAAATGGAATAAAATTTCCTTCACTATTTCCATGCACATAATAAAGGATAATAAGATAAAAAAATAAATAAAAATGTCTAGAAGAACACTCTAGATAAAATCCCAATACAGTCATCCATAAGTAAAGTCTAAATCAAATACTAAGGATAACTACAAATACAATGTCTGTGTAGATAATATCCAACCTATAATGGGTGACAAGCCTGACTGAGATAGATAAAGATAATTAGAACTGAATAAGTTTGGAGGCGTCTAATAGCAAGGTCCTACAACTTGCACAGCAGCTGCAACACACCAAATGTATGAACTGCTATGCCTGGTGTCCATGCGGATAGGCACCTAAAATTGTTTTTACAAAAAGGATTTGAAACTGGTGAAATCAGAAGTAAAACAATTTGAAAACTTTTATCAAGTATTTAAAATGATTCAAGATAAGATATTATATGCATGTTAGTACCGCATGCTCTCACTTGAGGTCTTCACCCCTCAACCACTGTGCACGTTGAACGTACTACACAAACGCACCTAGTTATGGTAACTACCTAACACGTCTGACTCACATCTCTCACGTCAAATAATATATAATGCCCACCCATATGGCTCCTAGAATACTAAACCCAATTTCCAATTCTTTTTATTTATTAGGAATCACCAGCTTATGAATAAACTCTCACACACTTAGAGTAATTTAAATATCACTATTCATCTTATCTACTAATACACCCGTAGTAGAATCAATCACGTAAATATATATTTGTGTCACTAACGTAATATATAGACGACATACCTAGATGGATACATGCGATGCGGGCATACTATACTATTAGGTCTTGGTATATCACATACTAAATAAGGACATCGATTCGGATATCACCCTTGAACCATAGATTAAATCACACATATTGGAGGCAAACATAGTTCCAAGTCTATTGGTCATGCGCACACCAAACGTGCCCAGTTGACCGCCTAAACAATCATAACCTTAGATAGCACATACCTAGGTTTTTTGTTCTTAGGGTACAAGTCAAAATCCCCCACAATGGGTTCATCAAGATATGACTGTTCACGGCGCGAAGACCTCCCATGATAGCAAGTAGCGTAGGTATGTTTACACATAAGAGTATACACAATAGTCATTCACACATCCTATATATATATATATATATATATATATATATATAACATTAATATAGTTATACACACAACCTACAGTATATTCATCATATATAGTATATATAGAACACCCAAATATCGTACGTATTATCAATTCATCATTTAAATATTCGTCATATTTTCCTCGAGCGTCTTCCTTACTAATCAAAGAGTCCTGACCACTCCATTAGATTATTTCAACATTAAAAAGATTCTTCTAGAATTGTTTTGGTCGTATATTTACTCAAACTTTTCTTGACCCATTCTAAATTACAAGAGATCATTTAATGTCAAACTAAGCCTCATGGTTCACTCGTATTCTTCTATACTCGTCATGATTTGTGTAAGAATAAATATTAAATGTGTCACAGACTTTGCTATCCATAGTTCTCTTCAATCGAAAATAAATCCCAATTCAAACCTACCAAAAGTTAATTAAACTGAGACTTAGAAGTGTGAGGTCCCCGAGTCAGTTTGGGGGAATATGTGAATCGGTTTGAGGGTACAGCCGAACCGATTTGGGGGGAAAGGCAAACCAATTTATGGTACCTAAGACTTTATCTTCTTCACTGCTAAAGGTGTTCACCATTTTTATACCTCCAAATCAACATTACACAATCCCAAACTCCCAACAAAAGGTCTAAAACATTATAGTAACATGTATCAATGATTTTTAATGTAAAAGAATCATTAAATCTTTACAGAACAATGTCAAATTGGACTGAATCAAGATTAATCTTTAAAAAAACTAGATTATTATCCTTATTCAAGAACCTCAACATAATTTCGCATTTCTTCCCAAATTTCGTGACATTTCACATCAAATTCATCCCACATCTATAAGGGATCAAGTCTATCACCATTCCTACCCTAGAATATGATTTATATCTTCAAATTTAAGGGAAAAGTTCATAAATTTCATAAAGTAATCTTCTAACATTGATGGTATAGCAAATCATAAATAAAGAAGATAAACACTGGCCTTAATTCGAAGGCCTGAATTTCAGCATAATTAATGGTGAGATTTGTGTTTTCCTCTTCTCTATCTACAATCCGATGGTGGTGGTGTAAGAGTGTGATTTTTAGCCTTCGAACACCTAGGAACACCTCTACTTCTCCCTCATGTGCTCTCTATTTGATTTGGTAACTGGAAAACATAATCCCTCTTTTGTGATTGCAGTTATAACACTCCAAATTTCATAGGTTTATTTTCTCCAAAATTTCGAAAGACCAAAACACACCTTTGGGGTGCCGATTTGGCCCAAAAGTGCCCCGGGACCCAAACTAGATACCTCGGTAGACTTTTCTAACTATTTCGATCCTTCCAGAGACACTGGCACACTCGAAATGACCATATGAAATATCAAAAGTGAAATTACATTTTTCCCAAATTAAGTCCCGACACGACTAATATGCGCATTCCGACTAAATTTACTATAACTGTCGTATTTCTCACTCACGACAATCGTAATATTTTCTTATCATTATTATTACTCATTCGCTAATTAATATTAAATAGAAATAAATATTAACCCTTATCTCGCTAATTAATATTTAGTTTATGGGATTAATTTTCCAGATATAATTTAATTAATGCCAATTAATTCCCAATATAAAAATCAATAAATTTATGGGGTATTACATACTTCTCCCCTAATAACAAAATTTCTTCCCGAAATTCAGAAAAACGAAGTTACCTTGTAAGAATAACCTTGGATACTTTTTGCTCATCTCATCCCTGTGCTCCTAAGTGGACTCGTTGGCATTTTGAAGCCCCACTGGACCCATACAAGTGGAACTACCTTCGACCTCAGACTCATCTCGCTATGGTATAAGATAGCAAATGGGGTCTCCTCATATGAAATATTAGGCTGTAAATAAATTTCCTTCAAAATAATGTGAGTGTGAGCCAACTCATCCCGGAGATATCGCCTCAACGAAGAAATATGAAATACATCATGAATACGATGTAAGTGCTCTGGAAACCCAAGTTTATATGCAACTGGCCCAATCTTCTCAATGATAGGGAATGGCCCTACGTATTTTGGAGCCAACTTCCCTTTCTTCATAAACCTCATTATTCCGTTCCTAGGAGATACACGTAGTAACACTTGGTCCCCAACATTAAACTCCAGGAAGAGCATTAGCATAACTCTTATGTCAATCCTGGGTTATCCAAATACGACTCTGAGTCAACTCAATTTTGGCCGACGTATCATGAATCAACTTCGGTCCGAGAAGCTTACTATCACCTACCTATAACTAATAAGTGGGTGAACGACAAGGCCTACCATATAACTCCTCGAATGGTGCCATGCCTATCGTGAACTAGTAGGAGTTATTATGCATGAACTCCACCAGTGGAAGATACTTCTCCCAACCTCCCTCAAAATCGAGGATACACATCCATAGAACATCTTCCAACATCTTATTCGTTCCCTCCGTCTGCCCGTCCATCTGCAGATGATAAGCCATACTCAAATATAACTCCGTACCCATGGCCTCCCAGAAACTCTTTCAAAATCGAGACAAAAAAATC
Organism: Sambucus nigra; assembly: GCA_949130495.1. NCBI lineage: Eukaryota > Viridiplantae > Streptophyta > Magnoliopsida > Dipsacales > Adoxaceae > Sambucus > Sambucus nigra. Next base: position 507,459,574 of record OX422208.1, on the reverse strand, counting down.
ATATCCCTGTTGGACACGATATCTAATTCTACCCCATGAAACTTCATTATCTCAATGATTAAAATCTGGGCATACCATCCCATAGTATAATCAATCCCAACTGGTAGGAAGTGAGCTACCTTGGTCAACCGATCCACTATCACCCATATGAAATGGATACCTATCTGTGAAGTAGGCAATACAGTAATAAAATCCATGGAAATGCTCTCCCATTTCCACATCGTGATCTCTAACACCTATAGAACCCTGGCAGCTTCTAATGGTCCACTTTGACCAACAGACAAGTGGTACACCTTGAAACAAACTCAGCACTGTCTCTCTTTATTCCACTCCACCAGTAATTCCATCTCATGTCCTGGTACATCTTATCCCATCCAGGATGTACCACAAATCATGACCCGTGTGACTCTTCAATCATTGCGTGTCATAAATCCTCCCTATTTGGGATAACTAATCTTTCGTTGAATCGTAAACTTCCCTCTAAACTTACGAAATACGACTTGACTCCCCGAATAGAAGTTATTTAATCCAATCCTGACACAAAGAATCTCATGTCTATGCCTGTACCACCCTCATGAAAATTTAGGGGGTGATGGTTATAACTGACAGAAATGATCGGGCGACTAAATCCTGATGTCCCAATTCCTTCCATTTTACCTTTCGTACTTCAGATACATACCCTATTGGCATGTGGCTCAATGCGTCGTCCAACAAGTTAGCCAATACTAGGTGATATTGGATGTTGAACTGATAATTTTTCATAAATTCAAGCCACCTATGCTAATGCATATTCAGCTCTCTGTGAGGGAACAAGTAATGCACTGACTTATGATTTGAGAAAATAATGTCTCCAAATCTTCAATGCAAACACGACTGTTTCTAACTCCAAGTCATGGGTGGGGTAATTCCTCTCGTGAGGCTTAAGACTACGAGAATCATAAGCTATAGCCTGGTCCTCCAGCTGTAACACACCCCCAAGTCCCTATAATGACGTGTCAGTGAAAACATGATACTCTACTCCTACCCTAAGAAGTGCAAGTACGGGTGCCATTGTCAACTTGTTCTTAAGCTCATCAAAATCCAACTAACAAGTGACATCCCACACAAACGAGACACGTTTGCGAGTCAAATTAGTCAATGGAGCCGTAATCTTCGAGAATACCCTAATAATAGTCTGTAGTACCTAACTAACCCTAAGAAACTGCACATCTCTGTCGGTATCGTGGGTTGTCCCCACTCCTTCATCGCTAACACATTACTCGGGTCCACTGATATCACCAAATCAGAAACTATATATCCTGAAAACTATAGCTCACGCAGCCAGAGCTTGCATTTTTCAAACATCGCATATAACTGATGCTCACGCAGTGTCTGTAAAACCTGACGCAAATACTCGACATGCTCCTCCTCAGTCCAAGAATAAATTAAGATGCCATTAATAAAGATGATAACAAACTGATCCAATAACTCTTTGAACACCCTATTCATCAAGTTGATAAATACTGTTGGTGCGTTGGTTATTTTGAACGACATAACCCGAAACTCATAGGATCATATATTATCTGAAAGGTAGTATTAGACACTTCCTTCTCCCAAATGCGCAACTGGTGATACCCGGATCTCAAATCTATCTTAGAGAAGTAGGCAACTCCTGTCAAGTTGACGAATAAGTCATCGATTCAGGGTAATGGATAATTATTCCATATCATGACTTTATTAAACTCCTGGTAATCCATACATAGGCGTATATACTAATCTCTTTTCTTCACAAATAATACTGCGGTACCCCATGGCGAAGTACTCCTGCGTATAAAGCCATGCCCCAAAAACTATTGAATCTTATCGCATAGATCCCTCATATCCATAGAAGCAATACGATATAGTGCACGGGATATTGGTCGAGTTCCTGACACTAAGTCAATGAAAAACTTAATCTATCTTCTAGGGGTAATCCCTGTATCTCCTGAAAGACATCAAAACACTCACATACAACTGGAATCGAATCGAAGGAAATCACCACCCCCTGCGAGGTCTCCTCCTCTATGTTATACAAATGAGTGGATGATCCTCCATCAGGACAAAGCATCACCACCAAGAACATCTCCTGGTCGGGAATCACAAACTCTATGCTCCGACTATATCAGTCAATCATGGCCTTATACTCTGCTAGCCAATCCATGCCAATGATTGCGTCGTACTATGACATAACTAATACAAGCATATCTGAGGTCAAAACTAGTCTCCCAATATATATACTAACACCCCCGGCATATAAATAAGATAAGTGTCCCGCTACCGAGTGGGGAATCTACACATGAGACTGTACTATCTTTCGTCTATAATAATCTCGCGGCTCGTGTAAACGTAGTGGCTATGAATAAGTTTGAAGCCCCAGTGTCAAATAAAATGCACTAAAAGTGCCATGGATAAGAAACATACCCTTAACAATGGGTGTATCCTACGGAGCTCGGGCCTGGTGAATATTATACATGCGCCCATATTGTAGCTGCACCTGCTGGGATAGGACTGCTGGAATGGATAGGGCTGCAGCCAAAGCTGGTATTGGTGCTAGGGTGGGGAGGGTTATAGGGAAAATAGGTCTATGAGTCTCCTAGAGGGAACCCTACTGGTGCTGAATCCGGCCCTTATCAGATCAATCATGTCATTTGTGGCCCGTTTTTCCATAAATTAAACACCCTCTTGTAAAATTTCCTCCCCTCTGGCCCTACTAGCCTCGACCTTGCTAGATATTACCACCTCCACCCTGGCCCTGATAGCCCTGATGAAAATATTGATGGCTCGACCTAAATCCACCATTTCCCTATCAATAATCCCCCGAATGGAATCAATTAGAAGCATCCCCCTGGTGGGGACCCCTCTCACTTTGTATCGGTTGACACTGAGTTGACTGTGCCCCACTGGCACTACTACCCCTTGTCCTGCCCTGCTGGATGGACTCTCCTAAGTGCTTGCTTCCCTTAGCATGGAAGTGGTGATCCTGATAGTATATTAATGTTGCATTCAACATCTCCGTATATGTCTTCAAGGATGGATTACCCAACAAATGTTATTGGATCCTCCAGGTAAGACCATCGACAAACAACTAAATTCTCTTCTCTTCCGCCGGCACCTCATCGGGAACAAAATTTCTTAGTCTGTTAAAATTCTCCTCATACTCTACTACAGTCTTTCCCTCTTGAGAAACATCCAAAAAATTTTACCTCATCTCACTCTAGATGACAGAAGGGAAATATTTGCGATCGAAATGCTCCCAAAACTCCTTAACCATCCAGGTATCCCTCTCCTACGTGGTGGTAATGTACTCCCACCACTTTAATACTACCCCTACTAGATTAAAGGTAGATGGTATTTTCTTACGTACCTCTTTGCACTCATACATCCTCAAATGCCTCTGGATATCCTTCTTCCAATGGCATGAGGAAACTACTCCAGGGATCCCGTGAAACTCTGGAGGATATGACTTCTGAAAGGCATCTCGAACTCACTCCTAAGAAGAAGAAAACGAGTGGATAGGAGTTGGAGAAATAATCTAAGGCTGATGTGGCACCTGTGGTGCCTACTAGGTAAAAGTAATCAAGGTTGCATTAGCCGTATGTGCTACAATGGCACCAACCTCAAGAGCATTCATATATCATGAGGCATGAGTTGGTTGTGTCTCGGATTGTGCCTCCGGGGTGCCTGTGGTGCACATCGAGGAGGAATTCGAAATAAGAAAGAATTTTTTGCCAATCCACAATTAAATATGTCTTAAAATAGTTGAAGACATAAATGATTAATAAAGAATACAATAATCCTAATAATGGGGATCTATATTAAAGGATGCTACGCTGCAAATCGTGGTAAGCTTTATAAATCCTAAGGACACTAGAACCTGATGCTCTGATACCATCTGTGACACTTCACCCATTCTAATCCTAGGTGATCAACCCATTATTAAATTAAATAGGAATCATTAATAGTTTCATTCTTAGCATCACTGTCGAAATTTAATTAATTACTAATACCCTAATATCCCGGTGTCAATTATTTTAAATCTTTATTTTAACATGTAGTAAATATAAACGAAATAAAATTTCATTCACCATTTCAATGAACATAAAAAAGGATAATGAGATAGAAAAATAAATAGAAACATCTGGAAGAACACTCCAAATAAAATCCCAATACAGTCATCCATAAGTAAAGTCTAAATCAATTACGGGAAATAATTGGAAATACAATGTCTTTGTAGATAATATCCAACAAAGAATTGGAGACATGCCCAACTGAGATATATAAAGATAATAAGAACTGAGTAAGTGTGGAGGCATCTAATAGCAAGGTCCTGCAACTTCCAAAGTTCTGTAGCACAAAAAATGTATGAACTCCTCTTCCTAGCATCCTTGTGGATTGGAAGCTAAAATTGTTTTTACAAAAAGGATTTGGAATGGGTCAGAGCCCAAGTAAAACATTTGGAACACGTTTGCCCAAGTATTTAAAATGCTTCAAGATAAGATATTGTATACATGTTAGTATCATATGCTCTCACTTAAGGTCCTCACCCCTCAACTATTTTGCACGCCTAACGTACTACCCTAACCCACCTAGTTATGATACCCGCCTAATTAGTCTGGCTCAAATATCTTTAGGTCTAATAATATATAGTGCCCACCCGTGTTCCCCATACAATACTAAAACACATTTCCAATTCTTTTTATTTATTAGGAATCACCATCTTATGAATAAATTATCACAAACTTAGAGTAATTTAAATATCACGATTCATCTTATGTACTAATACACATGTTGTAGAATCAATCACGTAAATATATATTTACATCACTAACGTAATATATATACGGCATCCTTAGGTCGAGACCTGCAATGTGGACATACTATGCTATCAAGTCCTTGTACATCATGTACTAAATAAGGACATCGGTTGGGATATCACCCTTGAACCATAAATTAAATCACACATATTGGAGACAAATATAGTTCCAAGTTTATGGGTCACGCACACACAAAACGTGCACAATTGACCGTCAAAATCATCATATGCTCAGATAGCATGTACCTAGGATCTATGTTCTTAGGGTAGAAGTCAAAATCCGACACAATGGTCTCATCGGGACAAGACTATCCATGGCACAAAAACCTCCCGTGATAGCAAGTAGCCTAGATATGTTTACACATAAGAGTATACAGAATAGGTAATAACACATCCTATGTATATGTATATATATAACATTAATATAGGTATACACTAAACCTACAGTATATGTCTCATACGTAGTATATATATAACACCCAAATACCATATGTATTATCAATTCGCCGTTTAATTATACGTCGTATCTTTCCCGAGCGTCTTCCCCACTACTCAAAGAGTCATAACCACTCCATTAGATAATTTACGTATTAAAAAGAATCTTCTACCACTCGTCTGATCGTATATTCTCACACTTTTCGTAACCCATTCTAAATTATGGGAGATCATTTAATGTCAAACTAAGCTTCATGGTTCACTCGTATTCTTCAATACCCATCATAATTTGTCTGAGATTACATATTAAATGTGTCACACACTTTTTTATCCATAGTCCTCTTAAATCGAAAAGAAATCCCAACTCAAACCTACCAAAAATCAATTAAACCCTAGACCTAGAAGTGTCGGGTCCCTCGAACCGGTTTGGGGGAACATGCGAACAGGTTGGAGGGTACAACCGAACCGGTTTGGGGGGACAACCGAACCAGTTTGCTATACCTTAGACTCCTCTTCTTCACTACTACAGGATTTCACCATTTTAAAACCTCCAAAACAACATTCCACTATCCAGAACTCCCAACCAAAGGTCTCAAACATTATGGTAACATGTATCAATGATTTTTAACATAAAAGAATCGTTAAATCTTTACATAACAACTTCAAATTGGATTTAATCAAGATTAATCTTTAAAAATCCTAGATTATTATTCTTGTTCCAGAACCAAGTCATAATTCCAAATTCCTTCCAAAATTTCGTGATATTTCTCATTAAATTCATCCTAAATGTATAAGGGATCCAGTCTATCACCATTCCTACCTTAGAATATGATTTATATCTTCAAATTTAAGACCAAAGGTCATAAATTTCATAAAGTAATCCTCCTATTCTAACATAGATGGTATATCAAACCATAAATTAGCAAGATAAACACATGCCTTAATTCGGGGGTCTGATTTCTATAGAATTGATGGTGAGATTTGTGTTCTCCTCTTCCCGATCTACAATCCAGTGGTGGTGGTGGTGCAAGAATGTGGTTTTTGACCTTAGAACACCTAGGAACACCTCTCCTTCTCCCTCATGTTCTCTCTTTGATTTGGTAACTAATAACCCTAATCCTCTTACGTGATTGAAGATATTACTTTCCAATTTTCTTAGCTTTATTTTCTCCAAAATTTCAAAAGACCAAAATACCCCTCGAGGGTGCGGTTTGACCTAAATTGCTCCGGGACCCAAACTAAACCCTCCGATAAACTTTTCTGACTATTTTGACCCTTTTGAACACACTGGAGCACTCCAAATAACCATATGAAATGTCAAAAGTGAAATTACCTTTTATTTCCCAAATTAAGTCCCAAAATAACTGACACGCGCGTCCCGACCAAATTTACCATAAATGTCGTACTTCTCACTCATAACAATTATAATATTTTCTTATCATTATTATTACTCATTCACTAAGTAATATTTAATATAAATAAATATTAATCCTTATCTCAGTACTTAATATTTATTTTATCGTATTAATTTTCCAAATATAATTTAATTAATCCCAATTAATTCCCAAAATAAAAATCAATAAATTAGGGGTGTTACAATGCGTTTAGGGATGTCCTCTTTGTGATGAGAGAGGGATGCTTGACAGGATCCATTAGTTGGGCCGGGTATTGGACCATTATTAATTCTAGTGCTTATGATTGCCCCCATCATTTTTCATGTTTTTCTTTGGCCCTTTAGGTGTTGGTTTCTGACGGATTTCCTTATTGAGGTACGAGATGGACACCGTGGGTTGATGCCTTTGTGTGCTATATATATATATATATATATATATATATATATATATATATATTAAGTGAGAACTAATGTACTCTAATAGAGTAGACATTTGTTAGTAAATTCAATGGTACGAAAAAAAAATGCATTGTGTACTTTAATTGTATGCTTTATGCGTAGTATTGTGGGGGGTAGTTTTTTTACTGTGATCAAATATGTGTAGGTAGTTACATCCCAGTTTAATGATAGCTAGGTTTGTTTGATTATTTATGGAAGTTTCGATAATAATTTGTTTAATTAAAATATATTAAAATAAATAGAGCATTAGTTTATTGAGACTAAGAACATGTTAATGGAAATATATGTGTGGGACTTCGGGTGAAATCCTATTTAGGTTATTAGCAGATTTCCATAGTGGTTTTTCATTATGGGGTAATGCTTAATTGTCTATATATAGAGACTGTTAGCATTGTTATGCCTTGGGTTAGGACATGCATGTAGTATGTCGTTTAGTTAAGAGGTGAGATACTTATTGTATATGAGAGCCTATGTGTGGCATGTATTGTGAACTAACTACATCATTTTTTATTGGTATTAGAAGTTAATTCTTACAACTTTAGGGAAGTGACCCTAATTATAAAATATTTTCTCCCCCCACCCCCGGTATTATTAATGTAGAAATAGGTTTGCTGGATTTAGCAATCATACTTGTGGTTGTGGTGATGAAACTTGGTATTCACAGAGTTGGAGTCACTGGTTCATTGTAATTATCGGCATATTCGGAGTTATTAGGAAGGCTTACCTTTGTACTCGATATCATTTCAGTTGAGATGCTAGAATTGGAGGAGATTTTAGTTGTATTCTTTTATCCAGTTGAACAACTATAATCATATGTTTTTATATAGTGGATTCAAATTTCATAGTTTAGTATTTCTATTCATCATCTCTTATTAAATCATATATTGTATTGGTATTATTTTACCATGGTTTTTAATTTACACTGATGATAAGAATAATATAATTTGTTTATATATCCTCGGTATTTCATGTGTGGCCTGATCAATCGGGCAAGGAGAATCGCGGGGTGTCACAGTTGGTATCAGAGCATCCAAGTTCTAGTGACCTTAGGATCAGTGTTGCATCCCTTTCATATTCTGTAGGTCATTCTTTGATACGTCTATAGCCTGTTATAGGATTCGGTACTCTGGTGTCACGATAATGTGTGTCACTACATCATTCATAGTCGTTGAGCATTAGAAAGACTTGAGGAGCATTCGATCTTAGAGAAGCATGAGAATGAGGATCGTTGTGATCTAGGGGTCAATTATATAACGAGTGGTTGGACATAGGGGTTTGCCATCGATGTGACGCTGATGTTGGGAAATTATCTTGTTTGGGGGTAAGTATGCAACTTGGAGATTTTGCAGTCACAAGTTAGTCAATATGTTTCACATTGAGTCCATTTTTTGAGGCATTAAGGAAATTGAGTTTTTAAGAGACTACTAGAGTTTGGGGTTCATATGAATTTTGATGTGGATTTATTTTAATAGATTGACCTAATGAAATTGTGTATGCCTAAGAAAGAGGGAAATGTATTAATGCGTTTTAGCCGTTGGGAGAATTTTGAGGATAGATTTAGGTGTGGATTAATTCCAAATTAAAGAGTCAAATTGGGGTTACGCTCAGATTAGAGAACATTTTATTTGCGTGGTGAAACTATTTGTGATTAGGGTGATGATAATGTGAGAGTGTTTGGACCTAGGAATGGGATCACTATGTGGTTACAGAATATGAGTTGGAGACAAGTTAGAAATAAATTATAGTACACGTGAGTGAGGGAATTTAAGAGGAGAGTGTTAATTTATTTGTTGGTTCGAGTTGAGACAACTTAATTAAAGATGTTTGTGATGATGGAGTTTATTTCACGTTATTGGAATGCATTTTATTGATTTACTAGTTATGAATAACATTTAGGAACAATTAAGTTCCAAAAGGCTCAAACAAAGAGCATATTTTGATTGAGGGTTGTAATTGAAAAAGTTAGGAGGAGAGTACCCCTATTATTTCCAATTGGAAAAAATGAAAGAGTGTTACAAAATAGCGAGTTGAGTCCAGAGAGAGAGACCCTAAGATGAATAGTGATTTTGATTATTTTGACGTGTAGAGTATGGACATGTGGTTGGTAGACAACAAAATGTGGATTCCTTGCATGATAGTATAGGACTAAGGATGGCATAGTTGAGGTTTTATAGCTTTTATACAGTGGGCATTTATCCGAGCATTGGGGCTATAACCATGGGTTTCGCATTTAAAAGTCCAAATATCAAATATGCAAATACCAAATGTCCATTGTTTGAAAACAAGATAGAGCATCATAATAACACTGATCACCCCCTGGGGCCATACTCGAATTCTGCCTAACACTCGATGTACCCAGGGTGAGGGTGGGGGTTTAACATAAACAGTAGGGGTGAGCGAATGCTCAGTAGGGTGGGTAATACTAAGATATACATTTTCTAAAAAATACTATACATATAATGTGTATTTTAATAAATTAAGAAAATTTTACAATTTAGTTAGTATTAATTCAACTACATGCAATGCATTCGAGTGATGAGCTCATACTCACACTTAATCGATTTTTACAACCACTTACCAAGTCTAGAGACAAATTATTCTCATTTTATCCTTTAGCCACATTTATCACATTTCCATTAGGTTAGTATTTTTAAACTGCAAGTAAAACCTATGAAATTTCATTTTCATTATCTTTATCGAAGCCTTCCAATTATTGCATACTTTAACGGTCTCTCGCCATTGACGATGCCACCATATGATTTGGCCAGGGGTTTTGGGTCTTTCACCCTAGCGCTTCGGGCCCTCTTTAGTTTTTCTGGTGTCATCCGAGTGTAATTTTAATGTGTTTCCAAGGTATTACATTCTCCCTTCCTAAATAGATTTCATCCCTGAAATCAGAATAATTGACTAAAAGAAGAGTTTCATGTGCTTCTCCCACATTACTGACCCATGCTCACAAGTAGCAACTTCAACACCTTGAAATTCCAAAATAACTTTTCTAACGGAGTAACTTTATTGTATAGTACTCTCGCTTCGCAGTATTGAATGGATATATGTGGATTGGGGAATGTGATATCTTCATCCAACTTGATGAGCTTCCAATTAATATCATAACAACTTTCATGAAGATACCATTTCAACATGGATATGTGGAACACCTTTTACACATGGGACAACTATGGAGGCAGTGCCAAAAGACACGACACGTACCTAATCCATTCAAGGATCTCAAAGGCGTCGATGTATTGTGGATCCATATTTCCTTTATTCCCCAATCATTGGCTGTCGGTTCTTGCTCTCGCTTTCAACATTATGTGACCACTTACCCATAATTCCAAGTGCGTTTATCGATTATTGGTGTAATTATTTTATCTTCTCTATATCGTCATTATTCTATAGAGAATTACATGTACCTTATCAGTCATTTCCTAGATCAACTATGAATTAGTGAGGTACTTCTCCCCCACTTCAGCCCAATAAAATGGAAAATGGCATGGTATCCCATAAAGGGCCTCAAAGGGGTTCATCTTAATGCTTGCCTAGTAGTTTCTATTGTAGGCGAACACTGCCAGATGCAAGTTCTCCAACCAACTTCCCTATAAGTTAAGCAAACAAGCCCTTAGCATATCCTCCAGGATTTGGATAGTCTTCTCCAACTTCCTGTCGATCTCAGGATGATATGAAGTGCTCATATTCAGTTTAGTTTTCAATTCTCGCTAGAACGTCTTCTAGAATTATGAAACAAATTGAGCATCATTGTCTAATACGATTGAGATAAGTAAACCATGGAGTTTAACTATCTCCTGAACATATTACCTCGCCAATTTGGCCATGCTTTTTGTGACCTTAATCGATAAGAAATGTGCAGATTTTATTAGCCGATACACTATCACCTAGATTTCTTCATGACCACACTCAAATCATAGTAAAGCTGTGTCAAAATGTATCACTATATGCTTCCAGTTCCACTCAGTAATGGGTAGTGGTTGTAACAGCCCTTTTGGTTTTTTATGTTCAGCCTTCACCTACTGACACGTGTAATATTCGGCCATAGATGTTGCCACATTTATCTTCATACCCGGCCACCATAAGTCCCTTCATAGCTCATTATACATCTTGGTGTCATCGAGATCTAAAATAAAATGCAAGTGATTAGTTTCTACCACTAACTTTTCCTGAAGTTCCTCAATAATCAAAATGATTAACTAGCCCTTTTGTTGAGCCCCGACATCCTTATCCATGGTAAGAGTGTCGAACACTTCCCCATTTTAGATACGATCATGATAATGAATGAACTTGGGTTCACATAACTGACCATTTAGAAATTTTTACTACGAAAGGGCCTAAATACCACACCCCAAAGGTATGCTCTTTCGTAACCTTGTTGCACGTGTAGATCAAACTTCTACAACTCTCTAAAAATATTTACCCGGTGGAATTTCATAACTGTAAGAGTGAGATTGGATTTCCTACTGAGAGAATCATCCACCACATTAACCTTTCCATGATGGTACTCTAGCGATAAATCATAGTCTTCCATCAACTTCATCCACCTCCTCTTCCTAAGACTAAGGTCTCGCTATGTGAATTTGTACCGGAGGCTTTTGTGATTGAAAAACACCTCAAAGCGCACCCCATATAAATAATACCCCCTGATTTTAGTGAAAATACTATGCAGATAACTCCAAATCATGAGTGGGTTAGTTCCTTTCATGCACATTTAACTGGAGAGATCCATAGGCTACCATCCAATCATCCTGCATCAATACTAAGCATCACAGTACATTATGCAACCCTTGCCTCATTCTCAAAGGGCATGATTGGGCATGGAGGTCAATTTGACCTTCAATTATTGGAAGGCTAGCTTGTAGTCCCAAAACCATTCAAAATTCACATCCTTCCTAGTCAACATGGTGATGGGAATTTCCACCCTCGACATGTCCTTCAAAAATCTATAGCAATATCCGACCAAACCCAAGAAACTGCATACCTCGATGACTGTCCTCGACTGACTCCAACTAAACATTTTTATACCTTGTACAGATCGACGATGATACCCTCACTGAAAATTACATGGTGAAGTAACTTCACATTTTCCATCAAGAACTAACATTTACTAAACTTGGCATACAACTGATTCTCTTGAAGCACATGCAATGTCATTCATAGATGCTCCTCGTCATCTATATCTGACACCGCGTACACTAAGATTTCATCCATGAAAACTACACTAAACCAATGTAGATAGGGATGATAGATGCAGTTCATCATGTCCATGAATGTAACAGGGGCATTTTTTAACCCTAAGGGCATTAGCAAAAACTCATAGTGCCCATATAGTGTCGAGAATGCAGCCTTAGGATGTTACAAAATAGCGAGTTGAGTCCAGATAGAGAGACCCTAAAATGAACAGTGATTTTGATTTTTTTTACGTCTAGAGTATGGACATGTGGTTGGTAGACGAAATAATGTGGATTCTGTGTATTTTAGTATAGGACCAAGGATGGCTGAGTTGAGGTTTTATAGCTTTTATATAGTCGGCATTTATGCGGGCACTGGGGCTATAGCCATGGGTTTCGCATTTAAAAGTCCAAATACCAAATATGCAAATACAAAATGTCCATTGTTTTAAAACAAGTACCGAGCATTCCAATGACACTGATCGCCCTTGGGCCTTACTCGAATCCTGCCCAACACTCGATGTACCCGGGCTGAGGGGGGGGGGGGGGTTAACATAAAAAGTAGGGGTGAACGAATGCTCAGCAAGGTGGCTAATACTAAGATATACGTTTTCTAACAAATACTATACATATAATGTGTACTAAAATCAATTAATAAAATGTTACAATTTATCTAGTATTAATTCAACTACATGCAATGCATTCGAGCGATGAGCTCATACTCACACTTAATCGATTTTTAACACCATTTACCAGGTCTAGAGACAAAATATTCCCATTTTATCCTTTAGCCACATTTATCACATTTCCATTAGGTTGATTTTTTTTAAACTACAAGTACAACCTATTACATTTCTTTTTCATTATCTTTCTTGGAGTCTTCCAATAATAGCACACTTTAACGGCTTCTCGACATTGACAATGCCACTATATGCTTTGGCCAGTGACTTTGGGTCTTTCACCCTACGGCTTCGGGCCATCTTTAGTTTTTTCGGTGTCATCCGACTGTAATTTTAATGTGCTTCTAATGTCCACATTATTTCATCCCTTTTTACACTTTTTTCCTCATGCTATGGTTTAAATAATTTTTCTGCCCTATCACGTGCCAAAATTTTCCTTATCACTTCTTCACCCAAAATAGGCCGATGGGGTATCGAGACTGAACTTAACCCTTAGGATCCTCAAGTTTGTCAAAATCCCCATGTGACCCCTTTTCTCATGATTTTGCGAAAAACATTTATTTTACTTTATTTGGCACAAGAAATAAACCACTTTTCTTTCAACATTACATTCATCATTTTATGTTCAAACTAATAATTGTCTTATTTTATATTTTACCATATAAAAACTCATTTAACATCTAAGACCATTTAACTAAAATCTACAATGTTATCTGATGGTCACATTTAATCCCCAACATTAGTTTTTCTTCATCATAACAATATTTATCATATTTTGGGGTTGTTTTTCCATACTTGTTCATTTTATCACAAAACCCATTTTAACATGTTTTTTAAAGTCTACAATACCACCATTTAACATACTACATGTTCCTTCGGAGAGGATTTCAACCTAGAAATACAATTAATATGCATTAAAATAAAGAGTAATCATGGGTTTATGTAAATTCATATTCTTTCTTCCAGATATCAAGATAAATTTTCATTTTTATAAAAAAAAAAGATCCATTTAGGGTTGGTCTTGAAAAAAAATCCATTTTTGTGACACCACTTCTTTTAAAAATGTAACCACATTTTTAAGCATTTAAATCCATCTAGAAACATCCTATATAAATTCCATAGCTAGATTGACCATGAAAACATCGAAGGAAAACCCTACCTCAGGCTTAGAAGAGGAGAAACCATGCATGGATAACTTGATAGCTCCTAAAACTCCTAAGCTTCAAAACTCGTAGCTTCTTTAAATCTCTTAAAAAATCTTCTCTACAATATTTCTCCACCACTTTCTTCTTAGAAGAGGGATTAAAATGGTATAATAGGTGTAGAAATAGAGTATTTTGGGGGGGAATGTGGGTAAGGGAAATGTTCTCCCTATTATAACCCAATAATCCCCACACAAAATATATAAAATAACACTAACCAACCATCAGATTGATCAAGCTCCATGAGCAAGACATGTCACCAAGATCTAGTGCCAAAATAGTGACAGCACATAAGTCAGATCTATTTCATGAAAAATTCAATCGAACATGGATGATCTCGTTCGAACGAGAAATGCCATTCTTTTGAACCTCCCTTTGAACGACTTTCGAACGACGGTCAACTGTAATGCTGAAGGGGTGCGTTCGATGCTCGTCAGAAGCCTATTATAATGAGTTTGCTTTTTCATTCGAACAAAATGATCATTTTCAAACGAGACCATAGGATAGTTCTAACCGCCTAAATTCAAAATCTTTCTGAATGTAACCCAATAACATCAATTAATTACAAAAAGGCCAATAAAACAATTGGAGAGGGAATAAATGATATTTCTATTCCATTAAATTCACATGATTCTAAATTACATGGAAAGGAATAAAATATTGTGAACGGGTATTAGATTCTCCCTTCTTAAAGAGATATCATCCCTGAAATCAGAGTAATCGACAAAGGGAAGAGTTTCGGGTGCTTCCCCCACATTTCTGACCCACGCTCCCAAGTAGCACCTTCGACCCCTTGAAATTCCAAAATAACCTTTTTTAACGGAGTAAATTTTTTGTATATGACTCTCTCTTCGTGGTCTAAAATGGATATCTATGGTGTGGGGAATGTGATATCTTCCTCCAACTCGATGAGATTCCAATTAAGATCATGACAACATTCATAGAGATGCCATTTCAACATGGATACGTGGAACACGTTATGCAGCTGGGACAACTGTGGAGGCAGTGCTAAGAGACACGACACATCCCTAATACGGTCTAGGATCTCGAAGGGGTCGATGTATCATGGAAACAACTTTCCTTTATGCCCAAATCACATGCTACCGGTTCTTTCTCTCGCTTTCAACATCATGTGATCACTTACCTAGAATTCCAAGTGCATTTGGTGATTATTTGTGTAATTCTTTTATCAGATCTATACCGTCATGATTCTGTTGATAATTACATGTACCTTGTCAGTCATCTCCTAGATCAACTCTGAATTAGTGAGGTATTTCTCCCCCACTTCAGCCCAATAAACTGACAAATGGCATGGTATTTCGTAAAGGGCCTCAAAGGGGGTCATCTTAATTCTTACGTAGTAGTTTTTGTTGTAAGCGAACACTGCCAGATGCAAGTTCTCCACCCAACGGCCATAAAAGTCAAGCCAAAAATCCCTTAGAATATCCTCTAAGATTTGAATAGTCTTCTCTGACTTACTGTCAGTCTCAGGATGATACGAAGTGCTCATATTCACTTCAGTTTCTAATTCCCGCTTGAATGTCTTCTAGAATTGAGAAACAAATTGAGGATCCCATGTCTAATACCATCGAGATAAGTAAACCATAGAGCCTGACTATCTCTCGAATATATAACCTCGCCAATTTGTCCATGCTTTTTATGACCTTAATCAATAAGAAATGTGTAGATTTTATGAGTTGATACACTATCACCCATGTCGCTTCATGAACACACTCAGATCGCTCCATCATTCTATGCTTTCAGTTCCACTCAGCCATGGGTAGTGGTTGTAATAGCCCTGTTAGTTTTTTATGTTCGGCCTTAACCTACTAACACGTGTAACATTTGGCCACAAATGTCGCCACCTCTCTCTTTATGTCAGACCGCCATAAGTCCATTCATAGGTCATTATACATAAGTGTGGCACCGAGATGTATAATAAAATGTGAGTGATCATTTTCTACCACTAACTTGTCCTAAATCTCCTCAATAATCAAAACGATTAACCGACCCTTTTGTTGAAACCCGACGTCCTTATCCATGGTAAGAGTGTCGAACACTTCCTTATTTCAAATACGATCATGATAATGAATGAACTTGGGTTCACATAACTGAGCATTTAGAACTTTCTACTAGGTGAGGGCCTAAATACCACACCCCAAAGGTATGCTCTGTCGTAACCTTGTTGCACGTGTAGATGAAACATCTATAACTCTCCAAACATCACTCGGTGGCATTTCATTGCTGCAAGAGTGAGATTAGATTTCCTACTGAGAGCATCATCCACCACATTGACCTTTCCATGATCGTACTCTAGTGAGAAATAATAGTCTTTCGTCAACTCCATCCACCTCCTCTGCCTAAGACTAAGGTCTCGCTGTGTGAATATGTACTAGAGGCTCTTATGATCGAAAAACACCTCAAATCGCTCCCCATACAAATAATACTCCATATTTTAGTGAAAATACTATGCATGTAACATCAAATCATGAGTGGGGTAGTTCCTCTCATGCACCTTAAACTGGAGAGATTCATTGGCTACCATATAATCGTCTTGAACTTAAAGCATCACAATACATTGTGTAACCCTTGCCTCCTTCCTAAAGGGTAACATTGGGCATGGAGGTCAACATGGCCATCAATTCTTGGAAGGCTAGATTGTAGTCCTCAAACCATTCAAAATGCACATCCTTCCTAGTCAACATGGTGAGGGGAATTGCCACCCTCGAGATATCCTTCACAAATCTATGGTATTACCCGACTAAACCCAAGAAACTACGTACCTTGATCTATTTCCTCGACTAACACCAACTGAACACTACTTATACTTTGCACAGATCAATGGAGATACTCGTACCAAAAATCACATGGCTAAGGAACTTCACCTCTTCCATACATAATTCACATTTACTGAACTTGACATACAACTGATTCTCTCGGAGCACCGGCAATGTCATTCGTAGATGCTCCTCATGATCTATATCTGACACCTAGTACACTAATATTTCATCCACAAAAACTAAAACAAACCAATCTAGATAGGGATGATAGATGCGGTTCATCATGTCTATGAATGTTATAGGGGCATTTTTCAATCCGAAGGGCATTACCAAAAACTCATAGTGCCCATATAATGTTGGGAAATAGTCTTAGGAATATCTACCTTTCTGACACGCAACTAATGATACCCAAACTGAAGGTTGCTTTTTGATAACCTGCCTACCCCACGAAACTAGTTAAACATATCATTAATATGGGGCATAGGCTACTTATTCCTCATGGTCACCTATTAAACTATTTTTAATCGATGCAAATTCGTATAGAGTTATCCTGTTTCTTCCTGAATAGGATTGTGGATCCCCACGGGGACATATTAGGGCGAATGAATCCCTTTCTAGCTAATTCTTCCAGATAAATCCTCAGTTCTAGCAATTCTATCGGGCCCATCCTGTGGGGTATAATAGAGATGAGTGAGACACCCTAACGTAGCTCGATAGAAAAGTTGACCTCTCATCACGGTGGCAACCCAGGGATCATCTAGAAACACATTAAGGAACTCCCAAACCACGAGGTAGTCTAAAACCATACCCTCCATCTTATCTCGAGACACCAAGCTCCTCAACCAACCGAAATACTTCTTATGCTCGCAGACCATAGAGAATTTTGAAGGAACCTTATCACTATTAAAACAATGGAGAGACTCCTCCAAAAGAAATAATATGACATTGGGTCTATGGCATTTGATGGTGGTTTTAAAAAATGACAGCCATTCCATACCCAGAATAACCTCGAATTCATCCATGTCCATAAGGATTAAGTCGTACTCTAGAATAACATCTCCAACAATGATCACACATTTATGGAAAAAACCTATCAAGGAATATGTCAACACCTATTAGAAGTCTAATGAAGATATGATGATGGAATCGGTCTACCCCTAAAATTAAACTAAATGCTATGGAACAAGATATGAAGGAATGTAATATCCCAGAGTTAAATAATGACTTTACCCAAGTACTGTACAAGCGAATCATACCATCCATCATCGAAGGAACACTAGGGGGTGTAGTCTACTAGGGGTTGGTGTAAGCTCACTTAGGATTAAACCTGTTGCTCAGGTCACTGGGCACCTAACCCTACCCGCTACTTTCCTGTCCCTTGATCGAACGTGAATCGTCCATGTTGTTCATTGTTGGATACTGGTACCCTGAAGAAAACTACTGTTGCTACTATATGGGGTTCATATAATTAGAACTCCATCCCAATGTGAAGTTAACGATTTGCTAGCTACGTTACTAACTGCCCGATGATCGTTGGGGAGAGTTCCTCTTATAATGGTATGGGGACCTGTGAATAAAACATGTCTTCTTAGTGGGAGCGATGGGGCTCGGATCGCTAGTGAACTTTGATGAAGAAAAGACATCCCCCATATCTCCCTTAAGCCTCACAAAGAAACTTCAAGCCCTTTTTTGGGAATTCTTATGCCCACCTAATTGGGACCCATTAGGCTCCCTCTTCTTATCCCGAATAGACTTGCTATCTTTCGTATCAAGCTCTAATCACATGTATTCCTCTTCTTATCCCGCAGGATACCAAAATTAAGGCCCTTGATAAATAACCTCATTTTTTATGCCTCGTCCCTTTGCACGGCATCGACATACTTGCATAAACTCTTAAACATTACCAGATACCCATTTACCGATGTCCTTCCCTGAATTAGCATGACAACTCATCCTTTTAGCATCCTTCAACACCTGCAGATTGTATCTATCGAGGAAGGTCGCCCTAAAGCTGCTCCAGTCAAAAGTCACAATGGTGGTGGCAGAATCGGTGCTCCACCAGTGCTGCGCTTATTCCATCAGATAGAATGTATCAATCTTGACCTTTTTCTCCATCGGCACATCTAAGATCTCCATCATTTTAGTGCCTTCATTGAGCCATTCCTTAACTGCTTCAAGGACAGCTTCCCCGTTAAAGGTGTTCAGGTTTAGCCTCCTAAATTCCTTGAGGATCGAGATAGAGGTGAAATTTTCAATGGTCCCACTACAATTGACCCGCTGCTACTGAGATAGAGAGTCACCAAATTATCGCATGACCTGCTCCATGTGTTGGAGATGACTAGATCCAGACCCGCTATTTACATGGCGATGTGGAGGCATATACAAAATAATGGAGAGTTTAAAACACAATGATATGTATGAAAACGATAACAAAAGCGATTTACTACAAAGTACTAAATAGGAGTCATGCGAGGAATTAAGGGGAAACTCACTAAGAAAGAGTAAACACTCTACCACACTTGAGGATCCTATTTCTCCGATACCATTTGTAATGCCCCGACCCAGTTTAGGTTACTATTTGGAAAACTCATACCGATTCAAGGAGATAAAGGGGGAAGGGGAAAGTTTAATTAATTTATTTAGAAAAAATCCCTTAATTTTCTTTATTTGTTTAGTATTTGAAGTTCCTATTTTAGCTTGATAAAGGGGTAACCACTATAACACCCCGTATTTTTTTAAAGATTTTTAAATATGGGATTATTTAAAAGTAAATATGGGAAATTAATTTAAATCGATAACTAATCTAGATTAAAATAAATATTAACTAGTGAGATAAGGGTTCGTATTTATTGAGGTGAATTATTTTGAATATTACTTAGTGAATAAATTAATATGTGATTATGAATTTATTAAAAGTATCGCGAGTGAAAAATATGACAGTTACGATAATTAAGTCAAGATACGCGTGTCAGTCATGACGGCACCTAATTAAATGGGATAAAAAGTAATTTATTTTTAATTTATCCAAATGGTCATTTTGAGTGAGCCATTGAGCCTGGAAGGATTGAGATAGTAAAAAAAGTCTTTCTGGGGATTTAGTTTGGGTCCCTGGGAACTTGTAGGCCATACTGGCACCCTGGAGGGGTATTTTGGTCATTTACATTTTTTAGAGAATTAGACCTACGAATTTGAGAGACCTTTATCAGATTCTAAGTTATTTCTTCTAGGGTTGATCATACACAAGTTAAAGAGAGGCCATAGATCGGAAGGATAGGATCACACTTATACCCATCTTCATCAATGGATCATACCTACCATATCATCCAAGTGTTTAAACTTGCGAAATTAAATATAGGTGATCAGTCCTTTATTAAATTAAATCAAAGTGTCTACTTGGTTCATTCTTAGCATCATTGTCGAAAAAAATTATCTTTATTCATCACCTAATACATAATTAAGCTAAGTGTCAAAACATTTTATTTTAGAGGTTAGGTCCTATTGTTATGATTAATATACGAAACCATTTTCATGAACACAAGTATATTAAAAACCAAACCATCCAAATGAAATAAACATACTAGATATATAATCCAAATAAAATATCCCAATTTGGAGGACGGTGTAATAATCAAAAGCAATCCCAACTAAAATAGAATACTGAAATAAATAAAGAGTACAAACCTCTTTGAACTAGATAAAACTGGAAATGGGTGACACATGCCCTATCTAATGATGACTAAATAGAAGACTGAGAAGACAAGGATGAAGTCGTCTGTTGCAAGGACCTACAACTCCCACACTAGCTGTAGCTCGTCAACATTCCAAAGATCTAAGTCTAACGCCTCTGTGGCTGGGCACCTATAATTCATATATATATACAAGAGAAGGAAGAGATGACAAGAAATTCGTTAGAGCCCGAGTGTAAAAAAACTTTAAAATAGTTTAGCAAGTATTTAAATTGCTTACCAGTTGATATTACATACATGTTAGTACCACGACACTCACTTGGGAATTCTCACCCCTCAACTAGTGTGCACGCCTAACGTACTACTGAATTAATTTATATAAAGCTAACCCAATTCACTAGTCTAACCCAATACACTAGTCTAACCCAATTTTCCCTTACCAAATTCTGTTTCAAGTAATAGCATAACTATAGTTTATATCTGATAACCTTTTCTTATGAATATATTAAGCCAATTGTGTTCATATCAATACGGACTTAAGTTCTCCAACCCTTAATTCATTTAATATTAAGTGTTCAATTTTATCTACTTACAAGCATAGTAGATTAATCACATGTATATATATTTATCACTCCCAAAATATATTCTAATAAGGAACCCCACATAAATCTATGGTGCTGGCATACTCTACTATCAAGTCCATGTATCTCTCGTACAAAGGTAAATACTAGTTCGGAATCACTCTCGAACTATATTAACATAAAACACACATATTGGAGGCGAAGCATAACTCTAAGTCACTAAGAGGTCAAAACATACCCTCATATCTCTTAGAACCGTCTGACTATCATTCTCAAATAGCCTGTACTAACGATCATATGTTCTAGCGTAGAAGTCAATATCCCCCATAAAGGTAACATCGAGATAAAACTTTCCCGGCACGAAAACCTTCGTGATAGCAAGTAGCGCGAGTATGATTAAACACAAATGTTCACACAATATATATATTCATACACTCACATATATAAACATGATTCAGATAGGCATACCCTTGACCCATAACATATTCTAACCATTTGTGGCGTGTAGTGCCCGAATTCAACATAATTAATTCATTCTTTTTTTTCTCAATTACCATAAATTCGCGATTACTTCTTGATTCTCGAAGTGTATCATTTTAATAAATGTCAAATCAGTAAGTGTGCCCTCTTTTCCCTACTGGTCTACGCCATCATCGACTTGCATAATCCCCAATCAATCACACACATAATTATAACTCATTTTATAACCTCGTAACCCTATGGTTCAATTCCATATGAGATCGTATTACCCGGATCTTATCCATAACCCTATTGGTCCCTCTCAAGTCCCATTATGACATTTCTCTTATGTCTAAGGGTCCTTATATATATTGGTTGGATTAACATTTAAAAGGGGAAAAAGTTTCAATTTCCAGGAGGAGTCAATCGATAGATAAAAAGGTTCGATCGATCGATCCAGTCGATCGATCGATATTCTTGAGTCGATTGATCGATCGAACAATTATTGCCCAGAATTCTATTTATCAAGCCTATGGGTTTCTTTCAATTTAAATCATTAAAACTCCATTAACATTTCCTAACCTCCCAACTAAACATCATAAAAGTTATATAAACCAATATGGATGATTTCTATTGTAAAACATTCATTAATTCCTCAAGAATCGTCATCAAATGGATTAATTTAAGAATTTATCATTTAACCCTAGTTTATCTAATTTTCTCAAAAATTCCATTAGTTTCTAGATTTATATCTCTATTGGGCATCAAATTTCGTGGTTAATATTCTTCATATAACAAGATATTCATCCTAACATGGTTTCTACTCCAAATTGCAATAATAATATCCCAAACAACATTATATTTTCATGAGACATAAAATCATTATCTCGTACACTAGCATGGGTGTGTTATCAACTAAAGAACACCAAATTATATTCTTTCCTGGAGATCAAAGGTCTGATCCGATGAATTTGAGTGGTATAGGAACGATCCTCTTCTTCCGACCTACACATTGGTGGTGGAATTGGTAAGGATGGTGTAGGGTTGGTGCTTCTCCTCCTTGGGAACCTTCTCTCTTATCTCTTCCTTAGCCTCTCTACAACTCCAATGTTTCTAACCCTTGAGGAATCTTACTCCTATTAGATATAACGCTCCAATTTTCGTCATTAATTAAGGCCTAAACTGGGAAATTACCGGTTAGGCCTAAAATCGTCCCGAGACCCAAACTAAACCCTCGGATACACTTTTACCACTATCTTGACCCGTCTGGATACATTGGAACACTCAAAATAACCATACGAGTGACTTAGAATTAATTTACTTTTTATTCCATTAATTTAGTCCCAACACGAGACACGCACGTCCCGACTTAATTTTTATAACTGTCGTATTATTCACTCGTGACAATTATAATAAATTAAATCTCATATATTACTTTACTCAATAATTAATATTCAACGTAATCCTTACCAATAATTGCTAAGTCCCATCATGCTAGTAAAAATTTATTTTAAAATTTGGATTAATATCAAATTAATTTATCCCAATTTAATTTAATTAATCCCATAATTAAATGCCATAAAAATACGGAGTATTACATCCATGTTAGTCTAGGTTAAATTAGCCGTGAGTTTTATGTAGTTTTGAAAGAATTTTGAAGTTTTATATTGAACCCTTGAATTGAAAATTGATATAGGATTGATTTTTACATGTATGCAGTAGAAGTACATGAAATTATGATGTATCTTGGTGAAGAAATATGGGTTTTATGGTGTTATTGATTAAAAAGTGATGAAATAGGGTTTTTAAGAAATAAATTTAGATTTGGGAATTTATTGATGATTAAATTATGGTTGTATGATTCCAGTACGTTATGAATTACCCATATATGTTACTATGATGTTATGGACCTTTGGTTGGGAGTTTGAGGGGTTGAAAATTGTGAACCACATGATAATCTAGAGTTAGAAGATGGAACTTGCAGAGGCGAATCAATTCGGTCAAAGCTGAATCAATTCGGCTGCATAATTTACTCCTTTTGTTTAGAATCCTTGGGAAATAATTCGGGATTAAATCGTGGGAATTATTTTAATATATTTGGGATTATATTAGCATACCAGTAGGCCTAGGTTGGGTGTTGGACTTAGTCTCATAATGGGGAATTTAGGGCTAAATGTAATTAGGCTAAATTGAGAGAATTACCTCATTTGGAGAATAATTTGGGTCACATGGATTTGAGGGAAATGATGACTTAGACCAGTAGGATATAGTGAGTTACCTAATGATATTATGGGTATAATAATGTGTATACGTAGAGTGGTGATAAATACTCAAGAGCGTATAATGAGAAGTAAACTTGTAATTCACAAATACGTGGGATATTCGGGATATAAATATACTACGTATGAGACTTGAGATATGGGACATGCGTATACCATATTATGTTATGAATATATAGGTGGGGTGAATGCCTATTCTACGATTTCTTATGTGTATGACATACCTAAGCTGCTTGCTATTGCAGGAGGTTTTGAAAGGGAACAATCTTATCTTGATGAGCCATTTTGGGGATTTTAGATTGGTACCTCATAACATAGAACTTATGTTTGATCATCATTAGTATGAACAATGGTGTGCACAGTCATTTGGGTGCATAGGTATATGTGTAGCCCAAAGGCCTAGAACTATGTTTGCCTCCATTTGTGTGTGATTTTTATATATGGTTCGAGAGAGACACCAAACCGATTGTCCTTATTTAGTATGAGATGTACCTGGATTTAATAGCAGAGTATGCATGCACCGCAGCTGAGCCTATGGGTGTCATATTAGTATATATATCCTAGTGTGATTATTATATGTATGTATATGTATCTGTGATATTATTCTACCTTGAAGATTTAGTAGATGATAAAGATAGAGAAATCTAAATTAATTTAAGCAGTGAACACTTAACTGTTACATGGGGAATTAATACTTGAGCTGGGAGGAAATAGAAATACATAATAATGTATTATATGGGAAATACGGGTGAACACATTTTGGGATAATTTATAAGGCTTATGATTACAAAATAGTTCGGTATGATAATAGTAACTATAATGTGTCAGAAGTACGTTAGGCATGCACAATAGTTGAGAGGTGAGAATCTCAAGTGAGCCGATAAGATAACATGTATATAGTATTTGCTTTTCAACATTTTAAATACTTGCTAAATCATTTCAGACCATTTTACACTCGGGCTCTGACCCTTTTCTTACAAATATTTTTTTCCTATGTATATTATTGTAGGTGTCCAACCACAGAGACGTCCAGCCTAGGTGTTCACTGAAGCTTGGCGCGCTGCAGCTATTATGGAAATTTCAACTCTTTCATTTTGGGAAGGTGGCCCATTCTTAGTTTATCTATCTCAAAGATTGTACTTTTTTATTTCAGTTATTGGATTTAGTTTTATTCAAACACTATCATGTTGGATTTTGACTGGTGTCTTTTATCCAATCTCGATTATTGTTCAATTATTCTTTATTCTTCGTTTGGATTGAATGTGGTTTAGTATTTAATTTTGAGTTGTTACATGTTGGTTTAAAAAGATTCAAATTTTTTTTACACTAACTTAATTAATTATTAGGTGATTAATAAGGTAAGTGTTTTTTGATAGTGATGCTAAGAATGAACAACTGGATCTCCTGATTTATTTTAATAAAGGACTGATCACCCGGTATTTAATTTTGTGGGGTGTCACAACCACTTTATGTAATTAATCAATTTGCAAGATTTATTTATGAAAATTCGAGTTACTCCACGATACTAGTTAAACATAAAATAAATCACAACCATCATGTATTGTTACAAATTAGGGCCGAAGTTCTGAATAAAAGTTCAAATACCAAATATGAAAATATCAAATGTCCAATGTTTGAAAACAAGTACATAGCATTCTATTGGTGATAATCTCCCCCTAGGCCTTACTCAAATCATGGCCAACGTTCCTACTCGATGTAATTCGGGGGGTGGGGGCTTTAACATAAAAAGCAGGGTGTGTGTGAATGCTCAACAGGGTGGTTATACTAAGCTATACGTGTTCCACAAAATACTATACATATAACGTGTATTTTAATCAATTAAGAAAAAGTTACGATTTAGCTAGAATTAATGCAACAACATGCAATGCATTCAAGCGATGAGCTCATACTCACATTAACCAATTTTACCACCCTTTATCAGGTCTAGAGACTAGTTATTCAAATTTTATCCTTTAGCTTCATTGATCACATTTCCATTAGGTTGTTTTATTTAAACTATAAGTACAACCTTTTAAATTCCTTTTTCATTATCTTTATCAGAATCTTCCAATAATCGCCATATGCTCTAGCTAGTGGTTTTGGGTCTTTCACCCAAGGGCTTAGAGCCCCCCTTAATTTTCTCAGTGTCATCCGAGTGAAATTTTAATTTGTTTTTAACATTTTATACAAAATCCACATTAATTCATCCCTTTTTACCATTTTTTCCCTCATGCAACGATTTAAACCAATTTTTCGCCCTATCACATGGCAAAATTTTCCTTATCCGTTCTTCACTCAAAATAAACTGATGGGGTCTTGAGGGGGAACCTAACCCTTAGGATCCTCAAGTTTGTCAAAATCCCCGTTTTACCCTTTTTCTCATAATTTTGTGAAAAATGTTTATGTTGGCACAAGAAATAAATTACTTTTCTTTCAACACTATATTCATCATTTTATGTTCAAACTCATACCTATCTTATTTTATGATTTACCGCATGAAATATCATTAAACATCTAAGACCATATAGCTAAAATCCATAATCTTGTCTTATTAACACATGTAAAACCCAACTTTAGTTTTTCTTCATCATAACAATATTTAGCATATGTTGCGGGTTTTTTCCATACTTGTTCATTCTATCACAAAAACCATTTCAACATGTTTATTCAAGTCTACAATACCACCATTTAACATAGTACATGTTCGTAAATATTCAGGAGAGGATTTCAACCTAGAAATACCTCAAATATACATTGAAATGAAAAATAATCAAGGGCTTACATAAATTCATATGCTTTCTTCCTAATATCAAGGTAAAAGGTCATTTTTATAAAAAAAAAATACCCATTTAGGATTTGTCTTCAAAAAATCCATTTTTTAAGACTAATTATTTTATAAATGTAACCATATTTTTAGGCATTAAAATCCATCTAGCAACTTCCTAACAAATTCCATAGCTAAAAGAACCTTGAAAACATGGAAGGAAAACCAAACCTTAGGTTTAGAAGAGGAGAAACCACAAATGGATGACTTGAAAGCTCTTCAAACTCTTAAGCTCCAGGACTCCTATCTTCTTCAAAGCTCCAAAAAAAATCATCTCTATAATATTTCTCCACCACTTTATTCCTGGAAGAGGGCCCGAAAATGGTAAAATAGGTGTATAAATGGATCATTTTATGGTGAATGAGTGGTAGGTAACACTCAATAATGGAGGAATAAGGTATTTTGTGGTGGAAGATGGGTGTAGTCTCTTGATAGAGAAAGGATAAGCTTGAAAATTATGAGGGAACTTCTCTCCCTCTTATAACCCATTAATCCCCCCACAAAATATATATAAAAAAAACATCAGATTGATCAAGCTCCACAGGCTCGACACATCACCAAGATCTAGGGCCAAAATAGTGATAACACATAAGTCAGATCGGATTATCGACAAATTTGTTCGAATGAGTCTTATCTCATTAGAACTAGAAACACCATTTGTTTGAATGTCCCTTAGAACGAGGGTCGGATATACTGTACAAGGGGTTCATTCGATTCTTATTAGAAGCCTATTAGAGGGATTGTTCTTTTCCATTCAATCTGCATGATCTCATTCAAACGAGACAAGGATATCATTCAAAATACCATAGGTTCGTTCGAACCGCCTAAATTCCAAATCTTTCCATATCCATTTCAACAACTTCAATTAATCACTGAAAGTTCACCAAAATAATTGGAGAGGGAATAAAAGTTTATGAAATGATAATTATATTCCATTAACTTATCATGATTACAAATTATATCGAAAGGAATGCGTCACAGATTTATACTATACCATTAGAGTGAGTATTACACTAGTAGTGGCATACTGTATAGGATGGCTATGTGGTATGGTTAGCCGATGATGGATTTGTATTTGTATGTAAGGATATGCATGATGAGAAGAATTTTTATTGTAAATGTCTTGCTTATTTTGAGAATTGTATGTCTAGTGGTGGCCTCGATTACATGAAGTTGTGTATGGACATGTATGGTATTAGCATAACGATGTTGTCAGGGAGGCTAATGATAGTAGACACTTATTGGAGTGGCTAGATGTTCAGAGATGTAAGAGTGGTTAAACACACTATTTGAGTTAAAAATTGGTAGAGGTTGTCCCAACTAATGTTTGAGAAGATCATGATGTTTTTATCATGATTGGATCAATAAACATAGGGAGTTTTATATCACTCTTGGAAGGGATGAGCCTTTTTTGGGGTTTACTATAAGCTAAGATTTGTGTAGCTAGTGCATTGTTTCGTATTTTGTATTGGGCTAACTAATCTCGATAACTGACTGAGCTAAGAAATAGTGTATCTACAGGGTTCTTTTTTTAGATTTCACCTATGAGATGTCCCACGCATGAATCTTACTAAGTGTCGGGAGTTAAGAGACATTTGGGCTCTAGGATGTTGGCTTTAATACATCAGACATTACTTGTGTGGGGATATAACGCATCGAGCGATGAGTTATTTTACGAGTTAAGGAAAACGGGGCCAAGGGATGCAATGTATAAAGCATCTATGGATGTTCGCACCACTAGTTGAATGAGTGAGGCAATCTTAAAAAGAGTTTAGTCGCGATTACTAAGGTATTAGAGTATACCTTTTCTATATAGTTATGGGTTATATGTGTGGTTGATTTTTGTATATGTATATTTTTGTTGCATATGTGATATTTGTGTATGTGTGCAAGTGGTAAAGGTTATATGGGCGCCCCAATCGTGACACACTATGGTAAGCTTACGTGAGCCTTTTTCTTTTATCTCGTGGTGTATGGATACGGATTAATTATGTAAAAGCCTTTGATATTGTGTGGGATTTTATTTTGACGTTATGCTTTAGAGAATTTCGATGATGGAATTCCTTTATTGGGGGAAAATGTAATACCCCATATTTTAAAGGACTATAAGTATTATTTATTGAGTGATATATTATCATTTTATTAAATAATTTGACATTTTATTAAATAGTTTGGCATAATTTAGATGGTAACTGAAAATGTGTACGCATAGAATAACTAAGTGTGTCTTTTTATTAAATAGTCAGGTATTATAATGTTTTATGTATAGTATCATTTATACTAGACTCTAGGATGACACGGATGTCTTTTTATGTATTTTATGAGTTTAAATTTGTCCTAGGGGGTAGATATACTCTTGGGAGAGATTATGGGACATTTCGGGTAGCATTCTGGTCTCTTTTAAGGGCCTGATATTAAACCTTATGGGTTAATACAGGATTAGGGAGTTTAGTTATAATCCTAGACACCTAATTAGGTTTTTTATCCATTTCTAATTAAACCTAGCAGCCATTAACCTTTTGGGAGAAATTAACAAGTTGGGATATGAGCAAAAGACGAGAATCTCAAGGGAAGATCCTTCATTCATCTTCTAAGGCAAGAATTTTCTTTTAAAAACTTTAATAATATGTTTCTTAATTTATTAGCATGATTTCTCATACAATTTCAAGTTTATAAACATGTTGAAGAACAATTTATATAAGGATTTAGGATTGGGGTTGTTTAGAATTAATTGTTGATTAAACTTTGGGGTTAAAACTCAAAATTGACATTAAATGACTAATGGTAATGTTGTTAGAATCCATGTGATAGGGTCCAATTTTATTTTTGAATTAAAACCATGAATAAATTATAAGTTTCTCTTATAATTGTGATAAAAATTATAACCCATTGTTAGTTTAGACAAATATATGCTTTTATTAATAAATCCTTGAATAGAAGGAATGACTTTTGTTTAGATTAATTATGAATCTATGTAGACGTATCCCCTTGATTAGAATGAACTATTAGCCTAATAATTTCATATTTAAAAGCTTTAGAAGTTGTTAATGGATGTTGGGGAAGATAACACATTCAATTATAGCCAAATTGGGCTTGTTGTTGGAGGGAATCGATTCGCCTTGGAGAGGGTATCGATTAAGCCTTGGGAGAATCAATTCGCCACCGAGGGAGAATCGATTCAGTCCCTCAGTTGGGTCGGGTTAAGGCTAGGAAATGGATCATTGGGTTATCCCGAGTTAATTTAAGTATGCGAGAGGTTATCCATGTGATTGATGGTTAGCATAAATGAAAAGCTTAGTTTATTAGTGTGTAGACAAATATGAAAATGGGGTAGCTTTAATTACCAAATAAGTGTGGTTAAGATTATAATTAATTATACCATTTGATGTTGGAGTTTTGGTTTTACTGGGTATACGAGTGAGAGAGAAGTTTCTTATGGTCTTGTGTACGCATTGCACGTAAGGAGGAATGAGTTAAAGTATTTGGAAGATTAACTCCAACTTTGAGAGATTATCGGATGTGTGACATATTTAGTAGGTAAATGAGAAAACATACAGATATGTGATCAGATGGCGAGCATAGAGGAATGAATAGATCTGCATCATGGTTTGGGATGAAATAAACTAGGAGTCGAACCTAATAAGGGTTAAAGTTAATAAGCCTAAGAAAATAAAGAATAATACGGTGTTTATAAATTTAATCTATTTGGGGTACACTTGAGTGTATGCGATATCCTACCTGTTTATATAGGTTTAACTTCATTTGGAGATATTGTAAACCTAATTTAGATAAGGATCCAACGATGCATGGATCTAGATGTTTGTGTATTCTTGAGTGTATGCGTTATCCTATGGTTACCTATCGATCTATCTATCTAACTAACTACCTACCTATATATATATATATATATATATATATATACGTGTGTGTGTGTGTGTGTGTGTGTGTGTGTGTATTGTGTGATTATGTAAACATACGTTTACTCATGGCAGGTTTTATTAGTTTGTGGTTCATATTTGGCATCGAATTGTGTACCATCTGTCGGCTGAGATGTGCTATCAGAGTGAAGGTCATTATTTTAGATTATGAGTTCAGTAATGTCCTCTTCGTGATGAGAGAAGGTTGTTTGTTGGGAGACATTAGTCGGGTTGGTTATGGGCCCATTAGTGATGCTACTGCGTATGATTACCCCCATCATTTTGTGTGTTAGGCTTAATCCTGTTAGGTGTTTGTTTTCGTCCAACTTCCCGACTTGGGCACGAGATGGACACTGAGGGTAGATGCTTTCATGAGCTAATATATATATATATATATATATATATATATATAGGAGCATGGTTTTTGAATTGTTTAAGCACAATAACGACCTAGATCTTGCCACATATCCCACTAGAAATGAAGGGCTTAAATTAAATATTCAACTATTATTCAAAATTTGAAATTCTAATGTCCCCCATGTTTCATTTTCACACTTCTCATTCCCCCCACATTTCATTTTCCGCGTCTTTCTCTATCTCCCAGTTCTCGAGGTTTCTTCTCTCACTCACTCTCAATTTCTGCGAACCCCTCGTCTCACTCTCTCATGAATCCCCCCTCTCACGATTTACCAAGGTTATTTCATTTCCCCCTTTTTCTATATCTCCCATTTAGACTATTTTTACTTTTTGTTTGATATTCTTACTAATCCATTTTCGTTTTCTTACAGATTCAAAAAAGGGTATTTTTTGTTTGTCACTCAAGGTATTCTCTCTCTCTCTCTCTCTCTCTCTCTCTCTCTCTCTCTATATATATATATATATATATCCATCTTTTTTAGGTTTGGTGGTTTTATCGAAATTTGGTTTTTTTGGAGGTCTGGTGGTATTCGTGATTCAGTAAGAAAAATGGCTTTTTTAATATATCTCTTACTCAAGTTCTTAAATATGTTTGTGTTTGTAAACTGAGTTTTTATAATTGTATTATGAGAAAGATTAGTACTTAGTAGTGTAAGTTAATTTTTAGTTCTTAGTAGTGTAAGTTTCTTTTTTACGAACACTATATGTTTGATGAAATGCCAGTGTGGAGATGCATAAATTAATGTATTGATTTTGCACAAGAAAGGTACTTAAATATCAATGTTGAGTTTAGAAATATTGATTTGCCAATGTGGCAATGTCTTTCTTGATTTGTCATGTTTAGTGTATATGTGTCATGTTGGGTATAAAAAATTTTTTATGGTCTTTATGTTTCTTTTTTGCATATTTTATTGCATTTAAAATTTTGGAGTATGAGTTTAGCTAACTATAATGTTGTTCTCCAATTTTTTTTTTGCAGTTTTGGTACACTTAGTTTTTATACTACCTTGGCTTTATGGGTTGGTCATGTTGGGGCACTCCGTGTTGAGAATGAATTATAATTTCAATAATAATATTCATTCTCTTGGGTTGGGAATGGATTCAGGTTTCTAAGATTGTGATACTTTGAATCCAATGATAAAAATATGTTTTTAACAGTTTGGTAGAGTGTTAGAAGGGGCCTAACTTTATTTGAATTTCAATATTACTAGTTTTTTCATTATTTGGTACAAATTTAGTTTGGCTTCATTAATGATGCTTGGTTTAGTGTTTAGGTATCTATATATGAGTTGGTAGGTTAATAAAGAAGAGTTGTGAATGTTTCTAAACCAAGTCTTGAAGTATTAGGAGGTGTGTAAAGGTATGTATACACGAGTTTGTTCTTTGCCATTTGAACATAGCATGATAATTTGTATAGGTTCATTAATTGTATACTATTTCATTTATATTCTTTTCAGATGCAAATTTGGATGTAATTCGTAATTTACTAATAAATCTTCTTTTTAGCTTATTTATATGTAGGAGAAATGGTTTGGTATTATGAAATGATTTTGTATACAATGCTCTTATTTGTTGATTAGAACTATCTATTTGCGAGGAGTTGGTGTCTATGTTTTTATTTTTATTTTAAATTAGAAAAAGGTCAATAATTATACAATGAAGCACATAGACACATGCGCATACTATTCGAATGTTAAAATTATGGTATTCTTGAAATGTCTTAGTTCTTTATTTCTCTTCTTAAGTAATTTGTTTACTTCTATTTATCTGCGATGTGTTTTGGATTTCACATATGTTATTTTTAGTTCTTCTCTTTCTTTATTATGTTCCTCCACCAATTTTTTGGTTGTATCAAATGGTTTGGTGTTATGAAATAATTTTCTATACAATGCTATGCTCAATGTTCTTATCTATCATTTAGAACTATCTATTTGCGAGGAGTTTGTGTCTATGTTTTTATTTTTTTAAATTAAAAATGGTAATTAATTATACAATAAATCATATAGACACAGGCACATACTATCACAGCAGGTCTATCATATACACTGAGTGTATTACTGAATGCGTTACAGAGTGTATTACTCAATGCATTACTGACTGTTAAACAAATGAATGTACTTGTAAAGAGTGTATTACTGAATGAATTATTGAGTGTATTTGTTAATCATGATATCTTTGTCCTATTCACTTTCAACAAATGAATGTATTTGTACTAATGGATTTGATTGAATTCAACTGACTTTTGGGGAGGTTGATTGTATGTGTAGTTGTTGCTAAAGACCTGACAACAGCTTTCATTTAAGGACATTGATTCCAGCAACTTTCATTTCGTATTTGGGAATAACTTGATATTTGGATTCCCCTCCAACATTCATGGATAATATTAATAATATATTTGGTCTGTAAGTTTAATCTAAACTTTTTTTTTTATATTTTTCTATGTAATAATATTTCTTTTTGATATAATGATGTTTTTCTTTTATGAACCTAGGTGGATTCTAATGTTCATGGACCTGTAAGAATACATTGCTCTTTAAAAATTATATTCATTATATTATTCGTGTACATCAAAGTTTTATATCATTTGTGTTCACTATCATAAGTTCAATTGTTGCGCCTCCAAAACCTCAGGGTGATTATTCAAGATGAATCTAAGTTAAACGCCATTCATATTGAGGTATATAGTTTGATTCTACATTTTCAAGTTATTTAATTAGATTAAATTATAATTGGTTTTTTCATTCAATTATTTAATTTTTATTATGTGAAGGCTCAAGTTATTTAATTAGATTCAATTATACTTCCATTCATTCAATTCTGATTATTTGAAGGCTCAACGCAATGAGTACATTGCAAATAGTTCCATCCAAGAGAATGAGAAGCGAAAAGGCAAAGATAAAGTTGTTTAGGATGTGATATATTTTATTTATGTATCTTTATAATATTCAATGTATGCACGTTCCATAGTTTGACAAAATCTAAATCTATTGAGCTCTTTTGCTGATATTTAGGATCCAATTGAAACTGGCATCTCGAAGGCAGCATTTTCCCAACGTTGATGTCGTGGACATGAATGAATTGAACGTGAATCATTGGGTCATCGTCAACCAATGCCCTTCCATAGCCTAACCCCAATCAAGTCAGTACCGAAGTAGTGCTATTATAAAGGAAAATAGGGACTCTCTTTCCCAAAATCCATCCATTCAAACACTTGCCCACGTCGAGCGTATTATTCGTAGTTCAACTCCACTCACAAATAATTTTTCCATTTATCAATCTATTAAACTATGCTCAATAATTACTCCCTAAAATCTTCTCCACGAATTTTCTTCACATGATGTGATTATCCGACATTAACAAATAACAAATTCAGTTGATCATCTTATGGTTTATCAGGTTTCATACAGTGGCAAAATGTTCACATGCCTCCAAAAGATAATGGTTTTGTAGCTCCTGAAATTAACTGATAATATTTTTTTACTATATTCATTATGTTCATTATATTTTATTTTCTTTACAGTTTCATTTGAGATTTGAATAATAATTAACATTGAAATGGTTTCTAAATTTTTAGAGGGCACATGAAGTTGATTTTAGTAGACATTTTCTTGGAGCGATGAATGTTGAGTTTCCACATTGTTTAGCATTACATTAGATTAGTGAAAGGTTATGCATATCGTCTATCAGATGCCCTTTGTTTGGTAAATGTTGTTTACAAGGAAAGATCAAGTTGAAACCTTAAAAAATTGCCATCGAATGTAAAAGCAATATATGACAGTAATGATGTCCAATAATAATCATTTCAGTGTTTTACTAGACAATAGAACATTGCTAATGCATTCACTAATCTTGGAGTTCAAATGGATGAGTCACGGGAAGGGGTCCTACGTCATTCACCATCCATGGAGAATCAAGACACCAAATAGGAAGCTTATTTCTGCAAGAGGAACATGATGAAAGTTACGCGCAACTTTATATTTATGATCCAGTAGCTGGATTTGATACTCGAGACTATAAAAATGCGCCATTACGAAGGGTTGTTCTTGAAATCATTCAAGGTTGTTTGTTGAATGAAAATGCATTTACATCTAAATTTTGTCAGTCTTTTGATATTCTATAGAGAAATAACTCTCCAAATGTGGATGTTCCTGCATACTTGCATTACAGTAGGGCTACATACCGAAGAAGATACAATTTACCATTAACTGATGGTATAGCAGTTGTACTAGTTGGAGATGGAACTAACTTGCATGCGTTGAGAGATATTATTCTGCATCTACAAGGAGATAACGGGTTAATGTGAATTACTGAATGCCACCCAGCGTACCTACCAATTCATTATGTTTTACTATTTCCTCATGGTGAACTTGGGTGGGAACTTCAGATAAATCAATGGGATGTTAAAAATGAGAGATATGATTTAAGACACCGACTTACCCAACTTAATTTTTATAGCCATCATATTTCCAATGCAGTAATAAATGCTTAACAATTTTAATAACGGGAAACTATTTTAGGAGTTAGTTGTGGATGTGTTGGCCTCAAATAAGCAAAATCATTTGGCTTATTATAAGCTCAATCAATCCAAATTACGTGTTGATCTGTATACCCGACTTAATGAGGGGTTAATGGATGGGGTTAATGCAGATGGAATTCGAAAATGAACAATTTTACCTTCCTCCTTCATGGGTAGTGTGAGGCACATGTTTGAAATCTTTCAAGATTTTATGGTCGTAACCCGTTATAATCATCATTCTGATATCTTCCCCATAATGACTGTGAATCGCAATTGGCCTGGAATTACAAAAAGCTTTGTTGTTGAATAAAAAATCAACAGATCGTCCAGATATGTCACTTGCGTATTTGAACTAAAGTGAAAGGCTATGATGAAGGTAGTGACGAATAAAATTATCTTTGGTCTGAAGGTGTCTCAAGAATGTACTACCGAATTCCAAAAGAGGAGTTTGTCGCATGTACATGTGCTATTTTTTAGAAAGTAGAAGTAAAATAAAGGCATGTGAATAGGTTGACATGATTGTGTGTGCTGAGATTCCAGATCCTAAAGAAAATCATTCTCTGTTTGATACATTATTGGGTTATATGGTACATGAACCCTGTGGTTCCCATTCATGGATAACGCTATATGTACAAAGAAATAATCGAGAGATTAGGTTGATTCAACGACTATGGACCAATATGGATATCCACTCTATCGACGAGGTAATGATGGCCGAAAGTACATTATTGCATGGGGGAAATTTGTATGTAATAAAGATGTGGTGCCATATAATCCATACCTTTCTTGAAAGTTTGATTGTCGTAGCAAAGTTGAAGTTTGTGAAGGATTGATATGTGTTAAATACATTAATAAATATATATACAAAGGTTATGATCGCATGATAATAATTTTTGGAGGAATTGATGAAATCCAACAATATCTTGATGGTAGGTACATTGGACCACCCGAAGATGCTTGGAATTTATTTCATAATCCAATGCATGAAGAGGAACGAAAAGTTGTATGGTTGGCGCTTCAGTTGCCTAGAATGCATGAAGTAAGGTTTAACCTGAAGATTTTGTGGAAATGATGACTTCCAGGGGGTTATGCTTAAACAAAGACTTTAACCTAATTTTTTGCAACATGTGAATCAAATGCTTCTGCACGTGTTTTCACATATCAAGAGTTTTTTCATCATTTTGTTAAGAATTTGCAACCAAAGACATGGACGCCGAGAAAAGTAGAAGGCTATTATATTGGTAAGTTGTATTTTTCTTGAACTAATTCGGGAGAACTATATTACTTATGGTTGCTTCTAACTGCTGTCAATGTCCCAGAATCATATGAGTCCTTGAGGATAGTTAACAAAGTCTTATGTGATATATTCAAGTCAGTATGTATTACGTTAGGCCTTTTGGAGGATGATGGGGAATGGGTGCAATGTCTGTAAGAGGCAGTTATTCTAAAAAATGTTTATCAGTTCAGATGTTTATTTGTTGTTATACTCAGACAATGTGCCCTTTTATATCCACATTTATTGTTGAGACAATTTGCAGTGCATATTTTTGATGACTTAGCCCATAAGATTCAAACGTTATATGGCATCCTAACTCCCACTGAGACTCAAATTGAAGATTACGGTTTGTATCTCCTTTACCAGATGTTTCGAGAATTGGGCAAGAGTTTATCAGATTTCCCTCCCATGTTGATGGCATTTGGAACTTGGTGCACAACTTTGGATAAAAAGATTATTAATGAGCACCGATAATTACAAAGCGACGCTAGACAAGCTGCTCCTTAAAGTGATGTTGATCATCTAAATAATGGCCAACGCGATGCATATGCTGAAATAACTACTCCGGTAATTGAAAATAGGGGAACCACTTTCTTTTGAACGGAGGGGTGGGCACTGGAAAGATGTTTCTCTACAATACAATTGCCACAAAAATTTGCAGTTTTTGCCATATTGTCATTACCATCGCCTCTTCTGGAATTTCCTCTTTACTATTGGTGGGTGCTAGAACTGTGCATTCAACATTTTGTATTCCTTTAGATATTCTTGAAAATTGTGTATGTGGGTTTATAAAGTAATCGATTCATGCAGAGCTATTCAGATTAACCAAATTAATTATATGGATGAACTCCCAATGAAACATCGATATTGTGTTGAAGTCATTGATCGAACTCTTCAAGATATTCGGGATAATAAAAAGACTTTTTGGGGTATCACTGTTGTTCTTGGTGGTGATTTTCGGCAAATTCTACCCTGAGGTGTCCGTGAAGAAATTGTTGTTGCGTCATTAAGGTGCTCATTTTTATGGGTTAATATTCATGTTTTAACATTACACCTTAATATGCGGCTTAATAGTGTAGAAGTGGAAAGCATTTAGTTTTTGGGGTTGTTGGTAGAGGTATCATTTCTTTCCTTATTTCCTTCTCTTTTCATAATATTATTTTAATTGCAATTTTTATTGATAATATTTTAAACATTTATTTAGACTGGGTCAAATCCCGAAGAAAATATTCAATCACCATCAACGATACATAACTGTATAGATTTGAATGAGTTAATGTCAATGGTTTATCCAATGCTAAATGTTATGGAAAATGTTACCCCAAGTTACTTTGAAGAAAGAACATTCTATCAGCGTGGAATGATGATGTCAATATAACTAATACTTCCGCGTTGAATATTTTCCTAGAGAGACGATAACATACTTATCATCTTACAAGTTATGCCTAGATGATACTAATAGTTCAATAACTAATGGATTTCCCGATCAATATTTGAACTCACTCATTCTGTCTGAGTTGCCTTTAAAACTAAAAGTAGGATGCCTAATAATACTTTTAAGAAACATTACGCCAAAAGATGATCTCTGTAATGGCACAACGTTGATAGTTGTCAATTGCACAAAGCATGTTATTGAAGTTATAACCTTAAACGGATATCATAAAGCTAGTTAAATATGTTAGAATTAGTTATCACAAGGCCAATCAGTTAAATATGTTAGAATTAATTGGCCAACACCCATATTTAGTCACGGGCAGTTATATGTTGCTTTATCCCATTGTAAAAGTGCTAATTCTCTTTGTATCCTTCTTCCTCAATAAGGTTCGAATTCGACAACGAATATCGTATATCCTGAAGTTCTCTTATACCATAATTTTAAGGTACTTCAATAAACCTTTTTCTTTTTATTCAATTTTTTTTAAATGCTACCACAAACCTTTTTCTTATCTTATTTGTTCTATATTGTTAACTTTTGCATATCTAACTTTTTTGTATGATGGAGACATCTCATTCTTTAGGATGGAGGGATTAGGAATATGACAATGTTGAATATGTTCGCATTGAGGATTGTTTCTCATACTTGCTAATGGTAACTTATTTCTCTATTATTTATTGTATTTTAAGCCATCCTCTTATGTATTCATCCGTTGAGTTGTCACTTCAAAGTAGCATTGAGTGGTCATTTCCAAGTAGCTAAATTGAACTCCTCCAGAATTATTATATATTATTTATCTCTAACTTGAACTATAGTTGAATTTTGATATCAAAATAGGAGTTTTGTTATTTCAAAATCGGGGTTTTGTTATTTCAAAATCACTTTTTGAAGCCCTAAATTCTAGACAATTCACTATCTTCATTTTATATTATTTTAACCTAGAGGATAACTGAAGTTCTATTTTTGAAGATACAAAATCTATAGCCCAATTTTTAGTGTAATGGATGTATTTGATGGTAGTTCTCGATAAGCTATTTTAGTTGTTTGTATTTAGTTGAAATGTATTAAAATTTTCTTGATTGGCGCCGAATGTGAGCAAAGACGCCTCCCTCATGCTCGGTACTTCTCTAATAGAAGTTGATGATGCTAAGACTGAGCACCACTAGATAATAGGTGGAGAACTCAAACCATGATAACCATGGCAGCCATAGAGATATGTATGTATAAGTATATAGAAGGAGATGAGTATAAGAGCAATGAAGAAAATGATCTATAGTGGTTCAGCCAATTAGGCCTACATCCACTGTGAGTGTGTGATCCACTAAATATGGGCACTAATGGTCTTGGGTATAATGCACTTTAGCTCACTCTCTCTCTCTACTGTGTGTAAAAGCAGATTTTTAGCTAGGGTTACCATTCTCGATCCTTTTAGAGGGTTGAAGGTGACAAGTATATATAGGGCTTGGGGGTGTAGTGTACCCCCCAAGCATGCATGGAGCATGTGAATGATGATTTATCCAATCCCATGTTTACACCTGGATGTGCCACTTGTAATCAATGATGACATAATATTCCCTCACGTGAGGGGATGATATTGTTATAACGGTCTGGTCCACGTGCTATATGAATCCCACGCGCACTATTCCACGCGTCTCCCAAGTCATGCTCTATAATGATGTCACCCTCGGCTTATGATGTGAGGCTGAGGGTAAAGTTCCTGTTGGCAGCGAGCCTAGATTGGTGTGGTCCTTGTACTGTCGTACCCTCGTAGGGTCATCCATCCATGATGAGGGGTCGGCCCTTTAAGGGTCGTCTGGGACATGATGAGGGGTCGGCCCCTTAGAACGTCATCTGGGCCATGATGTAGGGTCGTCCCCTTAAAAGGTCATCCATCCATGATGGGGGGTTAGCCCCTTAATTATCGTCTGAGCCATGATGAGGGGTTGGCCCCTTGAAGGGTCTTTTGAGCCATGATGAGGGGTCAGCCCCTTGAAGGGTCGTCTAGGCCATGACGAGGGGTCGGCCCCTTTAAAGGTCGTCTGATCTTGGCTGAGGGATCATCCTAGCCAATTATTCCTATAATGGAGCTTTGGTTATAGGACTTGTCCGGGGCCTGATCCCTCGTCTGGGTGGTGGACACCCTCGGCCTGGCTGAGGGTATATATGGGTATATCAATCACCCCCAGCCCTTAGCCATCGATGTTTGTTAAGATGGTTGATGGGTAATGTTGCCTTGGGAATGTTGAGTGGTTAGATGGATGAGTGGCATCTGTCATACTGTCAGGTGTCTATCGTCATTTTAGTTTCCCAGATGTGGCGGCTGTACACTCAGCGTGGGAATTTATGCCCAAATGATGCCCCTCTTTGTGGGTTGTTCCTTGTATTGATTATTGGGCCCATTAATAAAAAAGTATTTAAAGGATTTTAGAACAATTATTTCTTTTTCTTCTTCTCCCTTAAGCTTTCTCTCTCTAGTTCCTTTAGAAGCTCAATCACCGTTTTCTGCAATTTCAGCCTTCGCTTCCACGTTCCAAGCTTCATTCACTCGTCGTCTTCGTCCTCAGGTAACTTTTCTGCCACACATTTCTTTTTTTTTATTTAAGCTTCTATTTTCACATTTTCTTGGTTGTTCATAATTTTCCAGCGTATAAGCCGGTCTTGTTGGGGTAGCCATAGGGATAAGCTTTAGGTTTTAGGTTCCTTAGGATTCCTTCTGCCACCCTTCTATGGTGGTTTAGCCCTTCTTTGTGGCATTTCTTAGGTTTCAGCTTTCTCCGGTGTTCGTCTCCGGCGAACTGGGTTTTACTTGTTCTTGACTGTTCATCCGCAAAACTCTTCATTTCTTCAGGTTTAATCCAAAATTCAAACTTAGTCAACTATAAAATTATTTGTAGTTATCTTAAACATATTCTGTTAAAGTGTAGGGTCTTCCCCTTAATGCTTAGCGCACCTCTGTATCGACTGAATCACTCTAAGGGTCTAGTCGGTGGAACCGATGAACCACGCGAACTGGTTAGATGCGTGGGGCAGAGGGCTCGTAGTACCCCCTTTTCTTGATCCAGCCTTTTCTTTGATTCGGTAGTGAATCACCTACAAAAAAAGGGGGCAAACCTGCATGCCTTATTTGAGACTACTAGGGCAGGCGGTGGACTCTTTCATTAGGGAAGGTAAGAAGGGGCCTAAGCATGGCACATGCCGTACACTTGAGTGGCAAAGGAAAGCGAGTCCTTACCTATATTTATAGGCCTGTTCGGACATACGGTTCACGTGGAAGATCAAGTTGGTGAGCCGTGTGATGGGAAACCTTCCCGCACGGTTCGGAGAGCACTGAATTAGAATGAAAGGTTCACCACCACATCATTACATGCAAGGGGAGCTCGCTCGATTCGCATATTGGTCCGACTCGTAATTCACTTTCTGACCCCGTGTTCGATAGCCCGACCGTAGTGATGTTAATTGTGGTTACATCCATAAGTAGCTTGGTCCATCTTTATTCCATTTCATATATGTCTGAGGATCCGCATAGCCCTCAATTTATGTGTTATTTATCCATTCCTACTTTCTTTATGCCAATGTTAGTGACTGGAGATAACTCTCTTCAATTATTCTTGGGATGTGAGGGAGTAGGACTTGCGACTTTATGATTTAGCCGAGCAGTTCCCAACCTTGAGGGAGAAGTTCTTTGCTGAGATAAGACGAATATAGGAGGGCGAGAAAAGATGAGGGACCGACCCTAATTGGGTACAAGCCATCTTCCCCATTCCTTTAGCCACAATAATACCATCTAAGTCCTGTCGGTCGTCTTATCGCCTAGCCGATAGTCAGACGTACGAGGGAGAGATGAATGAGAGAGCATCATCACCAACAGGCATTGGGCCTTCTGAGAGGAGAGCGACGTCCCCTCCTAGATCAAATAGACAGGACGATGGCATAGTACTTTCTGAGGCTATCCCTGTAACAGCCTTGTCCCCAATTACCTTCCAGGTGACCTTTTCAGATGGGCCACCGATAGTCGCTGAGGGAGAGAGATCTGGGGACGAGGGTCGTGAGGATGATAGTGAGGATCTAGATGTTAATCAAGTTGACACTTATAGTGCCTCAGCTTACGTCTCATCCATTAGGGATCG
Organism: Sambucus nigra; assembly: GCA_949130495.1. Classification (NCBI taxonomy): domain Eukaryota; kingdom Viridiplantae; phylum Streptophyta; class Magnoliopsida; order Dipsacales; family Adoxaceae; genus Sambucus; species Sambucus nigra. Next base: position 507,417,097 of record OX422208.1, on the reverse strand, counting down.
TGACCTCCTGCTGTGGAGGCACACATTTGGTATACAGCCCAATATAACTATGAGGGTACCAAATGCAGATGAGAGAGTCTACCAGGGGAATGAGGGGGAGGTTGCTATTTATGAGCAGATGCTCAGGGTAGGTGTTAGGTTCCCTCTGCACCATACAATAGTTGACATACTATTTTCCCTTAGGGTTTCTCCTTCTCAACTTCCTCCCAACTCTTGAAGAATCATCCTCGGTTATATCTCCCTTTGAAAGAATACTTTAATTGATGAGCCCTCGACTGATCTCTTTATAGACTAGTACAATATCACTTCCTCATCCAAGCAACCTGGGTATTTTCATCTAGGGGTGAGGAAGTCTGACAAAAGACTCCTTCATGTAACCCAAACATCAAACCACTATTGGAAGAAGATATTTTTCTTCATCTCTAGGGATTGGGAATTCACCGCCGAGGTGGAGCCTTTACAAGATAGCCCGAGGGTTCCAAGGTTATTATCCAATCCTTCAATGAGAGCGCGGTAAGACCCCGAACTCAGCTTGGATGAGATGAATATTGTTGACTACCTGAGGGAAAAAGGGAAAGGGGGTGAACTTCATAAATTTGAACATTTGATGATCCCTCGCTTCCTCAAAGAAGCTGGTCTGAGGGTCGGCCCTCTGGCAGAACTATGTGAGTAGAAGTTTGCCCCATTTTTACTTGTGTTTATTCTTCCCCATTGAATATTTCTGATGTATCGTCTCCTTTTCAAGTCATCATGTAAACATATCTGATCAACTCTGGGAGATGACTGTCCCGAGTTTACTATCTGGCTTGGGAAAGAAAAAGTCTAAGATCCTCAGTAGCCTCCGAGAAAGACAAAGGCCGTGGGGCTGACACCTGTTGAGCCGACCATCGATAGTCACAAAAGGAAGGAGCCCAAAGTTCCTGAGGGCTCTCGGCCTAACTCACGAACGAGGGTGAGGGTATAGGTTTCTCAGGCACACAGTGAAGGGGCCAGATCCTCCTCTAGCATGGGGGCCTTCTAGTCCCAAAATTTAACATTCTTAAAGGTTGAACCCTCTTCCCTCATAGCCAACCTGAGGGCAGCCAAGGCCTCGATGTTTTTTGCTCCCTCGATCATGGATTATGACTTCTTATCAAAGATGCCCCCGAACAAGGTCTATGATTATGGTCTGCACACTTTGGCCTAGATACCTCTTTTGACTTCATTCTTTTGTACTTATGATTTCATGAACTGTTCCCTCAGCCCCTTTTAACATGTGTTTGTCTATGGAGTCTGGCTGTACCTTCACCTCGGGCACCAAGTGGATGGCTGAGAATCAATAAAAGTTTCATTAGGGCGAGAGGGCTATTCAGCATGAGGCCAATTTGAAGACTGAATTGGAGACTGCCCGGGTTGAGCTGGAGAGTGCAAGGACTGAGCATGCAAGAGTCTTGGATGCGCTGGTGAAGCAGCACGAGGTCGACCTAAAGTTGAAGGACTCCCTCATCAAATAAATGGACGAGGCCTTGATTAATTAGGGGGCCCAATTCAAGGATGAGATTGATGAGGCAGTGAAGAAGGCCGAGACTGATGCAGTGCAGGCTTACAAACTCTTAGACGAGTTTTAAAGCTTCAATCTTGAATACTTGGAGAGAGGGATCATGACGGCTTGTCGGTGGGTCGTATTGAAGTTTTTTGATGTTGTATCGTTTGTTCAGCCCTCTACAGAAGCGATGGAGTTGGATGACCCACTAATTGTTGAGGCTTTAGCCCATGTGGAGTCACAGGTGAACATTGAAGGCATCAGCACCTCTAAGGATCGGCCTGTTCTGGTCACAGAAGAAACTCCTTTGATTGACGTTGAAATCTTGTCTGCCGATACTGCTCAGTAGGGTGGCTATCTGTAGCCAATACCCTCTTCTTGTAAAAATATTCTTATACTTTATTTTTGTTGGACAATCATTTGTAACACTTGGTTTATAATATAATGCCTCTTTCTGTCTTCTATGCTTGCCTCCTGCGTGATTTGCCTTAGCTTACGATTTATGAATTAACCATCCCATGAGCTCCCCCATCGTCCTTCTTGAGGGTGAATGGGGGGTCATCCCCACCCTTTACCCTCATCAAAGCTGAGGGTGGTTTCCACCAAATTAATGGTGTTTTCAATTATTTCAAGTACCCACTCATCTTTCTTAAGGGTGAATGGGGAGTCGTCCCCACCATTGACCATCATCATAGCCGAGGGTGGTTTCCACCAAATTAATGGTGGTTTCAATTATTTCAAGTCCCACCTCGTCTTTCTTGAGGGTGAATGGGGGGTCGTCCCCACCATTTACTCTCATCATAGCCGAGGGTGGTTTCCACCAAATTAATGATGTTTTGAGTTATTTCAAGTTCCCCATCGTCTTTCTTGAGGGTGAATGGGGGGACGTCACCACTATTTACCCTCATCATAGCCGCGGGTGGTTTCCACCAAATTAATGATTTTTTAATTATTTCAAGTCCACCCTCGTCTTTCTTGAGGGTAAATGGGAGGTCGTTCCCACCATTTTCCCTCATCATAGCCGAGGGGGGTTCCCACCAACTAAATGATGTTATAAATTTCAAGTCCCCCCTCGTCTTTCGTTAGGGTAAATGGAGGGTCGTCCCCACCATTTGCCCTCATCATAGCCGAGAGTGGTTTCCACCAACTAAATAATGTTTTAAATTTCAAGTCCCCCCTCTTCTTTCCTGAGGGTGAATGGGGGGTCATCCCCACCATTTACCCTCATCATAATTGAGGGTGGTTTCCACCAAATTAATGATGTTTTGAGTTATTTCATTTCCCTCCTCGTCTTTCTTGAGGGTGAATGGGGTGTCGTCCCCACCATTTACCCTCATCATAGCCGAGGGTGGTTTCCACCAAATTAATGATGTTTTCAATTATTTCAAGTACCCCCTCGTCTTTCTTGAGGGTGAATGGGGGGACGTCACCACCATTTACCCTCATCATAGCCGCGGGTGGTTTCCACCAAATTAATGATGTTTTCAATTATTTCAAGTCCACCCTCGTCTTTCTTGAGGGTAAATGGGGGGTCGTTCCCACCATTTTCCCTCATCATAGCCGAGGGGGGTTCCCACCAACTAAATGATGTTATAAATTTCAAGTCCCCCCTCATCTTTCGTGAGGGTAAATGGAGGGTCGTCCCCACCATTTACCCTCATCATATCCGAGAGTGGTTTCCACCAACTAAATAATGTTTTAAATTTCAAGTCCCCCCTCTTCTTTCTTGAGGGTGAATGGGGGGTCGTCCCCACCATTTACCCTCATCATAATCGAGGGTGGTTTCCACCAAATTAATGATGTTTTATGTTATTTCACGTCCCTCCTCGTCTTTCTTGAGGGTGAATGGGGGGCCGTCCCCGCCATTTACTCTCATCATAGCCGAGGGTGGTTTACACCAAATTAATGATGTTTTCAATTATTTCAAGTCCCCCCTCGTCTTTCTTGAGGGTGAATGGGGGGTTGTCCCCACCATTTTCCCTCATCATAGCCGAGGGTAGTTCCCACCAACTAAATGATGTTATAAATTTCAAGTTCCCCCTCGTATTTCTTGAGGGTAAATGGGGGGTCATCCCCACCATTTGTCCTCATCATAGCCGAGGGTGGTTCCCACCAACTAAATGATGTTATAAATTTCAAGTCCCCCCTCGTATTTCTTGAGGGTAAATGGGGGGTCATACCCATTATTTGTCCTCATCATAGCCGAGGGTGGAACCCACCAATTAGATGATTTTATAAATTTCAAGTTTTCCCTCGTCTTTCTTGAGGGTAAATGGGGGTCCCCACCATTTTCCCTCATCATAGCGGAGGGTGGTTCAACAAGGATAACGCTAACAATGCTATCATTAACAAACATAGGATGAAGAGCTAATATAATATTCTCATTGACATTCCAAGTGTTCTGTTGGAGCAACACATTCATTATAACTGTGGTCCGATAGGACATTACATTATTGATAGTACTTCTTCAAATGATCTACATTCTAGGGGTTGGAAAAGGGTTCCCCCTCAAGGTTCTCTAGTCTATAGGTTCCAGGGACAACTTCATCAATGACCCTATATGGGCCATGCCAATTTTTGTGGAGCTTGTTAGGATTTTGCCACGTATTATTTAGGACTAGGTCCCCCACAACGATTGGCCTCTGCTTCACCCTCTGGTTATAAAAACTGGTAGTCCTCTACTGGTAGGCAGCCTGCCTTATCTCAGCATCCTCCCTCCTTTCTTCGATCAAGTCTATGTCAAGTATCCTTTCTTCCATGTTTCTCTGGGGGGTCATACATTTGGACTCTGTGAGTAGGAAACCCAATCTCGATGGGTATGATGGCTTCTGAGCCATATGCCAGCATGAATGGGGTTTCTCCGGTAGGAGTCTTTGCCATCGTCATGTAAGCCCACATTACAGCATACTACTCCTCAACCCATCTTCCTTTTGCCTCCTCGAGTTTCTTCTTGATCCCGTCTAGGATTGTCCTATTTGTAACTTTTGTTTTCCCATTAGCCTGAGGTCGTCTTGGGGTAGAGAAGAATTGTTTTACCCCTTTTCTTTCACAGTATTTCTCCAGGGATACATTCTTGAATTGAGTCCTATTATCTGAGATGAGGGTGTTAGGGAGACCATATCGACATATAATGTTTTTCCAGATGAACTGAAAGGTGTTCTTCTCGGTAATCGTCACCATCGACTCTACCTCTACCCATTTTGAGAAATAGTCAATTGCTACGATCAGGAATCGATAGTTATTAACAGCCCTAGGCAAGGTTCCTACCAGATCGATTCCCCATACTGCGAATGGCCATGTAGACGTGATGAAGATGAGAGGCTGATGGGGATGGTGGGGTATGGTGGTGAACCTTTGACATTTATCACATTTTTTATGTATGCTGTGTCATCTTTCCCCAAGGTTTTCCACCAGTAGCCCTGGGTTACTATACTCTTTGCCAAAGACCTACCCCCAATATGGCTTAAACATGACCCCTCATGCACATCTTACAAAATGTGTGGGACTTCAGACGGATGCACACATCTAAGTAAGGGGAGCAAAAACCCCTTTTTGTACAAGGTGTCTCCGATAAAAGTGAATTTCGCAGCTCTGTATCTCAACTTCTTCCTTTCTTGCCTTGCTTCTGGCATCTCTCCCTCTTTAATGTATCTGATTAGAGGGTCCATCCATGAAGCTTCCCTACTAATATTTAAGAAAGTTCCAAGTGTTCCGTCTTCATCTTCAATTGTTGGTCGAAGCAATATTTCCACTGGGACCATCCTCCTCATATCAGTCCTAGTTCTCGAGGCTAGTCTAGAAAGTGCATCGACTCGACCATTATCAAGCCTAGGTATCCTCTTAAACTTTACCTCTCCAAATATCTTCAATAGTTACTTCATTTTTTTAAGGTATTTAGCCATTCGTTCATCCTTAGCTTCATATGATCCTAGTATCTGATTCACTACAAGTCTTGAATCACTATGGACCAAGATCTGGCCGACACTAAGAGACCTATCCAGGGAGAGGCTTGCTATCAGGGCCTCATATTCAGACTCATTATTGGAGGCTTTGAAGTTGAACCTCAGGTCATACTCAATGTCTATGCCGTCGGATACTGATACTATTAATCCATCCCCACATCCACTGTCGCAGTAGGACCCGTCAACAAAAAGGCCCCACACAGCTTTTTCTTTTGATAAATTTCCCTCAATGAGGGACCCCTATCTAAAGAAATATCTCCCCTCTTCGTTTTCTGTAACTTTTTCTCTAGCAGTGTTTGTCTCAGCCCTATTTGTGGATGGATCAATAATTCTGCCTTGCCGGGTATCTGTCTTCTCGAGGCTGTCACCCTAGCCTCGTCATCTTTCCATGTAAATTCAGTCACGAAATCAGCTAATGCTTACCCTTTAATGGCCACCCTTGGTTGATATACAATGTCCAACTCTCCCAAATCTATGGCCCAGTCCATTAGTCTCCCTGATTTTTTTGGCTTGTGCAAGACCTGCTTAAGAGGAGAGTCAGTGAGGATGACCATTATATGGGACTGGAAGTACGATTTCATCTTTCTTGAGGCATGGATCAAGGCATAGGTTAGCTTCTCCATCCTTGGGTATCTTTGCGCTGCCCCCTGGAGGGCCTTATTGTTAAATTACACAGGCTTCTGTACCCCGTCTTCTTCTCTCACAATGGTTGCATTGATGGCTGATTCTGAGACGGCTAGGCACACGTGTAGTCGTTCGCCCTGCACTAGCCGTGACAACAGCAAGGGAGACCCTAGGTATGATTTTAGTTCTTTGAAATCCTAGCCACACTCTTCTTTCCATTCAAAGTCCTTTTTGAGAATTTTGAAGAATGGTAAACACTTATCTGTGGCTCTGGATATGAACCTATTCAAAGCAGCCACTCGCCCTGTGAGCCTCTGAACATCTTTAATGGTCCTGGGGGTCTGTAATACCCCGTATTTTTATGATATTTATTTATGGGATTTATTAAATTAAATGCGTATTAATTGGAAATTAATCCGGATTAAAATACTAGCGAGATGCGAGTTGGTATTTGATTATAATGTGCATATATGATTATATATGAATATTGAATTATGAAATTTATCGTGAGATTGAAATACGACAATTTGGGAATTTTGTTGAGACGCGTGTGACAGTCGCGTCAGGAATATAATTATGTTAATTAAAAAGAGAATTTTATTTCTATTAACCGTATGGTCATTTTGAGTGCGCCAATGCGTTCGGAAGGGTCGAAATAGTTAGAAAACACTAGCCGGGGGTTTAGTTTGGGTCCCGCGGCATTTTTAGGCCATACCGGCAACGTATAAGGGTAGTTTGGTAATTTTAGAATTTTTGGATTTTTGATTAACGAATTTTAGGAGTTTTAATTGGAAAATTAAAAGACCCACTAACCCATTACCAGCCATTTACTGATTAGAGGGCTACGGGGGTTATTAGAATTAACCCCAAAAGTTCCTAAGACAAACCCTAGCCTCCATTGCCACCATTAGAGAAGAAAGCTTGGAGAGAGAGAGAGAGGAGGAATTCTGCAGAAGAGAGAGAGAGAACCATTCATCAGATTCTTCATCAAATCCAGAGTTACACTTAAGGCAAGTGGTTTAATTTCAATTAAATGCAGAGACTGTTTCTTCCATGCGTAGGAATTTGTTATAATTGTATTTGTTTGGAAGATGGATAAAAAACCCATTAAACTTGGAATGAGAATCTTGCATATTGATGAGGAATTGCATGTAGAATTGTATGTAGGTGATTATTCTTATGATAATAATATCTTGTATGAAACAAAACGGATTTAATTAGGCCCATTGATGATTTATAAGTTTTAGGGTTCATGTTCTTGAGATTTGAAAAATAAATGTTGGAGATTTGATAATTTGATGTAGTTTAGGGTGATTTGAACCCATATAAATGTTGTAATACGGTTGAAACATGTTTAGGAATGATTAGATACCTTGAAACATTGTTGGAATGACATTTAGGTGAGATTAGAGGTGAAGAGAATTGGGAAAAACGAGATAGGAATTTGTGGGCTTGAATCTGGCCACTCGTTAGAAGATCTGCCCAGGTCGTTCGAACGAGCTCGTTCTAACGAGCTTCTAACGAGTTGACAATATGGGTTCTAACGAGAGGGATGTTCGTTCGAAGACTTTTGTTCGAACGAGGTCTCGTTAGAAGGCCCAGTTCGTTCGAACGAACTCTCGTTCGAACAGCCTCGTTCGAACGAGACTTCTAACGAGTTGACAGTTTGGGATTTTTAGCCTGTTTTGATCCCGAGTGTCCCATAACCTTGTGTATATGTAGAGATAAACCTTTCCTTGATGATTAATTGATATATGTGGGATGTTTGGGATATAATGAGGAGTCAAACCTAGAAGTGTAGTTGAACCTAAGGGAAATTATGAAGTAGGATGTGAGTGTCTATTACGATGCGAGAACTATTGACGGCCTAAATTACTATATTAATCGAGAACATATAAATTGTGTAGCATTATATGTCGGTACGAGAATGAGAAGTGTACCACCAATATATTATGGTGATTACTAAGATGTGTGAATACTTAGTATATGTATTGATCTTATGTGTATGACATACCTACCATACTTTCTATCACGGGAGGTTTACGTTCTCTTAGGGCCTTCTAATCCTTGTGTTGCCCGGATTTAGATTAGTTACCTTGATAAACATAGGTTAGAGAAGGGCTTATTGGGATATTAATAAGTCTACTGATCGTGGGAGCGCAGGTATGTGCGTGACCCATGTGATGTGACTGTGTTCGCCTCCATTATTTGTGATGTTGTTATCTGAACGATTCCTGAGAGATTCGGAATGCGTGATCCTTATGTACGTGATGTACCGGGATGGATAGCAGAGTATGTGTGCATCGCAGCTAGTCTCGGGGTGCTTGTATTGTATATTTATGACGTGAATAATATACACTTAATTAATGGGAACTTTCATGTTAATATTGTGAATATAATTATGGTAATGTTTTGAGAAAACATAACGGGTTAATTGATAGTGAATTATATTACTAATTGAGAATCCGAGTGTATGTAAAGTCCTCTATTTAATTGATAACGCTAGAATGCTTTATGGGGATCGAGTAGTAAGGGGTAGAACTTATTACGGTTTGGTTAAATATGTAGGTCATGTAGAACTTATTACGGTTTGGTTAAATATGTAGGTCATGACCCATGTGATGTGACTGTGTTCGCCTCCATTATTTGTGATGTTGTTATCTGAACGATTCCTGAGAGATTTGGAATGCGTGATCCTTATGTACGTGATGTACCGGGATGGATAGCAGAGTATGTGTGCACCGCAGCTAGTCTCGGGGTGCTTGTATTGTATATTTATGACGTGAATAATATACACTTAATTAATGGGAACTTTCATGTTAATATTGTGAATATATTTATGGTAATGTTTAACGGGTTAATTGATAGTGAATTATATTACTAATTGAGAATCCGAGTGTATGTAAAGCCCTCTATTTAATTGATAACGCTAGAATTCTTTATGGGGATCGAGTAGTAAGGGGTAGAACTTATTACGGTTTGGTTAAATATGTAGGTCATGTAGATGGGTACGGTACGTTAGGAGTGCACATGTAGTCGAGAGGTGAGAATTTCATGTGAGTGCACGTCCTAACATGTATTTTGCATTTAATGTTTTAATGTTATTAAAACACTTGCTGTTTTTAAAATGATTTCCACTTTCGGGCTCTCACCCATTTTCTTTCAAATCTATTTTTGTAAAAACCATTTTAGGTGCCCAGCCACAAGGACACCATGCTTAGGATCCTCATTCAGGTGACGAGCTGTAGCTATTTGTGGAAGTTACAGGACTTTTCTTGTAGACGCTTCATCTATCTTGACTCTATATCAGCACTTTTCAGTTGTAGGGCATCTCGCCCATTTCTTTTATAGACTTTCATTTATTTCAGTTATTCAGATTTCGGGCATGTAATTAATTCAGGATTCATACTTGTCATTTTATTTTCAGTTGTGGGATTGTTGTGAGGAGTTTTCCTCTGGACTTATTATTATTGGTTGATTATTTCATTACTTCGTTATGGTGAATGGATTATGTTGTTCTTCCATTATTCTTTTATCGCATGTTAATTAGACTTAAATTAAAATTTGGCAACTTACTTTTTAAATACTAGGTGGTTAGTGATTATTAAAATGGTTTCGACAGTGATGCTATTAACTGAACCAACTTGGCATTTTGTATTGATTTAATAAAGGAGTAGTTACCCGGTATTTAATTAGTCGGGGTGTCACGGGGTCTTCATTTTTAGGAGGGACTTTATCTTCTCAAGATTGGCCTCAATGCCCCTTTGGTTGATGATAAACCCAAAGAACTTCCGTACTCCGACCTCGAAGACACATTTGGTGGGGTTGAGCTTCATCTGGTACTGGTCCATCGTGTTAAAGGTCCTCTCGAGGTTGGCCACATGATCCTTGGCCTTCAGACTCTTGGAAAACATGTCATCTACATAGACCTCCATGGACTTCCCGATTTTCTCTTCAAACATTTTATTCACAAGGCGTTGATACATTGCCCCCGCATTCTTTAAGCCAAAGGGCATGACCCTATAACAGTATGTCCCCTTGTTAGTAATGAAAGCCATTTTTTTCGAGTCTTCGGGGCTCCTGAAGATCTGGTTTGAACCTAAATAGGCATCCATGAAGCTCATTATCTCATGGCCTGCGGTAGAGTCTACCGGCTGATCAATGCGAGGGAGAGGGAAGCTTTCTTTGGGACAATATTTATTGAGGTCGGTGAGGTTTACACACATCCTCCATTTCCCTTTGGCTTTGGGGACTATGACTGCGTTGGATTGCCATTTGGTAGAGATGACTTCCCTGATAAACTCAGCATCTTCAATCTTCTTGACCTCATCCCTTATGACCTCATATTTTTCTTGAGAATAAATTATCCTCTTCTATTTTACCGTCTTTACACCCTCTACCACGTTGAGCTTGTAGCACATGATTTCGCGGTTGACCCCCGGCATATCTGCATGACTCCATGCAAAGACGTTCTGTCTTCTACTTAACATCCCTATGAGGTCTTCTTTGATGTCTGTCTTTAGAGCTTTGCCAATTTGGATGGTTTTTTCCAGCTCATCCTCATTGAGGATGATGAATTCTACCTCTTCCACAGCCTCTCCTTTCTTCAGCATCGTCTCATCCCTGGGGTCGATGGTATCAATATTGTAAGTAGCTGTTGCCTTTTTGTTCTCCTCTCTTTATTCGACGGAGTTGAAGTAACATTCTCGTGCTGTCGTTTGGTCTCCCTGAGCTTCCCTTACCCCGTAAGGGGTCAGAAATTTGATCATCTAATGAACTGTAAACCGCACAGCCTCAAACTCCTTAAGGTCCACCCGCCCCAGTATAATGCTGTAGGCTGAGAAGACATGTTCATCCATCACCAAAAGGTTGACCTTCTTGGTAAGCCATCTCGACCACTCGTCCCCCAACAGAACATCGGCCTCATACAGGCCTAGAGGATGAACTTTTTCATATTGAAACCAATAAAGGCGTGATGGTATGGGATGATCCTAGCACGGTTAAGACCCAAGGCTTTGAAATACGGCCAGAACATCACGTATGCACTACTTCCCCCATCCACCAAGATCCTCGGTACCTCACATCCGTATACCCTGGTGGTGATGATAAGAGGGTCATAATGTGGGGACAAGAGGCCCTTGAAGTCTATTCTTGAGAAACCCACTATCAGAGTATCCATATCAACCTTCTTCCCCTTTTCTGACTTTGCTTCAATAGAGGTAGAGTACACAACTTTTGTCACTGCCTTGGCTTCAATTATATGGGACTTCCTATCGGCAACCTCTGACCCTCCTCCTACCAGTCCCCCGAAGATCATCCCAACACTGAGTGAGATCATATTAAGTCTATTTACTGGGACGTGGTCATCTATCGGTGGTAGGTTAGGGTCATCATCATCATCTGAAGGGTCGTCTCTTCTTTTTGGAGGATCTTCTCTACACGTATCACCTATCTTCTTTCCCGGGTCATCCCGTCGTCCCCTCTTGAAGGAACCTTTGTCGAAGTATTTCCTTAGCTTCCCTTCTTTTAGCATTTTCTCGATTTCATCTTTCAGAGAAAAACATTTGTCGGTCACATGGCCATGGTCTTGGTGAAATTCACATCACAGGTTTTTATTCCTCTTGTGGGGAGATGTGATAGAAAGGCTTTTGCGTATATTTTGTCATTGTTGTACAAGCTCCTTCTAATCAAAACCTTGAATTACCTACAAAATATAACAATCTAAAGTGTATAGGTAAGTAAGGGTATCAATCCACTTCCTAAGGAGTAAGCTAGAGGCAAATTCAATTGTAATTCACTTTTTATTTTCTTTTTGTGCTTTTTCACTTTTCTACTTTTTTTTAGCTTTTTTAATATTAAAACAATAGGGTGAGGTGATGATTTAAACTAAACTAAATTAATGTGTGAGATGAAAACAACTAACTAGAAATTTACTAAAATGAAAATTAAAGTCTAAACTAAAAATAAGAGATAAGTGAGGTAAATAATTGTGAGAACAATCAAGGAGTGGGATTACACCACAAATTTTAGTTATTCTAATTAATTAATTGAATTTTACCAAATTAATATCAAGATTACATATCAACTCTCATTGAAAATGTAATTTTAATAGTAACATTTTAGAAAATTAAGTTTAATACCTCGCAACTCTAGAAAAATAAATCTACACTCCTTTTAATTAATCACACGCTAGGATCGATCAATTAAAGTTCATGTAAATCTTAGAAAATAATTTTAGAGTTGAAATTCAAGTGATAATACCCCACTTAAGAAAACCCTATCTCTAGTTCGAATCTAAAATGGGTATTATCACTAGAATATCGATTTTCTCTCGAACATCATTTACCCTCTCTCGAGGCGTAAATTTAAGGGTGAGGGATCAAATTTAACATTAAAAGGGACTTTTCAAGTAATTAAACTAATTAAAATACAATAACATCAAATAAGGGCTTTACCCCACCCCTTGAAAGGGGTTTAGCCTAACATGGTATGAAACATGACAAATTAATAATCAAGGCTACTAAAATAAAAGAGAAGAGAATAGAACAAGCAAACCAAATCTCTTTGATAAGTTAAACTCTACTCTTAAAAATTGAAGCATACACCACTTAATTGAGCATCCAAATGATTTGAAATTAAAATATTCATTCAATTAACTCCCTTACAATATTTAATCTCACAAATATCCAACAAAAATAAAAAGAATAAAATAAAACCATTTACAAATGGTATTTTTCTCTACAATTCTCTGTCTAGAATTTTCCTATCTAGAAGCTCTTTTGAATTGGGGTCTTCATCTTCTTTTTATACAAGGCATGGAGCTAGGGGTATATAGGGTAATTGGTATAAGTGTGCATGTGGTTTGGGTGTGTCATGTGAATGAGAATAAAAATCGGATATGGTGAGGGGTAGTTTGGGAAAAAGTTTTTGAGTGGTTAGTTGGGGTATAATGGGTAAATGGGGTTTAAAAGAGGTTTAAGTGGCACATGGGGTATTTGGGTAAAAGGAATAAAAGGTGGTTTAAGTGGGTTTGACTTGGTCTTGGAAATTTGGTTTGTTATTTTGCAGGTTGAAATCGTGTGAGGCTTGGGACTAAATGGTGAATGGAAAAATGGGTATGGGAAGGTGAAATGGGAAATGGGAAATCGGGTTAGGGTGGATGTGGCAGGGCAGACCCGAATCGTGAGCGATTGGAGGTAGGGAGGGTTGAGGTCACCGGCGGTTAGGGGTGACACTGGATTCATCGCCGGCAGTTTCGGCCGGAGTGGTTTGGGTCGCCGTGTTTTGGAGGGGTTTGATTTGCGCCGAGGAGAGAGAGAGGGGTCGGGGGGTTATAGGTGGGTCGCCAGAATCGCAGGGGGTTCAGGTGACTGCGGGGTTGGTAGCGGGCGAGGGGCAAGGCCGGAGGTCGACGGAGGGTCTCTGGTAAGGGTTCGGTCCGGCAGACGATGGGAGTGGTTTGGTGGTAGTGAGAGTTATGGAGGAGAGAGAGGGGTTTAGTTTAATGGAGAAAGAGAGAGGAGAGATAAGGTGGTTGGAGGTTGAAGATGAAGTAGGTGGGTGTAGGGTGTGATGAGGGTGTATAGGATTAATGTGTGGTTGAGGTTGTAGGGGAGTTAGTTGGGGTGTGTTTGGTATGTGTGTATGATTGGGTGTTAGGTTTTAGTGTGCGTTTAATTTAGACCCTTAAAAGTAAAACTAACTAATATAAAATAAAATTAATAAAAAAAATAAAAACCTAAAAATCTAAAAATTAAATTTCTATTCTAAAAATAAAATAAAGACTCAATAATAATAATAAAAAGAAATAAACTAAAAAATAAAAATGTAAATGTAAATCTATTAAACTTAAAAATTAAAGTCCTAAAAAGTAAAATCAAATAAAACTATAAATAAATTCCTAAAACTAATCCTAATAAAATAAGACGAAAATAAAATAAAAATAAAAACTAAAACTAAAAACTTAATAAAATAAAAATAAAATCAAATTATATTAATAAAATAGAAAAATAGAAAATAAAACCTAAAAATTCTAAAATAATCCTAAAATTAAAATGACACCAACTAAAAAATTGATAAAGGGTGCAAACTCAACACACACATGGTTTAGGGTGTAATAGCCCGTACTTTTGGCTATATTTATTTTTGGGATTAATTAATTAAATGCGTATTAATTGGAAATTAATCCGGGTTATAAATACTAATGTGATGCGTATTAGTATTTGATTATGTGCATATATGATTATATATGTATTTTGTATTATAAAAGTTGTCGTGAGACTTATATACGGCAATTCGGAAATTTTATTGAGACGCGTGGGACCGCCGCGTCACGGTATAATATTTTGATAATAAAAGTGAATTTAAAATCAGTAATCCGTATGGTCATTTTGAGTGCGCCAACGCGTCCGGAAGGGTCGAGATAGTCAGAAAACACTAGCCAGGGGTATAGTTTGGGTCCCGGGGTATTTTTAGGCCATTCCGGCACCATAAAGGGTATTTTAGTAATTTGGTATTTTGGGGTAATTAAAAGTGACGAAAATTGAGAGTTGTAATCTGATAAGGAATTGACCCAACCAACCCTTATTAACCCAACAAGCCACGGAGGTTTATTAAATTAGGTTTTCATAAGTTCCCCCAAAGCAAACCCTAGCCACCATAGCTTTTTGGAGAAGAAAGCTTGGAGAAGGAGAGAGAGAGAAGAATTCTGCAGAAATTCTACACCGAATCCACACCAAACCCAGAGACAACCAAGGCAAGTGACTTTATTTCATTTAAATTCGGAGAATGTCTTTTCCATGTTAGAAATTGAAGAATTTTGATAGTTCTTGAAAGATTAAAAGAAAACCCATGAAATTTGAAGTTATAATTGAATTTTGGGATAGGTTTGCATGTAGAAACATTGTTTGGAGATTTAATTTCGGAGATTTCATATCTATGTGATGTATAAACGAATTAAAATCTGGGAATTTATGATGAGAAAAAGTTAGGGTTTATGTTCTTGAAGAAAATTGGGAAAAGTGTAGAGATTTGTAAACTTGGTTGATGTTATGATGATTCAATCATTGAAAACATGTTAGGAGATGATGTAAATATGTTTAGGATGAATTAGAGACCTTAAAACGTTATTTGGATGAACTTTGGAAGAGATTAGAATTGATAAAAATGGTGAAAAACGATTTTTGGAAAAATCTGGGCCGAAACTGGTGGCTGGTTAGAAGCAGCCCCTAGCTCGTTCGAACGAACTCGTTCGAACGAGCTTCTAACGAGTTGACCAGTCGTTATTAACGAGTAGGGTTTTCGTTCGATATCTCGTTCGAACGAGATATCGTTAGAAGGGTCAGTTCGTTCGAACGAACTGGGATCTCGTTCGAACAGCCTCGTTCGAACGAGACTTCTAACGACCTGACAGTCCAAACTCGTTCGAAGCCTCGTTCGAACGAGACTTCTAACGAGTTGACAGTTGGGCCATTTTGGACTGTTTTGACTTTTGGAGTTCCGTAAACTGATTTGAGGATATAGATATCATTCCATAGATGTAGTAATGATAGGATTGGGACATTTGGGTATTTATGAGGAGAAATTCATATACGAGAGTGGTATTACATGGGCGGTTTGGGGTCGAGACGTGAGTGTCCACTACGACGTGAGAAGTAATTATGACACGTATGATTATAAACCGATATAGAATATATAGTGATAATTACGAGTTAGTACGAGAATGAGAATAGTACTACGATTAAAATATGGTATTACTAAGATGTGTGTTTACTTAGTATTAGTATATGGATTGTGTGTATGACATACCTACCATACTTGCTATCACGGGAGGTTGCGTTCGCTTAGGACCCTCTAATCCTTGTGTGCCTACGGGGGGGATATAGACTGGTACCTTGATGAACATAGGTCATAGAAAGACTTATTGTGATATTAATAAGTCCGCTGACCATGGGAGCGTAGGTATGTGCGTGACCCATGTGATGGTGACTGTGTTCGCCTCCATTATTTGTGATTTGTGTTATCTGAACTATTCCTGAGAGATTCGGAATATGTGATCCTTATGTACGTGATGTACCGGGATGGATAGCAGAGTATGTGTGCACCATAGCTTAGATTGAGGGGTGCTTGTATCGTATATTTATGATGTGAATAATATACCTTAAATTAATGGAAATCCTCATGTTAATGTTGTAAAAATATTACGGTATTGTTTCGAGATATATAATGAGTTAGCTGATAGTTATATCAATGGCATATTTAGTAACTGAGTTTACGTTAAACCTCTATTAAATTACGAGCGTTGTTATGTTACATAAACCGAGTAAATGGGTAGAACCTTTGGTAGTCTAGCTAGTTATGTTGTCAGTTAGCTAGTAGTATGGGTCGTTATAGATGGGCACTTACGTTAGGAGTGCACAGTTAGACGAGAGGTGAGAATATCATGCGAGTGTACGTCCTAACATGTACTTTGCATTTAATGTTTTAAATGTTTTTAAAGCACTTGCAGGTTTTTAAAATATAACTCCACATTCGGGCTCTAACCCGTTTGCTTTTCAAATCTCTTTTTCTTTGTAAAACCATTTTAGGTGCCCATCCACAAGGACACCAAGCATAGGATACTCATTCAGGTGACGAGCTGTAGCTGTTTGTGGAAGCTACAGGGATTTGCTTATAGACGCTTCTATCTTTTGGATTCCAGGGTCACCATCTATCAGTTGTAGGGCATGTTGCCCATTTCTATTTAGAGCATCTTTTACATTTCAGATTTCAGACTGTAGCATGTATTTGTTTCAGTTTATTTATTTCAGTTATGGGATTGTAGTGAGGGGTTTCCTCCAGACTTTATTTACTCTATTGTGATGGTTATTCATTTTACTTCAGCATGGTGAATGGTGTTATTTATTTCTTCATTACACTTGCTGCATGTTAATCAGACTTAAATTAAAATTTGGCAACTTACTTTTTAAATACTAAGTGGTTAGTAATAATAAAATGTTTTCGACAGTGATGCTATTAACTGAGCCAACTTGGCATTTTGAATTAATTTTATAAAGGAGTAGCTACCCGGTATTTAATTAGTCGGGGTGTCACATAGGGTAGGTTTAGGCTAGGCTTAGGCTTGGGGAATTTGGTAATTAGCTCCATATTATTGCAAATTGCCCTGAAATATAGCTTTTGACACCGCAACTGCAATTAAGCCTGCAAGATTAACATTTAAGCACATAAGACCCATATTGTCGAGAATTAGCAGCTAAAGTACATCTATTTAGGGTATAAATTGTACAGTTTTGGCTGCTTATCACACCACCCCCAAACAGAGCGTTGCTAGTCCTCAAGCAATAAGATAGAGAGAAAGAGAAAGATAAGTAACCAAAAGTGTACCACTTTCGCGGGCACTTGCGATTGCACTTAGCATGTGCAACAAGCCTTTAAACCTATAGGTTGCCCTACAGGATGAGTTGTATCTCATGAGGGTTTGCAGGGAATATACCAATAAAATTCTTATTTGCAAAAATTTTATTGAAAGTCAGTCAATCTCTTATTAGACGTAGAATAATCGCACAATCCATCATAAAGGAAATATTTTTAGAAATACAAGGTAGAATGTGTAAAAAGTTTAGTTAAGTAAATACTCAAGGAACATCCTTCCTAAAACTCAACGTGTGTAGTGTGAATCAGTCAAAATGGGTCGAGTATCACAAGAGTAATTCCTAGATTGCCTCTTCGGAATCAACGCTTCAAATTCAAATCTCACTGGATAAAACTCTCTCAAACGAACTCTCAAGATTAGGGTCGGTGTATCGCTCTTGTGTGTGAGGAGGTGAGTAAATGTAAATAAGTTCAAACGTCTCACACACATATAAGAAAGAACGAACATATAGAAAGAAAATTGATCTCATGAAGGATTGCTAATCACTATAGTGAGAACGTCGAGTTATTCACCACGTTGACTTTCATTTGCCCGAACACCTAGGGGAAATATGGATGTATATGGGTGAGGGGGAAATGAAATGGGATGAGAAGGATATGATAGGTAGAATGGGTGAGATAAGGTAGGTAGGATAGTGATATGATGGATAATGGATGAGTGATGGATGAGAAGAGTGTATTATACTTTAGGCACAAATGTCTTTATTACTAACTACAAACTCTCTTTCTTTTTTTCTCTCTTTTTTTCTCTTTTTTTTTCGATTTTTCTTTTCTTTTTCTCTATTCTTTTTTCAATATTTTCTATTTTTGCTATTTTTTTTCTTTTCTTTTCTTTTTTATTTTTCTCTCTCTTTACAAACCAACAGTGAAGACATTTACATTTGAAATCAACACTCTTTTATTTGAAATGAAAGATGATGTGTTAATGTGTTGGGGAATGTGTATGGATGATGAGGGGAATAAATGGGAATATGGAAGAATATAGGAATGTAATGGGGATGATATATGGAAAAGTGGAAGGTGTATGGATGAAAATCTAGTATTCGGGACAAATTTCAAGACACGCATTTTTTACAACTCGAAAGTGATATCATTCTCAGTGATCAAGCCAAATTTTAATGAATAATGAGATCATACAACAATTTAATGTGGACCCAAAGAAAGTTGAATCAACTTGTGACTCGGAGATTGCGTAAAACACTCAAAAAGGGTGAAAGGCATAAATCTCACGGGCTAAAGTCTCTACTAGTGATCCTTAAGGTGATCTTTAGAATTGTAGTACTCCTCAACTCTAAACTGTAGTCACGTGATAAGTGCGCAAATTTTGTTAAGTCTAGAAATTCATGGTGTAACATGCTTTGTTATGTATTACATAAGCTATTTAGAAAAAATATTCTCTAGCTTGATTCCTAGACTTTTGAAAGATGGATGATTGAAAATTCACATCAATGAATGAGATGAAAGAAACTGCATGAAATTTTAAAAATCAGGTTTAACAATCAAAATTTTTCAAAAGAGGCACGATTTTGATAAAATTCCCCACCTCCAAACAAAAAGGAACATCGTCCTCGATGTTAGGTAAAATGATTTTTAAAATTGAGAGCATAAGGTAGGAAAGAGATTACCCGAATGAACCGCTAATGAAGTGGACAGATGTAGCCAAGAATAAACTTGAATAAATGATAAGAGAAAAAAAGGTGTACAAGTCTATAACATGGTAAAGAATGGGGTGATGTGAAACACCACCCCCAAACAGGATAAGATTAGTACAAGAAATGCGGGCTGCCTTCCGGTAGCGCTAAGTCTAATGTCTTCATCCATACCGATGAAATATCACCCTAAGGATAAGATTTATGAAAGCGCGGGGTGGCAAGAAAATTGGGTGATGAAGATCACCCCCAAACAAGACTGAAGTGTCAGTCTTGGTAAAAACAGGCTAAAGTGGTCAATGCACTTGTATAGAAAAATGCATCATGCGATGCAAAGCATGGTGGACCAAGGGTGGGTGGGAAAAGGGTTAAGGTGAGGGGGAAAGGTATCGGTCTCGGGCCTTATTGAGCTTAAAGGTGAGGGCAACTAGGGCCCTATAAGCTTGGTGCTCAATTTTGTGAGGAAGGCAAAAGGGTTTGGAAAGTGGAATGGGGTGGGCCTCATATAAATGACACGACCGTTCTGTGAATGGGCAATGATAATTGTCGCGCCGTGACACACCAGGGAGCTGCTGATGGAAAAAATAAACACCACAAGAGAGTGGTGTGCATGGAGGAGCAAGCTCAGTGTCATGGTGTAGAGTAGCACCATAAAGACTCTCATAGGTGGTGGAGGATGGTTTAAGGTGAGTATCTAAAAATGTGGATGGAAACATGAACTGTGTAAAATCAAGATCCAAACCAGGTGGTGGGGTGGAAGGGACAATGGGAGGGTCGGGTGGGATAAATGGCGGAGGAAGATGAGCCAACTCAAGCGTGGGAGACACACACTCATTAGGAGGAGTAAAGGAATACTCACAAAGGAGTGTGGTTTCTAAAGATGGAGTGATCAACTTATCCATAATAGTAGCATTGGTAATTGTGGTGGGTGGGTGAGACAAGGCACCAATCTCAGAGATAGAGGAGTCATGAAAAATATCGAGAAACAAGGGAGCCATACATGGTGAGACATCATCCATATCCGAATAGTTAGGAACTATCACGGATTCTATCTCGGGAAAATGGTGAACACTCGTAGCTGGAGCAAACCTAAGAGAAATGGGCATGTCAGAGACATACGTAATTGGGGCATAAGGTAAAAGCTCGGGCATATTTTTGGATATATCGGGAGTGGGAACCTCAAAGGTAGGTTCATTTGGACAAAGCGGGATTTAATTAGTCTCACTATATAAAGGTAAGTCAACACAATTGTCGACTTGGGGCCCGGACCATGGGATGGTCGCAACTTCAAGATTCTCGAGAGGGTAGGGTTGGTCACACTCAAAGCTAGTGGCACAAGATGACGCAGCATCATCCCACTAGGTGGAAACGATGGGTGGGGCCATGGGAATATCCGACTCTCGCGCACACTCCAATTCATTTACCCTTTGTTTAAGCCTTTGGAGAGCTTGAGTTTGAATTGCTTGCACTTGCTCTTGCTCAAGTATGAACTTTTTCAAGAGGGTTTCGAGAGTGGAGGTGGATGAAGGTGTTGGTGGAATGATGGGTGGTGGTGGTGGGTGAGGTGGACACAATGCGCTACTATCATGAGTATATGGAGAATACTCATATGAAGTGTCTGGGGTGGAGCCAAGTACATCATACACGAAAGGATCGCTTTCATGCTGGACAATTGGTTGATACTCATGGGGTGCGTAGTGAGGGAACGGATCGTGAACAGGTGCACAAGTTTGCCATGACGACTGTTGGAACATGTGAGGATCCATTACATCGGGTTGAGATTTGTATTACGTGGAAGGGTGATCAGGCCTCCACGAATAGTTCGGGGACAGACACAACTTGGGAGTTGGTATATCGGGATAATAGGCAGAGGTGGGTTCGGAAACAGTGTCATATGGATACACATGTTCCATGGTGGATTCCGATGGATATGACAAGTACGGACACTCATGGGACATTTGATCGGCATAATAACTGTGGGTGCACAACAATGGATGAGGCAAGCCGAGACTTGACACCGAGGGTGATGGAATAAGTGGTGCATGCATGGGTGGGTCAAGAGTACCAACAGTACTCGTGAGAGAGGTGAAACGACTAAGGATATCATAAAGAGACAGCGCGGTATCACTCTCACACGTGTCACGTGTCAATGAAAAACGACCAAAGTAGTCACGTAAAGGACGTTCTTCAGCCATGTGGAGAGAAAATATTTTTTTTTTGGATTTTTAAATTTTTTGTTCAAAAGGAAAGAAAATATTTTTGGGATTTTCTAAAAATAATGGAAGAAAATATTTTTGGATTTTTCTATAAAAATGAAAGAAAGAAAATATTTTTGGAGTTTTTTGTAAAAAATAAAGGAAGAAAAAAAAATTTTGATTTTTTTTTTTGGAAGAAAAGGATGGGGAAAGATATGTGCTCTTTGATTTGGACGGACTAACTAAAACCCGACTACTGAAAAATAAATTGGATACACACGAGTCATTGATAAATCCTAACTAGCACATAGCCAATTTTTATCTTTGAATTTAGTGAAAGGGTAGTCAAATTTTAATGAAGTCCGCGGGCAATAAAAATTCACGAAAATATTTTAGTGACCGCCTTTGCAAAATTTTCTCCTATTGGGCTACCTAGTTGATTGATTTTAAATTTAATGATGGCTAGGGTAGCACACAAATGGTAAGCGAGTGAGTCGGGTGATGAAATCCCTTCTCGTGAGTGACCGGGTGTTGGTCTTAGTAATTTAATTCATCACACCATTCGAAAATAAATGCAAGAATAAAATCACGCAAGAGCACACAAGAGCACACAAAAGAATTGACTCGCTAACAAGATAGGCGCAAGGGTGTAAGAAATGTACCTCCCACGGTTTTTAGGCCATGGGGTGCCGAAAAATTTGAGTCGACCGGGGGGAGATCACGCCTATCTCAGTCGTCCCTGGGAGTCCAACCGACCCAAGGTAGAGAGGCTTCTAAATCCTCGTCTTTGGACGCCCTCTCTCTACCTTGTCCGGTTTCCCTATCACACTTGGCTTCGATTATTACAATTTTAAATGGAAAATAAATGGTGTCTCTAAGCACCGCAATACAAGCAATGATAGAATAATCCTAATACAAGCCTTCTAAAAATATATAAATGGTACAAAAAAAATGCAATCCAAGTGAATCACAAAATTGAATCCGCTCCGAGTGCTTCACAATCCCAAGAACGACAACGCCGCCATTTGATAAAAAGGCTTTTCATCTCCCCGGCAACGGCGCCATTTGATAAAAAGAACTTTTGCAAGAAGTTTTCGAGAGTGGAGGTGGATGGTGGTTTTGTTAATGGGGGCAAAGAGAGGAGAGAGAGAGAGAGAGGTTGTTGGATGAATAATGGAGGTGGGTGTGAGGAGAGAGAATAAGTGTGTTGTTGGGGAAGATGAGGGTGAGGGTGTTAGGCTGTGTGAGTGTGTATGGTGTATGGTGGGGATGAGGGTGAGGGTGTTAGTTTAGGGTGTAGGATAAGTTTGTGAGTGATATTAGGATAAGGGGAGTTTATGTGTGTGTTTAATTTGGACACCTAAAAATGACACTAACAAAATAAAAAATAAAATTAATAAAATAAAATAAAAACCTAAAAATCTAAAAATTGAATTTATATTCTAAAACTAAAATAAAGAATCAATAATAATAATAAAAAGAAATAAACTAAAAAATAAAAATGTAATTGTAAATCTATTAAACATAAAAATTAAAGTCCTAAAAAAGTAAAATCTAATAAAACTAAAAATAAAGTCCTAAAGCTAATCCTAATAAAATAAGACTAAAATAAAATAAAAATATAAACTAAAACTAAAACCTTAATAAAATCAAAATACAATCAAATTATATTAATAAAATAGAGAAATAGAAAATAAAACCTAAAAATTCTAAAATAATCCTAAAATTAAAATGACACCAACTAAAAAATTGATAAAAGGGCGCAAACTCAACACACACACGATTTAGGGTAGGTTTAGGCTAGGCTTAGGCTCGGAGAATTTGGTAATTAGCTCCATATTATTGCAAATTGTCTCGAAATATAGCTTTTGACACCGCAACTGCAATTAAGTCTAAAAGATTAACATTTAAGCACATAAGACCCATATTGTCGAGAATTAACAACTAAAGTACATATATTTAGGGTATAAATTGTACATTTTTGGGTGCTTATCAAGCTTCCCTCAACTTCTCAGGCCACTTCAAGGACCGATCTCTCTTTATTTCATTCAAAATGTGTTCACAGTTCACTGTCAGAGGGGTGTAATCAGCAAATTTGTCGTCTACCGACCTCTTCTTCCCCTCTTTGTTCTTTTTCTGGTACTTACCCCCACTAGTGCCTCCTTTTTTATCTTCGTATTTTGTGGCCATCGCCTCTTCGGCGTTCATCACCTTTTCGATTGTTGACAGTAACTCATCCATCGTCTTCAGAGGGTCTTCAGCAAGCTTCCATAAAAGCGTCCCCTTCTGGAGTCCCCCAATGAGGGTTGTCATGGCTATGTTTTCCTCACAGTCTTTGACCTCTAACTTTCCTTTATTAAATCTGGCTATATAGTCTCTTAGACTCTCGTTCTTCCCCTTCTTAACATAGAGCACGTGTGTGGTCTTCTTCTGTGGCCTCACTCCCAAGCAAAAGTTATGGATAAACCGATTTGCTAACTGCTTAAAGTTTTCAATGGTGTTCTTTGGAAGAGACATATACCAGACGTGGGTAGTCCCAGTTAGAGTTCCAGAAAAAGACACGACACCTCATCTCTTCTAAGATAGAGTATATGACTGTCGCTAATTGGTACATCTCAATATGATGGACAGGGTTGGTACTCCCGTAATACCTTGGGGTGACCACAGGTGGCTTAAACTTGGATGGCGTTGGGAAGTTAACTATTTTTTCTACAAAGGGTGAGCCTATGGATTATCCTCTCTGAAGAGGGTACCGGCTCTTCAGGATGTCACCAATTTTATCCTCCAACATTTGGATTGAGTCATTACAGGGCCTCACAGGGTTATCTAGGCCAATGTTATCCCCCTCCGCCTCTTTGAGGTGAACGAAGGGGTCTGTTGCGGTAGGTCAGTGTCGGCTATTCACTTCTCCCTCATCGTTGTACCTCCTCTGGGGTCGTCCCCCATGGGGTCGGCCATCTGCAACCTCCCTTGTGGACCTCTCAATGCTTCTCGACCGGGATAATTTTTCTCGCATGTCATTTACAGGGCCTAGCCTCTCAAAGGTCGACCCCTTGCTCAGAAAATCGAAAGCAGAGCCCTTCGGGCGATCGTCGGGATTTTTCCTTCCACACTTACCTCTGCTTTCCTGAATAGGTCGCACGATATTATTGGAGACCTCATACGGCTCCCAGCATTCTATCGGAGCCTCTTACCCTTCCACATCATCATATATGTCCTCTGGGCAAGGGTTTCCTTGCCTCCCCAGGCATAGACATCGGGGGTCAGAAACATCCCTCCACTGTTGTGGAGGTGGCAAGTCTTTCCATGGTGCCCGAGATGGTCCCCTGGCCTCATGTTGCTCCTGAGCTACTTCCAGAGTAATCATCTTCGGTGAAACTCCTGGTGGTCTTAGTATGTTTTGGCTGAGAGCTGTAAATTTCTCCTGCATAATCCGCTGGCTTGCTGCTAAAGACTTCAGGGCGGTAGCCACATCGTCCATCTCAAATTGCGATGGCGCATAACTGGTACTAGGTCCCACCCCACTATCCGGTGGAGGAAGTGGTGGTGGTGGTGGCATCTCTGGTGCCATGTGTTTGAGCTGTAGAGAGCTGAATGATCAAAAGACTGAGGAGCTTGAGAACCTTAATGGGTCTCTTTCAATGGTGAAACAGCTCCAAAAAGGGGGAGAACTAGCTCACGACCAGAGTATCCGGTGAGGACATGCTGTATCAAGGAAGAGATGTTTTCTCGTTATGTATGTTTAAGTATGTAGAAGGAGATGAGTATAAGAGGAATAAAGACAATGATGTATAGAGGATCAGCCAATTAGGCCTACATCCACTGTGAGTGTGTGATCCACTAAATATGGGCACTAATGGCCTGGGGTACAATGCACATAAGTTCACTCTCTCTCTACTGTGTGTACAAGCAGATTTTTAACTAGGGTTATCATTCTTGAATCTCTTATAGGGTTGAAGGTGACAAGTATATATAGGGCTTGGGGGGTGTAGTGTACCCCCAAGCATTCATGGAGCATGTGAATGATCATTTAGCCAATCCCCTGCTGACACCTAGATGTGCCACTTGTAATAAATGATGACATAATATTCCCTCACGTGAGGGGATGATATTGTTATAACGGTGTTGTCCACATTCTATATGAGTCTCACGCGCATTGTTCCATGTGTCACCCAAGTCACGTGCTGTGATGATATCACCCTCGGCTTATGATGTGAGGACGAGGGTAAATTTCCTGTTGGCAGCAAGCCTAGCCACGTGTGGTCCTCGTACTGTCGTACCCTCCTAGGGTCATCCAACCATGATGAGGGGTCGACCCTTTAAAGGTCGTTTGGGCCATGATGAGGGGTAGGCCCCTTAGAGGGTCGTCTTGGCCATAATGTAGGGTCGGCCCCTTGAAGGGTCATCCATCCATGATGAGGGGTAAGACCTTTATGGGTCGTCTAATCTTGGCTGAGGGATCATCCTAGCCGATCCTTCCTGTAACGGAGCTGTGTTCATTGGACTCGTCCTGGGCCTGAGCCCTCTTCTGGGTGGTGGACACCCTCGGCCTGGACGAGGGTATATATGGGTATATCAGAAGGAATATAGACCGAAAAGAAGCAGTGCAATGCAAACCAAAAAAGTAGAAAGGCGAATAAAAACAGACCAGACCAAACGGTGCTCTAATAGAAGTAATTCATGACAAAAAAGAACAGATAATGTTTTCAATCTCAAGAACTTCCTCGAGGTTGGTGTCTCTCTATATGTGTTTCTCCATCTATTTATGTAATTTTCTGGGTTTTCTATGTTTCTTTAGACCTCATTTTATTGTGTTGATTTTTTCCTTCAAATTATGCCCATAGAGGATTTATTTTATGCCCATAGAGGAATTTTTCTTCAGATTTTGTTGTTAATCACACTTTATATTAGTAAACGTAGTTGAGCGATTCGTTAATATTGTTTCGACATTTTGATATTTACGTTTAATAACTAGACATTTACATTACTTGAAAAAGTCATACCAACAATCAATTTGGATAACTCAAACCATTTATGTATCAAGCAACCTCATGCTTAAATCCCCTCACTCGCTGACAACCTCATGCTTAAATCCGACCAAAGTTGTGTTAACTATAATGCCCATATTTTTTTATAGTTGTGTTAACTATAATGCCAAGATTTAAAATGTCTCTGTTATAGTTGTGTTAACTATATCTGCATCTTTGTAAATCTGGGTTAACTGGCCAAATGCCATAGGTGTTGGAACTAGACTAGGGGACACACAGTTGATCCGAATACTGTGTCGACAAAGGTTACTGGCCATAGATTTCACCATCCCCGCTATTTTTTTTTCTGAAAATTTTCTTGACTTATACCCCTCTATGGATATAATATTGATAGTATACATTTCAAAATGTGATGTTTATTTAATATCGCGGATGGAGACCATGAATTGGGGGTAGGGGGGGGGGCTCAAAATAACCAACAAGAAAAATAAAGGAATAAAACAAATATAAAAGTATTGATTGATAATATTTTGATAAAGTACAATAATTATTTCTAGCCTCCACGAGCATTGTGAAATCTACAGAGAGACGAGTTCGTGTTTCTGTTATTACAAAGGCGACATGTGAAAGCACCAAATCCTCAACCTCCCTAAACATTGTTGAGTCTGTATAGAATGTTTAGGACAAATCCGAAGATTGAATTGCTCTTATTTCTTTGGGATTCGCAACCATTTTGCTCTTTAGGCATCTACAAATATTATTATACCCGTTGACAAGCTTGCTCTTTTCCCAAGTGTAACTGAGTTCCTTGGGATACTGTTTTCTTTGTGGTTCATCTATTGGTATCTCTTATTCAAACCTTACATGGAAGAGTTGTTTCAAACCGTAAACAAGTCAATATCGAATATATTAGGGCAGTCGTATGTAGCCAATGTAATTGAGTGTGTATTTTCTAGGTGTTACATTATTTTGGATCCATTTGTGGTGTTCTAATGAAATAAAAGCGGCATATACACAGAGGATATTTTCAGCTGAAGTAATTAATCTTGGTTAATGATTAAAAAAAATTGCAAGCATGAAAATGTCACTTACATTGATTTATGCCAGTTATGATTTATGCCAATTAGTATTGTTGTGGATCTTTTTTATTTCTAAAACAAGGTGGATCATAATATAAATAAAGAAACTTTGTCCAATATTTGTAATTTGTTTACAAAAATTTGTGTTATACAATAGTTAACATTATTATGAGATCTATGATGGGTTATTATTATTATTATTATTATTATTATTATTATTATTATTATTATTATTATTATTATTATTATTATTATTATTATTATTATTATTATTATTGGACTATCTTTATTCTTAAACACCACAGTCATATAAAGACATAAAAATTTCCCAAAATTTTTAAGTTGTTTACAATTATGTGTTATAAAAAAAGGTTTTTGACTTAATAGGTTCGTACCATGGTGTATGTATGTATGTTATCAAAATAAAATAAAATTAAAATTTTCGAATTTTTTTAAATTAATATGTTCATACCATAGATTATTTCAAAAATTCTTTATCTATTGCGAACTAAATATAACATATGGTCCTATCAACAACGTACACTTTCAAAAATTAGCATCATGTAACAGTTAATAATATATGTTAACAATTATATTAAGTACCATACAATTAGATTTGTGGTGTAAAAGAGTTATGTTGCATGTAATAGTTATTAACTTATATATATTGGGTAACGATATATAGATGTTTGGTTGGGGAACGCTATTTTTTTCATTTTGCGATTACGAACTTCTAAAAATTTTGCCGTTTCACAATTACGTACTTTGGAAATTTTTTTCGTGACACACACACACACACACACACACACATATATATATATATATATATATATATATATATATATATATATATATATATATTACGTGAGAACTAATGGAGTAGAAAATTGCTAATGGACCCAAAGCTTTAAAAAATACCTTATGTCCTTTAATTATATCCTAAGAGGGTTGTATTGTGGGGACTAATTTTGTGACTATGATCGTATATGTATACGTAGTTAAATCCCTATTATACGATAGGTAGTTTTGCTTGATTCTTTATGGCCTTTTAGATAATAATTTTTTTAATTAAAAGATATAAAATAGATGGAGCATTACTTAATTGAGACTAAGAATATGTTAATGGAGATATGTGTGTGGTAGTGCTTAATTGATAGCTTGCCATGTTATTGGTAGATTTCCATGGTAGTTTGTCGTTACGTGGTAGTGCTTAATTGTCTAGATATAGAGACTTTTAGTACATTTATACCTTGGATTAGGACATGCATGTAGAATTTCATTTAGTTAAGAGGTGAGATACTTATTGCATGTGAGTGACGGTGGGTGGCATGTATTTTGAATTAAATGTGTCCTTATTTATTGGTATTAAAAGTTCATTCTTGCAACTTTAGGATGCTAACCCAAATTATAAAATATTTTCTCCCCCACCCCCAGGTATTATTATTGTATAAACATGTTAGCTGAACTGAACAGTCAGACTTGCTGTTGTGGAGATCTACCTTGGTATTCGCAGAGTTGGAGTTGCTGGCTCATTATAGCTATCAGCATATTCAGAGTTACGTGGACGAGTTAGCTTTGCACTCGATTTTATTTCAGTTGAGATGTTGGAATTATATTAGATTTTAGTTGTATTCTTTCATTCCGTTGAATAATTGTAATCAGGGGTTTTTGTAAACTAGATTCAGTTTTCAGAGTTTATTATTTCTATTCATCATCTTTTATTGAATCCAATTTATTGTTAGTTTTATACTATCGTGGTTTTTAGTTACGTTGATCCTGAGAATGCTATAAATTGTTTAGATATTCGCAGTATTTCATGTGCGTCTTGATTAACCGAATGTGGAAAATTATGGGGTGTCGCATATATCTTACGCTTATCGCAATCTTAAGCCTCACGGGGGCAACTACCTTACCCATCATTTGGCATTTGCGGAGGTAGTCTTGCTCTCTTTATCTGGGGGCACTACTTTTTGTTCAGTACTTGTTCACTCAAAGGGATTTGAAATGAGACAAATGAGAAAGTTAAAGTTTCTGAAGGAATATCACTTCTCGATTCCATACCATTCGGGTAAGGAAAATGTGGTAGTACAAACCTTGTTTCCTAGACCGACAATTATTTTGGAAGCTTTATGGGAATAACATGGGGATGACTTATTCGATCTTTGAGAAGATAGGTGGAATGCCATGAATGATATGGATTTATTGGATGACTTCTTGGCAGTTATGTCTATTGCGCCTGCTATTGTTTGAATAACGATTCAGGCCTAGGTTTTGAACTCCTTTTTTCAAGAGAAGGTGTGGGGACTTATATCCGGAGGAGTTCCCTTTTACTCGAGGAACATGGTAATGGTTTACGGTTCATACCAGAGGGGACACAATGAATAAGGACATTAAGAGATAGTATGATAGGCCAAAATAAAGAGGGATATTACTAGTTTGTGTCTAGTTGTGCTACTTGTTAGCTCATAAAGATGGAGCAACAGAAACCTGCTAGGGATTTGCATTATGAGGATATTCTCATGTGAAAATGAGAGAGAATTTACATGGATTTCATAATGGTAATGAAAAGGTCTTATAGGGTCCATGATTCTATTTGTGTTATCATCGATAGATTGATGAATGTGGTTCATTTCCTTCCAGTACAGCCACACAACACTATAGAGAAGTATGCCAGACATTTCATTGTTGAGATAGTGACACTTAATGGGATACCACTCGATATTGTGCTCAATGAGGACATTAAGTTTGTTTCCAAATTTTGGAGGGATTTTTAGGATGCGATGGGTGTGAAATTGAACATGACTACAGTCTTTCACCCTTAATTAGATGGTCAGACTGAGCAGGTGAATCAGATTCTAAAGGATATTCTTCAAGCTTACTTATTAGATCTCAAGGGAGTTAGGATCAGCACTTGCCACTAGTGAAGTTGGAGTACAATAATAGTCATCAGTAGACTATTGGTATGGAGCCATATGAGGCATATGATTTTTGGGTCAAACATTATTCGAGACACTTTTAAGAAGATGGAACTCATTCGAGCACAGATGAAGATGACATAGGATCGAGAGAAGAGTTATGCTGATAAGAGGACGCATAAGTTAGAGTTGTAGATGAGGGATCAGGTGCTACTGAAGGTCTCCCCAATGAAGGAAGTTACCAAATTTGGATTCAAGGGAAAGTTGGAACCCTGATATGTTGGTCCCAAATTCCAAACTCAGTAACCCTAATCCGTAATGGATTAGCTAACCTAAGGTTCTAATGTCCCAAGAATAACATATCGTGACCCTTAAACACCTTTAAATCAAAAACCAACCAATACTTTAAGTTTTAGATGATTTAAACAAGCATTGATACAGTAATCTAAAATTATGAAGCTTAAAATCCTAAGTTCATAAATCTACCTAATTCATTTGTAAAAATTTGTATACAGTTTGGTTAGCTTAATTTCGTGTCTAAACATTTTTATTCATCAACAAAATCGACCCCAAAAGATTGATGCACATTTGTAGATTGGTTGGGAAAGTCTTATTCATTAGAACCTATGGACAATGAAACCTTGAAGATCATATGGATCCTTTATATCAAAGTCTTATGTTGCTAATCAACTGAAGTATAACTTTTATTTATTGACTCTTGTATTTATCTTTGGATATCGACACACTCACATTTGTTTTTATCTTTCTAAAAAAAATTTAAAAATGGAACATATGAATATCTTTGAAAAGAGCGGTGTGTATTTTTCAAAAGTCAAAAGGCCTTATTTATTTGAAGACATATTTTCTAAGAAAATCTTTTTCTACCTCTGGCCATTCGCATAGTGCCTTTTCACACCCTTACGCATTGTTGCATGAATTTTAGGTCTAAGGATTTTATCCATAAAACTATGCGCATAGATGCATAATGTCACCATGTGAACAACTATCACATTTTTGAAATTAATATTTCTCAAACTATTTTTGTGCACGCGTAGGGTTTTTGGTACCGTGCACACGGATGCACATTTTTTACATGGTTAGTTCCATATCAAAAATCGTGTGCCCTGTGGTTTTTTGTACCCGTGCGCCCAACACAACATATTTTTTTAATATATATAGAGGCCTCGTTTCCCTCCAAAACTTCACAACACAGTCCTCATTTTGAATTTTTACATATTCATAGGATCAAATAAAGCTTGAGATCATTCTTTTTTTCTTTTTCTGCAAATCTCACGTGTTCCATTTGAAATTGAGATAATTTTATATCTACATCTAGTTCTAGAATCAAAGGAATCATATAATGTTTTTGAAATCTATGTATCCATGATCAACATATGACTCATATCAATTTCGCAAGATCTACACTCCAAGATCTACAATGAGGTATTTAAGCTATTAAACAGTTCTAGCATGGTGCAATCAAAGTATGGAGAATGCAACTTCCATATCCAATCTATTGATCTTTCAACGATCTCACATTGAAGGAAAATTTCAACATCCATAGGTAACTTCTTTTTAGGGAACAAGATAGAGTTACCTTCCTATTTTGTGTAAAATTATCTTTTCAAATCTAATGGAAGACTAGGATGCATTGAGGTTTTTTATCCCTATGTGGGGGGGTTTCCTTATAACTTTGTCTTGAACGATTATTTGTTGATTTTATTACTTTTATTGTGTTTTTTTATCACATAAGTAACCTAGATCTAACTTCGAATATTGAAAATGACATAAATCTAGGTTCCTAGTTGGAAATTAGTTTAAAATTGGGATAAAATTACATTGAAAATTATATACCCCCCTCTAGGTTTAAATTTAGATTACATATACATGCTCAACCCTCATATGAACGAGTGCACTGAGGAATAATAACAGTTAAGTGTTACGTCTTGGTGCGTTAAAAGTGTTGTGGAAAGAAAGATACATTTGAGTAGTCCTGATAACAAGGTGCACTAGAATTATGCTTATATCCGAGTAAAAGTTTAGATAGAGGGTAGAAACCATAAGAGATTCAGGTTGTGAAGATAAGAGAACTTCTGACCTTGGAGAAGGGTCATGTCACAGTTATGGATTATGAACTAAAAACTCTTAACTTGGTATGTAGGTCCTCTTAAGGACAATGGAACCAAATATAAGAAATATTCATTTTTTTTTAGGTTGAGTTGGACCAACAAGAGGGTGTTATGAAACCAATTTTCCTACATGTCTTTAACTTAAGTAGTGGACACACTAATTACATAAAATGTTAAGGGGAGAGAGCATTCAAAAAGCTAAAGGGGGAAACATGATTCGACCAATGGTCGCAATTTGATAAGCATGTTGGCTTAAGCTAGTGGGGTAAATGGGAGGGAATGCTGAGAGATAGGGATTACCTCCCAAGAGAATTCACTACTATGTAGGGTGTGTGTGTGTGTTTATGTGTAGCATATAGCCATATAATTATAGTGTTTCCAAATATATCTTCGAGAAAATAGGGGAACGAGATAGTGATTATTAGGTTATTGCCTATAAATTTACCATCATGGTCATGACTACTAGTACCCGAAGGGTAGCCATAGGTTTTCTCATGATTTTGTTGGTCACATAGCACCTCGTTAGAAGCGGATGGATTTATTGTGAACTAACGTGTGTTTAAACTCTGTATGGATTGTTAAATTCATCGTTATTTCTTTATTTCTATGACTTATATCGTAGTGGGATTTTGTGTACATCTAGGTTTAATTTTAGCCTAGGATCAGATGTTATATTATAGTTTGGGCTTGGGTGTGGGATTATTTGCAAATCCAAAGGCCGATGTCGATAAGTGCGTATAAATACATATTACTCCATAGGTTAAGATACGATCCCATGATATAGATATATGTATTCATATCTTGTTGTGTGTATTTATTATATGGCAATATGCGCCTAGATTATGCCTATTTTTATGTTATTTGTCGATTAATGGTTCTATTAAGAACCTATGGAAGGTTGAGATGATATATTTATTAATGTTATAGTTATTTCATTGGGGATACAATGAAGCATGTGATTTATTATATTGAAATGTCGTGTGTTGATTGATGAATGATGCAGCTTTATACGCGACAAGGGCATAGTTAATTTTCAATGGGTTACTTATATGTGTGGATTTTCTATTGACATATTCACATGGTTATGACTTGTTTTATTCATTGGAATACGGTTTGGCTTATGATGTTGGTTCATATGGTAGAGAATATGATAATTTTAAGGTGAGAAAGCTAAGTGGCCCTAAGTTTGAGAATAAAAACACCACCAAATTTTATTTTCACAATATTTATTTAACTTTCACCAATTTAAAAAAACCACGAGTTGTGTGTGAAATAATTTACCAATTTTAATCTTGACCTAAGCATTCATCTAGGTGAGTATAATAAAGAGTAAAATAAGTAAATCACAAAACATTAATGTATGAGGAAAACCCACAACGGGAAAAATATCGGAAGGCGCAGCCACACAAGTCCACTGTTGTATAGGAAGTTTTATAAGAAAAATTTAGACTTACTCACAGACTCGATGCCTTCAAGCCTTGGCGTGCTTCCTTGATCCTTATGACCTTATTCGCAATCACTTTCGGATTCCTTTCAAGAGACACACAATGCAGGCGCATTCCCACTACTCGGTATCCCACCGATCTTACTTCTCTCTTAACCAGTCAAGCCACCACTCAACACAAATAAGATTTCCATCACATGAAAAAGTCAAAGTATGTAGAGAAAACCATTTTGATGCATTATTAATGATTTCAAAATTACATATGTATGTATAATTCTTAGATCTCAAACATGGGTGCAGACTAGGGTTTTGATTTTGAAGACTTTCTCTTAAAACAAACATATAAAATGAGAGATCTTTTTAAACAAGTTTAGGAACATAAAATCTTGAAAAAGTCTCATCATAAACTTCTTATCCTCTCTCCTATTTATAAAAAGTTTGTTGAAAATAAGATAATAATCAAAAGTTGTTTGGAAAAATTTGAATTCTTCAAAAACTCATGTACTCATTAAAATGAGGTACATCTCGTCCGAACAAAGTATATTATCTCGTTTGAACACAAATCGAATGACATTTCCAATGAGATTCGAGAGAGGCCAACGTTTGCCAAAATTGATCTCATTCGTAATATCGTTTGAAGTTGCTCTAACGAGGTATTATATCTCGTTCGAACGACATTCCAATGTAATTCTAACAACCTTGAGGAAAACAAATTTTTCTTTTAAAAGTTATTAAAAATGGTAAAATCATTTATAAACAATTAAAAATAATTTTATAAAAATCCTAACACCCAAAAAAAATCCAGGAATCATACATAAACATGTATTCATACATCATTGAGATCCCTTGGATGACTATGATGAAATTCAGTTCGAAACATGATGTTGCTTCATCTTTTGCTGCTACAATCTTCAATCACACATCACAATCTTGAAAAAAAAGAACACAAGTCCTAACAATATATGAATTAAACAAGTTCTTTCCAAACCCAAAATAAATCCAATGCATACAAATTGACTCGATTCGAAATTTTTTTCGTAAAAATCTCCCCCTTTGGATATTTCAAACAAAACTCAAAATAAAAAAATACTCGGACTTCAAGCTCACCAAGACTCAATTATAACCCCCAAAAGGAAAAAACTTATAGACAGTTGACCAACACAAGCTTCAATAACTTTTCTCTTCTGTAACCTTTTTCGCACCATCACTAACCTGCACACTTAAACACACCTTCAAATGCAAAGAGCATATAAGAATATATAATCTGCATATGAAAACCCTCCCCTTTTGTCTAACCATATCTACCTAAGAAAGGGCTTTTCTTCCTAAATAAAAGAACTCCCACACTAAAGAGTTAGATTCCATCTCTCCCCATTTTATTCAGGAATAGATAAAGAATAAGGTGCATAATAATAAAATATTAATCTCTAATAAAACTAAATCTCCCCTTAAGTGAAGAATCAGTTATCATAAAGTAAAAATGAATATATCATGCAATGATGTGAAGCAAGTAATGCAACAACAAACAATTTGGAACACAAGAACAAATAATTCAAATAATGAACAAATTATATCATCTATGATGAAAGAATTTAAGTATACGATACCAAGATGATCATAGCACATGCCAATTTAAATCAAATATTAAGCATAAGGCAAACATGGATTATATGAAAATTGAAAGACTCAAAACACAAAACATACCATATATAAAACCACACATATAGAAATGAAACCACACATATATAAAACCACACATATATAAAACCACACACAAAACATACCATATATATACTAAGAATGACCACATGTGACACCCCGCCTAATAAAATACTGGGCGATCACTCATGTACCAAATTAAAATAGGAGTCGCATATTGATCATTCTTAGCATCACTGTCGAAAACCAAATTAATTACTAATAACCTATTAGGCTGGCGTCAAAATTTTATTTAACTATTCTTTTAAACAAATTAAATCAATTAAAATATTCGCAGAGTTTATATGAATGAAACTGGAAAAGGATAAAATAACCGAACACTCAGTTCAAATATAATACAACCAAATCGAATGGCGCACTAAAAGGAGGTGAAAGAATAAACAAATGCAGTTGGGCTTTCGGCCCATAAGTTTCTACAATGCTTCCTATCTAGATCACAAGAATATAAGCGTCTAAAAATAAACCTGCATGCAACCACAGTTGATGCAGCAGACGCCTGACTCAAAAGGATCATCATCCAGGCGTCCCGGTGTCTACACACACACACACACACACATATATATATATAGCAAGAGATGAAAAATATAGAAATGGGTCAGAGCCCGAGTTGTGAAAATATTTAGCAAGTGCAAAAATTATTTATTTTTAAAAATATGTTTTATCTCATATTTAAATTGGTATCGCACTACCATGAGATACCCCTCACCTCTATTCTAAAATTGCACACCAAGCGCATCCCTCTAAACATCCTAGTCAAGCTACTCTGCCTAACTAATCCGTCACCCCTAAACTCAAGAAGTCCTAAGAAAACCAAGTACTAAGGGATGAACTTCTCCCCAGTCTCAACACTAAGCCAAGTTCATGCGTGGGGTGTCTCACTAAGCGAAATCCAAACAAGGAATCCCCCCGATACACTACTACTTGGTAAGGTCGATCGTCGAGATCCATTAGACCCTCAGTACACAACATATATATATATATATAATCATATAATAAAAACCCAAAACTAGAGCACTAAGGGTTAAACTTCACCCCAGTCTCAACACTAGGCCATGTTCGTGTGTGAGGTGTCTCGCTAAGCGAAATCCAAACAAGGAACACCCCCGATACACTACTACTTGTTAAGGTTGATCGTCGAGATCCATTAGACCCTTAGTACAAAACTTATATATATACTCATATAAATAAATATACATAACATACTCATGTTTATTTTTCATGCTCACTTTTATATACATATCACATTTTAAGTCCGGTAAAATATCTCGGAATGAGAATTCATTTCATATTCAATTTATCTCTTTACTCTAATAGAGATATATTATCTTGTTCTCATACACAAGTAATGTACTATACACACAAGTAAAATAACTATCCCAACGAGCCATAATTAGAGGATGTGGTCTCTCAATGCTATCATCTTCCAGGGCATCACTCACATACCATCTTGGGGACCACCGGTAGGACTAAATATCACCTACTTCGTGGTCGATAAACACAACGTCTGGGAAGCGGTCATAGTTCCTCCCCGAAAGTGAGACGAAACATACCCACCACGTCTCACTCCTAATAAGAATCATACAATATAAAAATGGACGCTATGAATTGGGGACTATACGCTCACTGATCTTCAAGCCAGGGGCCTCACCCACATCGCCAACTTCCCATGATAGTATTAGAGACGGTAAGGTTCACATATATATATATATACCATCAGACATAGATATATACATATATGTATCATATATAATATATATACTTTAATCACATCGTATATATACTTTCCACATTGTTCCTCAAATACATACATATATATATATATATATATATATATATATATATATATATATATATATATATATATATATATATATATATATATATATATATATATATATATATATATATGGACATAATTGCCAATCACACATAACAATGGCCAATAATCCCAATGACTCTCATAATTAATATTATTCGAGTATTCACACACTCACGATACTAAACTCAAAAGTATTCCCTCACTTGATAAATAACTTGTACCTTATTCACACTTAAGGATTTATATAATTTCTCCCACTATACCAATTCACACTAAGTAAATACGCATCTTCCCAAATTTATCCTAATAGTCTCGTAGGATGTACTCAACCACAATCGTTATAATTATATTTTCTACGCGCATAATTATATATGCCTAAATGCCCACCAAAATTATCAGAAAAATATTTGTCACCAAATACCATTAATTTAAATAGGTCATGGATTCCATTTTTCCACAAACCTAAGGTCTACATTTCTCTCAAATGATAATCTAGAGGTCCCCACTCTATATTTACGAGCCCATAATATTTATCTCCAAACAATTCTAACCTTAATTCTCCCAATATCAGGTTTGATTTCTAACTAACGATTTGGATTCCGGATAGCCTTCCGTAGAAAAATCATTATAAATCTAAAAAAATTCAGAAAAATACGTGGTTAGTTCCCACGCGACCGTACCGAAAATATCTACAAATTTTATTTTTTGTCCAAGAGCCGAATCGATTCGTCTCAAGGTCGAATTGATTCGGCAATGACGCTGGTTACTGTTTATCGTCTTCTCCGAGACTGTTTAAGCCATTAACAAACCTCCAAGCTCTATTTCCTTTTATACCACCAACATATAAACACACCCAACTATATTTACACCAAAGAAATCAGTTCTAAAAATCCTAAAACCAAGAATCACTCATCAATTTCTATAATTTTCTATGTTTCTCCAATTTGACATTTTTCGGTTTTTAACCGTTAAACTTCCGAAAATCCCGTTTAACCCATGAAAATCCAACCCAAAATATTTTGGGTTTGTTATTACCAACTATG
The DNA here is from genome assembly GCA_949130495.1 of Sambucus nigra. NCBI lineage: Eukaryota > Viridiplantae > Streptophyta > Magnoliopsida > Dipsacales > Adoxaceae > Sambucus > Sambucus nigra. The sequence goes on along the minus strand of OX422208.1, from coordinate 507,378,579 downwards.
ATATGAGATTTATTCTCAAAATTAAATAAAGCAAGTAAACAGTTGCCTGGAGGATAAAATCCGATGACCCCGAGTCGAATCCGGCGGAGTTTGGCACGGAAATCCTTTTTCTCTCTTCTTTCTCCCTTCTTCCTCTCTTATCTTCTTCTTTCTTTATTTTCTTATTTTGTACCACTCTACTGTGTCTTATAGGGAAAGAAAATAGGGTTTATCCCTTTTTAAACTCAAAAATAACTCATTTACTCAATTGCGAGTCCCTATTAATCCAAAAATTCTCGAAACTCAATTATGACCCCCGGATACACTATTATGACTATCTCGTCCATTACGAGACCAACCGTACACTTGAAATCTCCATCTGAGGTACTTGACCGAAAATTACTAATTTAACGTCACACAACTTAATGCAGTATTCCTGTTAAAATAATATCCTCTGTCGCTTTACCCCACTGCGACATATAATTAACATACTCCGACTTATTTACTTATCCCCAAAAGTAAATATAACACCCATTGAAAATCATTTAATCCTTGAAAACTCGAAAATTTACTATTCATGATAATCCTTAAATTCCCAAATTACACTTAATTATTGAATTTAATTTCCCATAAAAATGCAGGGTATTACATACTCCCCCTCTTACAACGGAATTTCTTCCTCGAAATTCAGATATAACCGATACTACCAAAACTAACCTAGGATTGTGAATCACTCCACATCCTAATGCTTCAAAGTGGAATGGCACTACCCCATAGCTCTTAACCGTATACTCAATAATCACTCCCTCTATCAAGGTTTATACTATACTATATTGCCATATCAGCATAATCTTCAACTCTATATACAATATCCTTTCTATCTCAGGCAGTATATAGAACCAACTTACTAAGGTGACCATACACCTTTTTAAATCGTGCGTCTCCGCACAACTATCACCAACGTTCTACACGTACACACTTTCTAAACAATAGGCCTTATTTCCTAGGCGTAATACTCATACATGGGTCTTCCCAAGCCACAAAATTCCATTTTTCTCAAGGTTAACCAACCAATACTTCTATATCGGCACCACTAACTCCACTGTCTTCACTACCCAATAATTCTAAGATTGAAGCATTCCTACCTACGGAAATAATACTATCCTAACTTGTGTCCCTGTTGCCCAAGACCTTTCCCAACTCCCAACATTTACTCGGTTTCATGCATGGGACTTCTCGCAAAGACAAATCCAAACAAGAAAACCTCTCGTTACGCTACTCCCTCTCATCTTCGATCATCGAGATATAATGGCCTAAGGCACATCAGTAGGACATCATAAATCTTACCTCGCTAACCTATGAACGCTTTTCTACTATTCTACCCTTACACCTAAGCGAAAAGGAAAGTCTAACTAATTGAGGCGCCGACTCTCTGCAAAAGTGTTACGAACATCATACCCAAAACATACTTCTTCCAAAATTTACCTTTTCATTAGGTCCTGGCTATAATTCTCAAATCAATTTCTCTAACTCCTGCTTTACCCACCTGCTCGCAGTGAGAGAACACTTTTGTGCTTCTCCATAGCATAATATTCCCATAATCATACCATCATCACATAGCTCATAGTCTATAGTGTTTCCTCCACACTATATGGCTTATTGACAAAACCAACATCTTTGCATCTTATAATATCTCTCCACTCCCAAGGCCGTTAAGGTTCATGCGTGGAGCGTCTCGCAAAGAGAAATCCAAACAAGGAACCCCTCCATTACACTACTACTTAACTTTCTCGATCGTAGAGGTCTGTTAGTTTCAAATATGCAACTGGGATAACCCTATCCCCTTTCAACAAAGTGCAATCTGAACTCCTATCTCTATTCAGGAGCCACGCCACCTAGCGCTCATACTAATACTAAGTCCTTGCACAAACAATAACAAGCTTAAGCTCATAGCTTAATAAATAAATCATGCATGCCTTAAATCACATCTATAAGGTCGCCACACACTCGAATCATAATAATGAAACATCTGCTCACCGAAGTTCTAACTACCCATAATAATACTCAACCTGTATCCAGGTGACATATCGCAACAACATGTTCCACCCTGGAACTGTGAACACGATAGTCTTGCAATCGTTAGCCTGCTATCGCTCTGATCAATGAAGAACACAATATACTCAAAATAATATCATACTCGTATATCACACATAAAACGATTAGTATAAACCAGATATATATTCAAAATATCAACACCCTCTTTCATAGAGAATGAAGGAAAATAGAACACTGCTAACGTGGAAAACCCATAGGCTTACATTATATAATATTATTGATATCGCCAAAAATCTCGAATTACACACATGAATCTAGGGTTAGCGAAATACCGCAACTCTACCTAGTCACACCAATTATACCTCCTCCAACTGAGGTGAAACCTATAACAATAACTTCGCCAATCTCCCTAGCTACTCTTAATGGTTCTTGGACATGGTACACTTGCCCTAACTGAATGGAAAATTTCATAACTCAATGCCTCTTCTAGGCACCCCACTCTTGTCTTTTTTCTCCTACTAGGAGAGGACAAACCGTGTGGCTCAACACTCCACATCACCCCATTTCCATCTTTGGCCTTCCTGACCATGTAAAAATTATCAATATTGCAGACTCTTTAGTCTCGATCCTGACAATCACCTTAATTATTCTCCTTATCTTCTTCATAAAAAGGAAACTCCATCCCTGGCCTCAACAGTCCTGTTTCAAAGAATTCCCCGGGTGGATGTCCACAAATGGGGTCCACGAACACACACATCCTCCATAAGTGTTAACAACACTTCCCTAGTGAGCCTATCATTCCTCAGAAGGACTATCTCTTCATTGTACTTACCTTGATTCAGTAAAAACTTAACTTATCCATAATTCTCTTTATTCACTATCGGCCTCTGACCGATCCTTATGTGAATAATTTAAAACTGCATTCTTTTCATTCCTGCTAAATCATGGGGACTCACGGTTAAAAACTACCCGTAAGATCCCTTTATGGTAAAAACATCCTTCTCTTCTGAATATGGTTATCATCATTCCCACCATTTCAATATTACTCCTACGAGTGAAAAAATTTCCTTTAGTTTTCACATATGGGTATTTCCACATCCTGCTCTAAGCCAAAGCTTCTGAGCCTTCTACTTACACTGAGTAATGCTACACTGCCTTCGCATGAATTAACTTCAAAGTATGGTCCTTATCAAAGACCCCTTTTGAACCCTTAGCTTCACCGAGTACTTCAACTTTAGTACCATTCTCTACTACAACTGTACTGGAATACTCATAACTACCATTCTTTTGTAGTCGTTGCAATAATTCTTAGCAAATTCCACAAGGAGAACGGTCTCTACTACGCTCCTAGTCTCCAACTTCCACTAACTGCTCCAACTAAGTCCTGCCTTCTACTTCCCTCATCACGGCCTTCCTTGGTAACCCTTCCTTGATCAACACACGAATCTCGAGCGAGCACGCAAAAGATTACTATAATCTCATAATATGGCAGGAGAACGAAATCTCACAAGAGGAATCAATAATCCTAATCATAAGGCTCTATAAAAATTCGAGAGCAACGCTGAAAGCGTAGTACGTCCACACAGATTCCTAAGGACAATAGAACCTGATGCTCTGATACTATCTGTGAAACCCCGCCTAATAAAATACCGGGCGATCACTGCTGTACCAAATTAAAACAGGAGTCGCATATGGATCATTCTTAACATCACTGTTGAAAACTAAATTAATTACTAACAACCTATTAGGCTGGTGTCAAAATTTATCTAACTATTCTTTTTAACAAATTAAATCAATTAAAACATTCGCACAGTTTATATGAATGAAACTGGAAAGGGATAAAATAACCGAACACTCGGTTCATATATAATAATACAACCAAATCACATGGCGCACTAAAAAGTGGTAAAAGAATAAGCAAATGTAGTAGGGCTTTCGACCCATAAGTTTCTACAATGCTTCCTATCTAGATCACAAGAATATAAGCGTCTAAAAATAAACCTGCATGCATCCATAGCTGCTGCAGCAGACGTCTGACTCAAAAGGATCATCATCCAGGCGTCTCATTTGGACACCTATATATATATATATATATACAACAAGAGAGGAAAAATATAAAAACAGGTCAGATCCCGAGTTGTGAAAATATTTAGCAAGTTCAAAAATTATTTATTTTTAAAAATATGTTTTATCTCATATTTAAATTGGTATCGTACTCCCATGAGATACCCCTCCGCTCTCTTCTAATAGTGCACACCTAGCACATCCCTCTAAACATCCGAGTCAAGGTACGCTGCCTAACTAATCCGTCACCCCCAAACTCCAGAAGGCCTAAGAAAACCAAGTACTAAGGTCTAAACTTCTCCCCAGTCTCAACACTAAGCCATGTTCATGCGTGGGGTGTCTCGCTAAGCGAAATCCAAACAAGGAACCCCCCGATACACTACTACTTGGTAAGGTCGATCGTCGAGATCCATTAGGCCCTCAGTACACAACATATATATATATATATATACTCATATAAGAAAAACCCAAAACTAGAGCACTAAGGGTTAAACTTCTCCCCATTCTCAACACTAGGCCATGTTCGTGCGTGGGGAGTCTCGCTAAGAGAAATCCAAACAAGGACCCCCCCCCCCGATAAACTACTACTTGGTAAGGTTGATCGTTGAGATCCATTAGACCCTCGGTACTAAACTTATATATATACTCATATAAATAAATATACATAACAAACTCATCTTCATTTTTCATGCTCACTTTTATATACATATCACATTTTAAGTTCGGTAAAATCTCTCGGAATGAGAATTCATTTCATATTCAATTTATCTCTTTACTCTAATAGAGATATATTATCTTGTTCTCATACACAAGTAATGTACTATACACACAAGTACAATAACCTTCCCAACGAGCTATAACTAGAGGATGCGGTCTCTCAATGCTATCATATTCCAGGGCATCACTCACATACCATCCTGGGGACCACCGGTAGGACTAAATATTACCTACTTCATGGTCAACAAACACAACGTCTGGGAAGTAGTCATAGTTCCTCCCCAAAAGTGAGACGAAACATACCTACCGTGTCTCACTCCTAATAAGAATCACACAATATAAAAATGGACGCTATGACCTGGGGACTATACGTTCCCTGCTCCTCAAGACAGGGGCCTCACCCACATCACGCAACTTTCCATGATAGTATTAGAGCTGGTATGCTTCACATATATATATACCATCACACATAGATATATATACATATCCGTATCATATATAATATATATACTTTAATCACATCGTATATATACCTTCCACATTGTTCCTCAAATACACACACATATATATATGGCCATAATTGCCAATCACACATAATAATGGCTAATAATCCCAGAGACTCTCATAATTAATAATATTCGAGTATTCATGCACTCACGATACTAAACTCAAAAGTATTCCCTCACTTGATAAATAACTTGTACCTTATTCACATTTAAGGATTTATATAATTTCTCCCACTATACCAATTTACACTAAGTAAATACGCATCTTCCCAAATTTATCCTAATAGTCTCGTAGGATGAACTCAACCACAATCGTTATAATTATATTTTCTACGCGCATAATTATATACGCCAAATTCCCACCAAAATTATACCAAAAATATTTGTCACCAAACACCCTTAAATTAAATAGGTCGTGAATTCCATTGTTCCACAAACTCAAGGTCTAAATTTCTCTCAAATAATAATCCAGAGGTCTCCACTCTATATTTAGGAACCCCTAATATTTATCTCCAAACAATTCTAGCCTCAATTCTCCCAATATCAGGTTTGATTTCTAACTAACGATTCGGATCTCAGACAACCTTCCGTAGAAAAATCATTATAAATTTAAAACCAAATCAGAAAAATACGCGATCTGTCCCCACGCGACCGTATCGAAAATATCTACAAGAATTAATTCGTCTCTAGGTCGAATTGATTCGGAAATGACGCTGGTTACTGTTCATCGTCTTCTCTGAGACTGTTTCAGCCATTAACAAACCTCTAAGATTTATTTCCTTTTATTCCACCAACATATAACCACACCCAACTATATATACACCAAAGAAATCAGTTCTAAACATCCTAAAACCAAGAATCAATCATTAATTTCTATAATTTTCTATGTTTCTCCAATTTGAAATTTTTCGATTTTCAACCGTGAAACTTCCAAAAATCCCGTTTAAGCCATGAAAATCCAACCCAAAATCTTTAGGGTTTGTTATTACCAACTATGATATGAGATTTATGTTTAAAATTAAATAAAGCAAGTAAACACTTGCCTGGAGGATAAAATCCGACGACCCCGAGTCGAATCCGGCGGAGTTTGGCACGAAAATTCTTTTTCTCTCTTCTTTCTCCCTTCTTCCTCTCTTATCTTATCTTATACTTTCTTTCTTTTCTTCTTTTCTCCCACTCTCCCGTGTCTTATAGGACAAGAAAACAGGGTTTATCCCTTTTTAAACCCAAAAATTACTCGTTTACTCAATTGCGAGTCCCTATTCATCCAAAAATTCCCGAAACTCAATTATGACCCCCGGATACACTATGCTGACTATCTCAGCCATTTCGACACCAACCGCACACTCGAAATCTCCATCTGAGGTACTTGACCACAAATTACTAATTTAACCTCGCATAACTTAATGCGGTATTCCTATTAAAATAATATCCTTTGTCGCTTTACCCCGCTGTGACATATAATTAAAATACTCCGACTTATTTACTTATCCCCAAAAGTAAATATAACACTAGTCGAAAATCATTTAATCCTTGAAAACTCCAAAATTTACTATTCACGATAATCCTTAAATTCCCAAATTACACTTAATTATTGAATTTAATTTCCCATAAAAATGCGGGGTATTACACCACAAATGACACAAACACATGAGCTTTACACTCTCTCGTAGTATGAATGTGTCTAAACATGGTGGTATGAAGGAAGGGATTGAACTTGAAATAAGAAAAAATGACCCAATCACTTAAATATGTCCAAGTAGATCTATGTGACTGAAATAAATTATCAACATTAGATTTAGCCTCACATGTAAAATAAATAACTCAAAAGGATAAACAAACGCAATACACACTTGCCTACAAATTTTGATGATTCTCAAATCAATGGCGTCGAAACAATTAAGCTCAATTAGGACTTATTGTGCAAACCCATTCATCTTCAACTAAGCACCCTCAAATAATTATATCCTTTTCTCTCTCTCTTTTTCTTTTGAAGATATCTACTTTCTTTGAAGCATCAATGCAAGAAAAATTTGGCCTTGTTAATTTTTCTGTTTTGATTGCCTCTTAATCTTTTAGGCTCTTGCCAACGATGGCATTTCACATAAAGGAGATTTCTCCTTTCGTATCCCTTTCCCATTCACACTCATATTTGTTCAAAAATATCAAACAAACTCACAAGCAATGGTTTTTACATTCACAGTTTTCCCTTGGTCCAAATTGGTATGTGTATGACAACATTGTCAGGAGAACACCTCGTTTAACTCATGTGACATGTGTAATTAAAATCCAAAAGAACTCATACAAAGTGTTTGCGGTGGCATATACAAAGTGAAATCATCATGCAAATTGATTTCAAATTACTTCATGTAAACATGATTAAGAACTATCCAAGGACTGAAAATGAAAACCAAATGTCCTAGTCACATGGATACATGAAGAAATGGGATTCAAACACATCGATATGCCACACAATATGTGTAAAAGTAAACTACTTAAAAACCAAAAATCTTTTTGAGTTTTTAAACATTTTTAAAATGATATCAATTTAAAAAAATCTAACTCAAAAGACTAACAAAATCCTTTAGCATTTTTCTCATAAGATCCAAAAATAGAAGAACAAAATACAAAATATCAACACATCATAAACACTGGAAAACATATAGCATGAAGAAAAACACTAATGCATGACAAACATGTAATCACAATCACGTATAAGATATAGCATGGGATGAATCCTTTCAAAGCAAAAGAGAGTCAACAAGACGAACATTTAGTGCCTCCAAATCGGATCTCCTAACCCACATAGGCGTGGCATGACAAACATCGGCTTGGGGAATCTTAGTCACTCTAGCCTTAATCTTCCTAGCACCTTTTTTATGATCATAATAGAAATGCCTAAGGTAACCTTTCTTACCACAGTGTTTACAAGTCAAGACACAAGCAATGTTACATTTAGGTTGACTTTTTCTAACATCCCTAGCTATGTTTGTCTCTCCGAAAAGCATGGTCTTAGCTTTAGCAGGGAAGTATACATATCATCGAATCCGATCCCACACTTTTCATCTTTGATTCAGACGATTCCTATCATTTTATCCAACTTCTTCGCCCTATACTCCAAATAAAATTTTACATTACTCGAGTCTCTCAACTTTTCTTCCAAGTCCACAAACCAAGACTCGGGAAAACTCCTAAACTCTTCAAACTTGAAAAGCTCCTTCTTCAAACCCCCCATCAAACCTCAAATTCTATTACTATATTCTTCAAAATACCCAAGAGTCTCCTTAGGATTCCTCTCACATGCCCTACGATCCTCAATTAATTTAGAATTATCATCACATATGGCACATTCCTGTAATACCTCGTATTTTTAGAATAAAATAAAGTTTAAGTGGGATTAATTTAATTCGGTGAAATTCATTAATCAAGGTTGTGAGTAATTAGACTCATTATTATTTATAAATTTTAGAGTCGGACTTTAATGATTGGAATAAATCAAAAGGGATTTTATTTTGAATAAAAAATATTTACTTGTGTCCCATCACAATTAAATCTGTTTTTTGATAAAAATATTTGAGACACACTTTGAGAGGTATTATGGGCCCCTTCGGGAATTTTGGACCCTTAGGAATGGTTCCGGGGGGATACATATATGAGTTGGGTTGTTATCGGGCTAACTAAATAATGTATTTGGGATCATTTGGGGGTTAAAAGTTGTGGCCTAAATCCCAACTCGTGATTTGAAGTCCAATAATGTTTATTAAGGGCTAATCCACTCAATGGAAGTTACATCCCAGAACCCTAAGAATACCCACCCAAGAAGAGGAGGAGGAACATGCTAGGAGGAAGAAAAGAGGAGGTTCTCCACCATTTTCAGGCAAGGATTCTCTTGTCGTTCTTATTAAAGGTGTACTAATCTTATATTAATGTTGATTCCATGCTTAGACTAAGATTGAATCATGTTTTGGGACTGTATATTTATAAATCTTTAGATTAGTACAGAAATTGATGATAATCATATGATTCATGCGTAGACCCATAACCCTTTGTATTGAATCTATATTCATTTTATTTAAATTGAAGAGTTATTGTGGAAAATATATTGTCGAAAAATTTTCACAAATCTGGGAATCAGTGTTGTAATGTAAGATGAAATCGAGAAATTTGTATGTTCACGAGTTCTTGAAAGAATCTTGAAAATTGATGATAATTTGGAGTTGAATTTGAAGTTTAATCATGTTTATAATGATCCTATGATGTTTTAGACACTACATCCCTACCATTCTTTATGTTGTTGATCCATTATAATAATATTTGATGAAGGAAGTTTTGAGGAGGAAAATTTAGTCTTGAAGAAAACCTGCACTTGGCTTACTGATCAAACTGAATCGATCCGGCCTCTTATCGAATCGATTCGAAATAATTACTCGTAATTTTTTTTGTTACGATCATGTGGGCATCGATATGGTATTTTTGGATTTTTTTATAATTAGTTATGATTCTTCTACGAAATGTTGTGCGAGACCATTGTTGTCCAAGTGAGGGATAGAGATTTATTCTAAGATATTAATGATAATGTTATGAACTTATATACATCATTAAACCGGGATGGGTTGATGTTATGGTAGTTCATGTGTGATGACTTAAAATACAAGTACGTATATAAAGGCAACGGTTTATGTAGAATTCTCTAATAACGTATTCTTGGGGATAGACTTGGCTTATTGTGGAGTTTGCAACCGCATTCTATGATCAATAAATTCTAACCCCTGGCCTTGGGCATAGGGACATGTAACAGGGAAAACCTCTTGAGAGATACTTGGTAAAAATTAGTAGACCTCTCAGTGGATGTAGGCAATTTTACCGAACCATGTATATTGTTGTGTTGTGATTGCATGCTTTTCTTAATCTTCTGGTGATTTCCTTATTCTATAATTTGTGTTGTGTTTTTTATCACCACAATTAGAGAATAAATATATTAAAGGGCAGGGATATGCCTATATGATTTAGAAATTCGGTAGGGGCAAATAGATGACAAGACCCTAAAAGATACGATGAGGCTATTATGATTAATTCAATATATGTTTGAATAAAAGAAATGCTTATTAGAGATAAGTCGGATGCTTGAGAATTTAACTAGTGATTAGTTCCCTTAAATTATTATCGTATAAAGATACTAACTAGAAGTGCACCCTAAGCCTAGTGGGATAAGTTTAAATGGTTAGTATCGGTCATGACAGTAGTTAGGGTAAAACAGCTTATACATATTGGTGGATTTCGTATATGTGTACATATAAACCTTATTGAAAAGGTAACAAGAAGCGAATAATTACTAATAATCTGGAATTAATTAATTATAAATCAAGAGGAGATCATGCTAAAATCATTAATTGTATTGGTAAGGTTAGTTGGGGATAACTATACCTATAATTGTGATGGTAAGGGTAGTTTGGAAATAATTGTACCTATATATTTAAAGAGAAATAAATGATTAATCAAAGGTAATTTTATGTCTAAAAGGAAACGTGTAGGACTTAATATTTAATCGGGAAGTGGTCGTAGGATATCAACTTAAAATGTGTTATGTAATAACAGGTTAAAATGTTATGGTTAAGCCGGAAGGGCTATATTAATATAGATGGAGATTTCCTTGGGTAAAATGTAGTTATAGAGTAACTACTTATACATATTAGATAATAATACATATTATATTATTTTGTGGGGACATATCTGGATTTATGGACCGTCCTATCGGTTTGGGTTTGAGTGCGATCGGAATTGCATAGCACATGTCAGCACATGTGGGCTAGACGTTGTGTAGGTCATTTGGGTACAACGTAGTAGAACTACTTACGAGATGATAGGTGTTGATTCTGAGATCCTTTATCATCTCTAGGTATGGGACATGAACCAGTGTACTGCATAGGTACCACCCCACTTACTTGTGTTTTGTTACCCGTTTAGGATAAGAGACTCCTCCGGGTATTAATGATAGAGCACGAACAAGACAGCAAATATAGATGTCTTCGTGTGTCATATATATATATATATATATATCCATTTACATATTGTGGTGCGCCTTATATGGGAATGTGCCCTCTTAGTCTATAGATATAGACAACGCTTAATGATAACGAAGTCGGGTTAATATAATGATGTGGATAATTAAGGACGAAGAGGAGTCGTAATGAATAATGTGATAAATAATTATTAATGACAATAATAATTGGACAGTCTAATAATATAGATAGTAATTAAATAAAATGAATAATGCCATAGACAATAATTAAAGAGAATAATAATTTGGTAGTTTAAGATAATGAAACTTATAGTATAATGGGGCTGATGATGAGGTGTATGAATTAAATATCAAATAGTCTGAATAGATAGACTATGGTTATGAAATATAATATGATGTAAAATTATGCACTAAGTTTATATCAAATGGAGTAGCCAATAGTATGAAATCTATTCAGGGACTCGGATGTTAAGTATAAATACCCTATTTTAGTTAACGTATAGCTAGATGGATTATTCTTGACATGTTGGATTAAATAATGGAATTTAAAATCAGTATTTTATTTGAGGATATGAGCAGGACAACTTCTAGATGAGAGGTAAGGTTCTCATTACATGTGAGCCTCGATGGAGAGACGTGAAGTATAAGTTAGTGATATTTTGCATATTTATTGATGAAGAATCCTTGCAACTCTAGGGATCTGACCCAAATTATAAATGTTCCCCCCCCCCCCCCCCCTCAAATAATATTAATGACATGGATAGTAGGACTGACGATGGATCAAACATGGAGTTGAATTAGATGTAGTGGATTTTGCTCCATTGATTCTAGCATAGGTTGTACTTCATCATTTGGTGATTTTATTTCATACTAGGATTTGTACGGGCATAATCCCAAGAGTTTATTTATATCAGTTGTACTTAGTTCTACATTATGGACATTATATGATGATTCAGTTTTTATTGTGCATGTATTAAATCAGTTTTCTTCAGATGTTTTTTTTTTTGTATTTTGATATAGAATAAAGAAACTTTTATTTTCTCCAGTGTTGAGGAAGGTATAAATTATTGATAAGCCCCATCTTTGGCGTACTAAGCATGACTAACCTTTACGTGATAAAATAGGGGTTGTTACAATTCTTTAACCTTATCTTCTAACTGAAACTTGGACCTTTTCAACTTCAATGACTTAGTGAAAAACTCCCAAAATTCCAATTGAAGCTCACTCTCCTCCTTTTCATCTTCTTTTTCATAGCTCCTTTCCTCATTATGTTAAGATCCTAAAGATCGTACCACATAACTATTATGTAGATGATCCTCTTCAATGGGGGAAGACACTTCATTTAAGCCCATGTGATTGGCCATGAACGCGATGTAGTTACGATCAGTGGGGGATTTAACTTCCTCTTCTGACTCACTATCACTAAAGGTGGTATTGTATACCTTTGGTTTCTTAGATCTGAAGTAAGTAAGTCTAGTCTGGAGTAGGTAATCCAATCCTCCTATACCCTCCTTCATTAGTCTAGTGGTGCACTCATGAGAATAATGCCCAAAACCTTAGCATTCAAAACGCTTGCCCCGACCACCCACCTTCTTAGGACCATCCCTATTCTTCCTATCACGATCGATAAAATTCTTGGATTTTTTCTAAACTCTTTTCAAAGATTTTGGCATCTTTAAGCTTAAGAAACTTCTTTAACTTCCTAGAAAACCTAGATATCTCTTGTAAGATAATGGAGTAATAGGATTAGACTACCTAGGATTGTCGAGAAATGATAGTTTGTATTATTGGTAAGGTAATACCTTGGTGTGAAGGATATCTTTCCTTAAGGTTGTAAGTATAGTTCTTATTAAACCTGGATGACCAATTAGGATAGACCAAAGTGTATTAGGGTGTTCCTTATTTTTAGGTTTATATCCAACGCAGGATTTTAATTGTGGTTGAAATTTAGAAGATGGCGTGGTGTAATGGCGTGTTAGCGTTGAATGGTAGTCATTAATACCTTAATAAATATTTCTAGCTAAAGGTGGCTTAATAATTAATAGTGGTTTTTGTGATCCATTTTGATGGAGGTGCACAAGTCTAGAGTAGCAGTATATCCTAAAGGGGATAAGACATATTAGGATGTGAGGTGCTAATATATATAGAGGGACGGAGTGTTATTTGTACCTGATAGGGATGAGATGTTTACATCTCTCTTTTTACATGGCATCCTTTGATGTATTAGATGGGGGGGGGGGGGGGTCATGGGATTCCCTCATTTATTGGATGTGAAATAAGGGAGAAAACATTACTTGGATTAGAATTAAGGTAACATCAGAGAAGGTTTCCTTTATTAGACCATCTTGAGAGATGTTGACATATTTTCTTAATGATATTTTGCTGATCTGTTTATTATTTTTGGCTCTCTTGAATCATTTTCATATTTTCAAAACTAGTACGGTTTCGCAAAATTTGTTGCAAAATGCAACCAATAATTTTAACTCTAAAGTGGAAAAATGAGTCTCCCACGACATTTCACTTGTCGCGCGAACCTTAATTTTTATCTTCACACACTTTTCTTTTCTTTTTAAATTTTTTTCCACTCTTACCATGGCACTTCACTTGCTGCGGTGGAACTATTTTTCTTATTTCCTTGGAGCAAATCCACTTTGCTGGGAAGCAAAAATGTGTTTGAGGATTTTGAGTGTGCAAAATTGCACACATGCCTTGGAGATGGTCTTAAGGAAAAAGTGAGGATTATTGAGAAAGGGGAAAGAAACTAAATGGATATGAGGAAGAGTAATCTTGATTGATTTGAGTCAGTCACTGGAAGTTCCATCGTAGTGGAATGGGTATTATAATCAATATGGGTGGCATACATTTTCAGCCAATGCGAGCAATGTGGGAAATAGAGACTAACACGCAAGCATTGCATTCAGGACTCTTCTAATTGGGAATGAGCCAAATTTTGAGGAACATATTCCATCATTAGGGGGATGAATTCAATACCCCATGATTCCAAAGTATTAAGTAATTAGGATTTAATTCGAATAAGTGGATAATCATGTTATGGCATAAATTTAATTTGAGAATTGTTTCTACATCATGATGTGTACTATTGGACTGAGATCTAGAGAGGTCGCGGATTCTAATTGGTGTTGGAAACACTTTAAATTGGGACCCATGATTATCCTTTAGGATAAGTTTAAAAGCATGATATCTTAGAAAGTTAATTTTTAGTTTATTCCTCCGAATACAGTACCATATTAGTTGTTACCACAACTATTTGTAGAAAGATCTAAGGTGTGAATACACATATAGATGTATGTATACACAGATGTATAATGCAACATGCCCATTTGTGAATAATTAAAAAACTCCATTCTCCCTCGACTTTATGTACAAATAAAGTGGTAAAATATGTAGTAAGAAGTCATATGTAACCATTTATTTTTCTATGCTCAATAAGAACCCGGAATAGAAGAAAATAGTTCAGGTTCCTCTTCAAAAGTGAGTCATCTTTGATCATGTGTGAACTTTAGACGAATCTCTACAGATTTCATTTCTTCTTATTGAACTTTTGGGTCAACCCAACCCAAACTCTATTTTCTAATGCTCAATGAAATAGCTCTTATCGGAGCTTGGGAAACCTTCCCTTCATCCTTCACGCGTGTCTTTCTTTGAGAAATGACACGGACTGATAAAAGGAAGAGACGAAGGCAGGAATTCATGATTCACCGATCAGCTTGCCCATTTTTTGTCTCGATTTTGGGTGGAATAAAAATGAGGCCATCCATTCTAAATAACATAGGTGGAATATAAATATATAAAGTACATATCTTGCTTTGCCTTTCTCTAAATCAAGTACGTGATTTATATGAATTTTCATAGGTACAAGGATTAGCTGATCGAATATCAATGAATGTTGTCTCCGCATTCATCATGCAGTTTTTATCATCGGAATGTAAAGGCTTTCGATCTCTTCTTTCGAGTAAGGCATATCATTTAGTTCTTGTCTTTCTATCTCCATCTTTCAATAACTTATTTCTTATCTTTATAGGAGGAATGAAATAGGGTTTTGTTTTTATAAAATATGGGATTATATGGAAGCAATGATAAATACATATGAATAGAGAAATAATGGGCAAAATAAAAAACATAGTATAGAAAGTAGTCAATCCGGTGAAATCTAGAAAGTAGTTAATCCAGTGATCCTAGATTTCACTTTCCATAGGGCAGAGTAACATTGGACTCAAATTTCTTACTATAAATACAAAACTATTGAATAAAAGGTTCAACCATAAGCATTGGTTGTTTTAGGCTTATGAGGAGGTATTAAATTAGTCCCAGATGAAACTTGCAAGAATTAGAGGATATATAAGTAAATGTTTAACACTCATAAGTAACATAACACACCAAAATAATTAACCCTACTTACAAAGGAGATAACTGGATAGAAAGAGATTCAACATCATACTCAATAAGAGACTTAACCCGTAGATTTTAGATAGAAATTAACTAGCCTTCTTCTGTATTACTTGCAAATAATTTATGATCAATTTCCTATATAATCTAAGTTAGTTTCACCACATGTTAATATTGAATCTTATTATAAATCATAGAGATTTAGATTTATACATTGCTTAATGCTTGAACCTATTCATATTCTTCATAGGAAATATATAAAATGATGGTTAAAATGCTTAGGTTGATTACTAATTTCAAATCAATGTTTTAATGATTAAATTGAAAATTAAGTGGACTAGTATAAAGAACATGATGATATTGATGAATATGTCTTAATAATGTGAGATTTAACCACGTTAGTGGATGTATATTGTAAGAAAAATGATTGGGATCACTTATAAATATTATTAGGATTGTTTCTGGTATTGGTTATAGGTTATAAAAAAACTTTTGTAAGACAACCGAGAAACTGAGTTCTCAATTGAAATTTATATTAAAACATCATTTTTTATTGGGTATGGATGATCAATACCTCGATTGAACGATGGTAACCCTGGTTCGAATGAGATATTATGGAAATGTTTTGTTTGTTTATAACTGCTATGATCAATGTGATTATGTGGAGGCTAAATATGAGAATGAGGATTTGTTTTGGAGACATTTCACTTAATTTAGATGGTTAGGTTGAGATAATGTATTCATATATGTGTATTGGATGTTGTATCCTCTATATGCTATTTTTTGACATACCGGGGTGTGTATTGGCTCATAAGGATCCATAGGTGGGGATTTGATGGGATTGTTTTGCGAGATTGGGTACAATACTCTTGGACGATGATGCAGGTTTTGGATAGTTTAATATCTCAATCCTACAAGATATTGGTCAACTGTCTTATGAAGAGGATACATATGAGGCTTGAAATTTCATGTAATCTTTGTATGTGATTACAGGGTGGTGTGATAGAGTAGTGATTTCCCCTTTTATGTGTGTTTGTTATGTAATCTATTAGGAGTAGAAATCCTACAGATCAACTTGGTAAAGGTAAGGGAAATTCTTGAAGGATTGTTTCCTTCATTCTAAACGTCTGTATATAGTTGGTATGAAGATGGAAATATTTATAAGAGGTATTGGAATTTCACAGTATGATTATGGTGATATTCACTCTTGACATGATATGGTGAAGTAAATGGATACTTATTATATGTATAGAACTTAATTTATGATTAGTGGTTATTATATTACATTGTGTCACTAGATTGAGATTACGTATCTAGTTTTG
This sequence comes from Sambucus nigra, assembly GCA_949130495.1. NCBI lineage: Eukaryota > Viridiplantae > Streptophyta > Magnoliopsida > Dipsacales > Adoxaceae > Sambucus > Sambucus nigra. Next base: position 507,361,510 of record OX422208.1, on the reverse strand, counting down.
TGGAGATTGATAATTACATGTATTTATGGTGTAATAGTCAGGCAATGATGGGCATAACCTAGTTATAGGTTGATGATTATAGTAGTTAGGCCAATGATGGGCTAGGTCGTATGGATATCAGATAGAATAGTAGTTAGACTAGTTATATGAACTATTTATCGAGATTCTAGGTAGTATACATCTAGACTAGAGATAAGTAGAGCTTATGTGGGTATCGTGTAGGATAATAGATACTCCATATTGATTGACTTAATATGATTAGATAGTATATAGTATATGTAGACTATGAGTTGGTGATAGCCTTATATATCATATGTATACTATGTGAACAATTTATCATTGATGATATTATAGTGTAGTACGAGTTAGGAGTTAAAAACATATTATTATTTTGATCCTTGTAATTTTGAGTGGATGTTTTTTTATTTCTCATCGGCTAAAATATTTTAATTGGATTTTTATGGAATATATATACAATTGTTTGGATTAAAAATTCAATTTTTGGAATTTTCATTAGAACGGGATATGCCACCTCGTTAGAACCGGATATGGAATATGTCATCTAGATAGAATTATCGAGGAATGAGGTAACAATGACAACCTTATGTTTTTTAATTAAAATCTCATTTGAAGTCATTTAGAACCATAATGGGGATGTCGTTTGAACTAAAATAAGCATGGCATTAGAACCAAATTAGCATGTCATTAAAACCAGAATGGGCATCTGGTTCGAATGAGATTATGATTTTTCTCGTATTGCATGCTAACGTAATCTAGGTTTTTCCCCGATAAATACCGAATAGTTTTAAATTTTCGAGGTGTGGTTTCCGTAGATCAAAATCTAGGACAATAAACACCTTTTTAAATCCCCCTTGAGATCTAAGAATCAATATATTAATATTGATTATAGATCTCATCTTTTGAGGCCCTATTCTTCATTGTTTGAGCATTTTGGCACTGTAGAATTCCGCGTTGCTGATTGATGAGTCGAGTCAAAGATCGGTGGATACCGAGGTGCAGTCTAACTGCATGTTACACCCCGCCTAATTAAATATCGGGTGATCAGTCCTTTATTAAATTATACCATTATATGCAGTTGGTCCATTCTTAGCATCACTGTCAAAACCTTTATTTACTAACCACCTAGTATTTAAAAAGTTGATGTTAAAATTTTATCTTTTGAGTCAACATAAAACGAAATGATAAGTAATATTACATTCCACCATTTAAATATCAACCGATTAATTAATAATGACATAATAATAATTATATCCGAATTATACAATCTAGTCTAAAATATCGATATAATATTTTGAAATAAAATTAACTCCACAGTCTAATACATCTAATGGAAGTCTACATCTATGAATAACAATAGAATAAAATGGACAACATGTCTGACTGGCAAGAAAGTTCATAATAAAGAACTGAATTAATATTGTGGTGTCTAATATCAATCACCAGTAACTACTTTCACAGTTGCAGCATGCAACAAGATAGAATCTGCTAAGCCTGGTGTTCTTGTAGCTGGGCCTCTAAAATGTTTTACAAAAAGAATAGAGATTTAGAGAAAAACGGGTCAGCGCCCGAGTAAAAAAAACACTTTAATTAGCAAGTGTTTAAATGAAAAATTTGCAATTACTATATTCATGTTAAGTTCACGTGCTCTCGCTTGAGATGCTCACCTCTCATCTATTGTGCAAACCTAACGTATATCTCTAACCGTTCCTGATTATACTACGTCGACTAACTATTTCAATGGAAGTCTATTTCTATACCAACTAACTATTTTTTCTTACTCATATCGCCCATCCAATACGCTGCCAATTAATTTATATCAAATAGTCAAGCATAAATTTCTCATCTTATATTTAATCTTTCCCGCACTAAGATCATTTTAAATTTCATCATTTTCACATCTACTAAATACACACAGTATCATAAATCTAAAGTATATACATATATCACTCTAACTATATACATACTACTACATCACCCCTAGGCTAAGACCTGCAGTGCATGCGTACTCTACTATCATGTCCCAGTACCTCAAGTACTCACTAAAGGACTATTGGTTGAGTTTGTCACTCAAAACATAAATAAAAATCACACATATTGGAGGCGAATACAATTCCAAGACAATGAGCTATGCACATACCTACGCACCCACATGACCGTTAGCTTATTGTTCTCATAGATAGGCCTTTCCTAGGTTCTATATTCTGAGGTATAAGTCAAAAATCCCCCGAAGGCTTATCAAGATATGAAGGTCCCAATGCGAAAATCTCCTGTGATAGAAAGTAGTGTAGGTATCTCATACACATGATATCACACTCAATATCTTATATGCATACACTCATTATATGGATACATAGAGTACATTTCAAGTTTATCCCATAAAATAATAATTCACAATTTATTCACATTTCCCATTACTCCTAACATCTCTTGTTAACCGGAAGGATATAAAGAATTTAATTAATTACTCAAGTAGATACCATCAACCCATACTTATTGGTCCAAAATTAGAACTTATTATAACAAGCCCGAATTATATTTTAATTCCCAACAATACTTTTTCTCGATAAAGTTACATTCTGCCCAGAAATATAAAATTATAATTTGAGGCTTTTCTGATCCAAATTTAAAAAAAAAAAAAACTTAAAACTACAAAGTTGTGTCGAATGTGAATTTTTTTTGAAATACCAATTTCCGCTTAAAACACTCCTAAAATTATCATACAATGTTTCTCATTTTTTTAAAAATACTTTTTCATGCGTTTTCTCCACTATTTTTTATGTTCAGTATTTCATTCTACAGCTCCAAACTCCCAAACGAATATACCCAAAAATATACTAATCTATATACATGATTTCTAATCTTTTATATTCATCAAATCATCAAAAATCAACTTAAATTGGATTAATTCATTGTTGTTCTCTAAAACATTATTTTACCATTTATCATCAAGAACACATGTTAAACCCATATTTCTCCCAATTTTAATTGTTAGAATTTCATCAATATTCATCTTCTAACATCATAATTACATACTACTATCAATTCTCCCCAAAATAAAAATTTCAATTCCTCAATTTATCATAACCTTTCATGAAGTCCAAAATAGTAAACATCATATTCTAACATGAATATGACATTCAACTAAAATTCTGCACGATAAACACTTGCCTTTTAATGTGGGTCTGATCCGTTGAAGAAGAAATATATGGTTTTAGTCCCCTCTCTTTGATTTACACTTTGATGATGATACTCCATGTGTGTTCTTGCACACGTTCTCCAAATCTTCCCTTAGACTCTTGAAATTCCTTCTTAATTCTCTTCATAATCTCTCTAACTCTTTGTATAACTCTATTAACCTTTGGTTTTATGAAAATGACTCTTCTCTAAGCCCAAATCTTTCACTTTATAAGTTTAATCCCGTTTTTGACTTTTCAATTACCATTAAGAAGTCCAAAAGTCAGCTAAATAAGTCCTAATTAATCTCAAAAGTCCTCGAGACCCGAACATAATGCCCGGGTACTCAATTTTGACTATTTTGACCCTTCTGAATACATTAGCACACTCAAAATGACCATATGAATTGCAAAAATGTAATTACATTTTATTTCCCAATTTAAGTCCCGACACGACTGACACGCGCGTCGCAACTAAATTTATCATAACCGTCGTATTTGTCACTCACGACAAGTTTAATCTTCTCACATAATTATTACTTCTATTTCACTAAGTAATATTCAAAATAAATAAATATTAACCCTTATCTCGCTAATTAATATTTATTTTAATCCAAATTAATCTTTAATTAAAAAAATTCCATTATTTAAATTAATCCCAAATTTAAAAATATGGGGTATTACATACTTCCCCCTAATAATGAAATTTCATCCCGAAATTCGGATATAAAGTAAACCTAATAAAATAATTTTCGATATCGATCACGCATCTCATGCTCGTGGTCGTAAATATACTCATCGACATTATGATGCCCCATAATATCACCTCAGATTCTTGTACACAATTTCATTCAGATGCGGTCCAAAGTTACTCGCAAAAATCTTTTATTGTTTTCCACTATTCATAAACTAGTAACACCGTTTGAACCGAAGGTCTGTTCACTACACCCCACGGTTAGCAACAAGTTCATTTAATCCCTTATGTATTGGTGTATTCTTTTATGCTTAAGGTCTCACTTATATAATGGCACGTAAAATTATTGTGAATTCGATAACAATATCTTAAAAGATGCGTTTGAGCTCCAATGACTGTATTATCACTATGTTAGAAAAGACCTCACTTCTATAGGTATCAATTTCCTTATTGCCGTACCAAGACATCTCCCCTTGCGAAAAACACTCTCACAATCCCCGACTACTCGTGTCAAGGCTCAAAATTTGGCTCCCACCAAAGTACTCTCACTATATTTTTGAATTATACGAACTGAAATGGAGTGCGTCAATCCTAGTCAGCGGACCATGAATCACCTCGGGTCCGTGAAACTAATTAGTTCCCTTTTCAAAACTATCCAAAGGGAGGTGGAAAATCTTCTTCTATTAAGCCTCAAAATCACTAAATAGTTCATATTTTTTTAATCGCATACTGCCCTACTAGTTGTAATGAGTATTTCTAACTACTCCAAATATCAAAATATGTAACCTCATGTTTTGCCACATTCTATATCACCCCTTCCTAATATTCATCATCTTATTATTGATACGACTAATGCAAGGCAAAATTCCATCCATATCGCTTCCTGACACTTCCTATCCAAGGTGGGACTCAAAGGTCTCATTCGAATTTACATCGATGTTGGGTGGCACTTTGTGTCGGTTTATTTTGTCTCGTATAATAACATGTTGGACACACTGCCTAGTAATATAACACACCTCAATATAATAACATTTATTTTGTTCTTGAGCAATTTACTTCATAACCCAAACAAAATTCTATCCACTCCATGATTTTGATAATCCGATAATGAAATTTATCATCTTGTGTTGCTATCCTGTCCATGGGTTATCAATCTGCCTCATCATTCTGGTTGGTAGTATCACAACAACCTTTTTCTCTTACGGGTGGCATACCTGGAGACTTCACTATGTCTGACTCAAATCGAAAGTCACTCACTTATCATCTCATGTCACGTGGAACATCTTACTCCACTTATTCTGAAATAGATAAAAATTATGGCTTGTGCATTTTATCTGAACTTGCGTATTTCCTAGGCCCCTTTTCCAACTATTAGAATACTATGCATTGGACTAGGTGACATTCACGCTATTCTCAATCTATTCCGACTCAACTTCCAACTCACCTCAGATGTGGGAGTTTTCTTAGGACATACACACAGTCAGACTATCTCCTTTCCTCAAACAACATTCAACCTCTCTTACATTTTAACTAGTTTTTCTGATTGTCCCACAAACACATTTACAACATCTTTCCAAACCTTCTTATCACAAACGGTACGAAAAATAAAATTAGTAAGGGAGCCCATGCACCCTATTCCATATGCACAATTATGCATTCGTCTCTAATGTTTCACATGTATTTTACTTATCTAAAATTTGACCCTGCCTTTTTTAACGTGGCTATAACGTAAGGCTAATTTTAGTTACCCTACAGTTTTCATCTACGTGGATGTATAATAACTAAAGTGATAAATTCGTACTCTAATGACCAATACATCTCTAAACTACTGACGTTTACTCGGATTCATGTGTGGGAAGTCTCATAAGAGAAATCTAAACAGGGAACCTCCCTATACACTACTACCTTTCCTTGCCTGTCATCGAGATTCGTAGGTCCTTTGTACTGACTCAGAGTATCAAAATATTATCCCCAAACACACAAGTCTAACCATCCACTCCTACATTACTTAAGGATTTTATACAAAACACTACTATTAGTGTTCCTGCACTCAGTCAATAGCGAGATATATTTCTTCACTCGACAGTAAACATAATATACCCCAAATCATATCAGTACAGTTCCTACATACTAGAATTTGATATAATGAAACATCTATAACCTATGAAGTCTCATCCATAATGCAGTATAAATGCGAGTTCATTCTCTTTCAGATGACGCATCTATAAACAACACAATCCTACTCTGGAATAGCGTGTACGATACCCTTGATGTAGCAGCCCGCCAATGCTCAACCCATCGCTAACTAGTCCAAAACTAGGATAACATCATACTCGAATATCATCTCTCAAAGGGAGTAAACTTACCAAAACATAACTTCTCAATGACTATATCCACTTCTTGCAGATGGGACCAATGATCCTCACTAATAAATGATAAAATATCGGCACACAATAGTAATACTAACAATATACCCATTAAACATGTCTCATGCTCAAATTTTATTTTAACGGAATATTGTGACTCATTTGTGTCACAAGAGTATACCCCATTTATCCTAGGATAAACCTCACCCTTTTAATTGCCAATATCTATGGCAATCCTAATGCTTTCTGGACCCAACACTCTCGTCCAAACTGATTTAAAAACTTTTACAATTATTGCCCCCTATTTTGCATGCTACTCCTGTCCCCTAACTTGCTACAGACAAGGTCGATACTCATAACTCTACTCTACACACATAGGATACTTCTTTGTGTCATGTCTCTATCTCTGGCTTCACTAGCCATATTAGAGTTGCCCTTCTTTTAGACCTAGTAGTCTTGGCCTTTACTAACTCCGCCTGTGTCGTGCTTAACTTCTTATTTTTTTGATACTGTCGGTCCCAAGCACGGAAAAAGGAGGAGGGTTGCGTTAGGTAGCTGACAGCCAGCGTAAAACTTTGTCAGATCGTTATGAACGTGAATCCTATGAATATACGTTCTAATGCTAGGGCATTCCCCTTAAGCGATGCGTTGCGCCTGCCACCGAATGTCTCAAAAAATAGGCAAGGAGCGTTGCTCCTACCACCGGATGTCTCAAAAAATAGGCAAGGGGCGTTGCTTCTGCCACCGGGTGTCTCGAAAAATAGGCATGGGGCGTCGCATCGGCGCTCGGATGCGATGATAAATAAGTAAGGGTTCCTACAACAAGCTAGACATGTGCGGGTAAAGAAGCTAGTCCAGGATACTAGACTTAGGTTAGCGACTTAGAACATAGGGACTATGACAGGAAAAGGGATGGAGTTAGTAGATACTATGATAAGAAGAAAAGTTAACATAGCTTGTCACCAAGAAACTAAATGGATCGGTGATAAAGCTAGAGAAATAGAAAATACAGGATTTAAATTATATTATACAGGAAAACATAGAAATAAGAACGGAGTTGGAATAATAGTAGATAAAAACTTTAAGGACGATATCATAACCGTTATTAGGAAAGGTGATAGACTTATACTTGTAAAATTGGTATTAGGTGAAAACATAATGTAACACCCCGCCCGATCGGGGAGAGCGAACGGAGCGCTAATGCGATAAACTAAATCCAAATCCACAAGTGACAAGGTATAGAACATCTAAATAAACCCACAATAATATAAATCCACTAATCTCAATCTCTTCAATTACAACAAGTCTCTCGAATTACATACAACAACTAACTCGAAAATAAAATACAAATCTCCAATGCTCTATACATCAAAATAATACAAATCTTTCCCAAACAATCCTCGCTAAAATCAGTCTCCATAGCGCCCCAAAATCCGCGCTAACCTGCCACTAAAAGTAAATATGGGGAAGTACACAGTACGACAAGAAAGATGCTCAACAAATATATGTTAGCGATGAATAAAACGTAACAACACCATTACGAATAGTCAAATCAAAATGCAAATCTCAATAGCATTTATCAATAAATTTCTCAACAACACATCAATGGGTAACCAGGCCTCACCCCATTCGCATATGCTTTATCAAGCCGTAGCCCGGGAATAGGTATTTTAGCGGGTACTCAACATTCGTGCCATATTAAAATCTCATGACAACGTGCTCATCAACAATATAATGATACAACATGAATCAAAATAATTTCAACAATTATTTTCCAGATTTCAATGAATTTATCAATTCAAATATGAGTTCAATTAACAAGAATTCAAAGAGAATGGCACTCACGAGATTTAAGGAGCATGTAAGGACACAAATTTCCAATTGAGTCCTCTTATAGTTTTGGCTCAATTCATAGGATTATATTTAATTGTAATATTCAAGACCTATGAAGTGACTGTTGAAGACGTAGCGGCAAAGAGTATAAAGCATCATCAACATGCCGTAGTTTATGTGCCTCGTTTGTTCGTCATCAACTTAGGTTCCTTGCTCCCAAGGTATGAATGTATTTATATGTATATAGGAGCTTGGAACAATTTGTATTGGGTGTTAGGTGAATTAAAACTGCATTTTATTTTTCAGAAAGAATCAATTAGAAACTTAAAAATAAGTATATAAAAGTTTATAAAAGTTTCCGGGCCAAAATCGAATTTTTAAATCTTTCTGTTTGTTCGTTTGAAATGTCGTTCGAACGAGTTTTTTCGTTCGAACCAGATTTCGTTCGAAGGAGTTTTGTCGTTCGAACCAGGTTCGTTCGAACGAGTTTGCCAACGACCCTAATCTGGAAAGTCGTTCGATATGTCGTTCGATATGTCGTTCGAACGAGGTATCTAACGAACCTCTAACGAGCCCAGGCTGGTCACTCGTTAGAAGTCTCGTTCGAACGAGAATCAAGTTCGTTCGAACGAACTTCCAGCGGGAACAGTTATTTGGCAGTTTTTTGCAGTTTTTCCCCACTCCTCCACTTGGTTTTCAACCAACATTTTTCATGCAATATTATGTGCGGGAAACACATTTTCCAAGACAACTTTTCCTAACTTTTCCATTCCATATCCATCTCTTAGAGAGAGTTTGAGAGCAAATTTATTTAGGGAAAATGTTCAAGTTTTGAGTGTTAATTTTTAATGGAAAATTCATACACACTCTAGTTTACACCCATTGTTGTTTATTACAAGTTCTATATATACATATCCTTACTTGGAGTTTTTGGCACCGGTTTTCTCTACCGATTTCAAGAGACGTTTCGGGTTTGCTTCTACACCCCATCACAAAGAAAACCTTTGTTGAGATTCTACCCGTTTGGAGAAAGGCTCCATGTTCGGGTGACGGTGACCGTTTAAAGTCCTATCGGTGTATTCCGAGACCACGGTGGAGCTCCGTTGCTTATCCGTTAATTGGAGGTTGATACAAGAAGGAGCATCACGGCTTGAGAGGGTTCGAGTTTAGGAAGTAAGTCTTTTGTCTTGTATTTTGTAATACCGTTTTTAGTGGATTTGAGGCTAGGGCCGTCCCGAGGTTTTTTTCCCGTTAGTGGGTTTTTCCTCGTATATCGCGGTGTAGTGTGACTGTTTATTTTATCTTGCTATATATCACTTAGAACGCATGCTAGATTAATTTCAAGATAAAATTTGGTTTTACAATCACATGCATTTAATTTGGGACTTAAATTAAATATTGGGTTAATTTGGTTTATTCAAGTCATTTGCTAATATTGGTGTCGCCTAACTTTGTTTAAATGAATAATCATGACTTAGGCAAATTCTAGGACTTGAATTATGTTTTAATTAGTTTTGAAGATATTAAAACTCGGCCTTGTTTGTTTTGTTGAACCATCACTTGTATTCAACGCTTCCGCATTCATTTATTTAAAAAGGAAATTACTATTTTAATTGTGATTATTATTTCAAACCCGGGGATTCTCCAACTGCGCTTTCAAATTGGTATCAGATCCAAAAACGATAAATTATTTCGTTAAGATCCTTTAATTTTTGGCTAAATATGGATTTTTCCCCATTTTCAAAATTTCCTATTTTTGATGGTTCTAACTACGCGTATTGGAAAGCGCGAATGAAATCGGCACTTAAATCTATCGATGAACGTGTTTGGATGTCTGTTGTTAACGGTTGGACCCCACCAACACATTTAATTGAAAATGTACATGTTCCCAAACCCGTTGATAGATGGACTGAAAATGAGTTTAAGCTAGCAAACTTTAATTCCCGAGGTTTAAATGCCTTGTTTAGCGTTGTCGCACCGGATGAATTCCGACGTATTATGAAGTGTGAAACCGCTAAAGAAGCTTGGGATATTTTACAATTAACTCATGAAGGAACGAGTGTCGTTAAAGCTTCTAAACTCCAAAACCTCACTACTCAATTTGAAACTATCAAAATGGATGAAAAAGAAACATTTGATAAATTTTATGCTAGACTTTCTGATATTGTTAATTCATCCTTTAACTTGGGAGAGAAAATACCTGACGACCGTGTAGTAAAGAAAATTTTAAGGTCCCTACCCGATAGATTTATTCCAAAGGTGACCGTTTTAAATTCTTTACCCACTTTAGCCTCTACGAAATTAGAAGAGCTTGTAGGTGATTTACAAACCTATGAACTAGATATGTTTGCCTCTAAAACTGAAAAGAAAATTGAAAAGGGCGTTGCGTTAAAAGCCCGCAAAGAGGTTAAATAAGTAGTAGAGAGCGATAGTGATAGTGACTCGGAAGACATGGCTTTGTTTGCTCGTAAATTTAGAAAATTTCTTGAATTTAACAAAGATAAAGTTAAAAATGATTTTAAGAAATTTGAATCTTCTAAACATGATAAAAACGAGAAGATTTCTAAAGCCGATAAGATCCCTAAACCTAGTAATGAAAATATTGATAGGGACGAGTCTAATAAATGTTTTGGTTGTGAAGGTTATGGCCATAGGGCTTTTGAGTGCCCCACTAAACTAAGGAAAGAGGGTAAACGACCCATTTCATATAATGCGACCCTTAGTGATAGTGATAAGGAAGAGAAGCCCGAATCCCCCACTAAGAAACATTTTGTGGCTTTTATGGCACATGTGAGTGATAATGAGAACTCATCGGATGATGAAATTATAGCACATGCCACTTCCAAGGTCATTGTACATGATTCTCTTATTTTTTATGATAGTGAGAGTGAAGAAGAAGAAGAGAGTGAAAATGAAGAAGAGGTTGATATGAGTGAACTTCAAAATGTTTTTCATGAATTATATAAAGAATCTATTAAATTGAAAAGAGCTAATTTGAAGTTAGAAGCGAGTTTAAGAGAGAGTGTCAAGGTCATTGATGAAAGTGCCTTAATAGAAGACCGTAGGACTCATGTGAGGGCTCTTCAAGAGAAGCTTGAATATGTAGAAGGCGAGAGAGATAGCCTTAGGGGTTTAATGGAATCCTTGAAAAAGGAGCTTCTTGCTTTTGAAGAGCGTAATTCTTTACTAGAATCTAACATTGTTGAATTGGAAAATAAATTAAAAGATTCTTGTAATGTCAAATTTGATTTGGAGCTTCGTTCAGAAAAACTAGATAAAATGTTAGGAACGGTCCAAATTAAAAATGACACTTTTGGTTTAGGCTTCAATTCTTGTAATGATTTTAACCCTAAAGTCAAAACCAATGTTTTAGGAGAATCTTCTAGGAATGCATTTAATGATCACTCCTTAGATAAATCTTTTCGACATGCTCTTACGTGTACTCATTGTGGTCGATAAGGTCATCTTAGGAAATTTTGTTTAGATCTTAAACGAATTCCTAGAAAATCCCATAGTAAAGTAACCACGATAGCCAATGTTTCTACACCCCAAGATAGTAATTCTTCATTAATTTGGGTTAGGAAATCCGACTTGGTTGCCTTACAAAATAGGTATTTTGATTCTCATTTACTTACACATGCCTCATCCCTTGCTAAATCTAAAGGATAATTGTGTTAGTGTTTGCATACTTTAGCGTTTGTACTTCATGCTATATTCATATGCTAAATGTATGCTTGTTTAGTCATTTTCTACTCATTGCATTATTTCATATCACATGCTAGAAACTATGACTTGTTTATCTTTTTGTATTATATTTTGTGTTTGAATTGACTGCATAATATAAAAAGATTTTTTGTTTATCATTTGTGTTTTATTTATTTCATTTAAGCTTAATGAAAAATACAAATGATTTTTGTTTAGTCTTTTGAGTATATATCTTTATTTTTGATTAAAATGTTAAAAACTCAAAAAGATTTTGTTTTGTGTGTAATTTTTTGTTTGACACACTTTATGTGGCATATACTTGTGTTTGAATCCTATCTTTTACGCTCCCATGTGGCTAGAACTTTTGGTTTAGATTTTCAATCCTTAAAATGTTCTTTACCATGTTTTATATGGAGTAGTTGGATTTTGTATTGATCAAATGGATTCTATTTCTATATGCCTCTATTCACACATGCACGAGCTCTTTTGAAATCTTAATGTCACATGTTATATTTGAGCTTTTTGAGGTGTTCTCCTATCAATCTAGTCATCTACATATCTATGACCTAGGAGGACTAGTGCATGTCAAAATCCGTTGCATGTGAGATTTGTGCGAAAAATGAAAACATGATAAATAAATATATGCACGGGGAAGGGCTCCGAAAGGATGAATTAAATCCTTTGCGATTGTAAGCCACCGTTGATTGGATCTAAAAGAAATACGTGATCCAAAGGCCTAAAAACATAATATTTGGCATTCAAAGATAGCAATTGCCAAGGCCTATGTTTGGTTGATATATTCATTCAAAAACAAAAGAATATATATGCTTATTGAGGGAGAATTGGATGGTATATCAACGGTTTGCACAATGTCCGTTTATCCTAGTTGTCTTTAATGTCATGACTCTATTTGGTTTGTAGAATCATCATCATGCTAGGCTTGTATGCATTGTGTATGTTTGTTCATTGAGTTCAATCTTTATATTGTCACATGAGGTTATATTTAACTGTGATGAAGTTTGCAATCAAATGAGAACTCCGTGAACGTTTCTTAAGTGTTTGGGTCTAAATTTAATTGTTGCTTGTTCACATCCCTACACTTCCGTTTCCATATGACACATTTTTGCCATACGAGTGTGTAAACTTATTGTATTTTGTGTCATGTGTGTGTTTATATCTATATATATATGCAAGTGGTTCATTGATATATTTCTAGTATATATATATATATATGATATTTGTTTGTCTTTGCCTTGTTTTTAATTGCCCATATGCTTTAATGTCTTATCACTTTAAGCCTTCACTTGCTGTTTCTTAGTTCTTTATGCTTTGCCTATTCCCGAACAAAAAGGGGGAGAATGATGATAGGGGGAGAAATGGTATCTAATCCTATTATTATCGTATCTTCGTTTGGGGGAGATTTATCTTAGGGGGAGACGTCTTTCTAAGTAGGTCATGTGTTTAAAGGGAGAATTAATTTAGGAGGAGTAATTAATTAATTGCATTTAATACTTTGATATTCCCTATGCATTTGATGAGTTTGCTTAAGTGTGCATGAATTATTCTATAGCGGCATCTTTCTATGGCAAAGCGTTTGATCCTTGGGTTGAGTCAAGATTGGGCGGGTTATGTTTTGAGTCTAGTAGAGCTTGACGGCCCTTTAGGATTTTTGCTTGGTTTTTATCCCGGAATAGCCAAAGGGGGAGATTTGTAAGGACACAAATTTCCAATTGAGTCCTCTTATAGTTTTGGCTCAATTCCGGACAAAAACATTTATTCATAGGATTTTATTTAATTGTAATATTCAAGACCTATGAAGTGATTGTTGAAGACGTAGCGGCAAAGAGTATAAAGCATCATCAACATGCCGGAGTTTATGTGCCTCGTTTGTACGTCATCAACTTAGGTTCCATGCTCCCAAGGTATGAATGTATTTATATGTATATAGGAGCTTGGAACAATTTGTATTGGGTGTTAGGTGAATTAAAACTGCATTTTATTTTTCAGAAAGAATCAATTAGAAACTTAAAAATAAGTATATAAAAGTTTATAAAAGTTTCTGGGCCAAAATCGAATTTTTCAATCTTTCTGTTTGTTCGTTTGAAATGTCGTTCGAACGAGTTTTTTCGTTCGAACCAGATTTCGTTCGAACGAGTTTTGTCGTTCGAACCAGGTTTGTTCGAACGAGTTTGCCAACGACCCTAATCTGGAAAGTCGTTCGATATGTCGTTCTAACGAAGGTTCGTTCTAACGAGGTATCTAACGAACCTCTAACGAGCCCAGGCTGGTCACTCGTTATAAGTCTCGTTCGAACGAGAATCAAGTTCGTTCGAACGAACTTCCAGCGGGAACAGTTATTTGGCAGTTTTTTGCAGTTTTTCCCCACTCCTCCACTTGGTTTTCAACCAACATTTTTCATGCAATATTATGTGCGGGAAACACATTTTCCAAGACAACTTTTCCTAACTTTTCCATTCCATATCCATCTCTTAGAGAGAGTTTGAGAGCAAATTTATTTAGGGAAAATGTTCAAGTTTTGAGTGTTAATTTTTAATGGAAAATTCATACACACTCTAGTTTACACCCATTGTTGTTTATTCCAAGTTCTATATATACATATCCTTACTTGGAGTTTTTGGCACCGGTTTTCTCTACCGAATTCAAGAGACGTTTCGGGTTTGCTTCTACACCCCATCACAAAGAAGACCTTTGTTGACATTCTACCCGTTTGGAGAAAGGCTCCATGTTCGGGTGACGGTGACCGTTTAAAGTCCTATCGGTGTATTCCGAGACCACGGTGGAGCTCCGTTGGTTATCCGCTAATTGGAGGTTGATACAAGAAGGAGCATCACGGCTTGAGAGGGTTCGAGTTTAGGAAGTAAGTCTTTTGTCTTGTATTTTGTAATACCGTTTTCAGTGGATTTGAGGCTAGGGTCGTCCTAAGGTTTTTTTCCCGTTAGTGGGTTTTTCCTCGTATATCGCGGTGTAGTGTGACTGTTTATTTTATCTTGCTATATATCACTTAGAATGCATGCTAGATTAATTTCAAGATAAAATTTGGTTTTACAATCACATGCATTTAATTTGGGACTTAAATTAAATATTGGGTTAATTTGGTTTATTCAAGTCATTTGCTAATATTGGTGTCGCCTAACTTTGTTTAAATGAATAATCATGACTTAGGCAAATTCTAGGACTTGAATTATGTTTTAATTAGTTTTGAAGATATTAAAACTCGGCCTTGTTTGTTTTGTTGAACCATCACTTGTATTCAACGCTTCCGCATTCATTTATTTAAAAAGGAAATTACAATTTTAATTGTGATTATTATTTCAAACCCGGGGATTCTCCAACTGCGCTTTCAGAGCATATTGTGTAAAACGCCATACCTCAAACCATGATGAGAAACCAATGATCACATCCTCAAGATCAACACAAAATATCTACAAATACTCCTCCAAGAACATCCAATAAAATAGCCCCAAGAGCACATCTAATCTAAGGTTGGAACTCACAAATCTCAAGGGCCAATGTGTATACAAAAAGAAGAGGAATGTAAAATATATTTGCTGCCAAAATTTGTGCCAAAAGTAGGCTAAAAGGGTGGCCCACGACTTCCTTTTATAATTCAAAGAAATGAAGAGTTGGAATCCAAAATATTCCTTTAAATAAGGCAAAGAAATGAAGAGTTGGAAGTCAAAACAACTCTTGAAAATTACTTAATGTTCACGAAATCCGTTTTAACTCCGTTTTCATAACCGTTTGAAATTATCGCCTTTAAAAATAATAACCAACATATTTGAGCAATAAAAATAATTTTATCAAAAACTTTATTTTCCTCCATTTTCCAGAAATTAATTAAAATAGCCCAAAATTATGCGGGTTGTTAGACATAATTAATATTGTTAGTGCTTATGCACCTCAAGTAGGATTAAATGAGCACACTAAAGTACAATTTTGGGAACAAATGGATGAACTAATTCAAGAAATACCCCTAGGTGAGAAAATCTATATAGGTGGAGATTTTAATGGCCATGTAGGAGAAGATCGTGTAGGATATGAGATAGTGCATGGAGGACATGGTTTTGGAGATAGGAACGACGAGGGAGAGTCTATCTTAGATTTTGCGATGGCTTATGATTTTGTACTAGTAAATACATATTTTAAAAATAGGCTTGAACACTTAATAACTTATAAAAGTGGAACACATAAGAGCCAAATAGATTTTTTCATTACTAGGAAAGGAAACCGATTAACGTGTAAAGATTGAAAGGTTATCCCAGGAGAGAGCTTAACCTCACAACATAGGATAATGGTGTTGGATATAAATATTAAAAATCAATCAAGAGTGCAAAAAGTGAAGATTAACCCACGAGCTAGGTGGTGGAATTTAAAAGGAGAGAAATTAGAACTATTTAAAGATAAAGTATTAAATGAAGCAACATGGAATAGTGAAGAAGAAACTAACATAATGTGGAATAAGATGGAAACATGCATTAGGAGAATATCAAAAGAAATTCTTGGAGAATCAAAAGGCAAAGGTCCACAGTCTAAAGAAACTTGGTGCTGGAATGAAGAAGTACAGAATATAGTAAAAATTAAAAGGGAGTGCTTTAAAACATGGCAAACAAATAGAAATGAAGAGAATTTTGAGAAATATAAATGGGCTAAAAAGGAAGTTAAGAAAGTGGTAAGAGATGCTAAGTTAAAAGCGTATGATGATCTTTACACAAAATTAGGAACACAAGAAGGGAAAAAGTATTTATAAGCTTGCTAAACTTAGGGATAGGAAAACAAAAGATTTTAGTAACGTTAAGTGCATCAAAAGTGATGATTCGAGAGTCCTAGTTAAAGATGATGAAATTATGGAAAGATGGAAAAACTACTTTGAGAGGTTATTAAATGGATATAATGGGATTTGATTAGATATAGAGTAACTTAGGGAGACTCTAGAAGATATATTTTTTCGTAGAATTAGGACAACACAGGTCAGGATTGCTCTAAAAAAGA
This sequence comes from Sambucus nigra, assembly GCA_949130495.1. Classification (NCBI taxonomy): domain Eukaryota; kingdom Viridiplantae; phylum Streptophyta; class Magnoliopsida; order Dipsacales; family Adoxaceae; genus Sambucus; species Sambucus nigra. Next base: position 507,344,708 of record OX422208.1, on the reverse strand, counting down.
TGAAAACAGGGAAGGCTTTAGGACCAGATGGTATCCCTATTAAGGTTTGAAAGTGATTAGGGGAGGATGGAGTATCATAGCTTACAAAATTATTTAATAGAATTTTAATGACTAATAGGATGCCCGATGAATGGAGAAAAATTATTTTAGTACCTATTTATAAAAATAAAGGGGACATACAAGGTTGTTCAAATTATCGTGGTATTAAGTTAATGAGTCATACAATGAAACTTTGGGAGAGAGTGATTGAATATAGATTGAGATTGAAGACAACATTATCTGAGAATTAATTTTGGGTTTATGCCTAGGAGGTCAACAATGGAAGAAATCTATTTATTGAGGAGATTAATGGAGAGGTACAGAGAGAAAAAGAAGGATCTTCATATGATTTTTATAGATTTGGAGAAGGCGTATGATAGGATACCCAGAGATATAATATGGTGGGTTCTACATAAAAGAGGAGTGACTCACAGATATATTGATGTGATCAAGGATATGTATGATGGTGCGATGACTACAGTAAGAACATAAGCTAGAGAAAGGAGTGAATTTTCAATTACGGTAGGGCTACACCAAGGTTCATCATTAAGTCCTTATCTCTTTGCTCTTGTTATGAATGAGTTGATTGGACAAATACAAGATGAGGTGCCATGGTGTATGTTATTTGCAGATGATATTTTTTTAGTCGATGAGACTAAGATGGGGATAAATGCTAGGTTGGAATTGTGGAGAGAAACTTTAGAAATAAGAGGATTTAAAATAATCAAAACTAAAACAGAATATATGGAGTGTAATTTTAGTAGTAATAGGAGGACAAATGGAGATGTGATGAAATTGGAGGGTCAAGAAATACCTAGAAATGACCATTTTCGTTATTTAGGATCGATTATACAAAAAGATGGAGATATTAGTTATGATGTTACGCATAGGATTAGAGCAGGCTGGGTTAAGCGGAGAAGTGTGACCGGCGTTCTGTGTGATAGGCATATACCTTTTAAGTTAAAAGGAAAATTTTATAGGATGGACATTAGACCCGCCATGTTATATGGGACAGAGTGTTGGGCAACCAAGAAACAAAATGTGTAGAAAATGAGTGTGGCGAAAATGCGAATGCTAAGATGGATTTGTGGTAAAACTCGAAAGGATAAAATTAAAAATAAACAAATTCGTGAAACGGTAAAAGTAGCTCCTATAGAAGATAAATTGAGAGAAAATCGACGTAGATGGTTTGGACACGTCAAGCGTAGACCAACGGATGCTCCTACAAGGAAGAGTGATTTAGTTAGTATTGATGGTAACCCGAGGGGTAGAGGTAGGCCTAAATTAACTTGGTGGGATATTATAAAAAAGGACATGATATCATGTGGTTTAACCAAAGATATTTCACTGAACAGAATGGAATAGAAAAATAAGATCATGTAGCCGACCCCAAATAATTGGGAAAAGGCTTTGTTGAGTTGAGTTGAGTCTTGGCCTTTACTGCTACCCATGTTGTCCCTTTATTTTTTCTACCCTTGGAAACACTCAATCATCCCAAGTGAACTTAATTAAATCCATCGTTCCTCACTAGAAATTCCCATTTATCTACATTATTTAAATGAGTCACCTTATGGGTATTCCTTGGTGATGTATCACTACTATTAATTACTTTCATGCTTGCCATTCTCTAGATGTGTTCTCCAGCTCTCATGGATCCCTTCTGATGAAAGCATTGATATAAACATTAAAAGTATGCCATTGTTGTCATGTGTATACTTCGTTCAGGACTAAATTTCCATAATTATTGGCAACTCCTATTTTTGAGTTAATTATTACACTTAACAACTTTACTCTCCATTACCTACCTCCCTGGTTATAAAGTTCGCTTAAATGGATAATTTTATCATCACAATTAGCCTCTGTTCATCTGTCCTATGAAAAGTCTAGAAACTTCGTTCATACCTCAATTTGAATAGAAAATCAAAGAACTTATGGTTAAACCTCACCCCACATTTCTTAATTAATTCCTTATCTACATGTTTATGTGGTAACTACCTCCCAATATGGTAGTACTGCTCTTATGAGAAAAATTTAATCCAACCTTAAAGCCAAAGTGTCACTGTACCTTACCCGACGTAAATAACTTTGGATTATCTCCTTCCATTGGTCTATCAGACTTATTTTCTATCGGTATCTGTATAATCACACATAATATTCCTCATATAGTTATTCTCACAAACTCTGTCTTGGAACCTAAATTAATACATATTACCGTATTACCCTTCAACTCCAAATTATTAATTTGCATATTTAAACCATTCCAAAACGTTCAAAATCAAATTAAATTTTATGAGTGGCTCCTCGAAAAATTCTTCTACTTTCCCCCACCCCATTGTCAGCTACATTGGGTGAGTCTTAAATTTTAACCACCGTTCTTTATGACGGTGTATGGGGAAACTACCACAGTCTAATGATTCACTTTGCATCATCAATCTGAACCATAATAATGGTGACTTGTATCTCATTTACTATTTCCCAAAATAGTTTATAACTTCTACTGAGCCTTTCCTCCTGCAGTCCTTAAAACGTCCCTCACAGGTTGTCCATGTTGTTCGACGTATGAAACTCAACAGAATTCGCTTATGATTCGTATCAATTATACTAGCAGTAGAACTTAAATGTACGTACGAAGAGGAATACAACAGTCCTATATAGGGCTCTTATTCAAAGAACGTTACAATTAAACATAGTAAAGTCGTACATGTTATAAGGATACTAGAACCTAATGCTCTAATAACATCAGTAACACCCCGCCTAATTAAATATAGGGTGATCAGTCATTTATTAAATTATAAGATAATATACAGTTGGTTCATTCTTAGCATCACTGTTCAAAACTTTTTATTTAGTAACAACCTAGTATTTAAAAATTTGGTGTTAAAATTTAATCTTTTTGGTTAACATAAAACCAAATGACAAATAATATCACATTCCACCATTTAAATATCAAACGCATAATGAATAATACATAATAATAATTATATCTGAATTATGCAACCCAGTCTAAAATATCCATACAATATTCTGAAATAAAATGAACTCCACAGTCTAATACATCATAATGGAACTTTACATCTCTGAATAACAATAGAATGAAATTGACAACATGTCCGACTGGAAAGAAAGTTCCTAATGAAGAACTGAATAATTACTGAGGCATCTAATATCAATAGCATGTAACTTCTTTTGCAGCTGCAGCACGTGACAAGATATAATCTGCTAAGCCAGGTGTCCTTGTAGTTGGGCACCTAAAATGTTTTACAAAACGAATAGAGATTTGGAGAAAAGGGGGTCAGAGCACAAGTAAAACAGTTTCAAAAATTTAGCAAGTGTTTAAATGCAATATTTGTAAATATTATCTTCATGTTAGGTTCACGTGCTCTCACTTGGGATGCTCACCTCTCATCTAATGTGCACACCTAATGTATATCTCTAACCCATAATGATTATCCTATCCCGACTAACTATTTCAATCCAAGTCTCTTTCTATACCAAGTAACTCTTTGTTCTTACCCGTATCACCTATCCAATACGTTACCAATTAATTTATATCAAATGGTCAAGAATAAATTTCTCATCTTATATTTAATCTTTCTCGCACTAAGATCATGTTAAATGTCACTTTTTTCTCATCTCATAAATACACACAGTAGCATAAATCTTAAGTATATACATATATCACTCTAACTATATATATACTACTAGAGCACCCCTAGGCAGAGACCTGCGGTGCATGCATACTCTGTTATCATGTCCCAGTACCTCACGTACTAACTAAAGGACTATTGGTTCAGTTTCTCACTCAAAACATAAATACAAATCACATATATTGAAGGCGAATATAGTTCCAAGCATCTAGGCTACACACATACCTACACACTCACATGACCTCTAACTTATCGTTCTCACAGATAGACATTTCCTAGGTTCTATATTCTGAGGTACAAGTCACAAATCGCCTCGAAGGCTCATCAAGATATGACTGTCCGAGTGCAGAAACCTCCCATGATAGCAAGCAGCGTAGGTATGTCATACACATAATGTCACAATCAAAATAACATATGAATACACTCATCCTATACATACATAGATCATATTTCAAGTTTATTCCATAAACTAATAATTCACATTTTTTTCACATTTCCCACTACTCATAACATCTCTTGTTATTCGAAAGGATGTAAATAATTTAATTAATTATTCTAGTAGCTACCTTCAACTCATACTTATTGGTTCAAAATCCGTAGTCATTATAACAAGCCCAGATTATATTTTAAATCCCACTAATCCTTTTTCTCGATAAAAGTTACATTCTGCCCAAAAATGTAAAATTATAATTTGAGGCTTTTCGGATCCAATTTTAAAAAAACTTAAAGCCACAAAGATGTGCAGAACATGATTTTATATGATAACACGCGTGCACACTCCCAATTTCCGCATAAAACAATCATAAAATTATCATACAATGTTCGTCCTTTTTTTAAAATAATTTTTTGTCTCCACTATTTTTTATGTTCAACCTTTCATTCTACAACTCCAAACTCCCAAACGAAAATCCTGAGCAATATACTAATCTATATACATGATTTCTATTATTTTATATTCATCAAATCATCAAAAACTCAACTTAAATTGGATTCATTCATGGTTGTTCTCTAAAACATTATTTTATCATTTATCATCAAGAACACGTGTAAAACCCATATTTCTCCCAATTTTTATTTGCTAGAATTTCATCAATATTCATCTTCTATCATAAGAATTATATACTACTCTCAATTCTCCCAGATATATAATTTTCGATTACTCAATTTATCATAACCTTTCATGAATTCCAAAAGAGTAAACATCTTATTCTAACATGAATATGATATTCAACTAAAACTCAGCAAGATAAACACTTGCCTTTTAATGTGGGCATGATCCGTTGAAGAATAAATATATGGTTGTAGTCCCCTCTCTTTGATTTACACTTTGATTATGATACTCCACAGATGTTCTTGCACAAATTCTTCAAATCTTCCCTTAGACTTTTAAAATTCCTTCTCAATTCTCGTCACTGTCTCTCTAACTCTTTGTATAACTCTCCTAACCTTTGGTTTTATGAAAATGACTCTTCTCTAAGCCCAAACTTTTCATTTTATAAGTGTAATATCGTTTTGACTTCTCAGTTACCATTAAGAAGCCCGAAAGTCACCTAAATAAGTCCCAACTAATCTCAAAAGTCCCCGAGACCCAAACATAACCCCCGGGTACTCAATTCTGACTACTTTGACCCTTTCGGATACACTGGCGCACTCAAAATGATGATATGAATTACAAAAATGAAATTAAATTTTATTTCTCAATTTATGTCCCGACATGACTGACACGATCATCCTGACTAAATTCATCATAACCATCGTATTTGTCACTCATGACAAGTTTAATCTTCTCACATCATTATTATTACTCATTCACTAAGTAATATTCAATATAAATAAATATTAACCCTTATCTCGCTAATTAAAATTTATTTTAATCTGAATTCATCTCCAATTAAAATTTTCCCACTATTTAACTTATTCCCACATTAAAAATTACTGGGTATTACACTGCATTGTGAGACATTGGTGGATTCATCTGGTTGTTGTGGTCAAGCTCAATGAGAGAAGATTGCATCAGGCTTTAGGGATTTGAGTTAGTGAGTGAGTACTTTTATCCTCATGTACAAATCCTCATATTATAGTGGACTTTTGTACGCTAGGCCATCCGAGGTTTTTCCCGTTGCTGGTTTTCCTCATACATTGCACTGTTGTGTGATTGTTTCTTTACTTTGATTTAACTGGAACTTTCATGATCCCATAGTAATTCTTAGGCAAGATACAATTGAATAAAGATCACTTAAATTGAATTTGAATTGTTTTCATTTGAAATTGGATTAATTTCTCACTTAGTAATTTTTTAAATTTTGGAATTTCCATAACCATTAATTTAAGGATCCTAACACTCACTAACCCAAAAAAGAAATCAGTTATCCACCATATATATCACCATAGTGGTATAAGGAAAAATCATCCCCTAGTCCTAATTAACAATAACTCAACCATAAATATATTCCCTATGCATTGCCATGAGATTATAAAACATTGCCTTCAATTTCAAACCCTTATCAATAGCCATCATGGCCTATGACCGAACATGATGAGAGGTTATCAGACCCACTTTACTAGCACTTATCATCAAGAACATCAAATAAGATGACGAGTTTCAATTACTTAATGTTCGTGAAAACTTTAATATCATACTCGAAGGAGCTTGGTTCCACCCCTTGGTGGTGCTGCAAAGTCTATCTATGAATATCCTTTTATCTTATATATTGTTGTTTAATTAATTTCTCACACGGGCATTAACTATCCATATTTCAGTCAAGTAAGGTTTTTCATTGATTTAATAAATACCCACTTCTCCCCCCAACCACTTGTGTATTTTCTAATCCAACAACTAAGATGTTTATAAAACTATTAGATCAATAGAAGTCGCCAAACTAATGGTGTTAAAGGTCGTATGGAACCGTCTCTCACTAGATGATCCTACTCTTAATAGGTGTAATTAGATACATTGTTATATATATGATTGAACAACTATTTTAGTGGTTCAACTTCTTAATCAAAGGGACTACTTTTAGTGTGAAAAGGATCGCAGTATATAAATGCAGGCTAATGTGAACAATTACAATGATGACAACCAAAAGTCTAAGGTTGACTAAGGTCTTACAAGGCATTCGTAAAAATTTTGAGTCTTTAGATATTATATATATCATTCTAAACACTCTTACTAACTTAATAATTGTAGAATCATATGGAATATATGAGTTGATCACAAAGCTTATCAAATGCCTAAGTAAGAAAGGGGTGGTCTGTTTTTCTTTCTCTCACTCTATCTGACATATGCTAATTCCTTCATATTTCTGATCCTTGTTGATAACTATTTAAGATACTCCCCCCCCCCCCCCCCCAAACACACACACACACACACACTTTTAATGAATCTATTGAGAAGTTGGGGAATGATATAAATGAAACAGTCTACCTTGTTTTGAGCACTTTTGAGCATGTTAAAGGGGGTCAACTGTAATCATGGTAACTAGATTTTGAATGTTAGTAAGTCTAGTTCATTAAGTGTGATGGCATGCATTAATGCTTGGGATTTTGAATCCTGGTGACTTGGTCGAGTCGGAAATGTATGATTGCCAACCCCGTTTGAATTTAAGGAATATTATTGTGGTTGCCTGGGCTCGTCTTTAGCATTTAATGTGATCGAAGAACCTTTTGAAGTGATTTTACCCTTCAGTGGTGCTTTTCTAGGATATGGGTGCCTTTCTAAGTCATCAGTTGTTAGGATAAGGTCTAATAAATACTATACCAAAATAGGCTGATCGTCACGATTTTGGACCTTGACCAAGGCCTATGGGTCATTATTTTGGACCGTGACTATATTGAGGTTGATAAAATTGTGGATCAGGGTGAATTTGGTCACATCAGTGTCGATTAGCTGTTCATGGTTTGGGACCATGACCTAGTGGTCACAGATCAAAACCATGATCCACTATGTGACCATTAAAAATGCATTTATTTTAGGTCACAATCCAAAATCGTACCCCCCCCCCCCATGTGACCATTTAAATTTATTGAATATATAGTTACGGTTTTGAAACGGGACTATATATTTTAAAATTTTAAATGGTCATACTGGGGGGTCATGGTTTTGGACCGTGACCAAAACTGTGATAAAAATTTTAACAAATAATAGTTGATCGCAGTCCAAAATTGTGACCAAATTAAAAAATAAAAATAAATAATTATGTGCATCCCAAAAAAATCCTGTACATTTTTCAAACCTATTTACATTTCCAGAAATAAATATTTATCCAGTACGCCATGCATAAATTAAAAAATAATAATATAACACAAATTAACTAACTAAATCCAACAAATTGTTCAACAAAAATAATAATACAATGCAGGCTTGTGATAATATGATAATAACATCACGATATCTTCATTGAAATCCAATGCAGTGATCATTTTCTTCCACGAAACAAGACTTCAAAATGCTCTCCCTCTAACGAGGACTCCAAAAAAGACTTCAAAAGGTTCCAAATGGTAAGTAATAAAGGACTTAAATCCAAAAAAAAACTATGCGCGCATATGTAGATGAAAATCGCATCAAAGTCCTTGTTGTTCTTATTATGAACAAGGTTTAGGTCTAACCCATAATCCAAATCTAGGCTGTCTCTTTTGATTTATGACAATGCATGTTAAATGTGTTGAAAATGTAGAAAATTATGAGAATACTCTAAATTGAGAGTTTTGGTATAGGCCCCTTTTTTGGATTTTTCATTCATGAAAATATATGTGAATGTATATATGATAATAAAAGAGTGGTACTAGTGATGCAAGATAAAAATGGAATAATAACATGAAACAAAGAAGGATTAGTGATTGAATAATACAAGGAAATAAAAATAGTGTTATTAATAAGAGACTTTGTTGCCTTGTGTCTCGATGAAAATCACATAACACAAACCACCAATCGAGGGAACCACATAAATTTTGAACATCAACATTATCCGTGACCATTTGTGTGGTTACCTCGGTATTATACCCTTATATTCCCAACTCACATGGAGCCTAATCGATACCAAGAGAGGACTCACCATATGTTCGGCCTAAGTTCCACAAGAGGTCAGCTCAGGTACCAATTTGCTCGACCAACCACATTAACAACTATCCTCCTCCAGTTTAGTTATTCTGTTAGGACATTGTCCGTCACATTTAGTATGTCGTAAACAGCTACAAGTTTGTCAAAGAATTGGAAAGCGTACATCTACAATCGACAATCTGAATTTCAAGACGACTTCAACAATCATTCCCAACAAGGATAAATTTGGTAAATATATTTTAGTTCCATTTACATGTTGCATTAAAAGTGTTGGGATATTTTCATAAAAGTTTAAATGATTTTTTAAATGCTTTTAAATGATTTCTTATCATAAAAAGGTTTTCGATAAATGCTCCTGATGCCGTGCATAGTTTTAGTTTTTGAGGATTCCAAGTTATTTCAATGTTTAAAACTTTTTTAAAAGGATCAGTGACGGTCATTCAAATGACATCACATCTCATTCGAACAGGATGGAGTGTTGCTAAAATGACATCATGTTTCGTTAGAACGACGGGTGTTTTTAGTCGACACGTCACCGCCTTCAGTTTTAGTATTTAAAGGGTGTCAGGCTTCTAAATTTCTTATGGAGAAAGCACTGAGTTTAACAGAATACGTTTTCAGTGTTTTTGGTTTACTTTCATCTTTTTGAGGGTTCAAAATTTTATTTTACAATTCACAAATCCCAGACTTTTTGTGTGAGTTGTTTAGGGAACCTAAAGCATAGTTTTGCTGGGAGTTTTGCTGCTGAATCTAGGTGCCTTGGAAAGGTACTGGTCTGAACATAGGTGCCACTTGAGGCAGGTACTGGAATGATCGACTGTGTGCCATAGGGAGTGATGCGGTGTTCCTAAGCTGAAGACTATGAACCGACACATGCGGGTATTTCGTAAGTCAAATTGTATTTTCTTTGTAATTCGATTGTAAACCGTTCCTTTATAAATGATAGTGGAAATAAAAAGTTTTTCCCAGTGGGTATTTTGTCCTTAAAATTGTCTTTCCCAGCTTGTTCATCGCATGATTTAATTTCAGATTTGAATTGACTCGTAGTTGCATGCTTACGGGATGATTTAATTGGTATTTGGTTTAAGTAAATTTAGACATCCAATTAGATAAGTATTAATTGGAAATTGCGAATCTATTTGAATCTTTGTCACACACGATACATTTCCAAATTGGTATCAGAGCAGGTTACGCTAATTTATCCGGTATTCCTATTTTCTGCAAACTTGTGTGATATGGGTTTTGTTTAAAAATTTTGATTTTTTTTAAAATCGCAAGTTTTTCCATGGATCACTTATATAATCGGGTGCCCATCTTTGGCGAATGATAATTATTCCTATTGGAAAAAAGACATGAAATCTATTTTAAAATCCATTTATGAGCGTGTTTGGTTGTTGGTTCAAAATGTATGGACTACTCCCACCGTGACTATTGATAATGTCACCTCTTTAAAACAGGTGACAAACTGTATCGAGGACGATTATAAATTGTCTAGCTTTAATTCCCATGGTTTAAGTACTATTTCTGGAGTTGTCACTCTCGACGAGTTCCACCGTATTATGACGTGCACCACGTATAAAGAGGCATGGAATGTTTTAAAATTGACATACGAGGGCACGACCACTGTTAAATAGTCTAAATTACAAAATCTTGCCACCCAATTTGGGCCCCTTACTATGTTAGAGCTCGAGAATTTTGACGAGTTTTATGCAAGTTTGTCAGACAAGATCAACACTAGTTTTAATTTGGGTGAGGTAATTGATAACACGCTGGTTATGAAAAATATTTTGAGATCCCTTCCAAGTCGTTTTATTCCAAAAGTCACTGTTTTACAATCGATGGGGAATTTGAGCACACTTAAGTTAGAAGTGTTGGTAGGTGATCTTCAGACTTAAGAGTTATATATGTTTCCCCAAACTGTCAAACGTTAAGATAAATGGATTGAACTTAGGTCACAGTCTAGATCGAGTGAGGATGTTTTGAGGAAGAATGATAAGAAAAAGAAAGTGATTATTTCTGAGTCCGATTCTGAGGATGAGTCTGAAATTGACAAGGCCTTACTTGCAAAAAAATATAAAAAGTTTCTCAAAAGCTCTAAAGAAAATCCTTCAAATTAAAAGAGATCTTTTGAGAAAAATAAAAATAAAAAAGAGGCAAAAGAAAGTGATAAGGAGAATGAGATCAGGATTTTGAGTGTGAGGGTAAAGGTCACATAGTTAAAGAGTGTCCTACTAGGAAAAGGAGAAAGTGCAAAAAAACTATTGTGCCTATGAAAGTGCGAGCTTTTCTAAATCAAAGCGCTGATACCACTTGTTGGCGCACGAGGCCCCCAATTCTTAAATATTCTTTCCTTTTTATGTTGAAACTCGATGCGGAAGCGGTGTGGTGGTTCAACTTTAACACAACAAATTTTAATTTCTTAAACAAATTAAAATTACACCAAGTGAAGTAAAATTAAACAATTAATATATTCACTTAAACCAATTAATTAATCCAAGTCCTAGAATTTGCCTAAGTAATATTTATCAATATTAGCAAATTAGGCAAAACCACATTTTAGCAAATGACTTGAATTAAATAAACTTTACCCAATATTTAATTTAGCACCAAATTAAATGAGTGTGATGATTTAAACCAAATTTTATCTTGAATTATTCTAAACATGCGTTCTACGTTATTTTGCAAGATAAAATAAATCAATCACACTATGCCGCGATGTACAAGGAAAAACCCAAGATGAGAAACAACCTCGGACGGCCCTAGCCACAAATCCACTAGATACGGAATTACTAGTACAAGACAAAAGACTTACAACACACGACTCGATCCCTATCAAGCCCCGACGCTTCTTCTTGTAGACACCTCTTCCTAGTGGATAACCTTGGAACTCCACCGCGGTCTCGGAATCCACCGATAGGACTTTATATGGTCACCGTCACCCGAGCAAGGAGCCTTTCTCCAAGTGGGTAGAATCGCAACAAAACGTCTTCTTCTTTGATGGATGTAGAAGCAAACCAAAACTTCTCTTTGAAACAGAAGAGATAAACCGGTGCCAAACTCCAAGCAATTGATATGTATATATGTGAACTTGGATAAACAATATGGGTGTAAAACTAGAGTGATAAAATATTTTCTCTTGAAAAATAGCACTCAAAACTTGAACATTTTCCTTAAACAATTTTAGCTCTCAAACTCTCTCTAAGAGATGGAAAAGTTGGGAAAAGTTAGATTGGAAAATGTTCTTCCCGCACATATTAAAATCTGAAAAAGTTGGTTAAAAACCAAGTGGGGAAGTGGGTGCAAAACTGCCAAAAAACTGCCAAAAATTGTTCCTGCCTGGCATCTCGTTCGAACGACATTTCGTTCGAACGAAATCTCGTTCGAACGAAACTTCTAACGACGTTCCAGATTGAACTCGTTAGAATCTCGTTGGATATCTCATTCGAACAGAGGGTTCGTTCGAACGACATATCGAACGACATTTCATAGGCCTATACTGGAACCTCGTTGGCAAACTCGTTCAATCGACATCTGGTTCGAACGAAAAAAACTCGTTCGAACGACATATCGAACGAACTTCCAGAAAGTTAGGAAAATTTGATTTTTAGCCCAGAAAACTTTATAAACTTATTTTAAAGTTCTAATTAATTCTTTCTGAAAATAAAACACAGTTTTTATTAAACCTAACACCCAATAAAACTTGTTCCAAGCTCCTATATATCTAATATTACATTCATACCTTGGGAGCATGGAACTATGGTTGATGACGTAGAAACGATGCACACAAACCGGCATATTTTATGAGGCTTTATACTCTTTGCCGCTACGTCTTCAACAAAAACTTCATAGGCTTGAGAATATTACAATTAAATACTATCCTATGAATAAATGTTTTTGTCCGGAATTGAGCCAAAACTATATATGGACTCAATTGGAAATTTGTGTCCTTACAAATGTCCCCCTTTGGCTATTCCGGGACAAAAACCAAACAAAAATCCTAAAGGGCCGTCAAGCTCTACTAGACTCAAAACATAACCCACCCAAACTTGACTCAACCCAAGGATCAAACGCTTTGCCATTGAAAGTTGCCGCTTTAGAATAACTCCTGCACACTTAAGCAAACTCGTCAAATGCATAGGGAATATCAAAGTATTAAATGCAATTTTAATTAATTACTCCCCCTAAATTAATTCTCCCCTTTATCAAACACATGACCTACTTAGAAAGACGTCTCCCCCTAGGATAAATCTCCCCCAAACTAAGATACGATAATAATAGGATTAGATACAATTTCTCCCCCTATCATTTCTCCCCCTTTTTGTTCAGGAATAGGCAAAGGATAAAGAACTAATAAACATAAAATCATGTTGAAGCTTAAAGTTATAAGACATGAAAGCATATGGGCAACAAAATCAAGGCAAAGGCAAAACAAAATATCATATATATATATATATATATATATATATATATATATATATATATATATATATATATATATATATGTACTATAAATATATCAAAAATGCACACGCACATATTTATAGATATAAACACGCACATGACACAAAAATACAATAAATTTGCACACTCGTATGGAAAAAATGCGTCATATGGAAATGGAAGTGTTGGGGTGTGAACTAGTAACGATTAAATTTAGACCCAATCACTTAAAACATGTTCACGGAGTTCTCAATTGATTGCAAACTTCATCACATTTAAATATAACCTCATGTGACAATATGAAGATTGAACTCAATGAACAAACATACACAATGCATACAAGCCTATCATGATGATGATTCTACAAACCAAATAGAGTCATGACATTAAAGACAACTAGGATAAACGGACATTGTGCAAACCGTTGATATACCATCAAATTCTCCCTCAATAAGCATATATATTCTTTTGCTTTTGAATGAATATATCAAACAAACATAGGCCTTGGCAATTATTTTCATTTTAATGCCAAATATTCTATTTTTAGGCCTTTGGATCACGTATTTCTTTTAGATCCAATTAACGGTGGCTTACTATCGCAAAGGATTTAATTCATCCTTTCGGAGCCCTTCCCCATGCACATTTAGATATATAATTTTTTATCTCACAAAACTCACGTGCAACGGATTGTGACATGCACTAGTCCTCCTAGGTCATAGATATGTAGATGACTAGATTGGTAGGAGAACACCTCAAAAAGCTCAAATATAACATGTGACATTAAGATTTCAAAAGAGCTCGTGCATGTGTGAAAAGAGGCATATGAAAATAGAATCCATTTAAACAATACAAAATCCAACTCCTCCATATAAAACATGGTAAAGAACATTTTAAGGATTGAAAATCTAAACCAAAAGTTCTAGCCACGTGGGAGCGTAAAAGATGGAATTCAAACACAAGTATATGCCACTTAAAGTGTGTCAAACTAAAATACACAAAAAAAAAATCTTTTAGAGTTTTTAACATTTTTCACCAAAAATAAATATATATACTCAAAAGAATAAACAAAAATCATTTGTATTTTTTATTAAGCTTAAATAAAATAAATAAAACAAAAATGATAAACAAAAATCTTTTTATATTTTTCAATTAATTCAAACACAAAACATAATACAAAAAGATAAACAAGTCAAAACTTCTAGCATGTGATATGAAATAAGGCAATGACTAGAAAATGACTAAACAAGCATACATTTAGCATGTGAATATAGCATGAAGTACAAACGCTAAAGTATGCAAACACTAACACATTCATCCTTTAGATTTAGTAAGGGAGGAAGCATGTGAAAGTAAATGAGAATCAACAAATCTTGTATCTAGAGCGTTATTTCCTAACCCATATAGATTTATATTTAAAATGATGGGGATTGGGAAATAATGAAATGCTAGATAAAGATTTCCTTGGACTTCTTTTAAGATCAAAACAATATGACCTAAGGTGACCTTTCCTACCACAATGCAAGCATGTGTAAACATGAGGAATGTTACCTAAGGTGTGACCCTTTTTAAAGACCTTGGACAAAGTTGACCCTCTAAAACAAATAATGGTTTTAGCTTTAGCAATGGAAGAATTTGAGCATGATGCGCTAGAACCATTAGAACTACTACTAGAGTCTTCAAAATCATTTTTCATTTTTAAAATTTCGGACTCAAGTAATAAATTAGACTCCTCAAAATTTTTAATAATTCCTAGAAGGTTAACACGCTCTCCCTCGATATGAGCAAACTTGTCCCTAAGAGTCTTTTCACGATTTTCACTCTCTTTCTTGGACTTTTCTAAAATATCAAAATTTGAATGTAAGTCCATGAGCTTTTCACGAAAAATATCTTTTTGAGATAAGGAGATTTGCAAAGACTCAATGTGAGCTTTAAAACAAGAATTTTCATTTTCAAGAAATTTAATTCTTTTTACAAATCTCAAATTTAATTCCTTTAAATTTTCGTTACATTTGTTAAGCCCATTTAATTCCTCTCGAAAATCAAAAATTTTATTTTCATTAAAATTGGACAAATTTTCATTAAGACGTCCCATTGAGAAGAAAAAATATGAGAGTGATAAAAAATTGAACCACCTAAAAATGTAAGGAAATACAAAAAACCGAAAAACGGATCTTTAACGCGATAACATAGCGCTCCGTCTCTGATACCAATTTGAAAGTGCGAGCTTTTCTAAATCAAAGCGCTGATACCACTTGTTGGCGCACGAGGTCCCCAATTCTTAAATACTATTTCCTCTTTATGTAGAAACTCGATGAGGAAGCGGTGTCGTGGTTCAACTTTAACACAACAAATTTTAATTTCTTAGACAAATTAAAATTACACCAAGTGAAGTAAAATTAAAAAATTAATATATTCACTTAAACCAATTAATTAATCCAAGTCCTAGAATTTGCCTAAGTAATATTTATCAATATTAGCAAATTAGGCGAAACCAAATTTTAGCAAATGACTTTAATTAAATAAACTTTACCCAATATTTAATTTAGCACCAAATTAAATGAGTGTGATGATTTAAACCAAATTTTATTTTGAATTATTCTAAACATGCGTTCTACGTTATTTTGCAAGATAAAATAAATCAATCACACTACGCCGTGATGTACGAGGAAAACCCCAAGACGGGAAACAACCTCGGATGGCCCTAGCCACAAATCCACTAGATACGGAATTACAAGTACAAGACAAAATACTTACAACACACGACTCGATCCCTCTCAAGCCCCGGTGCTTCTTCTTGTAGACACCTCTTCCTATCGGATAACCTTGGAACTCCACCGCAGTCTTAGAATCCACCGATAGGACTTTATATGGTCACCGTCACCCGAGCAAGGATCCTTTCTCCAAGTGGGTAGAATCGCAACAAAACGTCTTCTTCTTTGATGGATGTAGAAGCAAACCAAAACTTCTCTTTGAAACGGAAGAGATAAACCGGTGCCAAACTCCAAGCAATTGATATGTATATATGTGAACTTGGATAAACAATATGGGTGTAAAACTAGAGGGATAAAATATTTTCTCTTGAAAAATAGCACTCAAAACTTGAACATTTTCCTTAAACAATTTTAGCTCTCAAACTCTCTCTAAGAGATGGAAAAGTTGGGAAAAGTTAGATTGGAAAATGTTCTTCCCGCACATATTAAAATCTGAAAAAGTTGGTTAAAAACCAAGTGGGGAAGTGGGTGCAAAACTGCCAAAAAACTGCCAAAAACTGTTCCTGCCTGGCATCCCGTTCGAACGAAACTTCTAACGACGTTCCAGATTGAACTCGTTAGAATCTCGTTGGATATCTCATTCGAACATAGGGTTCGTTCGAACGACATATCGAACGACATATCGAACGACATTTCATAGGCCTATACTGGAACCTCGTTGGCAAACTCGTTCAAACGACATCTGGTTCGAACGAAAAAAACTCGTTCGAACGACATATCGAACGAACTTCCAGAAAGTTAGGAAAATTTGATTTTTAGCCCAGAAAACTTTATAAACTTATTTTAAAGTTCTAATTAATTCTTTATGAAAATAAAACACAGTTTTTATTAAACCTAACACCCAATAAAACTTGTTCCAAGCTCCTATATATCTAATATTAAATTCATACCTTGGGAGCATGGAACTATGGTTGATGACGTAGAAACGATGCACGCAAACTGGCATATTTGATGAGTCTTTATACTCTTTGCCTCTAGGTCTTCAACAAACATTTCATAGGCTTGAGAATATTCACTACACCAAAATGGGCAAATTGTCAGCTTTCAGCCGGCCATCCTTGTCAAGGTCATTGACCGTAACAAAAAAACACGCGTTTTATGTCACGATCATTGACCTTGACACGACCGTGATAACTAATTGTCACGGTCAATGACCATGACAAGGCCGTGACAAATTTAATTGTCACGGTCGTGTCACGGTCAATGACCTTGACACGACCGTGACAACTTTTCCAGCAAAAACCCTTTCCCCCTTATTTTTTCCTTCCCACTATTCCCTCCCTCTCTCTCTCTCTCTCTCTCTCTTGATGCTGCTCTCTCTCTCTCTCTCTCTCTCTCTCTACTTTTAGGTCCAATTTCTCTCTCTCTCTCTCTCTTCCATTTATATATATATTTGTGTGTATATTTATGTGTGTATGTGTATATATATGTGTGTATGTGTGTGCGTGTGTGGGGGGTGGGGCAGGGTGGGGGAGGAGGGCAGGGGGTGGGGCGGGGTGGGGCTGGGTGGGGGAGGGGGTGGGGGAGGGGGCAGGGGGTGGGGTGGGGTGGGGTGCGGTGTGTGTGTGTGTGTGTGGTGTGTTTTGGGGGAGGGGGGAGGGGGTGGTGGAGGGGGGCAGGGGGTGGGTGGGGTGGGGTGGGGTGTGTGTGTGTGTGTGGTGGGGGAGGGGGTGGTGGAGGGGGGTAGGGGGTGGGGTGGGGTGGGGTGTGTGTGTGTGTGTGAATAGGTATAATTTTTTTCACTCCCTCTCTAACCCTCCACAATTGATTCTTACGCTAAAATCCTCACTTACACAATATATATAGGTATAATTCACGGGCTTTAGCTAAACTAGGGTAATAATTGATAATAGTTGGATAATAATTGGATAATAGTAGATAATAGCTAAACTAGGGTAATCAATAAAAAAGCCGAGGACTAACATATCACAACACTAAAAGTAGACATCAATTTTATAAATAATTAATAATAGTTGGATAATAATTGGATAATAAACATCGGGAGGGGGTGGGGGTGGGGGTGGGTGGGGTTTTGAATATTATTTACATTCAAAATAAATAATTGATAATAGTTGGATAATAATTGGATAATAATTGTTTTTATACCTATAGAACAGCTTAGATAGTGTTTGTGTGTGTGTGTATGTGGTCAATACATGAATTTATTTTTGTATTTGAATTATCCCATGAATTTATTTTTGTATTTGAATTAACCCATTATATGAAAC
Organism: Sambucus nigra; assembly: GCA_949130495.1. Classification (NCBI taxonomy): domain Eukaryota; kingdom Viridiplantae; phylum Streptophyta; class Magnoliopsida; order Dipsacales; family Adoxaceae; genus Sambucus; species Sambucus nigra. The sequence goes on along the minus strand of OX422208.1, from coordinate 507,326,527 downwards.
ATACTTGAAATTAAATATAGTGCGCATAGATACTAGCATTGTAGTTCTTATGCGTACGCATTCAATAACCCTTAGACCCGTTCAAGAGTCATTACCCCTGTAATGAGATCTCTTGAATTGTCCCGTTTGGACAGTTTGAGACTGTATAATTTCTGTATAATATTCTTATTGGCTTAAAGTTGTTACTTTTGGAGGAAGTTCTGCAGTCGTATCTTAATGTTCTTTGGGTACATACTAGATTGACAAGTGTGACTGTTATTTTAATTGACCAATTGAAATAACACTCACACCTGCCAATCTACGTCGTGTACTTGGAGAACTAAGGGGATATGCTGTCGAATTTTTTTCAAATCGTAACAATGTGCATGAGCTGTTAAGTATATTACAGAAAAATGCATTCTTGAATGGGATAGGACCACTTACCCTTTAATAGGATAATTAAATGATGGGATAATTAAATAAAACATACTATAAATCTAAGTTTTGTTTACCTTTAATAGGTGTTTAGTTGTGGTAGCTATGATGGGATATCCGAAATACAAAGAGTAGATGGGTGAGACTAATAGAATGGGGGATGTGTTTCGTAGAGGTGCTAACGAATTTGTGAAATTTGCAAAGAGATGTCATAATGATGAAGAGTTTCCGTGTCCGTGTGCTAGGTGTAAGAATTGTAAGGTGTTTGAGTGGAAAACAGTTGAACTACATTTTTTAAGATCGGGTATGCAAGATAGTTATCGATTTTGGAGTTTTCACGGTGAATTGAAAGTTCCTTTTGTTTTTAACCAACCTTCACAACATCCTTCAACAAGTAGAATAGATGAAGAAGGGCACGACGTAGATCATAATATGTTAGAGGATTTAGTTGATGATGCGTACGGAGTTTATGAAGCTGAGGAGAATGAGGTTACTGATGATGTAGAAGATTCAAGTGCTCGTGAAGATAACACGATAAAACTTGACGATGACTACCAAAGTTTAAAATTTAAGGCGACCCAACCGTTATACTCTGGTTGTGAGAAAGATCAAACAACTTTACATGCCATGGTTGGTTTGCACAGTTTGAAGACGCAGTACGGTTTGTCTGGCAATAGCGTGACGGGAATTCTGAAATGGGTGAAGGGCTTATTACCCAAGGTGAATACACTTCCAAATAGCTATCCTGTTATGAAGAACAGTTTGAAAGGTTTGGGAATGAAGTATAAATCGATTCATGCTTGTGTGTATGAATGCATACTATACCGAAAGGAGTATGAAAATCTCGATCGTTGTCCGGTATGCGATGAACCTAGATATGTCCAATCTACTAGTAAGGAAGGCACAAGCTCAAAAGTGCCTCAAAAAGTATTGAAATATTTTCCCGTTGGGCCTAGATTAAAGAGATTTTTCAAAGTACCATGGATTGCAGAGGCAATGACTTGGCATGCTAGGGCAGAAGTAGGGGGTAATATCATGTGGCATCCTATTGATTCTACTTCCTGGCGGAGGATGAATTATGAGTATCCCGATTTTGCTCGAGAACAACGCAACATTCGTTTGGCTATATCAACAGATGGTTTCAATCCATTTGGAAATCTAAGCACCAATCAGAGTGTATGGACAGTGATCCTAGCCCCACTCAACCTCCCTCCTTCACAGTGTATGAGACCTAAATTTTCGATGATGGCTTTATTGATACCTGGGCCAAAGGCACCAAGTGAAGACATTGATATCTACCTGGCTCCTTTGGTAGAAGAATTAAATGATTTGTGGGAAGAGGGTGTGCAATCATTTGACTCTTTTAGAAAAGAAGAGTGTACGCTGAAAGCTATGTTGATGTGGGCAATTCATGATTTTTTAGCTTATGGGACATTATCCGAATGTGTAGTACATGGTTATTTGGGGTGTCCTATTTGTGGAGAGGAGACTGAATCTCTTCGTCTATCCTCCAGCTTAAAAAATGTATACCATTGCCACAGGAGGTTTTTACCCCCAGCTCATAGTTTCAGATTTGAGAAAGCTTCCAATTTTTTATTGGGCGGAGTTGAACATAGGCTACCGCCGAGACAACTTTCGGGTTCAGAAATTGAAAGTAAATCTTCTGAATGTGGCCCAAATATGCCAGGTAAGAATCCCAAATTTACGAATGTCAAGCATAAGAAGACCCCAACTGGGAATGAAACTGAGATAAGAAAGGCATGGTCTTGGAGGTCAATTTTATTTTACTTGCCTTATTGGAAGAAAAACCCGGTGCGCCATGTATTGGATGTGATGCATGCAGAGAAGAACTTCGCTGAACATATTATGGGTACTTGCCTTTGGGGGAGTCATTCGAAGGATGGAGAAAATGCACGAAAAGACCTTAAAACGTTAAAACTTAAACCACAACTATGGTTGAAAGAAGATAGTAGGGGAAGGACAATAATTCCCCCTAGTGCGTTTACTTTGACGAGTGAGGAAAGGAAGGTGCTTCTAGACACAATATATAATTTGAAGGGCCCATCTACTTTTTCGTCCAACTTGCAAAGGATTGTGAATTATGTTACTGATGATTTACATAAGTGTAAGTCCCACGATTGGCATGTGATCATGCAATTGGTTCCTCTATTGTTTAAGCACTGTTTCTCCAAGCACAAGGATTTGCGTAGGGCTATTATGCAAATTAGTATTACCTTCTCCCTCTTGTGTGAGAAGGTAGTGAATCAAGAACACATAGTGGCCGCAAAATTGGTTGTGAACGAAGCAATTTGTGTATTGGAGAAGTACTTTCCCCCAGCATTCTTTGACATAAGTGTTCACTTGTTGGTACACCTATGCGACGAGGCACTTCTTTGTGGTCCAGTTAGATATCGGTGGATGTATCCGTTTGAAAGATTGATGAAAGTTTTTAAAGATTACGTCAAGAATACGCGATATATTGCAGGATCAATTGCAGAGGAATACATCACCGTGGAGTCATCAATATATACTCGGGAATATATGACTGACTCTACCATCGTTGATGACCCTGATGAATTCCTCGATGATGGTGGTAATGTGATGGGAAAACGAGTGAAATTAACAAGTTTGCAACATGAACAAGTAGCTCATTATCTATTTGACACACATGAAGATGTCGAAGAATGGAAAAAATAAGTTTCGAATATTATAATGTTTAACATTATTTTAGATTATTTTATACATGATTAATTTTGTAATATGCAGTAAATATGAAGCCTGTGAGAACAATAAAAGACGAAAAACAGTGGTACAATCAGACAGCGAATTTAGGCTATGGATGACACAAGAGGTAATTACAATGAAAACAGTCGTTATATAACGTTACATTACACTCAAATTTTACCACTAATATAATTAATTTATCTATATTCTCAGCTCCTAAAGATGGGTGATGCGACATCAAGGCTTGCTCGTCTAGCCACTGGACCCTTGTTCGTGGCACAAGAGTACAAAAAATATCGATTGAACGGTTACATTTTCGGCGCTAAAGTGTACGAAGAAAGTACAAATGTACAGAACTCGGGAATTTCATACAAGGCTCTTACTTTCTTTCGAGCGAGCGCAAAAGATAAAAACCTCCTTGAAGCTGAAATGACTTACTATGGTGTGATCCAAAATATATTTGAATTGGATTATATAAGCTTCAAAGAGGTTGTATTTTACTGTGAATGGGTAAGAGTTGAGGATAAAAATGCTTGTAAAGTTGATCCTATCACCAATTTGATCATGGTTGACTTGTCCAAGTTGAAGAGCAACGACCACGTGAGCGATGAGCCGTTTGTTTGTGCATTTCAAAAGGTTAAGCAAGTGTTTTACTCGGAGTATATCAACAATGAGCCGTGGTCAATTGTCCAACACGCGCCAAGGCGTCTAAATAGTAGTGTGGATGACTTGGCTGCTCCTACCGAATATCAATCCATTTTTTATGATAACCCGAATTTGAAACAATTTTTCAATTTGTAATAAATATTTCAATTTGTACCGAAACATCCATTTTTAATGCTTTTACTTGATCTGCACTTTATCATTTTCACTCTTGTGTAGTGTGCGTGTGTGGAGAGGAGATTAATACATAAATATTCCAACTACATCTAAGTTTTGTTTATACTAATCCATGAATATACGCTTCTTACCTTTAATAGGTGATTAGTACATAGTTATTTGGGGTGTCCTATTCGTGGAGAGGAGACTGAATCTCTTCGTCTATCCGAACACTAAGAAATGCCATAATCCTATGGAGCGATGCTCTGCAAATTCCTCCCAACCGTTATGTAGCCAAACATCACCGGTTGAAGTTGTCAATTCCACTTTCCATACCCCACCACTTTCCATACCCCATTCAAAGGTGGAGTTGACAACTTCAACGGCTGATTTTTGGCTACACAACGTTTGGAAGGAATTTGCAATGCATACCTCCATAGGATTATGGTATTTCTTAGTGTTTAGATATGAAGAGAATTATAATTGACACAATTGCCCGGGGTACATTAGTTGGAAGGAGGTGCCATATGAGCTCAAGTTAGCTGTTTGAGTGACACTACAGGTAATGTATTTATATTTGTATGTCAATTTCGATTTCGATTTCAATTACGATTTATGTTTATCTATATTTGAGGGGCGGATACTAATTTTACTTTATTTCAATTCAGGGGACAGGGAGTGGCCCTAAGGGTAGGCCACATATGCTCTATACTTATGTGGCTATTCGGACGAGAAGGGAAGGATAAGGAGGTGTTCCCGAGCGTCGCAGTACAAAATCTCTTTTCCATGCAAATAGTTTGTAGAATTGAGATAAAATGATGGTTATGTTGTTTCTTTTGAAATAGTTTATTATTTGAATATATATTTTCATTATCTTTAGTTTGTTCGGATATATGATGTTTGGAACAGGTACAACGTTGCTATAACAGGTACAAATATACTGCTGGGCAGTGGCAGTGGCCATACTGCCCAGCAGTTTTTTTTTAATTCTGCCCAGAATTATCACGGTCAATGACCGTGACAATTTTTTAAAAAAGGGTCACGGCTTTGTCACGGTTATAAACCGTGACAAACGTGTCACGGTCATTGACCTTGACACGACCGTGACAAAAAATGCGTGTTTTTTGTCAAGGTCAATGACCGTGACAAAAAATGTTATCTCGCCTCGAAATGTCACGGTCATTGACCTTGACAAGGTGAATTTGTCAAGGTCAATGACCTTGACAAATGGGCAGATTTGGTGTAGTGATTACAATTAAATACTATCCTATGAATAAATGTTTTTGTCCAGAATTGAGCCAAAACTATATATGGACTCAATTGGAAATTTATGTCCTTACAGCCTACCACACTTAGTGAACTTGAGAGAAATGAGGAAGATGTGGGAGATGAGTCTAGTAAAGGTTCATCACATGGGATGCGTGTAGCTTTTTTGAGTCGTGTGATCCCACCCACTTTGTCTCACGATGATAGTGTTCACAAGAGCGACCGTGATGACTTGAGTATTTCTAGTGGTCATGAGAGTGAGTTTGAGAGTGGAGATGAAAGTGAGCTCCAAAAAGCTTTTAGATATTTGTACACCGAGACCTTGAAAACAAAAAAGTATAATAGGGACTTAGGGCCTCGGGTTTTAGATTTGGAGAGAGGGAAAAGTGTGACTTGATCGACATGGTGTCTAGTCTGATAACACGTGTATCCCAACTCGAGAGTCATCTCGAACGTACTCGAGAGGTCAAAGTCCCTTTAAAGATGCGTCTGAGAAAGTTGAAAAGATGGTTCTTAACCCCGTTTTGGGTAGTGGTGAGAATTTAAGAAAAGGTCATGACGGTGCATCCACTTCTAATGTTGAACCCAATCCGGTTCCCACTTTAGTGACTTGACCTAACCCACCAAAGACTCTCATATTAATTAGTAGAGAGCTTCCTAGAGTCTTTAAGAGAGCTGTACCTAGGCCCGTTTATGTTTGATCCCATTGCAAAAAGAGAGGGCACCTTAGGGTATTTTATTTTAATTTGGGTTATGTGTCACGCTTTGATCCCACACTTGTTCGCGCCCATGCACCCACTCATGATACTTTTCTTGCACATAATTATAGAGAGTTTGCATATATTCAAGAGCAAGCAAAGTTTTTTGTCAATAATTCTCATAATTTGATGGAGTTGTTTCAAAAGATATCACCGTCTTTGGAAAACTCCACCACACCTACTGGATGAGGTCTATATTGTTTGCTAGCATAGGTTGATTTACGTGATGACACATTTGTCTATTGCTAGTTTGTACCATCTGTATTTTATTTGTTTTTACTTATTTTTGGTACTATTTTTTTTATATCCGTTTGCCTATTCCAGAGACTATGTTTTATAAAATTTTCTCACTGGACAAAGTTGCATGTCATTCTGTGTATTCTGGGAAAATATGACTTTTCTCGTTCTAACGAGATTTCCAGTCATTCGCACGACCCTGGATTTTGTTTGCAGTCTCTATTTCTTCCTGATATATGTTAATGGTATTGTTGGGTTGTTTCTGAATAGTGTTTGAAAAATACAAAAAAAAAATTCTATTTTTAGAAAAAAATTGAAATTCCAAAAAGGGTTTTGTATTTTGTTTGCACCTTATATGAATGCACACTTAGGATGACCAAGTCACAACTTCATCCCATATCCATGTGACTGTTTGATAGTGTTTTGAGACAATATATTATGTTATTCATGTGCTTTACAAAGTTTGGAGTCTTTGATATGATATATTGTTACTACCTACATGATTGACTCTATTTGTCCTTTATCACACATATGCAAGAATTTGTTTGATTTCTGTACTTGTATATCACATGTTGGTTGAGTGTTTCCTCTTTAATTATGGCTATACAACAAACCAAATGCGATAAAACTTGACATAAAAGAAGTACATGTTATAAACAGTTTGTGAGATTTGTGTTTTCTATTTTGAAAAACGGTGAAGGGCTATGAAAGGTACTTATTTATCCTTTGCGATTAAGCCACGGTTTAAATGGACCTAAACAAGTGAGGAATTGAAATTTATCAGGGGTTCAATGAGGTTTAAAATAGCCCGAAAAAAATGTAAGGCAATAAAAAAAATTATGTCAAAAATGGGCCAATAGTTTTTTAGTTTCATCACCTCATAAGAAAAATAAAAAGCATTATCTTTTAACGACGGAGTTTGGATGGAATTTTCTACGGTTTTCACGTCCTTGAAAGTCGTGAAAAAGCATTCCATAGTTTTGGACGTTATTGGTGTGGAAATCACTTTTACTTTGTTTCGTTGATATGATTAAGATGATATCGTCTAAATTCAACAATTTTACACCTAAGGACTATTTTTTATGTTCATTCGTTAGGAGTACATTTATGCTTCTTTCACATATGATATGATTGAGTTGATATTCCTATCGAATTTGTTCACACCCAATCATTCCGTTTCCATGATTTGGTTATCTTAGTATCAATTCACGATGTATGATTTTTGTGACATCATTTGTTTTGTATAAAAAATTGGAAAATTCAAAAATGGTTTGTTTGCTTACACCCCCGATTTGCTTTATGTGACTTATTCTTTTTCTTGTCTATTTCAGACAAATAAAAAGGGGGAGAAAGAATTATGATATTATGTGGAAGTTTAAGTATGGGGGAGATTTGATTATGCTTACATGTTTTATGTTTATATTATTTAAAACTCGATACGTCACGAGGTTTTTGCTTTGTCTCATGTGTGTAGGTACGATTGGAGATATTTTGGAATGCACACCCTGATGAGAAAAGCTTGAAGTTTTGAAAGTTGATTCTTGAAGAAAAGTTTGAAGTCTTGTTCGTTTACCTTTCCACATTTGAGTTTATGGGAGGGTAGATTTGTATAGTTCATTTGGTTATAATTTTTATAGTTTTTATTTTGTATCGGCATAGACATAGGGGGAGATTTTTAAGGATAATGTTCGTCACATTTAGTATGTCGTATACCGCTACAAGTTTGTCGAAGAATTGGGAAGCTTACATCTACAATCGATAATTCAAATTTCAAGATGACTTCAATAATCATGCCCAACAAGGATAAATTTGGTTAATATGTTTTAGTTCCATTTACATGTTGCATTAAAAGTGTTGGGATATTTTCATAAAAGTTTAAATGATTTTTGAAGTGATTTTAAATGATTTTTATCATAAAACAGATTCGATAAATGCTCCTAATCCCGTGAATAGTTTTAGTTTTTTGAGGATTCCAAGATATTTAAATATTTAAAACATTTTTAAAAGGATCAGTGGTGGTTGTTCAAACGACGTCACATCTCTATCGAACGAGATGGAGTGTTGCTCGAACGACATCATGTTTCGTTCGAATGACAAGTGTTTTTTGTCGACACGTCACCGCCTTGAATTTTAGTATTTAAAGGGTGGCAGGCTTCTAAATGTCATGTGGAGAAAACACTGAGTTTAACAGAATCAGTTTTTGAGTGTTTTTGGTTTATTCTCCATCTTTTTGAGGGCTCAAAATTTTGTTTTACAATTCACAAATCCCTGACTTTTTTTGTGAGTTGTTTATGGAACCTAAAGCATAGTTTTGCTAGGAGTTTTGTTGCTGAATCTAGGTGCCTTGGAAAGGTACCTGGGATAACCATAGGTGCCACTTGTGGGGGGTACTAGGTTTAACGACTGCGTGTTATAGGGAGTGATGTGGCGTTCCTGGTCTAACGACTACGAACTGACACCTGCGGGTATTTCGTAAGTCAAATTGTATTTTTGTTGTAATCCGATTGTAAACTATTCCTTTAGAAATTATATTTGAAATAAAAGGTTTTTCCCTCCGTGATTTTTTTCCTGAAATTTGTCTTTGTCAGCTTGTTCATGGCATGATTTAATTTGAGATTTGAATAGAAACGTAGATGCATGTCTAGGGGATGATTTAATTGGTATTTGGTTTGAGTAAATTTAGACATCCAATTAAATAAGTCTGAATTGGAAATCTATTTGATTCTTTATTACACACGACACATTTTCGTATTTTCTCACACTATATGCTCGTATATACATATACACCCAATAAACTTCTCACTGGTCACGTGGGAATATGAAAATGTGGTTGTTATGAGTTTGTTACTTTCACGCATATCAAAAATGCCAGCAGAGGATTCAAGGCATATTTATTTGTTTACAGTGAATATAGGTGCAACTACCCGACCTATAAAGGCACTCCACCTGTCCCCTCAATATTATCTACCAACCACCTATAAATAGGGAATGAATCCACTTAAAAAGGGGACTCTCAATTATTTTACTATCATAGTAACCCTAATTATACACCTGATAATAGTGAAAGGAGAACTAGGAACACCCATGGATGTAGGTTTCTATCTTGGGACGAACCACATAAAATCTGTCCTATTCTCATTATCTCACATTCCCATTATATATTATTATTTATCTTTTTACTGATTATTTGATTATCTGGTTATTTGTTGTCTCCATTTTTGAACGATAAAAAATTGGAACCGTTTTTGGGAAAATAAAAAGGCATTATGATTCCTACATAAATTCATTTTTTCATCACCTTCCTTGAAACACCTGAGAATGGAGGATAATACTAAGAGTAGCCGTATAGCACCGTCCACCCCCATTAGGATAGTCTATTTACATAGTCTATTGATGAGCTTTGGCAAGGGATATGAAATGATTCAGGAGAGTATTAAAGAGTTATCACACACCCTTCAGGCTGGCCCAGTGCAACTCATCCCAATGTCGTAACGCCTGGACTAGGGATATCATAAAGAAGGGGAGGACAATTTTCCCCAACACCCTATAGGGAAATGAGGCGGGAGTATCACAAGCAAGATTTGGAAAATACCAAGAGGCTGAGCCTAGGGACCCATAAAAATGCCAGCTCCACCTGGTGAATCAGATCGTAGAGGGAACAGTCCTATCACCATGAATCCACATCCTCTATCTAGTCTCTCAGCCATTTTAACGATCAATAATACTCTAAAGAGGACACCACTATGCTAAAAGTGTTGAGCAGAGACTTAGAATTCGATCGGCTGAGCCCACATTGCAATTGCTGGTAGGCAGCAGTGATATCTCGTGATCATGACTAGATGAGAAATGATCCGGGTAGATCCATTACCAGAGGCTCCCACCGATATTTTAGTGCATCAACTGAATGCGAGAAGACTTTCCACAAAGAGATCTCAACTGAAAGCCAAGGAAGAGCTACAAAGTCAACTGAAGGATAAACCAAAGACGATCACCAACAATAGAAAGGATCCATATAACATTTGAAGAGTCGATTCAGGGGGATGGAAAATTCTAGGAATCACCTACAGATTGACTTTATGAAAGGATCACCATTCCTATCATATGTTGTAATGTACCCTACTCTGGTTAAATTCAATCCACCTGTTATCATACCAAATTAAGATGGAAAAAATAGATCTTATTTTGCATGTTGATCAGTATCAATATGCTGCAGACATTTATTCCATCCTCGAAGAAATACAATGCAGAGCCTTCTCCAGCACGATCATAGGTTCCGATCAAATATGGAACAATAGCTTGCCAAGAGGAAAAATAGCCAATTTCTAACAGTTGGCCGACCTATTTATGAGAAAATTCTTCTTCGGTACAAAACCAGAAAAGAGAGTGGGCCATTTGTTTAGTCTTCTGTAGAAGGCCGATGAAAGCACCAGTAATTATATCGTTCGCTTTAACATTGAAAAGTTGGAGGTCGTGGATTACAATGAGCAGACTACTATAACTACTCTGATGAGCAGACTATGGATGAGAAGGAACCACCCAGGACAAGGACAAAACCATTGGCAAAAGTAGGTAAAATCATGAGCGTTGAAGAATCAATGGATACCAAGGAGTACGTCCACCCCAAATCATCAGCAGGCAAAGCTAGCAACAAGAAGGATAAAAAAATATCGAAAGGTCGAAAAACCAAAGAAGTATGATGAGTATACCCCACTCATGGTCAGCATCCACCACAATCTAGAGGAAATCCTGGTAAGTAAGGACCTCAAGTGGATAAAAAAGTTAAAAGCACTATCTAATAGGTGGGATAGAAGCAAGTACTATAAGCTCCATAAACATCATCATCAGAATACCGAAAACTGCATCTCCTTCAAGAAAGAAATCGAGGGTCTAATCAATAGAGGCAAATTTTCAAGGCATGTGGATAAGGATGGTCGAGAAGATTTTGATGAGAGTAAGGTCAGGGGACGATCGGAGTCACCGTACCGTAGGATAGACAAAAAGATGACGGAAAGTGATGATGACTCAGAAGACAATACAGACCTCCTAAAGAAATCGAGGAAACCCCCCGTAGGTGATGTCAGCTTGATATCATTTTGGGTGTCACTTCATCGCCAGTGGAGATGAGAGTGGGGGAGAAGACCAAACTGAAAGCAAGGCGTATCTGAAGATGTCCAAAGCATGTTCTCATGTGAGAGAGATCAACCTAGCAGCTAAGGTGGAATCACATCCTCGCAAGGTGAATAAAGTTAAGCTGATCATCAATTTCTCTAAAAAGGACTTGTCTAAATTGTTGTTCCTTTCCGATGAACCTCTGGTCATCACCATGATAATCCATGAAGGCAAATTTTCCAGAGTATTGATGGACAACGGTAGCTCCGCAGGCATTATGTTCTATAGACATTTCAGAAGATTGAAGCTCCATGATAGTAAATGTAACACCCCGCCCGCTCGGGGAGAGCGAACGGAGCGCTATTATCGATAAAATAAATCCAAATCCACAAGTGACAAGGTATAGAGCATCTAAATAAACCCACAATAATATAAATCCACTAATCTCAATCTCTTCAATTACAACAAGTATCTCAAATTAAATATAACATCTAACTCGAAATAAAATAAATCCCAATGCTCTATACATCAAAATAAATAAATACAAGTCTTCTCAAATGTATTAAAAATTCTTCCCAAAATATCCAAGATAAAATCAATCTCCAATAATCCATAGCACTCAAATCCACGCTAACCTGCCACTAAAAGAAAATATGGGGAAGTACACAATACGACAGGAAAGATGCTCAACAAATATATATTAGCGATGAATAAAACGTAACAACACGAGTACGAATATTCAAATCAAAATGCAAATCTCAATAGCATTTCATCATTATAATTTCTCAACAACACTTTAACTGGGTCACCAGGCCTCACCACATCCGTATATGCTTTATCAAGCCATAGCCCGGGAAACAGGAATTTTGGCGGGTGCCCAACATCTGTGCCATATTAAAATCTCATGACAACGTGCTCATCAACAATATAATGATACCACATGAATCAAAATAATTTCAACAATTATTTTCTAGACTTCAATAAATTTTTCAATTCAAATATGAGTTCAATTAAACAAGAATTCAAAAAGAATGACACTCGCGAGATTTAAGGAGCATATTCTGTAAAACCCCATACCTCAAACCATGATGAGAAATCAATGATCACATCCTCAAGATCAACACAAAATATCTACAAAAGCTCCTACAAGAACCTCCAACAAAATAGCCCCAAGAACACCTCTAATCTAAGGTTGGAACTCACAAATCTCAAGGGCCAATGTGTATATAAAAAGAAAAGGAATATAAAATATATTTGCTGCCAAAATTTGTGCCAACAGTGGGTTAAAAGGGTTGCCCACGACTTCCTTTTATAATGCAAAGAAATGAAGAGTTGGAATCCAAAAGACTCCTTTAAATAAGGCAAATAAATGAAGATTTGGAAGTTAAAACAACTCCAAGAGTTAAAAACATTTAAAAATCCGTTTTAACTCCGATTTCGAAACCGTTTGAAATTCTCGCCTTTAAAAATAATAACCAACATATTTGAGCAATAAAAATAAATTTATCTAAAACATTATTTTCCTCCATTTTTCAGAAATTAATTAAAATAGCCCAAAATTATGCGGGTTGTTACACTTCCCCACTAACAATGGAATTTCGCCCTCGAAATTTGCCAAATGCCTAACTCTCAAAATCAGGCCAACAATAACTTCAAAATAATCTCGTCTCCAAAAATAATTTCCTCACATCTAATCTAGATGCCTAACAGGAATATCACCTAAAATTTTCTCTCTCCAAAAATTGCTAACCACGCAATGAACCCAAAATCCAAGACCCGAGGGTTGCCGTATACCTAGGCTCTGATACCACCTGTAACACCCCGCCCAATTAAATACCGGGTGGCCAGCCCCATACCAAATTAAAACAGAATATACAGTTGGCTCATTCTTAGCATCACTGTCAAAAACATTTACAACTCACCCAATACCCAATTAAGCTGGTGTTAAAAACTTTCCAATTTTTAATTTAACAAAATCCATTTCCAGTTTAAGAATAACACAACACATTTTATTCTACAACATTGATAACCAAGTAGATAACACAAAAGAATTTGAATGCAATTGGAATAAACATTACCAAATAATATTAATCCATTACAGTAATCCCAACAATATTAAATGTATTAAAAAAAACCCGAATACAATAGTATTTAACCCCGATAGAAAAAGATAGTTGAATCCTTTAGGAGACATGCCCTACTAAGAGAACACTGTGAATCAAATGAAGATAAGCGTCTAAGAAAAACTCCATAGCTCGTCAAAATCAACTAAGTTTGGCGTCCCTGTTGCTGGACACCTGATATAGAAGATATATAATAGAAAAGAAAATATGCAAGGAAACGGGTCAGAGCCCGATTGTGAAAATGATTTTTAAAATAGCAAGTATTTAACAAGTGCAATAAAGCATTTATTATGTACATGTTAGCATCCCACTCTCACTTTCTAATATCACCTCTTAACTAGAGTGCACACTTAACGTTTCCTATTAACCTCCTAGTTAATGGTTCCTCTTTTCTAGTCTTCAAAATATAATTCCATTCCCATATCATAACCCCGTATGTCCCATATCATACGTCGTATAATCATTCTTATACATTTTTCATTTAAATGAATCGTTTCTCTTCAATATGAATTAAGCTTTTCAATTCTATAAGAATAAACATTCATTAACTTAATCCCATTATCTTTCTCTATTCACCGTTATCTATAATTATCACCGTAGATACATTTAACCACAATAAATATCCATTCATTCATTTAATTCATTATATATATATTCATATATAATATGGCACCCCGAGTCACAGCTGCGGTGCAATGCATTACTTTTCTATCATGTCCCAATATCGCTGGTTGCCGAATAGGGGACAAAAGGTTCGGTAAGGATTACTCGAACCACAAATAACAACACAAAAATTAGAGGCGAACATATTTCTCGTATCCATGGGTCACGCACATACCTACGTACCCACAGTTAGCGGACTTATCAACTCCCCGATAAGTCTTTCATAGACCTATGTTCTCGAGCGACAAATCAAAGATCCCATGGATTCATCAGGATATGAGTTCCCTCACGCACAAACCTCCCACCGATAGCAAGTAAGCTAGGTATGTCTTACACATAAATCATCAATCAATCAAATAGTTATTATCATACCTATAATATAATATCAATAAGGTAATAACACTACCTTAAGATAATTCCCATACGTAGAATTATATCTTTCAAATCCTACGTATTTAAAATATCATGACTTATCAACTAAACCAACATCCTCGCATCCTATAACATCTCTCCACTCCCGACGTCATTAAGGTTCCTGCGCGGAACGTCTCGCAAAGAGAAATCCAAATAAGGAACCCCTCCAATACACTACTACTTAACTTGTCGATCGAGGAGGTCCGTCAACTTCAAATACGCGATCGGGATAACCTCATACCCTCTTTCAACCAAATGTGTTCCAAATTCCCATCTCTATCTAGGAGCCATACCACTACGCTCTTGTACTACACTCAGCCTTGGCGAAATTAATAATAAGCTTAAACTCAGTCCTTGATGTTCAAATTGTAACCCTAAGGCTACCCTCACCTTATATTAAATCTTCCCAACTAGACCTACCCTTAATCCTCATGAATACTAATTAGAATCTAACACGTGAATCTAGCAACCGAAATATCTTTCAATTTAATTATCATCATTCTAATCAATTAAATCCCAATCACTTTAATTCAAATCTTATCAAGGGTCTACTGATCTTTTCTAAGTCCTATAATATCCTATTAATAATCACCAAAGGTCTATAAAAGGTTTGGGATAAGAATCAACATTTAAAAGAAATAACTTTAGGAATTCTGGGGAGGTCGATCGATCTAAGGCAGGGGGTCGATCGATCGATCCTTTAGGTCACAACCTGGTTTTTCTGCATTTCAGCAACTACCATTTTTTTTCATTCTAACCTTCATATTAACATCCCAAATGGCTTATAATCTCTACTACATGATATATCAACATATATGAATGATTTCTAATGTTCTAAACATCCTAGATTCATCAAGAGATTGGATTAAAAGCATGTTTATATCCTCTTTTTCCAGAAAATTATCAACATATTATCTTCAAGAACACATCAATGGTTTCCATAATTTCTTCAACAGATTTAAGATTATTTCATGGTTTACCAACTCCCTACAACATGAGGTTGATTCCTATATATTTTCAGTTTCTAGAATTCCATTTAAAACTCCATTATTATCTTCCAAACATGATAAATCATCTCTTTTATAACTATTCTAACATGGACAATATACAAACTTAAATTTCCATTATCAAACACTTGCCTCTAATGAAGATCTGATCCTTTGGAGTTGAATAACACAGGTGGTGGTGGTGGTGGTGGTGACCTTTGACCTTTAGTTCTCCTCCTTTCCAAGAAAGCTTTTTCTTTCCATGCAACCTTTAACTCTCTCTAAGAAGATGACTTTTCAATTTTGTGTAGAAGAGATGAAATGAACCTACGTACACTAATCTCCAAATATTTATAATAAAACAAAACCCAAAATCACTATTCATCCCCCTTGTAAAAATAACCAAAATGCCCTTTGGGGTTGTCTTTTCATTTCCAAATGCCCCGGGATCCAAATCCAACATCCAAATAGACTTTTCTGACTATTTCAACCCTTGCGGATGCAATGACGCAGTCGAAATGACTATAAGGTTGATGTGACTATATGGGCGAGCATGATGTGACTATCGGCATGCATTGACTTGTGGTATACGAGAGCGTATGTACTACTATTAACCGGCATCTTGTCTTCAAGAGAAGAGTAGATGAGTAGACTCTATTTGAAATTAATAAAACCTATAAAAAAAAAAATTTAAATCGATAAACCTGATATTTTTTTTGATAAACCAAATTTTTATATACTATTGACTAAGGACATTTGGAGTTTTGATGACCGACTACTTTAGGAAGTAGTGTATCGGGGTGGTTTCTTGTTTGGATTTCGCTTGCGAGACACCCCACGCATGAAACTAATAACCGTTGGGAGTTGAAATAAGTTAGGTCTTTAGGATATGAGTTTATAACCTTTGCGAAAAAAATTATATTGAAAGTGATACGATAGGGTGTATGGGCGCCCTGGATGGTTAAATGGTAGTAGTTTTCCTAATTGTGGAAATGTAAGTAGTTGTGACTTCAGGATTTATTTGTTTAATATGTGAGGCTCATTTTTTCCAAAGTTTGTCACGAGGATGGTATAGGGAAGATTGGGTAAAGTTTATATTCGATTCAGTTGGAACTATATGGTGAGGTTGGGCGTATAACATCAATAGGGATTTTTGATAATGTACTGTATGGGCGGTACATCTTAGATTTCTTATGGTGTGAGATTTATACTCGGAGATGACCTTAACGGTATGATTTATATTCCTAAATTTTGGGACGAAATTCTGTTATAAGGGGGGAAGTATGTAATACCCCGTGATTTTTAATGACTTTTAAAATCGGTTATATTTTAAATTAATGGATTAATTGGATTTTAATTATTAATTAATTCATTTGGGTTTTATCCGAATTGTGGATATTAAAATGGATGATTCTGAATATTACTTAAAGATATTTAGGTAATATATGAATGTGATGTCATTGATATGACGGTGTGATATGAAATCGGTAATTTGAATTTTTAGTCAGACGCGGTATGGGATGTGTCGGGATTAATTTGTTAAATTAAAAAGAAAACTTATTTTTATGTCAACCTTATAGTCGTTTCGACTGCGTCGTTGCATCCAGAAGAGTTGAAATAGTCAGAAAAGTCTATTTGGATGTTGGATTTGCGTCCCGGGGCATTTGGAAATGAAAAGACAACCCAAAATGGAATTTTAGTAGTTTTTACAAGGGGGATGAATAGTGATTTCGGGTTTTGTCTTATTATAAATATTGGGAGATTAGTGTACGTAGGTTCATTTCATCTCTTCTACACAAAATTGAAAAGTCGTCTTCTTAGAGAGAGTGAAAGGTTGCTTGGAAAGAAAAAGCTTTCTTGGAAAGGAGGAGAACCAAAGGTCAAAGGTCACCACCACCATCACCACCTGTGTTATTCAACTCCAAGGGATCAGATCTTCATTAGAGGCAAGTGTTTGATATTTTCAACTTAAGTTTGTATATTGTCCATGTTAGAATAGTTATAAAAGAGATGATTTATCATGTTTGGAAGATAATAATGGAGTTTTAAATTGATTTCTAGAAACTAAAAAAATATATAGGAATCAACCTCAATGTTGTAGGGAGTTGGTAAACCACGAAATAATCTTAAATCTATTGAAGAAATTATGGAAACCATTGATGTGTTCTTGAAGATAATATGTTGATAATTTTCTAGAAAAAGAGGATATAAACATGCTTTTAATCTAATCTCTTGATGAATCTAGGATGTTTAGAACATTAGAAATCATTCATATATGTTGATATATCATGTAGTAAAGATTATAAGCAATTTGGGATGTTAAAATGAAGGTTAGAATGAATAAAAATGGTGAAACCCGTAGTTGCTGAAATAAAAACCAGGTTGTGACCTGAGGGATCGATCGATCGACCCCCTGCCTTAGATCGATCGACCTCCCCAGAATTCCTAAAGTTATTTCTTTTAAATGTTGATTCTTATCCCAAACCTTTTATAGACCTTTGGTGATTATTAATAGGATATTATAGGACTTAGAAAAGATCAGTAGACCCTTGATAAGATTTGAATTAAAGTGATTGGGATTTAATTGATTAGAATGATGATAATTAAATTGAAAGATATTTCGGTTGCTAGATTCACGTGTTAGATTCTAATTAGTATTCATGAGGATTAAGGGTAGGTCTAGTAGGGAAGATTTAATATAAGGTGAGGGTAGCCTTAGGGTTATAATTTGAACATCAAGGACTGAGTTTAAGCTTATTATTAATTTCGCCAAGGCTGAGTGTAGTACAAGAGCGTAGTGGTATGGCTCCTAGATAGAGATGGGAATTTGGAACACATTTGGTTGAAAGAGGGTATGAGGTTATCCCGATCGCGTATTTGAAGTTGACGGACCTCCTCGATCGACAAGTTAAGTAGTAGTGTATTGGAGGGGTTCCTTGTTTGGATTTCTCTTTGCGAGACGTTCCGCGCATGAACCTTAATGACGTCGGGATTGGAGAAATGTTATAGGATGCGAGGATGTTGGTTTAGTTGATAAGTCATGATATTTTAAATACGTAGGATTTGGAAGATATAATGCTACGTATGGGAATTATCTTAGGGTAGTGCGATTACCTTATTGATATTATATTACAGGTATGATAATAACTATTTGATTGATTGATGATTTATGTGTAAGACATACCTAGCTTACTTGCTATCGGTGGGAGGTTTCTGCGTGAGGGCAATCATATCCTGATGAATCCATGGGATCTTTGATTTGTCGCTCGAGAACATAGGTCTATGAAAGACTTATCGAGGAGTTGAAAAGTCCGCTGACTGTGGGTACGTAGGTATGTGCGTGACCCATGGATACGAGAACTATGTTCGCCTCCAATTTTTGTGTTGTTATTTGTGGTTCGAGTAATCCTTATCGAACCTTTTGTCCCCTATTCGGCGACCAGCGATATTGGGACATGATAGCAGAGTAATGCATTGCACCGCAACTGTGACTCGGGTGCCATATTATATATGAATATATATATATAATGAATTAAATGAATGAATGGATATTTATTGTAATTAAATCTATCTACGGTGATAATTATAGATAACGGTGAATAGATAAAGATAATGGGATTAAGTTAATGAATGTTTATTCTCATAGAATTCAAAAGCTTAATTCATATTAAAGAGAAACAATTCATTTAAATGAGAAATGTATAAGAATGATTATACGACGTATGGTATGGGACATATGGGGTTATGATATGGGAATGGAATTATATTTTGAAGACTAGAAAAGAGGAACCATTAACTAGGAGGTTAATAGGAAACGTTAAGTGTGCACTCTAGTTGAGAGCTGAGAATAGAAAGTGAGAGTGGGATGCTAACATGTACATAATAAATTCTTTATTGCACTTGTTAAATACTTGCTGTTTTAAAAATCATTTTCACAATCGGGCTCTGACCCGTTTCCTTGCATATTTTCTTTTCCATTATATCTTCTATATCAGGTGTCCAGCAACAAGGATGCCAACCTTAGTTGATTTTGACGAGCTATGGAGTTTTTCTTAGACGCTTATCTTCATTTGATTCACAGTGTTCTCTTAGTAGGGCATGTCTTCCAAAGGATTCAACTATCTTTTTCTATCGGGGTCAAATACTATTGTATTCGGGTTTTTTTTAATACATTTAATATTGTTGGAATTACTGCAATGGAATAATATTATTTGGTAATGTTTATTCCAATTGCATTCAAATTCTTTTGTGTTATCTACTTCGTTATCAATGTTGTAGAATAAAATGTGTTGTGTTATTCTTAAACTGGAAATGGATTTTTCTAAATTAAAATTTGGAAAGTTTTTAACACCAGCTTAATTGGGTATTGGGTGAGTTGTAAATGTTTTCGACAGTGATGCTAAGAATGAGCCAACTGTATATTCTGTTTTAATTTGGTATGGGGCTGGCCACCCGCTATTTAATTAGGCGGGGTGTTACAGTAAATTTATGCCATACCACCAACCCCTTATTGGAATTTTAGGGGAAAAGTTATATACATTGGGTACGATGGAGATCGAGTTCATTATGGGCACATAGCTAACCTGCCGCACCAAGAACGTTTATTTCTTCATCTTGGATAAGAACATATTATCCGCCTAAAAAACGATACTAGGTAGGTTTGGCCTGAAATAATTTGAGGTTGTCCCAGCTACAGTGCACTAGTGCTTGAAGTTTCTAACTCACTATGGAGTGTGGGTTGTCAAAGTAACCAGGTAGAGGCAAGCAAGTTCTACTACACCTCGAAAGATCAGGAAGAGCAAAAGAAGCTAAAGAATACCTACCAGATTCAAACCATTGACCCGGGAGATAAAGAAAAATTGGTCAAAGGGCAGGCCGTTAGAGAAATTGAGACAATTCCACATGACATTGATCACCTAGAGCAAACAGTCTAGATCGGATCGCTAGATCCATGTTTTAAGGAAGGAGCTCATTAACTTCTTGCAGTAACAAAAGAACGTGTTTACATAGAGCCACGAGGACATTCTAGAGATTTATCATGATTTCATCTTCCATGAGTTGAGCGTAATGGAAGGGGCCAAGCCAATCAAACAGAGGTGAATGGTTTTTAATGCCGAGAAGAACCTTATCGTCCAAGAGGAGGTTCTTAAGCTCCAGAAGGCTAATTTCATTTATGATGTCAAATATAATTAATGGTTGGAAAATGTACTTATGGTCCACAAAAAGGATGACAAATGGAGGATGTGCGTCAATTTCTCCAAACTGAACAAGGCATTCCCCAAGGATCATTATCCATTGCTATGAAATTGACCAGTTAGTAGATACGACCTCAGTCTATGAGCATATCAGTTTAATGGACGCCTACTATAGCTACAGCCAGATCAGGATAAATCCCTTTGACAGAGAGAAGACATCCTTTATAACCAACAGAGGTACTTATTATTATAATGTCATGCCTTTTGGTCTCAAAAATGCAGGAGCTACTTACTAGTGGTTGGTGAAGAAAATCTTTGAGGACCATATTGGAGTAAACATGGAAGTGTATGTAGGTGATATGCTCACAAAGAGCAAAACATACATTTACCATATTAAGGAACTTGGGCAGACTTTTGACCAATTGGAGAAACACCAAATGAAGTTGATCCTAATGAAATGTGTTTTTGAGGTGAAGGAAGGCATGTTTTGGGGTTTTATCATAAATCAAAGGGGTATGAATGCCAGTCCCGGTAAAATTTAAACTGTGATAAACATACAATCTCCCACGATGAAGGAAGATCTACAAAAGCTAACAAGGCAAGTGAAAGTACTCAACATGTTTGTCTCTAGAGCCACAGATAAGTGTATGACCTTCTTTAAAGTAGTAGTAAAGTCTTTTGAGTGGAATGAAGAGTGAAAGAATGTTTTCCTGGAACTTAAGCGTTACCTGGGATTGCCCCCCTCTTATCAAGGCCTGTAATTAGAGGAAATCTCTACCTGTATCTCACCATATTCAATTCAACTATCAGTTTGACACTAGTAAGATGGGAGGAATGAGTTCAAAGACCAGTTTATTACACTAGCAAAGCGTATCGAGGAGCCAAAATTTAGTATCTCTGAATGGATAAGTTAGCCTTGGCACTGAGGGAAGCTTAGAGAATAATGAATCTGTATTTCCAAGCCCACACCACTATGGTCTACACCGACCTACCATTGAGGTAAATCCTTCACAAACCAGCGAAATCTAATCGACTTATGGCTTACGGCTTCGATAGTTGAGCTTGGTGAGTAAGACATATAGTACAAGTCTTGGATAACTATAAAAGATCAAGGACTAGCAAACTTCATGCTATGTTCAACTACGAGGAAAAGTCATCAGAATAGACTCCTTTAGGAGAGATCTCGGTTCTTAATGATAGCCTGACTTCCCCAAAATAAGGCTTAATCCCTACTAAATAATGGCAGACTCCCATCGAAGAGAGATCCTCAACAAAGGAAGGCAACCACCATTACGATGAGTCTCAAGAAAATCTATTCAAATTTTATAAAATTATAGAAGAAGACTTTAGCCAGGATGGTGTTATCTGGAAACTATTCATTAATGGATCACCTTGTTCGACAGGTAGTGGCACTGGCATTATCATCGCCACACCAGAAAAGATAGGCGTGTAATACTCCTTGGACTTTCAATTAGAAGATTTCAATAATAAAGCAGATTATAAATGTTTGATTGTTAAGTTCAGTCTAGCCTCGTCCCTGAGGGGTGACAACATTATTACACACAATGAACCCCAACTAGTAGTCAACCAAATACTAGGAGTCTACGAAAAAATAAAGGAGTTTATGAAAAATTACTTGGACATAGTGCAACAATGGTTGGAGAAATATATAGAAGTCAAGGTTGTGAGGATTCCTAGATAAAAAAATATTTGAGAAGATGCCCTAGCCAGATTGGCCTCGACCACCAGAATTGCTTTAAGGAGATTTAGGCAAGTTAAAATATTAACTTGCAGAAGTACAAATGAGGAAAGCTTAAAGGTTATGGAAGTTCTTTGGGGACTATCATAGATGGATCCCATACATGCATATATTAAAGCTGACGAACTCCCCTCAGATCCAAAGAATGTAAGGAAGCTGCACTACAAGGCAACCCACTACGTCATAAAAGATAGAGTGTTGTACAGTAGGGGATATATCATATCATTGCTAAGATGCGTCCATCCCACAGAAGTCAGGAAGCTAATTAGGGAAGTATATGAAGGATGTTGCGAAGCACACTCCGTTGGAAAATCATTGGTGAAGCTAATTGTAACCCAAGGCTATTACTAGACTACTATGAAGGCAGATTGTGTAAACTATGTAAGGAAGTGTGACAAATGAAAAAATTATGACAAAATCCACTATACATCGAGATCACCACTAGCCCCAATCACGTCACCTTAGCCATTTGTGATGTGAGGGATTACCACCGACAAAGGGGAGATTTAAATTTTTGGTGGTTGTAGTGGAATACTTCACGAAGTGGTTGGAAGCCAGGCCATTGGTCAAGATGGCATATGAAAAAGTATTCCAGTTCATTTGGAAAACAATCATCTATTGTTATGGCATGCCTTGTACGTTCATTATAAATTGTGTCACGCAGTTCGATAATCAGGACATTGAAATCTATTGCATAAGATCTAATATCAAAAGATGCACTCCGCCCTGAGACATCCACAATACAACGACCAAACTAAAGTCACCAATAGAACACTGTTGGATGGAATCAAGACTTGACAACGCAAAGGATAATTGTATCAACGAGCTTTATAGTGTACTTTGGGCTTACAGGATATGGTAGAAATGTCGTGTATGCTCTCCTTTGGCACGAAAGTTGTGGTTCCCACTGAGATAGGACTCCCCAGTCACAGGGTCCTCAACTTTGATTCCCTAAAAAGTGATCAGATGAGAAGGTTAGACCTCAATCTAATAGAATAGGTCATGGAAAATACGGCACTATGTGTGGCCACCTACCAATAGAGAACTTCTTGTTACTATAATTAGGGCATAAATTCGAGTAGCTTGAAGGAGGGGGTATGTCTTGAAGAAGGTGATTTAGAAGAAGAACAAACTTGAACCTAATTGGCACGGACTGTACCGGGTGACAAGCATGTTGGGGCCTGGAACCTACCGCATTGAAACATTAGAGGGAGAGAAGTTTAAGAACCCTTGGAACTCAGATCATCTGAGAAAGTACTACCAGTAGAATTCGGTTTACTCCAGCTATGTATTCAGCACTTTCATATCATTAAAATGATGTTTTATCCTCCATGTTTTGTTTTCTATTTTTATTTTCGAAACAATATGTGTGCATATATATAATTACGTCATAAAACTATGAGCACACACTGTATGAATTTATTGAACAAACAAGTCACGAACAGAATAAACACGTTGTATGACTTCATTAAAAAAATAAGTCATGAACAGGAACTGTATGGTGCCGTTAAATAAAACACACCACAAATAGAAAACTTGCTCCTTGTATAAACTTGTTCTCCTAAGTTTACGAACAAGGAGCTTAGCCTAATCGTTGTATGACCCCATGGGTCGCGAACAAATGTGATCATTTTTTGTATGACCGAATGGGTCATGAACCGAAACCATCAATCACTCTCATGTCTAAATATGTAAAAGTATAATAGTTCTTTTATGATAAAATGAAGACAAGAAAAAATAATTGATTTCATATAACCAAAGCATGTTGATGCATAAACATATGCCTTAAAACACACAGTTACAAAATTACTGTGTATATGTTCATTCACTATCCCTCGTAAAAAGATAACTAGGATCACTGTCAAAGGATCAAAATAAAAAATAACAGAATATAATAGAGATTCACAGAGAATCAAGCAACAAGGGTAGATGGGTCGTTGGATCCTAGGATAGACTGTGCCGGCAAAGAGTCATCTATGGGGCATCATCACCGCCTTCCTCAGCGAAAGTAGTAGCCTCATCATCATCCCCTTTCCATTTGATTACTTTATCATGAATGTTAGGGTAATGAGTAAAACCCTTTTCTTTAACTCTTTGTACCCATACAGAGAGAAGCCAACACAGTCTACATTATAGTCAACAGAAGACTTAAACTTTTGGACACCCATCGCCTCAAAATATGTAAGGGAATCGCGAGCACTCTGCAATTCCATAGTCATAACAGTCTTATCTTTCTCTGCCTATTTAAGAGCCTCCTGGGCAGTAGGAGGGACTCGTTCAAGCTCATAATAGTGTCATTATTAGTTTCAGATTTCTCTTTAAAGGTAGTAATCTTATATTTTGCGTGGCTCAACTCAGTAGTCTTTGTCACCATATGTTCATCCATCACCTTAAATTCCCCAGACAGCTCCTTCTTTTCGTCGGATAACTCTTAAAAGGAATAATAATTCACCACCGCATTTCCCTAAGGGTCGTACATGTCATGGTCA
Source organism: Sambucus nigra (assembly GCA_949130495.1). Classification (NCBI taxonomy): domain Eukaryota; kingdom Viridiplantae; phylum Streptophyta; class Magnoliopsida; order Dipsacales; family Adoxaceae; genus Sambucus; species Sambucus nigra. The sequence goes on along the minus strand of OX422208.1, from coordinate 507,301,571 downwards.
ACTGACGATAAGAAAAAAAAATGAGTCATTAAACCAGTAGGCAACATGAGAAGTAAAAATTATCAAAACAGAAGGAGAACATACCATTGAAAGTCTATGTTACGCTAACTTCCATAAGGAATCGGGATCTTAGTCCCTCACAAACTCAAAATCTTTACTGTAACCATGATAATCGAGCACATCAGTGACGTTGTTTGCAAGGTAGAAGTTGAGTCTGGATGGGACTTTAACTCCTCAAGATTGATTTATGAGAAGGATCAAACTTGAACTATGGCGCCTTCCCATAACGAAAAGTATGACGTGGACCTCTCATTAACTTACAAAGGGTCAGTATATCTTCTTCTTGTACCCGTGGCATCTTGCTCACATTCTAAGCACCTGGGGGATTAAGGGGGATTTTCCATACAACATTAGGCTCTGAAGGATTCATAGGGGATTTCCCCTTTGACTTGGCTCTGGCAGATGCAGCCACATCCTCTTTCTGACAAGTAGCCTGCTCGACTGCCTCCTTCTCGTCAAGTAACTTTCTTTGTTCGGTCGCGAGCTAAAACTGTTCAGCTTCCATCTTCTTCTTATTGTCCAAAGCCATAACTTTTCATTCTATCTGGTGAGGAACCATTCCTTGCGTCTCCTTAGAAGGATGCTCTGCTACATCTGAGAAGAGACGGACAGACAAGTTAGACAATAGACTCAAAGAAGGAAATGATTTAAAAGGAAGATATATATATATATATATATATATATATATATATATATATATATATATATATATATATATATATATATATATATATATATATATATATATATATATATATATATATATTTAAATTACCTCCTTCAAAACCCTTTTCCTCATCTTCAACAATCTGTATGCTTGTGTCGAGGGGAGCCTCTTAAAACACATAACCCTCCATAGGAACTTGAAACTCTATAGGGGGAAGGCTACCTAGAAGGGTGTGGCATCCTCCAGCAAAAAACTTCTCTACTAAAAATAATTCCTCAAACTTAGGGGGCTTGTTATCATAATACATCTCGACCAGATCACTAAGGACACAGTAAGCCTAGGGGCTCTCTTCACTGAAATTATTAGCATAAAGAACGTCAGAATAACGAAATGAGTTAAAGCAATCAATTGAATAAAAACTAGAAAAATATTTATCTATTCGGTTCGATCTGTTCGATTCCCTAGGGACCCTACACGACCTATCTTGTTCGTGATGTATAAACTCCCACTCACCCTTACCAAACATGTACTAACCTTTACAAGTGTGATTTCTGGTCTGGAATATAGTGACCATTCGATGTTAGGACTTTTGGGGAGAAAAATAATAATACCCAAGAGATTTGACATTGTCCTTTAATTAATGGACATACCTAAAAATGTCCCCGGTAAGGTCAAAACACTTCTTAGGATTCCAAAATATCATCAATCCTAAAATTTTCCAATAGGCATTGGGGGCAGCTAGGTCAAGGTAACCTTATAACCTTGTAATATTGAGTGTACTATATGATGAAGAGGCAACCTCAATTCCACCTAAAGAGCCCAGAGGAGAAGATAATCCTCTTCAGAATCTTTCACAGAGTTATATCTCTCATCAGGAAGAGGGATCCTCATCTGAATAGCCATTAGGAGATAAAATTTCTCCCTCAGATGGTCAAGATCATCCTCGATAATGGTTCTATGATACCATTGGGCATCAATTTGGCAGGATCGTAGGAGTCAGATGACCCGAAAGAGCCATCTCCATCCTCATCAGCCATGTCAATAAAAGACTTATCTAGGGGATGTGGAAGGAAAAGGACCAACACTTTTAGGCCTCATGTCATCAGCCCTATCTGAGCTAACCTCATCATAATGAGAGTTAATATTTATGGAAAACATAGAGATAGTATTTGTAAGATTATCTCCAAGAGAAAGAAGAGCAACATGATCTACTTTAAGGTCATTTAGAATAGGGTAGTTCACGTAAAGCTCACTAGGATCAGGAGTAGAACCACAGTTATAATGGGTTTTTGGTGTGGAATGGGAGTAACCTAGTTCGTCTTCACACCTAATCACTTGTAGAGGGTGTAGGAACCTTTACCCAGTAACCCATGGATGCTCAAATTCAAGTTCACAAATGAAATTGTAGATTCACTGAACGTGAGGAGGGAAACTCATAAAGGCAAGGGTTCAACTTCAAAATAAAAAAAAAACACAGTAGGAAAATTAAGGTTTTAGGAAAGAACTAAAATTAAACAACTAAACGGCACAAAAGGATCCTAACTATGCTTGAAAACCTAAGGCTAAACAACTAAATGGGCGTCTAATCCGAAATATCCCTCCAAGAAACACCAATAATAAATGACACACCAACCAACAAAAGATGAAAAACTAAATATTTAAAGCGATGAAACCATAACAAAAGATCGGGAGGGGCGTACCTTCTCGAATCAACAAAATGTGAAGGATTAAGGCAGACACCAGATATCAAACAAGGACAAACTAAAGGAACTCTTTTTGTCGCGAAAAATGTTTTTCAAGGAAACTTCAAAAAACACCAGTCTTTCTCTCTGTGTGTGGGGGGGGGGGGGGGGTAACTAAGGATGTTTTAATCTAAGATGATGACAGAGACTAACGAAGGGTACTTATAGTTTCAAGAAAATGGCTGAAAAATAGTTGCAAAAGAACACGAAAAAGCCTGTAACATGTGAAACATTGGTACAAAGCACATTCACATTCACCGTGCCATAATCATTACAAAGAAGACCCTTAAGCTTCCTCACACATGTCCCTAATGCTTCCATAATTACACAAAGGCAATCTTCTCAGTCCATTCCGGTTCGAAGGGAGACAACCATCCTACTTCAGTACGAGCAAGATAAACCCTTCATCCATTCATTCTGCATTAAACCATAGAGCCCTTGCATGAGTCTTGGGGGCTTTCTATTATACCTTTATACGCCCAACTCACATGGGGCCCAAGTGATACCAATAGAGGACTCACCATGTGTTCATCCTAACTTCTAATAATAGGACGTCTCAGGAAATTTGCAATTATCATCCTCCAGTATAGATATTCACTCACATCGTACGCACATATTCAAATACACACCCAATAGACTTCTAACTGGTCACGTGGGAATAAGGGAACGCGGATGTTATGATTTTTTTAATTACATGCATATCATGAATGCCATCATGAGATCCAAAGCATATATGTTTATTATTTATTTTTTAGCACGTGTATATAGGTGTAACTACCTGACTTATAAAAGTAGTCCATATGTCCTTTATATATTCTTTACCAACCACCTATAAATAGGGAATGAATCCACCTGAAAAGGGGACTCTTAATTATTTTTCTATCATAGCAACCCTAATTGTACCTCTGATAATAGTTAAAGGAGCGCTAGTAACACCTATAGATGTAGGTTTCCATCTTGAGCCGAACCACGTAAAATTTGTCTTATTCTCATTCTCTCTCATCCCCATTATCTATTATTATTCATTTTTTACAAATTATTTGATTATTTGCTATCTCCATGTTTGGACAATAACACTCAAATTGGCGGTTTGTTATTAGAATTGCATTCAAAACTTAAGAAGATCTACATAATGATATTTTACAAAATATAAGCGATGGGGAAGCAAGTGTAAGATAACTAAATATATGAGTAGACAATACACAAACATAAATAAGTACAAGGGTTGTTCCAATACATATGATACTAAAAGCCTTGTCATACAAGATTTAATTAAATTATAATAACATAATGTTTTAAAACTCAATCTTCGTCTAAATCAAATAAAAGAGTGGTGAAATTAGGAATGTCAAACTAAAAGGACAATCAATAACATAATGTTTTGGAAATCTGTATGGGACTTTAATGCGTCTACTTGAGTAGGCAAACCCTTTGGTGCATGCATAACAGCACACCAATTATCATCGTTTATGTACTTAGAGTAGAATACCTTCTTAAGATTTTGAAAGTAAAAAATAGAAGGCTCGTCGATTAAATGATCTTTACTCTTCATCTTAGATAAATATACTATTACAAGTTTTGAGGCAAGATCAACTTTACAACCATTCGTATTGTCCTCCACCTTCACCAAGTCACAATAGAAGACGATTTCTTTGAAGTGTAAGTAATCTAGTTCCAAGATTTGTTGGACAATCCCATAATAGGTCAACACCATGTTTTTGGATTTTTATCGCATTTTCTAGTTACCCAAGAAGTCAAGGTAGAAATTGATAATTTGATGTTTTGCATCAATAATTTTTACTCGCATAGGTATGAGACAAAATCAAACTGTTGACATGAAATTTTTTCAACTCGTTACCATGAAAAATAGGACTTTTAACTAGTCATGCAAGCCTTGAAGAGGTATCACATCTCTTTAAAATCTATTTTTATTAATGTATTTGTATCCGTCCATGCTTTACAACACAAATAAATAACCACAAAAGAAGAGGTGGGAATTACCACTTTTGATATCTTTTCCCTGAAATCATTTATCTTCTGAATTATGGCCAGTTCGCGCTCATACTTCCTAAACGTGTTCAGAAAATTGTAGAATTTAGATGGCAATATAAAGAATACAAGTAATAAAATAAAAATAGGTTATATATGTCCTTATTTACACTCTCCAATCTTCAACTTCATCTTGGTATTCGAAGACATAATGAGTTGTTTTCTCATATTTCAGATCGGTGAGTCTCACCTCATTAGGGTTTTTGAAAGGCAATTCATCCTCAAACTCATCAGGTTCCTCTATCACTCATTCTCTATGAGTATTGAACCTCCTAAGCCCTTGTTCTAACGTATGTTCTCGAGTGTATAATGATGATTTTTTTTGTTATGTATTCTTCCGTAATTGACCATCAAATATATCATGTTTTCTTAACGTAGTCTTTAAAGGCTTTCATTAATTGCTCGAAAATATACAATAAGGAAAAATATTCAAATTGTGTAAATTTGTAAGTATTAGTTTTATTCTATGTTTAGACAAAACTTGTTTGAGTCATAGGTTAAGACTTGAGTTGTGTGTCCTTCAAGACTATGATATGCGATTGAAGACTATATAGGAAAGATAAAGATACATTGTGTATCAAGTTTTCATCTTCAATATTTAAGGGACCTCAATGAAGGTATTAATACTTATATGTGTTTGATCTTTCGATACATTTGGGTGTTTTTTTACAAAACTTATTTCAGGCCTTTCGTAAAATGTTTTTTAAAAGAAAAAAAATATTTTTTATTTTGGTTTGTTCAAATAAGTTTAAGTGTTCGTTCGAATGAGATGTAGAGTTCGTCATAATAGCCTTCCAATGAACATCAAATAGGGTAATTATGTTGGACAGCGGTATATTAGTTCGAAGCTTGTTCGAAATTGGTTCGAACGAGATCACATGTGCATTTGAATGAGGTTTAAGTTTATTCAAACGAGATAAGATTTTCGTTCGAATTAACACCATGATTTGTTTGAATGAACTCTATGTTTTCGTTCAAATCAGTTTCCTCGAAAAATGTGTTGCCTCAAAAATCATGTGTTTGATATAAATACTCAGGTCTAGCCTAGATTTTCTAAGAAGGTTGTTACGAAAATGATTTTCCAAGGTTTATTTCATGCCTCCCAAACCCTAGTTTACAACCGCATTTGAGATCTAGGACTCCTATATTTATATGTTTGTTTGAGGTCTCTTTTGTGTTGCACCATAGCTATTTTCTCGTCATATTATGAGTGTTTTAAGTGGAGGATACCATGTTTATGGTGAGTGGTGGCTTGACTAATCCTGCGACAAGTAAGATCGATGGGATACTGAGATGTGAGAACGCTCATGCATTGTGTGACTATTGGAAGCCGTCCAACAATGACTGGGAAGAAGGATATAAGGAATGAGGAAGCTCATCAAGGATTGAAGGCGTTGAGTCTATGAGTAAGTCTAAATTGGTATTTTAAACTGCCTATATCATAATGGACTAGTGTGGTTGGGTCCTCTGAGGTTTTTCATTTTGTCATTTTCCTTGTACATCATCGTGTTTTGGGCCACTTAGTTTATTCTTGCTTTTCTCACTAGATGCTTGCTTAAATCAAGACTAAAATTGGCAAAACTGTTTCACACAACACTCGTGGTCTTAAAAGGTGTAAAGTTTATTAAAATTATAAAAAGTTGAAAATTAGTGTTTCCCCTAAAAATCCTAGGGGCATATAAATTTCTTAAATTTGTATCGGAGCAGGAATACTAAGTTATCGTGTTGATCTATATTTTATATTGTTTTAGGTTTGTTGTGTGTTTATCTATCTCTTTATTTATCCCTCTCTCTCTCTATTTGTTTGTTTTTTTCTCTATGGCTCATCCTAGTGACAAGTTATGCGATGTGTTTAATGGATACTTTGATATTCGACAGGAATTTAATGAGCTTCATAACCACGCTGAAACATTAACTCGTTCGAATTTGAAGTTTGCAAAAAAGTTAAATTTCTTAAAAAAGAATTTTTCTTTTTTAAAGCTGAAATTTATTTTTTGCAAATTGTTTAGACTCAAAGAGATATTCTTTGTGAGAATCTCATGGTCATAAATCCTTTTAAATCTTTAAAATTGTCCATGAAAAAGGTAGTGAGGATAGAGTTAGGTTTTTAGAGAATGAATTAGAGGAATATAAAATTTCTAACATTAAAGAACATATCGGAGTTAGTAATGAGAATTTGATTAACAAATTGAGGGCACGTGAAAAGACTCTTAAGGATATGTCTGCTTGCTTCGAGTGTGAGCGAGATAACCTTCTAGGTGTTATTAAAAATTTGAATAAGTCCTTTACATTTAAAGAGTATAATTATTTACTTGAGCCTAGGATTTTGAGGTTAAAATATGATCTAAGAGACTTAAGTAGTATTGGTAGTGGCTCCATTAATTAGAATACTTCTTCTACTAAAGCCAAGAACAACATTTTTTTAGACTATCAACCATTTCCCAGGATGTTAGACAAGGTCAACACGAAGGTCATCTTCCTCGTGTTTACATATGTTCGCATTATGGTAAGAAAGGTCACCTGAGGGAGTTTTGTTATGATCTTAAAATAGGTCCTAGGTCAATGTGGTTCCCAAATCCTAAGGTATTGGGTATTCATCTATTTGGGTCAGGAAATATGTTTTGGAGGCATTCAATGTTAGAATGGTTGATTCACGAATGCTCTCACATGACTCTTCTCATGTTATATCTTATAAGTGATAGTGATTGCATATTTATCATACACTAGTTTTGTGCTTCATACTATATGTTTTCTAGTGTTATGAAACCTCTATTTTTTTTAGGTCTTAATGAGAAAAACACAAAAAGATTTTGTTTATCTTTTGAGTTAGTCTTTTTTAAATTTGTATCATTTTGAAAAATATTTAAAAACTCAAAAATATTTTTTGTTTTTATGTAGTTTAGTTTTACACATATTGTGTGGCATATCGGTGTGATTATATTCCATATCTTCCATATATCCATGTGACTACGACATTTGATTTTAATTTTCAATGCTGTGATTGCTCATAATAATGTTTATATCAAGTAGTTTGGAATTGATTTGCGTGATGGAATCACTTTTATATGCCTCCGCACACAATTTTCATGAGCTCGTTTATATCTTAACTTCATATGTCACATGATCTCAGTAAGGTGTTCTCCCAACAATCTTGGCATATACATAATATCTTTGACTAAGGGGGTTGTGCATGTAAAAACTACTTCCCCTGAGTGTGTTATTTTTAAAAAAAAATATGAGTGTGCATGGGAAAGGGCTACGAAAAGAGAAATATCCTTTGTGTGAAAGGACACCCTTGGTAAGAGACTAAAATGATCTATAGGCAATAAAAACAAAAACAAAATTGCCAAGGCCAAACGTTTTTCATTGATGCTTCAAAAATTAGATATCTTCAAAAGAAAAAGAAAGAGAAAAGTATATACGTATTTTTAAGGTGTTTAGTTGAAGATCAATGGGTTTGCACAATGACTCCTAGTTCAGATCAAGTATTTTGACACTATTAAGTTGATAATCATGAATATTTCTAGGCAAGTGTGCATTGTGTTCGTTTATCATTCTGAGTTGTTTATTCGACATGTGAGGCTAAATCTATTGTTGATAAATTATTGTTGTAAAAAATATCTACTAGGACATGTTTGAGTGATTGGATAATTTTCTCTAGTTTCTAGTTCACGCCCCTTCCACTTCTTACCACCATGCTTAGACACACCGATATTACGCAAGTATATAAAACTTATGTGTTTCTGTCGTTTATGGTGGTTTATACCTATATATAGTTGTGCTTTCTTGGTATATATATATATATATGGTCTATTTAGGTTTTGAGTCTTTGCATTTTTATTTAATCCATATTTTCCTAATACAGAATTTTTGATATATATTGGCATGTGTTATGATCATCTTGGTATCTTTTCTTAAATGCTTGCATCTTAGTTGATATTATATGTTCGTAGTTGGATCATTTCTGCTTGTGTTGCTGAACTATTTGTCGTTGCATTTCTTACTTATCACCATTGCATGATATATTTATTTTTCCTTATGATTACCCATGTTTCACTTAGGGGGAGATTTGCTTTTAGTGGGGAGAAATGTTTTATTATTGAGAATTTTTTTCTTGGTCTATTATTGAATAAAAAGGGGAGAGAAATGGTATCTAATTCTTTTAGGTTGGTAGTTATTTAACTTAGGAAGGAACGTCCCTTATTAGGTAGAGATGCTTAGACAAAGGGAAGGGTTTTCATATGAGTTTTATATATATTGTTATATTCTCTTTGCATTTGAAGGTGTGTTTATGCGTGTAGTTTAGCAGTGATGCGAAAAAGGCTTACATAAGAGCAAAGCTACTCAAGTTTGTGTCGATAAAGCATCTGTAACTTTTTTTTCTTTTGGGGTTTGAAAATTGAGTCTTAGTGAGCTTGATGTCCCAGTAGTTTTTCATTTTGAATTTTGTCCCGGAATAGCCAAAGGAGGATATTTATAAGGACAAATTTCTGAATCGAGTAAATTTATAAGTATTGGCTTTATTCCTTGTTTAGGCAAAACATGTTTGAGTCATATGTTGGGACTTGAGTTGTGTGTCCTTCAAACCTATTATGTGTGAGTGAACAGTATGCAACAAAGATAAAGTCGCATCGAGATTACATTGGATTGCATGTCAAGTTTTCATCTTAAACATCTAAGGGATCTCAGTGAAGGTATGAATACATATATCAGTTTAATCCCTGGATACGTCATGGTGTTGTTTCATAAAACTTATTTGAGGCCTTTTCATAAAATATTTTTTAAAAGAAAAAAATATTTTTGCTTTGGTTTATTCGAACAAGTTTAAGTTTTCGTTCGAAAGATATGTGGAGTTCGTTATAATGACTTTCCAACGAACATCAAACGAGGTACTTCTATTGGACATATTCTTTTGACGCTCGTTATAAGTTGGTTCGAACGAGATCACGTGTTCATTCGAATGAGGTTTAAGTTTGTTTGAACGAGATAAGGTTTTTGTTTGAACGAACCCTATATTTTTGTTCTCACGAGTTTACTCAAAAAAACGTGTCATCTAAAAATTCATGTGTTCTATAAATACTCTAGTTTGGCATAGATTTTCTAAGAGGGTTTTTATGAAAATAATTTTTCAAGGTTTATCTTGTATCTCCAGAACCCTATTTTACACTTGAATTTGAGATCCAAGAATCCTATATCCAAATGTATATTTGAGATCTCTTATGTATTGCACCATATTTGTTTGAACTTCTTACTGTGAGCATTTCGAGTGTTGGAGACTGTGTTTGTGTTAAGCAGAGGCTAGATTGGTCACGAGATAAGTAAGTTTGATGGGACACTAAGACGTGGGAACAAGTCTGCATTCGATGAATGCTAGAAGGCATCCAACAGTAGCTACGAAGAAGGATAAAAGGAACGAGGAAGCTCATCAAGGCTTGAAGGCGTCGATTCTATTATCAAGTCTAAGTGCTTCTTGTATACTGCCTATATCATAGTGGACTTATGTAGCTAGGCATCCAGAGGTTTTTGCCTTTGTTGTTTTCCTCATACATCATTGTGTTATGGGTTGCTTATTTTATTATTACTTATTCTCACCTAGATGCATGCTTAGGTCAAGACTAAAATTGGCAAAATTGTTTCAAAAATACTTGTGATTTTAAAAGGTGAAAAGTTTATTAAAATCATGAAAAATTAAACATTAGTGTTTCTCCCTACAAACCCTAGGGGCATATAGCTTTCTTAGATACATCCAGCAATACCTCATGGGTCCACACAATACAACCTCATCGAATAAATCAATAAGAAGGTATATGTTGATGTGAAAGAACAACGGAGGAAAATACTTCTCTAAGACACAAGTCACTTCGGCTAAAGTGGCTTTATCAATCTTAATGTGTGTATTGTATACCAAATTTGTACACAGTAAGGTGAGGCACAAGTGAAATAAAGAGTTAACTTTATACATTAATTTCGGTCCAGTTAAGGTAACGTAAAATTTCTCCAATTGATGACCAAAACTTAGTGTCATCAACCAGATAATGAATCGCATCAAAGTGAAGACACTTTATACATGAAATAGATGAAGTTTACATTAAATTAGGTCAGAGCATCTTTATTTGAGTGAGCCTCTTGGCCACATGTAGAAGTAATAATTCAGATTTATTTTGGTTTCATACCTTTAACCACTTTCATGCAATATTTTCTCTAATCATATCAAACACATCAATTAACTTGCATGTATATTGGAGAATGTCACCCTCATCTCATGTTGAACAACATTTCATGCAAAAATGTATACTTTATCTTATCATCAACACAATACACACGACACATCATAAATCCAAAAGTCCCTAAAAGACCAAATAATTTAACCAAAAGAAATCCAACTTTCGAATAAGAAATCAGTTAACCAAAATAAGTCTATTAATCACAATAAAGTTCAATTGCATACGTCATCAGTCTACATAATGAAATAGAAGATTGTAAAAACTAATTTTCAATTTCATTATTGAGGAAGAGAACAAATACGTCAAACATATAACTAGAAGATACTTACGTATCTCTATTTTCTAAGAATAATTTAATATGTATAAAACTCTTTTCCATTGTTCATCTAGTCCACCTCCTTGATCAAGTGGAACTCTAGAGCCACGATGCATTCCAAAAGAGAAAGAAGAATATTCGGAAAGTCTATGGGTAATAAAACAATAGCTAATATGAAGACGGAGAAAAAAACTGTCGAGGAAAATGAGTATTCATAAACAAATAATGCATGTTTGATCTAAACATTACCAAAACGATAGATAAAAGGAAATAGAGAATATCACTATCACTCAAAGAAAAAGTTTCACAATTGTTGTCCAAAATTCTCTTTCATTCTAATATTATGAGGAAGAAAAGTTTCATGGCCTCTAAATTAAATGGGCTAATATTGTTTGAACTTTATATGAACTAAATGAAATGTATTAGTTCTAGAATTCTCAAACAAGTAGCATTGTCACCCAAAACAAGAACTCTCAAAATTGTTGGGAACTGAATACTAGACATATTCTTTCATACTACAATTAGATGGGAACTACATATGAGACATATTAAGATGGGAAGGATAGGATTTGAGGTTATATATAGTTCAGAATAAAAATGTGTTCGAAGCTGTTGAACTATTGGGGAGTGTATATAGGTTGGTAAGATAGAACAAAAAGGTTTGTATGGAGAATAACTTTTAATATCTAACTAGTATGAACAAAAAAGGAAAAAAAATCAACAAAGTTCTAAATACATAGTATGAAAAGAATATCATGTACCCTATAGAATTAAAAAAAGTGAAGATGGAATAAAAAGAGAGCATAGAAGAGTCATACAATATTACTTACCTACAATGGTGTGAAGGTACAAAGTAAAACAAGGAAATAACTCTAAATTATTGATAAAACCATAAAATGGATTAACTAATTGAGAGATATTACCTAAAGAAATTAATCAAACAACACTAAAACTATACAATCAACACTATAATCTTGATTCATAACTTCAACGATTCACACCCCAACTCGTAAATGGAAATAACTTTAAGGATCAAATTATGTCAAACACTAAGGATTTCTTAAATATATAAAACTTTAAAACAAAAGATTAAAAATAAACAAGCAACCTATTAATGCCTATTTAAATTAAAATTCAAGCATATAACAACCATATGACGAAAATTCAAACCCTTAAAATCATTGGACAAAAAATAACTATTTAGAAATCCATTAAAGAACAAAGTTGTTAACCTAAATGAGAAAAAAGATGAACAGATAATCTATATAAACGTAAGCAACTCTATCATCAAACCTAGAAGATAGATTATCACTTCAGATTAAGGCCCATGTATTTTGATCTTGTTTATGTAAATGGACATCAATGCTATGTGTACAAACTGCATAACATAACATAATCTTGAACTAATTTCTATTTGATTATGATGTTCTTTAAAATTATTTTCTGAAATAAATAAAAAGAATTCAGAAATGACCGAAAACAAATAGACTTATTTTACAAATGAGTAGGTTATTTCCAAAGTAATTAGAGAAGGGGTTTAATTAATATTTGGTTTACATTTCATTCTTTGCTACAACACCATACATGATTAAAATTAAATAAAAACTAATTCTTATTGAAATTTATATATATGTCCACCTTACCTTCATTCTTATCACAAACCCACACAAAAACATGATTTTGCTCAAATTGATAAACATTTTAAGTAAATTTTAAGAAATAGCTTTTCCCTCTTACAACCCCATAGGGAAACTGCGTAATTGTCAAATAATAATTTGTCTAAACTTTGAAGAAAGTACTTCCGCCATCATGTGAAGAAGTAATTTTGTCATCAAAGGTATCTCTTAGTCTTTGAAGAAGAGCTCTTACCAACAATTTATATATGCTAGATACCAAACTAAAGGGTGTAAAATCTTTAAATTTCAAAATTGAAATTTTATTTGGTATAGAGCATAAAAGTGTAACATTTGTACAACCATTAATGCCCAAATTTAACAATATTTTTTTCCTTTTAGGCAACCCATTAGTTCTATCCATGAGCTTAACATAACAACTATACAATTACTAGAAAGCAACATATAAATGAAGTAACGTATATAGAAACATGATGCTATGTTATGTATAAAATGGAAGAGGATAAATAAGGGTTATAAATCTTAGTTTGAAGGAAATGAAAAATAAAATTGACAATGAACTCATGATGTCAAGATTTAATCAAAATCACACAAGAATACATAAAAGGAAAGATACAGAGGCTAAAACCTCTCCTCTCCTCCACTCAGTCCCCAACTCCATATTTATGGTTCGCTTTTGATCATCACCTTATGACTTTGCAAATCATTATTTTTTCTTTTATATATTTTAGTACAAATAAGGTGCAACTCCATTTTTTTCCTTTGCAACCCATATAGCACCATAAAGGCTCGCCGAGTTAGGGAGACCACAAAGTTTATTTAACTTTATTGTGTAGTCATTTCCAAATATCCAAGAATGATTCTACGAGTATTAGGGGATAAAATATTCATGGACAACCATTTATGAGAAAATTCATGGCTTGCCCTGAAAGTCAATACTAAGAGACAATCAACTAGATCCTAAGTTACTTATCACTACATCAAAAATGATAATCTTGCACACTGAGGCAAGGAGATTCTGGCATGATTTAAAACCGTGCTAGAATCTATCATGGTTTTATCATAATCTAGCACGATTTAAAATAGTGCCAAAATCTGGCACAATTTTAAACCATGCAAAATATGAGTAAGTTTCATTAAAAAAATAACACCCCAAAATTTCAAGTGGGGACCAAAATTCAAGAGGGACCAAATCATTCTAACCTAACTCCCCCCTCTCTCCACGCTACCCATTGCCGCTACTCACCTCACGACCAAATTTCAGGAGGGAAGATTTTTCCCTCCGTTGCTCCCGTTGCCGCTGCTTATTCTAGCCTCATCATTATTGCTCCCATCGCTTCTCATCTCACGACCAAATTTCAAGAGGGAATATTTCTTGGGGTCCACTAAATCATTCTAGCCTCATCATCATTTCCCCCGTCACTGCTACTCATCATCGTTGCTCCCTCCTATTCCTGCTGCTTTGAGAGCAAAAGACCTTAGTTTATCCGGCAACTTCAAACTTACCACTTTTTAGGTTTGTTTTCACCCCTATTTCTGTAATTTCTTTGTTGTTTTATCTCTTTATTATCATTTCTCATATTTTGGCCCATCAATTTATCATTCTTTATATGGATTCACACCTAGTAGTTTAGAAATATCCAACTAGGCTTTTTATGTTTTTTAATTTTCCACTAATGCCTGATAACTTGAATTAATCAACATGTAAATGCAAATAATACCCATAGTTTGAACATGAAATGATAAATCATTGAATTATAACCATGAAAATTGATCTCGATTCTTGGTTTTGGGTTTCTTTAGATATGGTATTTGGATGGTGAAGAACATCTTCGGTTTTTTATTTTCTTGGGTCGAATAATTATTGTTTGATGAGGTCATGTGGCTTGATTATCATTGGCGTGGGTTTATAGAAGAAGGGTAGAATGTTTGGTTGTGTTTTTAGCCAAAAATATGAAGTTTTTAAATCCATTTAGGTTGGTTTTGTCTAAGAACACGAGTTGTTGCTTGTGATGTGTTCTTAACTAGAAACCTAATGTTTCAAGGTTTTGTTTTTGTCTAATAACTAAAACGCGAGAATGGATGTTTGTTCATATGTTCGTGGACTTTCATTAATTTTTGTGGTCTTATTCCACCGTTATATTGCTTTAGGTTTCTCTTATTTCCTCATTATGTTAGGATGCAGAAAGGATCCACGGTTCCTCAAAATTATTGCTCCTGTTGGAGAGAGAGCCCACCAATAGCTTTCAAACGAGGGGTTAGAGAATACTTATGGGAAAATTTGGATAATTAGAATGTATTATATGTGATTTCTATAATTTAGTAATTCTCCACAATTCCTCTTATTGAAATTTTGAAAATCTATTTTATATGATGAGATCTTATTAACACATTTTGCATCCACATGTTTATCAGGATGTCGTCGATAATTCGTATAGAAACGGTGTGTTAGAGTTGTTGCAGTATGTGCGTAACACTATTCCTAGGGATATACATTCATGTCCGTGTAGGTGTTATCGCAATGGGAAAGGACATGTTACTTTAGATGAAATCTTTATCCATTTGATGGACTATGGTATGGATATAAATTACACCTTATGGCATTTTCATGGGTAGACGTCAATTCTTAATCCAGTCCAGCGACCAGCACAACTATGGCTCCGACTAATGTTGGAGAACACATTAATGTGTCTAATATTTTGACTTTGGACGACCTTGTGAATGATTCTTGTGAGATGTTCAAGACTAAAGCGGGCCCTAGTGCACCTAATTATGTAGGTGGTGATGAAGGGCCCTAAACTTTTGACGTTTTGAATGATTCTCACACACATACAGGCAAAGGTAAGAAGTATGAGCATTTAAATCCCCTCGCAATGGATCCACTGCACTCTCATATTGGTTCGTCACGCAGTACAACCATGTATGCTCTTGTGAAGTTAAATGATATAAAATACAATTTAATTTGTCAGATAGATCCAAAGGTGGAATTCTTATATTGTTGAATGAATTACTCCCTCAAGGGAACAACTTGACAAGTAGTTATACCTAAATAAAGAACACGATTAGAGATCTTGGTATGTACTATGCTAAGTCTGATGTGGGCATTAACAATTACATGTTATTTTGGAAAGATCATGAAAGTTTTAATAAATGTCTAAAATGTGGTGCTTTGCCATACAAGTATACTTCAAGAGATGATGATAGGGAGGAAATTGTATATCCCAAGGGCCAAAAGAAATTTAGTAAGGTTCCTAAGAAGGTAATGTGACATTTTCTTTTAATCCCTAAAATAAAGAGGTTATATACCATTAAATGGATAGCCCGAAAAATGACTTGGCATGCTTGATCAAGCTCTTATATGGAATTTATGCATCATCCCAGAGATTCAGCAGAGTGGTTAAATGAAAACATTATGTGGAGAAAATTTTCCAAGGATTTGCTAAATCTTGGAATAGCAACTGGAGATTTTAACCCTAATAACAAGTTTGGCCGGAACTATGGCTGTTGGCCAGTTATTATTCAGCCTCTTAACCCTCCCCCATCAATGTGTATGAAGAGTGAGTTTTCAATGTTGATTGTATTGATTCTTGGGCCAAAGTCACCATCAAGTAATATTGATGTCTTCCTCCAACCCTTGGTCGACGAGCTAAAGATCTTATGGTCTAGAGTGGAGGCTTGGGATGAAAATAAAAATGAACATTTTCATTTAAAAGCCATGTTGATGTGGGGTATTAATGATTTTATTTCTTGTGGGATGTTAGCAGGTTATTCAACTCAAGGTTATTATGGGTGTCCTGTTTGCTCTACAAACACACCTTCTGAATATATTTGGTCTCAACGAAATGTTTCTATCAACAATCTCCCAAGTTCCTTCCCCAAAACCATCCTTGTAGGTACGACACATCAAAGTAAACATTTAATGGTAAAATAGAGACAACTATGGATCCATGAAAGTTTACAAGTGTGTAGGTTGAGAAAATTATGTCTATTATCACTCGAGAAGCTGCTTAAAAAGAGGGAGAGGGAGAGGGAGAGGGAGAGAGAAAGGGATAGGAGAGGGAGAGGGAGTGGGTAAGGTCAAAGGCAAGGGGAAAGGGAAGGGGAAGGGAAAGGGGAAAGGGAAGGGGAAATGAAAAGAGATAATAGTATTGGAAGATGATGTAGATAATGATGATCATCCAAGTGAAGGTGACAATGAGGATCTCATAGGTTTTGAGGGTTTTTTGAGGAGGTCCATTTTCTTTGACTTAGAGTGCTGGAAGGTTCATGATATTCGAAATAATTTAGACACTATGCATGTTGAAAAGAACTTAACAAAGACTCTTTTCAGTACCATTGTCTTACTGAAAGAATCGTCAGATAAAGATACAGTTAAAGCCCGAGAATAGTTAAAGAACCCGTTAAATCTTAAGAGAAAATTATGGATGCAAGATGTTGAGCGTAGTAATAAAAGGCGAATGCCATCGACACCTTTTGCATTTAGAAAGGAAGATAAAGAAGTCTTTTATCACACTTTGAAAACATTGAAGGTACCAATTGGCTTTTCATCAAATTTCAGTAATATTGTTAACCTTGACCTTCCTGGATTAACAAATCTCAAGTCTCATGATTATCACGTCACTATGCAACGATTTCTTCATGTGTTGCTTATGCATTCATTTCCAGATCATAAACCTTTGTTTAGTTCTATACAATGAATAAGAATATTCTTTAACGTTGTTTGTGCAAAAGTAATTTTTAGGGAACATCTTTTGAACGAAAACAGGCATTGGTAAATGCACTTTGTGTCCTCAAAATTTACATTCCACCTGCCTTTTGTGGTCATGATCCACCTCATGCACCATTTATCCAAGGAAACATTAACATCTGGGCCACCTAGATATCATACAATGTGGTTGTTTGAAAAAGAAATGGGAACATACAAAATGTGGTCACAAAACAACAGGTACATCTAAGGGAGCATTGATAATGCATATTTATTACATGAAGCTTATTTATATGCCATGGAATACGTGTCAATTATAGGTGAAGGAACTCATGAGAGGAACTTTGAGGATTTTCTTGATGATGGGTTTGATGACTCAATGTGTCAACAAGCATTGGGTAAAGGTAAGGAGTTAACCCTGAATACTGTGCAGTATGAACAAGTACGAAGATGGGTCATGTCTCAATACCATGGCATTGATGAGTGGAGAACGTAAATATGTAATCCATTACTAATTCATATTATTTTATTGTAACTGAAAATTTCGGAATGTCGAAATTCGTCACTTGTAGCAAATTTGGGTTAATTGGGACTACATCGATGCATAGAATTGATGATTTCATCCCCTTGGCTAAGGAACGAGGAAAGTCTTTATTTATCCAGGTACCTTTTTTTTTTACCATGACCATATTTCTATAAAAATAGAAAAAAAAAATTGTTCATTTCATTGTAGGCCTTAAGATCTAATGATATTGAATTTGTTCCCTATGTTAATGGCCCACTCCATAGGTTTACTAGCTATAACAAGTTTAAATGCAATGATTATACCTTTTGTACTTATGCACATGAAGAGAATCACAACTTTCAAAGAAGTGGTGTATTCATAAAGGCATTTAATAAGCAGGGGGGCCTCACAACGTTTTATGGAGTTATTAGACAAATACACGACTTGAATTATATTGTGTTCACACATACATTCTTTTATTATGATTGGGTGGATGTGGATAAAAATAATGCTTACAAAGTTGACCCGACCTTAAAATTAGTGATGGTGAACCTCAGTAAGCTCACTAGTAAAAATTCAATACATGGCGATGTGTTAATCCTTGCATATTAAGAAATTTAAGTGTTTATTTTAAATAAGTCAAGTTCAAGGGGTGGGTGACTGTTTTTCACTCTCCCAAGAGATTGACAAAAGAAATGGATGCGATTGAGATTGATCGTACGGTGTATGACTCCATTCTAGAGGAAAATGAGAAGTTATGGGAACTTTTAGACACCAAATTCATGTAATGTAATGGTTTCATGTTCGAACCTGATATCACTTTTTTACTATTTGAACTTGGTATTTTTTATTGTCAATCTATTGAATTGATTGAACACTGGTATTTAGTTATTGTCAATCTGTTGAATCTATTGAACTTTTATATCATTTTTTTTACTGTTCGAACATTTTTATTAAAAAGTTATGAGGCTATATTCATATTAAAAAGTTGTCAGGTTGTATTCATATTAGCAGGTGTGGAGATAATTTGTTTTGTGGCTGAATTGACATGTATTCATATAATAATTAATCATACTATAGCAGGTATGGGGCTGGTTTCTTATGGGGTAGAGTTGACATGTATTCTTATTAAAACGTTAGCCATACTAGAGAAAGTATGGGGCTGGTTTGTTATGGGCTGAATTTACATGTATTCTTGTTAAAAAGTTATCCATACTATAGCAGGTCTGGGGCTGGTTTGTTATGGGGTTGAATTGACATGTATTTTTATTAAAAAGATAACGATACTATAACAGGTATGGGGATGGTTTCGGAGCCTAATTTGGCATGTTTCCGTCGAAAATGCGAACAAATGTCGCAACCGATATTGGATTTTTAACTTAATCGAATGGAAGCATGTTTACCAACTTTAGTGATTGCAAATAGAAGTTGTACATAAAGTATATTTAACTGCTCACATGCAAATAACAGTGTATTCTTTTGCACATTCCAAGCATATGTTTTTATTGCTATATACTACGACTAAAATGTTTGGCGATAGATAGTTGTTTTGGTGATATAATATTTGTTTATTCTGATTATGTTTGTTCCAAAAAATCTCTTTTGTCAGATAAATAATGTCTCGGGTGGGTGATACTTCAAATTCATCCACAAGTCGTGCGACACCAGGATCAAACTCCCATTCTAAGGTTGCTTTGAGTTCTTCGACAATGGGTGATACACATTCTATGAAGAGATTAAAATTTAACGAGCATGGACTTTCAGTGGGGGGACAATTAAGATACACCCTCTACTATATGGGGAGACCTCGCAAGGACGCATGTATCGGTTTCTTATACAACATGGAGACATGTATACGCGTGATATAAGAGTCAAATTTGGACAATGTTCAAGGTAGACTGTTTTTTCTCTTTGGATACAATTGTAATAGTTACTAAATTTAATTACATAATGATAAATTTTGTTTCTTATATATATTGTAGAAAGATTTTCCCAACGTGAAAGAAAATAAAAAAAGCATGTTTATGAAAAAAGCTAACGAGTCTTGGAAGAAGTTCAAACCCAAGATAAGGGTAAATTTGAGGGGTGGCGATGTTACAAAGTGGAGGGAAAATGTTCCTCAAAATGTTAAACCTGGGGATTGGGAGGTATTTTCTGACAATGAAGTTGTATAGGCCCAAAAGGATTTACGAAAAAGAATAAAGGGATAAAACAATTTGTATTAAAAGACTACTAGTAACATAGGTCGTTATGGTTATGCCCAAGCTGCAGCAAATTAGAAAAGGAGCATGGGTATGAACCAAGCCGCGCTAAATTGTGGTTCTCGGCTCATAAAGTAAAAGGAGGAGATTATGTGGCTCATTATAAAACATTTTCGGTAATTTAGTTTTAATGTTTTCCTCTTTGCATATTTTACCCAATATGTAATACAAATGATAACTTTAATGTCTTTATGTACATGATAAGGTTAAAATGCTTCTAGATTCATACAAAGCGAGTGGTCAAGAGAAAACCTTGGATGTTGGGCTAATTTTTTATGTATTTGGGAAAGACAAGAAAGGACGTGTTCGTTGTGTTGGTTCTATAATTTCTAGAACAGCTATATTGGTGTCTTAATTTTTTCGAGAAATGCTTTAAGAGGTAAATGCAGACAACGAAAGTTGGAAGGATCATGTGAATAACCTCAAAAAATAAAAGGAGGGTTTGAAGTCTACATTCTCAGATTTTGTAAAGAATTTTGAGAGTGGAAAGTTCGCATGTGTTGGACATAATACTCATGCAATACCATCTCCAAACACTGCAACTCCTTTCAGTTCTTTTACTCCCCCTACATTCCAAGTTTCAAATTTTAGCTCGATGGTGGAATGTAAAATACTATCTCACACTGGTTAAGTTGTCGGTTATGGTAGGAAATTACAGCCAGAAGTTGTATCTTCGGTTCACTTCCATGAGTTAGGAAAGAAAGAAGTGCAGATCATACTCGACCTCATAAAAGTGCCTAAATATCCAGTTTGGGATGGAAAATAAGGATCTCGTGAGACATTGGGAGATGTGGCCAATAATGGATTTTTGTATTGGCACGGTGACTTTCTCCCTCTCGTTGATGACACCAAAGAATGATAAAGGTAATATTTATTTGATTTTTCACGCTCTCTCATGCTTAATATATATTTTAGTTTCCTCTTTATTTGATGCTTAAAATACATTTTACTTCTCGACTGTTAAAACGGTCTTGCTCTTCTCCATAATTTTTGCAAAATATGCCTAGAATAAATAGGACAAAACAACGAAAACATAAACATAAAGAATTAGACAAAAAATCCACACACATAGGCCAAAACAGGGGTAGCAAGCAGTTTATTTCTACCCAAAAAAGAAGGTAATTTCTATCCAAATTAGGGGCATATTGCTGCAAAAAAAAGGATTATTTCTCCCTATAACAGGGGCATATTACTGCCCTGAAAAGGGGAATATTGATGCCCCAAAACAACAATAAAAATTGGTCAAAATGTGGCGAAAATAGCAACTAATTACCTGGTTGTGTCTTATCTCTTATCAAAATGGGGCCAAAATTCGCATTGAACCCCTCGCTGTATCGGAATAAAAAAAAGTGTACACATGCATATGCATGTTGTTAGAAACGTTATACAATAAATAAATATATTATTATTCAAATAAAATTTGAAAATATCTAGATTACACTTAAAAATAAGCCGTTAAAGGGTGAAAACCCAAACCAGTCCCCAAACGGCCCCGTAAGAGGCATGAGCACATCGCACGGGACCAACGTAACTCGTAGGAAATAACCGCATAGTCATGGATTTCCCGATTTGAGAATATGATGATAATTTTAAAATATCTAGATTGAGCTTAAAATAAGCCATTAAAGGATGAAAACCTAAATCATCCCCCAAATGATCCCGTAAGAGGCACTAACACATCACATGGGACCAATGTAACTCGTAGGAACTGACCGTGTAGTCACGGGTCTCCTGATTTGATAATATAACAATAATTTGAAAATATATAGATTACGCTTAAAAACTAGTCGTAAAAGGGTGAAAACCCAAACCATTCCCCAAACCACCTCGTAAGACGCATGAAGACATCGCATAGGACCAATGTAACTCGTAGGAAATAACCGAGTAGTCACGGGTCTCCTGGTTTGAGAATGTGATGATAATTTGAAAATATCTAGATTGGGTTTAAAAGAAAGTCGTTAAAGGGTGAAAACCTAAATCGGCCCCCAAACGACCCCGAAAGAGGAACTAACACATCGTACTGGACCAATGTAACTCGTAGGAACTGATCGCGTAGTCATAGGTCTCCTGATTTGAGAATATGACAATAATTTGAAAATATCTAGATTACACTTAAAAACAAGCCGTTAAAGGGTAAAAACCAAAACCATCCCCCAAATGGCCCTGTAAGAGGTATGAACAAATTGCACAGAACCAATGTAACTCGTAGGAATAACCACGCGGTCATGGGTCTCCCAGTTTGAGAATATGACGATAATTTAAAAACATCTAGATTGGGCTTAAAAACAAGTTGTTAAATGGTGAAAACCTAAATACACCTCGACCTTAACTCATCGCTTGGGACCATTGTAACTCGTATGAACTGACCGTGTAGTCATGAGTCTCTTGATTTGAGAGTATGGCAATAATTTGAAAATATCTAGATTACGCTTAAAAACAAGCCGTTACATGGTGAAAACCCAAAAAAACCCCAAAACGGCCCCGTAAGATTCATGAACACATCGTACGGGACCAATGTAACTCATAGGAAATAATCGCGTAGTCATGGGTATCCCGATTTGAGAATATGATGATAATTTGAAAATATCTAGATTAGGCTTAAAAACCTGTTATTAAAGGGTGAAAACCTAAATCATCCCCCAAATCACCCCGTAAGAGGCACTAACACATCGTACGGTACCAATGTAACTTGTAGGAACTGACCGCGTAGTCATGGGTCTTCTGATTTGAGAATTTGACAATAATTTGAAATTATCTAGATTACATTTAAAAATAAGTCGTTAAAGGGTGAAAACCCAAATCATCCCCCAAACGTCTCCGTAAGAGTCACTAACACCTTGTATGAGACTAATATAACTCGTATGAGCTGACCACGTAGTCACGAGGCTTCCGATTTAAGAATATAATAATAATTATGACTCGTATATGCAATTTTTTACCTTAAATACGAATTTTTTTTAAAAATTATTTAGTTACTAATATCATATCTTTTTTGTGTCCTATTTTTTGCAAGATAACATTCAATCGCTAGCTTTTATCCACGTGGAACACACGATGAAGTCATTGGTTGAAAACAATGGGACTATTTTTTAGTGTCGTTAATATTCAGGATTCTATTTTTTATGTTATGGTCGTGTAGGCTTTAGTAGTTTTATTATTTACTTTTATGACTGTGCAGACTCTAGTAGTTTTATTGTCAAATTTTGTTTCAGTGCGGGCTTTATATTGGTAGGTTTTATTTTAATAGGTTTTGGAATGCTCCAAAAATAGAGGAAACTCTGTCAATTTTTTTTATATGGGAACTATTAACTCTTGTAATACTTTGAAGTTTGTATGTACATTAGTTTATCAACAACCTGCAATATTCATAATTTGTGAATTTTTTTTATTTTCTTTTGCAAATAATAAAAAAAATTCCTACCAGATTTGGAATTTGCAGATTTTCTAGATTTGTTTCCAAATCTTATTTTTTTTTTTTATTAATTGAAAAATCTAGCACGGTTTAAAACCCTGCCAATTCTGTAACAAATTATAAAATTTGAGTACGCTTATAAAACAATTTGGAACGCTTTATAACCGTGCCAAAAAATAGAAAATTTGGCACGATTTTAACTTGTACCAAAAGCGTGTCAGATTTAATATCTACCGTGGTTTAAAAGTGTTCCAGATTAAAATCTGGCACGATTTAAAAGAGTAACAACAGCGTGCCAGATTAGGAAATCTGGCACGATTTTAAGACGTGCCAGAAAATCTGGCACCCCTGATGCTGGCATGGTTTTAAGCCGTGCCAGATTGGGTCTGACATGGTTTTAAACCATGCAAGAATCCTATTTTTTGTGTAGTGTATGGGGTATTACTAATTGATGGCTATGCTTTAAATTTGGCGTTTTGAGACTTCAAGGATACGTAGACAAAGACTTGCAAGTGAGGTATATCAGTAGGGAAGATAATTTCTATATAAACTAGAGATGTACAGTTTGCAGTTATTATTAAAGCTATAAAATAAATTATTTTGTTGCAAAGATTATTGATAAAGCCTGTATATAAATAAGTAAACAATGTTTTGCTTAGTGACAATCAAAGGTGTAACACATAGAGAAAAAAATCATTATTTCATTCATGGACTATGCGTATAGGAATACATTATGACTTTGGCAAACCTATTTTGGATATGATGTTAACACATGATGAGATACTTGATAGTGATAACCACGTGAACGTGCTAAGTGAGATAATGACTATTGAGATTTATAGTGGTGCGCAACTTCAATAGGTAATATACCCTAAAGACACAGATGAAAGCACCATTTATGAACCAATCAAAAATGAATATGATTTACGTGTGGGAGAATTTTATAACGGTGGAGCTCGAATCACAAGTTCTCAACACGCATTGCCAATTTTGGAACCTTGGCAAAATTTAACGATAAAAGGCCGATATCGACATCATTTGTGGTGGAAGAGACCATCAATCTTGGTGGAAGCAGGCGACAAAAGGAAGTCTGGTATCATGCACCAAGTTTTGTAAAGGAAATACCTTATAAGTCCTTAGAAACAAGTTCTAAAAGATAGTGAAAAGTGTCTCTCTTTCTTGAAGTAGGTAGAAATTCTACCGAACAACAAAAAATCTTAAGACTCTAGTTTACTTGTGTTATTATTGCCTTCTTAATTGCACTTTAATTCTGCAACGTTTGAAGTAGAAGAATTAATGTTCTGGAATTACTTTTGTTGGATAATAATGACAACAAAAAAATATCAAAGTTGTGCTCCAAATTTTACAAGTGTGTGTTTGATGTACCGAAATTAATAGATATTGAAAAGTGATCTATTTTGTGAAGATTGGAAAAAAATTGGAAAAGAAGATGAATGGATTCATGAAATGTTCTCTAGCAGTTTGTCATTTGATTAAAAATTATTATCCACATACAAATACTTAAAATAAAGCATCACAAATATTTTTTTAAAAAGAGTAGGCACTTGGTCCTATTTGGGAGCATTTTTTTGTGTCTAATCCTATGATTTTTCTTTCATCTGTTGAGCGTCCTAAAATCTCAAAAATTCATTCATATTTTTGAAAAGTTCATGGGATAAGTATTTGTTTGTATTTTCCCTCTCCTTTTGTTAAAAAAACATGGGATCAGGTGTAAGGGAAAAAATGGAGATGGTATTTAAACACCAAAAATCTATAATAATTAAAAACATAGTTTTCAATAGTAACAAAGATAATGTGAATCAAACATACTAGAAAAACTGTTAGAAATTATTATTCTTAAATAATAATTTTAATTGAGTGAAAATTGTTATTAAATTAATTTTACAGACATAATGGTTCATTAAAGGTTGTGTCCATTTGTGAATGGTTGTGATCATTCGAAAAGGAAAAAATTGTTCTGAAAAGTCGTGTCTATTTGTGAGTGGTTGCAACCATTCATAAAAGACATTACTATCCGTGAAAGGGTATGTCTTTTTATGAAAGGGTGTCTACTTTTCAATAAATAGGACACCAATCATTTATTCTGCAATGTCTAAAAATAATCACTAATTTTGAGTGTCAAATCTTTATCACTTTTTGTCCCTTCTTGAGTCAATTTCATGAGAGAGTACAACATAGATTTTGGATTCTTTGGAGCTTCATAGATTTAAGTGTCTCTTCTATAAAGATAAAAATGGCGTTCTTTCTTAGGAATCAAAAGTTCGTCAACCTTGGGCACCGATGAGGGAACGAATCTGTCTTAAGGAGATTGTGTGAAACACAAGGCTCGACATCAATTCTCTAAGTATGGTGTGTAAGCATATTAATTTTCATTATTGTTTGAATTTTCAACGATTTATTTCCATTTTAAGCTTAATTCCAAAAACACAAAAAACACATGCATCAATTTCTAACAACTTAAGACAGATCTTTTTATTTTTATGTTTTCTGCATTTTTGTGTGATTATAAATCTATTCATTGGATTTATTATTTAAAATTCAGAATCGAGTGGTTTAACGATTGCATTAAAGATGGTAGAATTTAAATCATAAATCTATAGAAATGATCAAAGGATTCAAAACTGATCGGTTTACGACTGCTTTAAAGAAGGTAGAATCAAATTATGATCTCATTGGAGACTTAGGAGTAATATCAATACTCCACAACTACTAAAGTCAAAAAAGGGAAAGTGATTTAATTACATATTTATTTTATGATCTTTTTAAAAGTCCATAATCATAGAATGTATTCTAATGGTTTTGAGACATATACAATATGTGTGATAAAACTTAAGTTTAATGCTAAGAATTTTCACAAGTGAATTTATAGGATCATGAAGGGATAATGAATGTACCACTAAATGTCGAAAAAGTAGAGAAACTTATAACAACTAACTTTTCTTTAGAATGAAAAGAATGGCTTACCTTCTAAATGGAGACAATTTGTGATCTAAATAAATGTTAATATAGCAACACATATTTTTTATGTCAAAGTCATTGCACCTTAAAGGAAAAATTAATCTTTTAGAGATTGAGAATAAATGTAGCAATTTTATATAATTTCAACTTTATATTTGAAATTGTGTGGGAAGCATCGCATTCTATACATTTATATTTAAAAAAATGGTGTATGACAAATTGTCATTGGATATGGGAAAGATCACGAACCTTTATATCTTATAAATGTGGGGGTGTTCCCATAAGAGATGTGAATCCCTTTATATCTTATAAATGTGGGGGTGTTCCCCTAAGAGATGATTCACATCGAAAATAAAAATAATATATAATTACTAGTTACAATGAGAACAAGACCATTGATATATGTACTCATTGATTATTCAATTAGATTCAAATGTGTATTTATCTTGAGGAGTGAATAAAACACATTAATACTTTAGTACTTTGATCGTATTAAGAACATTTTTTGAATTTTAGATGGGGAGATAATGGATGAAAGATGTTGAAGTATAATATGTTTGATATCTTCATATACTTATGAAGATTATAATGCTAAATGACATAAATGTTGAAAAAATTACAATTATATCTTATATGAGATATTATAAAATTATTAAGGCTCGTAGATCTAAGAAGATGCATTAACATAGTTAACAATGCAAATATGTGGATATCCACTTACAAAATGTGCGCTCTGAATTGATTTTGTAATATGGATGTGTTATAAAAAGAAGTCATAACTTCTGGATTTTCTAGAGGAGGAGTCTAATCCTAGCTGAACATTTTAATGCCCTTATTATGACTATCAATAATAAATTGAAAGGGAATAAAACGATATTGTATGTCCTAACTTATTATGTTGTAGACATAATACCATATATACGCTCTCTAATATGGTGATTCTATTAGGCCTAATGAAAATAAAATGCGAAATCGTTAATCAAAGAGTAATGAGAGTTCATCGAGGGGGATGGTCAATAGACTATTGATTTAATCAAGAATTTCCATGGTGTAAATCCAACCTAGTTAACTAGAGATCACAGATCACAATATCTAAGTTCAAAGGTACAACCGAACTGTTTATGGCTTAGTATACATGGAGGAGATATATATATATATATATATATATATATATATATATATATATATATTCTAACCCATTCTTATGATGAGATAGTGCGCAATTGTCGCGAGATTTAGGATATGTTATGCTTTTAATGACTTATATATCTTGATATGTTCAAGTACTCTTCATGGAATTCACATATGTGAGTGTGAAGGGGCCTCTTTTATGACAATTTGATATGGCAAAATTTTCTAAAACACTCATGAACCAAGTGGTGCTCAAGGCCAAAACGAACATAAACATGAGAACCAAACTATGTAGATAAATGATTGTGTGATTTATGTTGTCTTGGTTTAAACTAACGACTGACTGTTCATGGCATTTTGCTATTGATTAACTAAGTAAATTGGATAGTTATTCACTAGAGAAAGTTTAAATTCTTTGGATACTTATTCCAATGCAGTCATTTATCGCTCGTACTCTCTCAGTTGTTTGTGTGTCTGAATATCTTAAGTCATCCTTTTGTTAGTAATTTTCACTCATATGGGGGATGTTTGAAATTATTATACTTTTACCCAATTTATGCATGTCATTTATCACTCGTACTCTCTCAAAGTCTCGAGGACACTTTTACCCAATTTATGCAAACTCAATTAGTGATCAATGCTAAAAATTCCTAAACTTTTGCTGACTTAAAGGCATCACTTGCTAAGTTGCAATCTTCCTTAAGTGTCTAAGAGAAGGGCAAGTTTCCTTACCAAGGCCAACGACCTCCCTAAGTTAAAAATTATGATAGCTCTAATCTCGATAAAAATCAAGAGCAATGCAGTGCAATACTCACTCTACGTAGTTATTGACTTGTCACCTCTTCCACACGATGTGCAAACGTTGAGGAGGTTTCATTCGGAACGAAAGAGACCAAAAATGACCCCTTGAAGGAGAGTTGTGAAGATGACACGTTTAGTCTTGATGTGGTAGTGAAACCACCTAATGCCTCCCCATACCCTAAATGGTTGTTCCCTCCTCCAAAAGATACCGGTACTGATGACATTTTAGATGTGCTTAAGAAAGTGAAGCTCAATTTACCTTTTCTTGAGGATATCAAGCAAATTCCCATCTACGCAAACTTTCTTAAGGACTTGCTTATGGTGAATAGTAAATTAAAGATAAAGTAGAAGGTGTTTTTAGTATTAAATGTGAGTTCGGTACTTTAGAGCGACCTCCCACCGAAGTTTGAAGATCCGAGAGCCACTACCATTTTGTGTATTATTAGAGGAAATAAAATTGAGAGAGGTTTATTAGATTTAGGGGTGAGTGCTAATATTCAACCCTATTCCATTTATAAGAAGCTTGATTTGGGAAATCTTCAGCGCACTAAAATTTCTCTACAACTTTCATATCCTTCCGTAAGGATACTTCGTGGGGTAGTTAAGGACATGATCATCCAAGTCGACACTTTCTACTTCTGAGTATATTTTTTCATTTGGGACACAGAGCCCTCATCCCCATTGAGCCATCATGTTCCCGTGATCCTCAGCCGCCCATTTTTAGCTATGGCTAATGCATTGATTAGCACACTTAATGGTAAAATGCAACTCACTTTCAAGAATATGACTCTCTAAATGAATATCTTCAACATCACCAAGAAAATGGGTGATGAGGAAGATTTACATGAAGAGGATATTATTGAGGAGGTAGTACGCGAACGAAGTGAGGGTGAAAATTTTGGGGATCTACATAAGGCATGTTTAGTCACGGTTATCGAGATCTAGAGAGATCTCATAGATTTGAATGAGGGAGAGCGTAGATGAGAGTGTGAGAGAGTACTCTGAGATTGAGCAAGAAAGGGTATTAGGAGACATAATCCTAGAGACTTTTGAAAAAGAATTCGGGTCGGTGGATGAGAGCCTCACTATTGAAGTCCAATCATTATTAGACTATGTTAGTCACTTAAAAGAGGGCACAATGAAACATAGAATAGATTAATTCCTTCTTTGTGACCATCCACCCATGCCACTTGAGTTCTCGGATACGATTGAGGAGATGACTAGTGTTTCGTCCGATTTAGGGATCGATCTATGCATTCTCAAATTTAAGGGGAATCTAGGTTTAGCATGTCCTTCCAATTTTCATCCAGATATTCTCTCCAAGTCGGGACAACTATGCTACGATTTGATTAGGAACCACAATGATTCATTCACCTCATTCATCACGTGCCTCGAGGTATCCAACCAACCTATGGGGATGATTCCCAGTTGTTCCGACTTTTGATTTATTATGTGGGGAAGATGGAGACGAGGACAGTATCAGACCGCGTACATGGGTTACGGTGATTTTTTAGGGGAGAGAAAGAGGTCGTCGCACCCCCGACGCATATGGGGTGATTTTGTGTTGTATAGTAGTGAGTAGAGTCCATTTTAGGGTATGATATAGGTCCATAAAGGTCATGATTTAGGAAGGTTAGGAGCATCACATTGGGTTTTCACACACAAGATAGCGTATGAGCATTACGAGATATAGGTTGAGGTGTCCTGGAAAACCAAAGTGTTTTGTTAATTTGTTCTTTTTTAAGTGACTAACATAGTCCAATAATGAATAATATGGTAGATCTCTTAGCCTATGGATAACATGAATAAAAAGGGGCATTGAGACAAAGCCCAATGTGCGAACCACAGATCACCTGCTACCATATTCTTCCCAGTTCCGAATAGATTTTCCCCAGTCCCAAACCGATTCGGATCACCTGCTACCATATTCTTCCCCCCTTTTTTTTCCACCAAACTTTCCCGACCAAATACATCCCCCGCCCCCTAACATCTAAATGGGTCCAAATGCACAAATTTCGAATTACTTCTATGACCTTTATGTCCGCGACCCATTTACGCCCGGCCCATCATCGTGAAGCTCTCGTGTTGGTGTTACCTTTTGATGTAGTTCTTTAGTTCGAACTGTACTTCATTTTTGAAAGAACTATGTCAATCTATCCTACTTTTATCGCATTTTAATTTGTAGTGTTGCTTCTTAATACAAAAAATTGAGTTTTGTTAATTTGTTCTTTTTTATTGTGCACTTTTCATTCTTATTTAGATTTTCATCCTTTTTACATAAAGACATTGTAAAAGTCTAAGTTTGGGGGGGGGGGGGGGGGGGATACAAGTGTGTTTTCAAATTTTCACAAATTTCAAAATGCCCAAAAAAATGAAAAATGTCAAAAAGTCAATCAAATTTAGAAAATTTCCAAAACTTTCCAAACAATTAAAAAAAAAACGAAAAAGCCAAACAATATTTTTCATCAAAATAAATAAAGATTGGAATTTAAAATTTTCAAAAATATCACTAAATTTTTTGTTTGAAGTATCAATTAGTAAAATTCAAATGCACAAAGTCGAAATTGACCAAAGATTAAAATTAAGTGAAAATTGACGACTTTACGAATAAGTGAGAAAATATATTAGCCCGATGAGATTTTGAGCCTATCGATTTTTGCAAGTATTTAAATCAATGTGAGTTAATAGTTAACTCCACTTTCAATTCAGCGTTTAAATAAGTTGTTAAAGATCTCTAAATTTTTGTTTTGATCGGTTACGAGAAATAAGCGAGATGTCATCTTAAAACGCGCTAAAAATATCTCTAAATTAAATTCAATCTTGAGATGTGTATGGTAAAATAGTTCTTAATTGGGATAAATGAAGTTAGACCATCGTTTATTATCCAAAAATATTAACCATAAAAATTTATGAAAAATATTCTTTTGCTAACCAATTTGAGCCTAATAAAATTTTCTTTTTTCATTTGTCAATCCAAAAAACCCAATTAGCTCGGAGTTGTAAAATTAAAAAATTTATCAAGTAAGTGCAAATGGTACAATAAAAAGGGGAAAGAAAAAAAATAGAAAAATGCTAAAACAAAATAGGAAAATGAGAAAAATATGAGAAAAATTAAAAGAAAAAAAAAAGAGAAGAGAAAATGAGCAAATGCTGGAAAAAGTGTCAACGGACATCATAAGCAAGTTTTCCAACTCCAAAATCCTCAACCATTACTTTTTTACCCAATACACCTTATAACCCGAAAAAGTCTTAATGGAGTCCGAAAAAGAAAATTAATTACCGCGTGGAGAGCTAAAACACGAAAAGATAATAAGAGAGATTAATTGGTGCGAATAAAAGATGAAGTTTCCCATTTTCCAATGACCATAACCCATTGATGCGATATTTTCACCATAAAAATTCCATCTTTCAAATTGTGTGCGTGAACTCGTATCCATTATATTTACTCTTTATATCACGCACACCGAGAAAATATAGTCGCATTCTAAGAGATTCATTTGTGAGATCATCCTGTGAGAATTTTAATCAAAACAAATTTTCGAAAAAGTAACGTAATGATCAATCAATGGATATTAGTAGTTTAATTTCCAACTTTGCGCACACACTTATGAATTGGGATTCATGAATTAAAATTTAAATTTATTATTTTTAAGGAATTTAAATTTACGATTTTTAGTTATTTTTATATTTTTCTTGAGTCAAAAAATGAATTTCGCTGGTAAATTCACTTCAAACCCTCACGAGACACCACTCGTCCTACTAGGATAACCTAGGAGTTTAACGACTTGTTGCATAAGCTAACTGAAATCGCATGCCCGCGAAAAAGTTTTTATATCCCAATAAATTATTTTAGAAGTGTTTAACTAATACTCTCATTCTTTTAAATTGCTCGGGACAAGCAACATATTAAATTTAGGGGGGTTTGATTCGACGTAAATATTTCATATTTATCCTTATAAATTGGGTAGTTTTATAGAGTCTTGTGGTGTAAATAGGATGGACTTACCTAATTTTCAAACTACTCATCCTATTTGGCAAATATTTCTTGTTTTGTGTATTTCTCGTGTATTTTGCCAGTATTCCGTACAAGTGAATACGGGAGAGAAACCTCAATGAAGAAAGAAAAGAAGGAGAAAAATTCCAAGGGTAGAAATGTAATTTTTTCTCCGAACCTAAAATGGAGCCTAAATAAGAGTTGAAGAGCTTACACTGGAAGAAACGATACCATATTACGAATTACAGTTTAACAGTTACAAGTAAAAGCAGATGAGAAGAATCCAAGGGCATTATTATAATTTTTCTATTTTCAAACAGGTTTGGAGAGCATAGATTCGGTTTAGAAAGCAAAACGGTTCGATCATCGGGAAAATCAGTTTGGAATATTATGCGTGAAAATTATTTTTAGTCGTATTTTTAATGAGAGTTGTGTATGCTAAAAAAACTTGTAAAACGTATCCAACTTAGTTCGTTCATAATTAGACTTAGTTTTACATGAGTTTAACCTAGTTTTTGAAGGCTAGGAAGGGGGGGAAACATCAAGACTCAAGCTTTGTAATTCTCATGCAAGCAAATTCAATACAAATCTAGATTTATTCCTAATTTTTCTTCTAACCTTGGTTGTGGTTCCTCTTCTTTCCTTATTGCCTCATTGACATTAATTACTTGTTTTCTTGCTATATTTCCATCATCATTCCTTCATGCTACGTAAATAATTAATGATAAGTTAGATTTAATAAGTTGGATATAAAATTGGATAAAATTTAAAAGATAATTTGTAGCGTTGATATTTTGTAGAGACGAGTATTATAGGTGTAAGGACATTGTCCGTCACAATTTAGTATGTCTTATACCGGTACAAGTTGCTACATGTCATCGAAGGATTGAGAAGATTACATCTATACAAGAGGAATCCTAATTTCAAGAAGACTTCAACATTCAATCCCAACAAGGATGAATTTGGTAAAATGTGTTTTAAGTTCCATTCCCATTTTACACTAAAAGTGTTGGGATGTTTTTATAAAAGTTTAAATGATTTTTAAAATAATTTTAAATGGTTTTTAATTTTTCAAAATCATAAAAGTTGTCGATAAATATCTCCCGATCCCGTGAACGGTTTTAAGATTTGAGGATTCCAAGTTATTTAAAAGTTTAAAAGTTTTTAAGTGGATCAGTGACTATCGTTCAAACGACGTCACATCTTATTCGAATGAGATTGAGATTCTCTCGAACGACGTCACACATCGTTCAAACGACAAAGGTTTTTACTGACACATCACTGCCTTGATTTTTATTATAAATAAGGGTGTCAAGTTTCTGATTTTCATGTGGAGAAACACTAGTTTTAAAAAGAATGCGTTTTGAGTGTTTTGGTTTATTCTCCAACAATTTTGAGGGTTCAAACTTTGGTTTTACAATTCAAAAATCCCAATTTCTTTTGTGTGATTTGTTTTATGGAACCCAAGGCATACTTTGTTGCTGTTCAACCTCTGTGGATAAGGCATCTCCATATCTGATCGGTGGATACTGAGTGTAGTCATTCTGTGTGTGGACGAGCCGAAGACGATGAACCGACCCCTGGAGGGTATTTCACTGTCTCTCATAGCTTTGAAGATTTGACGAAGACACCGTGCATTACACTTGGGGACGACTATCAGGTTGTATGTAATTCAATGGTCTTGTAAACTTTTCAAAGTGTTAAAAAAAGGGTTTTACCCGAAAGGGGTTTTTTCATGAATTTGTCGTCTTTGTTTCACATGCATGGCTTGAATGATTTCTGACACTTAGATGCATGTTTAGGGGTTGATCTAAAATTAAATTTGGTTTGATCAAATTTAGACACCTAATTAAATAAGTGTGTTTGAATCCATTAGAGAATTGCGAATTAATTTTATTAGTATCACACCGCATTTTCAAATTGGTATGAGAGCAGGTTTCACTAATTTATTGTGAATTCCTATTTTTCGTAAAAAGTTTTTGATATCAATCCTTTTTGAAAAATTTGATTTTTCTTAAATCGCAAGTTTTTCAGTGAATCACTTATATAATCGGGTGCCCATCTTTGACGGCGATAATTATGCCTATTGGAAAGCACACATGAAATATGTTTTAAAAGCCATAGATGAGAGAGTTTGGTTGTTGGTTAAAAATGGTTGGACTCATCCCACCGTGATTGTTGATAATGTCACCTCTTTAAAACATGTGTCAAACTGGACTGAGGACGATTATAAAATGTCTAATTTTAATTCTCGTGGTTTTAGTGCTATTTCTGGAGCCTTCACTTCCGATAAGTTCGGTCGTATTATGATGTACACCACATATAAAGAGGCATGGGATGTTTTAAAATTGATACACGAGGGCACGGCCGTTGTTAAAGAGTCCAAATTTCAAAATCTTGCCATCCAATTTGAGACCCTTCCTATGTTAGAGTGTGAGACTTTTGATCAGTTTTACGCACGTTTATCGGACATTGTCAACACTAGTTTTAATTTGGGTTAGGTAATTAACAACACGCGAGTTATGAAAAAGATTTCGAGATCTCTTTCAAAATGTTTTATTCCAAAAGTCGCGGTTTTAAACTCGATGGAAAATTTGAGCACACTTAAGTTAGAGGAGTTGGTAGGTGATCTTCAGATTTACGACTTAGATATGTTTCCCCAAATTGTCAAACCTAAAGATAAATGGATTGCACTTAGGTTACAAACGAGATTGAGTGAGGATGTTTCGAGGAAGAGGGATAAGACAAAGAAAGTGAGTTTTTGTGGGTCTGAGTCTGAGGACTAGTCTAATTTTGACATGGCCTTACTTGCGAATTTTTTTAAAAAGTTTCTCAAAATGTTTAAAGAAAATTCTTCCAATAAAAAGAGATCTTTTGAGAAAAATAAGAAGAAAGAAGAGGCCAGAGAAAGTAATAAGGAGGATGAGATCAGGTGCTTTGAGTGTGAGGGTAAAGGGCATATAGTTAAAGAGTGTTCTACTAGGATAAGGAAAAATGGCAAAGAAACTATTATGCCCGCCACTCTTAGTGATAGTGAGGGAGATGAGGGAGATGATTCCAATAATGGTTTAGCACATGGGATGTGTGTATCTCTTTCGAGTCCTGTGAGCACACCCACTTTGTCCCACAATGATAGTGTTCACGAGAGCGACGATGATGACTCAAATGTTTCTAGTGGAGATGATAGATAATTTGAGAGTGAAGATGAAAGTGAGCTCCAAAAATCTTTTAGGAACTTGTATACCAAGGCCTTTAAAACGAAGAAGTATAATAGAGATTTAGGTCGTCATGTTTTAGAATTTGAGAGAGAAATAAGTTTTTAGGAGGGAAAAGTGTGAATTGATCGTCACGGTGTCTAGTTTGATGACACGAGTATCCCAAATCGAGAGTGATCTCGAATGTGCGCATGAGGTCAAAGTCCCTTAAGAGAATGCATCTAAGAAAATTGAAAATATGGTTCTTAATCCCATTTTGGAGAGTGGTGAGAGTTTAGGAATAAGTCATGACGGTGCGTCTACTTCTTTTATTTCACCAAAGTCGGTTCCTACCTTAGGGATGGATTCACATAACTCTCATCCCAACCCACCTAGGCATCCCATACCTGTTAGGAGAGCACGTCCTAGAGTTTTTGAGAAAGGTGTACCTGGGCCTACTTATGTCTGCAAAAACAGAGGACACCTTAGGGAATTTTGCTTTAAGTTGGGTAATGTGTCACGCTTTGCTCTTACACATGTTCACACATATGCACCCACCCACCCATGATACTTGCTTGCACATAATGATAGAGAGTTTGCACATATTCGAGAGCAAGTAAAGTTTTTGGTCAAGACTTCTCATGATTTGATGGAGTTATTTCAAAAGACATCGCCGTCTTTGAAAAACTCCACCGCACCTATCGGTTGAGGTCTTGATATGTTTGCTAGCATAGGATGATCTACATGATGACACTTTTGCCTATTGCTAGTATGTACCATTTAGTTTATACGTTGTCAGCATTTTTGTTTGCTTTTATTTTTTTTGGTACTGTTTTAGATCTGTTTGCCCATTCCAGAAACTGTTTTCTCAAAATTTTCTCACTGGACAAAACTGCATAATATTCTTCTTAATCTGGGGAAGTTTTTCTTTTCTCGTTCTAACGAGAATACATGTCGCGTGAATTCTTCTCGCGAGTTCAAACGACAAGGAATCTCGTTCGAACGACATGTTGAGATTTCTGAAAATTTCTCTTTGCAGTCCTCTATTTCATATTGATATAGTATTTGGTACTGCTAGGTTGTTTCTGAACAGTGTTCGAAAAATACAAAAAGATTTTCGTTATTTTAAAAATTTTGAAAAATCCAAAAAGAGTTTTGTATTTTGTTTGCACCTTATATGAATTGACTTTTAGGATGACCAAGTCACAACTTCATGCCATATCTACGTGACTATTTGATAGTGTTTTGAGACAATATATTGTGTCATTCATGTGCTTTAAAAAGTTTGGAGTCTTTGAGATGATATAGTGTTGCTACCTACATGATTGACTCTATTTGTCCATTATTACACACATGCACAGATTGTTTTGGCTTTTGTTATTGTCTATCACATGTTGGTTGAGTGTTTCCATCTCAATTATCTCTATACAACGAACCAAATGCCTTAAAACTTGACAAAAAGTAGTGCATTATATAAATCGTTTGAGAGATTGTGTGTTTTGTTTTGTAAAATGGGGAAGGGATACGAAAGGTACTCATTTATGCTTTTTTTACTAAGCCACCGTTTAAATGGACCTAAAAAAGTGAGGAATTAAAAATTATCCGGGGTCCAATGAGGTTTAAAAGAGTCCGAAAAAAATTGTATAGCAATAACAAGAAAATTATGCCAAAAATGGGCCAATAAGGTTTTAGTTTCATCACCTCATAAGAAAAATAAAATGCATTATCTTTTAATGAGGGAGTTTGGATGGAATTTATAACGGTTTGCATGTCCTTGAAAGTCATGAAAAAACATTACATAGTTTTAGACGTTATTGGTGTGGAAATCATTTGTACTTTGATTTGTTAATATGATCAAGATGATGTCATATAAATTCAACAATTTTACACCAAAGGACTATTTTTTATATTCATTCGTTAGGAGAAAACTTATGCATCTTGCACATATGATGTCTTAGTTTAACTTCATGGTGTGTTATTTTTGTAACATCATTTTTTGCATTTTTTGAATAAAAAATTAAAAAATCAAAAATAGTTTGTGTAGTTTTTTAGCATATCCTGCATTGAGAATGTTTGTCATATTTATTTTCTTAGTTTACCGTGTCACCCCAATTTTCTTTATGTGATTTATTCTTTTACTTGTCTATTTCGAACAAATAAAAAAAGGGAGAACGAATTATGATAGTTTAAGTATGGGGTAGATTTGATTATGCTTGCATGTTTTATGTTTATATCATTTCAAACTCGATACATCATGAGGTTTTTGCTTTGTCTTATGTGTGTAGGTACAATTGAAGATTTTTGGATTGCACACCCTAATGATGACAATGAATGTTTGACGTTTGATTGAAAAAGTTTGAAGACTTGTCATTTACCTTTTCAGTTTTGGGTTCATGGGAGGGTAGATTTGTCTAGGTCATATTTTGATTGATAATTCGGATATTTTTATTTTGTACTGGCATAGACATAGGGAGAGATTTGTAAGGACATTGTACATAACAATTTAGTATGTCTTATACCACTACAAGTTGCTACAAGTCATCGAAGGATTGAGAAGATTACATCTACACAAGACGAATCCGAATTACAAGAAGACTTCAACATTCAAGCCCAACAAGTATGAATTTGGTCAAATGTGTTTAAGTTCCATTTACATTTTACATTAAGAGTGTTTGGATATTTTTATAAAAGTTTAAATAATTTTTAAAATAAATTTTATATGGTTTTTAATTTTTCAAAATCATAAAATTTTTGGATAAATATCTCCTGATCCCATGAACAGTTTTAAGATTTGAGGATTCCAAGTTATTTAAAAGTTTAAAAGTTTTTAAGTGGATCAGTGACTGTCGTTCAAATGACGTCATATCTCGTTTGAACTAGATGGAGATTCGCTCGAACGACGTTGCACTTTGTTCGAACAACAGAGATTTTTGCTGACACGTCACCGCCTTGATTTTTATTATAAGTAAGGGTGTCAGGCTTCTGATTTTCGTGTGGAGAAACACTAATTTTAAATATAATACATTTTTAGTATTTTAGTTTATTGTACAATAATTTTAAGGGTTCAAACTTTTGTTTTACAATTCACAAATCCCAATTGCTTTTGTGTGAGTTATTTTGTGGAACCCAAAGCATACTTTGCTGCTGTTCAACCTCTGTAGAGAAGGCATCTCCATATCTGATTGGTAGATACCGAGCGTAGTCATTCTGCGTATGGACGAGCCGAAGACGACGAATCGACACCTGAAAGGTATTTCGATGTCTCTCGTAGCTTTGAAGGTTTAACGAAAACACCTTGCATTACACTTTTGGGCGATTATCAGGTTGTATGCAAGTCAATGGTCTTGTAAACTTTTCAAAGTGTGAAAAAATATTTTTACCCGAAAGGTTTTTTTATCTGAATTTGTCGTCTTTATTTCACATGCATGGTTTGAATGATTTATAACACTTAGATGCACGTTTAGGGACTGATCTAAAATTGAATTTGGTTTGATCAAATTTAGACACCTAATTAAATAAGTGTGTTTGAATCCATTAGAGAATTACGAATTAATTTGATTGGTATCACACCGCATTTTCAATAGGTCTCTTAACTTCGTTTGCCCTAGGTAACTGGAGTGTTTGAGAGTGTAATACACATATCGTAAATCTTGTCATTCACGTTAAATCTATCATTGACTAGATATTGGGCGGAGTAAAATCCTCATATGTTTAGTACTTTTAAAATTTTAATGTTATCTTCCAATTATCAATATAGTTTTGAAAATATTGTATCCAACAAATTTAGCAACGTTCCGGGGGATCATATTCCAATTCCCTTTTTTTCCTCATATAGTTTAAATTAACAAAATTTAGGTTTTGCATATTTTAGTTAATTCTCATTTGTTAATTAGGTTGCATAAGTCATGTAGAATATTTCATAAAAACTCATCATCTTTTTTTTTCATGAATCGATTATTAAGTCTAGTCTCCTTCCTTGGTAGTCATTACGTTTTACGTCTTAATCACTGAGTTCAATATCCTACTTGCTAGGATTATTACTTACACGACGGGCTTACACTTGAGCCGTAATTCACACACACTAGAGACACTTTATGATCCGCATCATTGTTCGTGAAAAGTGGTGTCTATTTGTGAGTGATTGATACCATTCGTAAAGGACAAGACTATTCGTGAAAGGGTATGTCTATTCATGAAAATTTATCTACTTTTTTATAAATAGGCCACCACTGCTTCATTCTACATTATCTAAAAATAATCACTAATATTGAATGTAAAATATTTATCACTTTTTCGTCCTTTCCTGAGTAAAATTCATGAGAGACTACAACACAGATTTTGGATTCGTTTCATTTCTATAAAGACAAATTGTCGTTCTTTCTTGGGAGACAGAGGTTCATCAACCTTGGACACCGATGAGGGGACAAATCTATCTCAAGGAGATTGCGTGAAATACAAGGCTCGACTTCAATTCTCTAAGTATGGTCTGTAAGCGTATTAATTTTCATTATTGTTTGAATTTTCAACGGTTTATTTCTATCTTATGCTTAATTCCGAAAACACAATAAGCACATGCATAAATTTCTAACAAAAACTTGTCTAGTTTTAATTAAATGTCACGTGTTATGTACTGATTAAATTATCTTAATAAAAGGTATTATCGTGTAGAAACTTGTTATATTCTCTACTTATGTGGGTTTGATTGAACTTTTTTGTCATGCCAAATGTGACAAATGATGACAAATGAAAAATTTGTCCACTATTTTGTGTGTTAGAATGCCCTTATTTATCATGAAAAAATTTCATGATTACCCATGTCCACATACAAAATTGTCATCTGTTTTTCACTTTTGTCGACAAAAATTTATTAGCTCAATAGCAAAGAAACATTTTCTCACAAAATTTGTCATCCTTTTTAAAACTTTTTTTTTATTAAAACTATTTTTTTGTTAATAACTATTTATTTTTGTTAAAAACTATTTTTTTTAGTAAAATGTTATTTTTTTTTTGTTAAAACCGTTTTACTTTTTTCTTAAAAACTTAGAACAAAAAAAAAAATTGTTAAAACTCTATTTTTTGTTAAAAATTGTTTTTTTTCGTTATAAACTTTTTATATTATAAAACGTGTTTTTTTGTATACCAGTATTTTTTCGATAAAAACTGTATTTTGTTTTTTGCTAAAGAAAGTTTTAAAATAGTTAAACAAGACAGTTTTTTTATATAAAAAATTGTTTTAAAAAAGTTAAAAAAATATTTCTTTTAATAAAAATTGTTTTGAAAATTGCATCATTTTAAAAAAGTAAGAATGTATAAATTTTCTTTTTAAAAAAACTGTACAATTTTTTAAAAAAAACTTTACTTTTTATAATTGAAAACATGTGAAAATTATGTGCAGTTTTTTATATAAAAAAAACAGTTAAAAAGTTATGATACAATTTTTTAAATTTCATTACATTTTGTTAAAAATAATTTTCTAACTTTTTATTCATTTAAAATCATAATTTATCACTTGGAAAAATAAAATTATTAAACAGCTGTGACACCCCGCCTAATTAAATACTGAGCGATCACTCATTTATTAAATTAAAAATCAAGGTGAAGAGTTGGTTCATTCTTAGCATCACTGTCGTGAAAATAACTTTTTTAATTTACACACCCTAATTAATTAAGCTAAGTGTCAAAACTATTTTTAGACATTACTTTCCAAATTCTATTTATATAAACCAACATTTAAACTGGTCATCATACATAGATAAAGGATTACACAACAATTATCCTGGAATATATAAATCCAAATAACCAAACATTCAATTAATTGAATCCAACATTTAATACTTAAAAGCAAAACATCCTGACAATAAAAATCTCAAAGTGCAAATA
Organism: Sambucus nigra; assembly: GCA_949130495.1. NCBI lineage: Eukaryota > Viridiplantae > Streptophyta > Magnoliopsida > Dipsacales > Adoxaceae > Sambucus > Sambucus nigra. The sequence continues at coordinate 507,260,017 of OX422208.1, read as the reverse complement.
CTGAAAATAAATGGATTACAATATCCAATAAAACAACTGAATAAAAGAAAGGGCGACACATGCCCAACTGGAGTAAATAATGCTAGGAGTAGAATCAAATGAATGAGGTCGTCTAAGCAAGAGACCTGCAACTCCCACCTAAGCTGCAGCACGTTCCTTCCAAAGGATCCTATGCAAGATGCACCTGTGGCTGGGCACCTATAATATATATACATATATATACAAGAGAGAAAGGAAAATAGAAACGGGTCAGAGCCTGATTGGAAAAATGATTTAAATTTGTTTAGCAAGTATTTAAAATGTTTACAGGCCAATGCAACAACATATTAGTGCGGCACTCCTTTGAGAAATTCTCACCTCTCTTCTAATGTGCACGCCTATCGTACTAATCTTCCCAATGGTTTAACTTATCTTAGGTTGCTCGTAAGATTTAAAACTGAACAATTCAACTGTTTAAGAAGTAAATTCCATTTAATAACAAAACTCTCATTTTAACTGTATTTGCTAATAAAGTTTCCCAGTATCATATTATACTTTTCGAAATAAGTATTTCCAAATTGAGATAATTATTCATTTCTTACTTACCATAAACACAATAGGAAGTTCCAAATTTCAGAATTAAATATATATATTAAATACTCGTATAATATATATATTGTGACAGCCCGAATATAATTATGATAAATTATATTTAAATCATGCTTATCTTATGTGATATGAATAATGTGTTATTAGTATATCTAATGTTAATTGATTATTTTTATTATAATCCTACTTTCATAAATGATGAAAGGTCGAATTATTTACGAACACAAAATTTTGTTGTTTTCGGTAGAAATGCCCCTATTAGAGACTAGTTTTGACCCTTATCACATTATAAATGACTTGAGGTGAAAACTAGATAGTTGTATACATGTGAGTTAGGGTTGTAACACAACAAACGGATCATCAAATGGATGCCCGAGTAAAGAGTTATACCAAATTTACGAACAAGGGACAATTTGGTCAATTCCCTTTTAGTGGTAAATTGTCTTTTATTAAACCAAATGGTTTAATTTGATTGGTTGGCTTGGGAGGCATCCTTGGCCGACTTAAAACTCTCCATCTAACATATATCTTCAGAAAAATAAACCCTAGGTTCAGTTTGAAGAGTGTTGTTAGCTTGAGGAAAAAGAAGGTAGAAGTTTAGGAAGAAAAGTGAGGAGAAAAAGTGTAGAAAAATCCGTAAAAATTACGTAAACGTCCCGAAGGTAATCCTAATTGCAAATCTTGTTATTTTTCATATATTTATGATTTATATGATATAAATCCTCGATTTGTTTATTGACCTTTCATGCTTGGGTGCATATGTATGAATATATGCAAGTTTCAGTTAAGTTGAATGTATAAACCCTTAAAAATTGCTTTGTATTGAAACCCCTTGTATTCAAACTTGCATATCTCTTTGTGTGATTACTTTAATTGAGCAATTACAATTGGATATGAAATTAGACTCATATATTCATATCATATATGAAAATTAGAATTTATCTCCTTTTGGTTAGTCCGTAATGATGATTTCAAGTTGGTACTTGATTTCTGTTTTTATACTTCATTTCGGTATGCCCTGAGTTTAGTCAAGCTTTTGAGATAGCCAATGAAGTCAAAAAATTATGAAACTTTAATTCTATACTATTAAGTATGTGTACTGAAAATGGGTTGAAAATCATGGAAAGTTATGTTGGAGAACAATTATGAAAATTCTTGGAAGTTGAAGGAACAATAGAGGAGCTTGTAGGGCAGATTTCTTGTGTTGTAAAGAAATGGCCATAACTTGCTCTAGGAAGCTTGAAAAATTACACCGTCACTTGTACCGGAAATTATATTCATATATGTTTTCATATTGATAAGGTTGGGCCCCTGTATTTATACAATTTAGGAATATAGGATGATTAAGTATGTGAGACAATAATTTCAGGCCATACTGGATACCCCTTGAATGAATGTTTGTATTTCGTCCTTACAAAGAGTACTTTGAGTACATGTTTCATGTGTATATACATTGAGAAGTATAATTTCATGTTTACTTGACTTTGGTTATAAATTCCTCATAAGGTATTTCCTACGGTTGAATGTCCGTAACTTTATCAACTTGTATATCATTGTTTTGCCTTTACCTATGTTTTATGGAATGTGACTTAATTGGAATTATATTGTTGATGTATAGTCATGGAAAGTTACATAATTATGTTAGGAGAATATTTATGATTGATGTTCAATACTGATTTAGTTGGATTAACAGGTGTAAGGTATAATCAACCCAGTTCAGCTCCACCAGAAGGAAACGTGAATACATAGATGTCAACCAAGGTGAGTGTACTCACTGGAAAGAGATATTTGTATCGTGTTATTGATATGATCATAATATAATGAATATGAAATTGTTCATTTCGGTTTACCAAAATGAGGGGTTACTCCTCGACCAGGAATGGGGGAGATTTATCTATTAATGACAAGGGGTTACTCCTCGACCAGGAATGGGGGAGAATTGTCTATTTAGACAGGATATGTGAATCATGATTCGGAAAAGTTGGTCATTCATTATGAATGAGCCGGATAAGCTAATTCATAATTATATGGACATGATATATTTCATGTAAATTTATGCAGTAGTATAGTAGTGATGCATTCACTGGGCTATTTTTCTCATGGTTCATATGTTCATATTTTTTTAGGTAACGCGATGTCATTGCCAAATCTAAGAGGTCGGTTGGGTTAGCCAGGAATGGGAGAAACTATAATTTTGTGTAAATGTAAATGATGTAATTAAGTTAACTTATCCTTCAAGAAAGTTTTTATGGACATGATTACTCTGATGTCGTAAAAAGGTTTTTAGTTATATGGATTTACAATGATGACTCTGAAATCAAAACTCGTGATTATTGTTTGGTTAGATTAATTATGGTTTGACTCACTTTGACTTTCAAACTTAATTATAAGTAACTGGGTTGGGGTGTGTCATATATATTCTAACAGCACCCCACATAAAAATTATGGTGCGGGCATACTCTGCTATCGAATCCCCGTATCACTCGTACTAAAGGAAATACAAGTTCGGAATCACTCTCGAACTGTATTAATAGATACACAAACAATCATGAGGCGAAGCATAGTTTTCAAGTCCAAGAGGTCAGCACATACCCTCGTGTCTCTTAGGACCGTGACTATCAATTCGATGGCCTGTACCTAGGATTCCTATCTTCTTGGGTGCAAGTCAATATCCCCCCGTAAAGGTCACATCGAGATAAGACTGTCCCAGCTCAGTAACCTCAGGGATAGGAAGTAGCGCGGGCATGATTTTTACACGTATATAGCATATGCATCAACACAGTCATATATATATACCACTTTTATTATATTAAATTTAGGTTCATCTCATAACCCATAATTATCACATTTATCCTTATTTCTCATTATTTAGTTATCACTTATAACGGTTCGTCTATTACTTCTAGTTTGAAGGATTATTCCATCTTGCCACGTAACACTCATGGACTCTATCCTCCCAAGTGTAGAATTCAGTAGGTACTCATCTATTTTCCATCGTAACTATCTTACGCGTCTCTCCCTTTAATACATAATCCCATCGTCCCGTATATGTAAACATCCCAAGAAATGAAAATCTCGTCTTACATTAGAGGTCTTATAATTTTTAATAAGTCCTACTAGTCATCTTTATCTCCCAAAATATTTTAATAAGGATGTCTAAGGAGTATTAATCATTTAAATTTAATTCAACTATTTAAAAGGGGAAATATGAGTCTGCCAGGAGGCGTCAATCGATCGATGGCAGGGGCTCGATTGATCGATGCGTCGATTGATCGACACTCCTAGTTCGATCGATCGATCAAACGGGTATGGCGAATTCTACAGATTAACAGTTACGGGTTTCCTAATCCAACCTTAATTAAACCCAAATTTTTCACACCCAAACTCCCTAAAATTCGTACTACAAACAGTATACACCCATATTATACATCTTCTACGTAAAGCATGCGAATTTTCAATAATAATTATGGATTAATAGGCCAAAACTCATATCAATCTCAAGAACCCTAGAAATTTCTTTAACATGGTTCTAATCAGTCTTTTTCCAGAAATTCTACTCCTAATTCATCATAAATTTGTGGTTAAGCATCTACATATGAAGGGGTTTCCAGATTATCATCCAAATCATTACTACATGCGATTTTCCTATCTCCAACATGGTTTTTTCTTCTATAAAACTCATCATAATCATCCTAGGCTAACATGAATGATGCATTAACGAAAATAAGCAAGGTAAATACTTGCCTGGGGATTTCAGAGTTCAGATTTTGTGGACGAATTTGGTGTTATTATGTTCCCCGTCACGCGATCTACGCGTTGGTGGTGGTGACGATGCAACCGGATGGATTTTTGGCCTTGGATTGCTTGGAAAGCTTTCTCCTTCCCTCTCCTATGGTCGTTCTAAGGTTTTGAGTCTGATAACCCTAAAGGACCATTCCAAATGGCTTATATAACCTAATAAATTTCGTGGGTTTAATTACCCAAAAATACAAAATGTCCAAAATCCCCTCCCGAGGTACTAATTAAGCCTAAAAATGCCCCGAGACCCAAACTAAACCCCCGGGTATACTTTTATGACTATCTCGACCCTTCCGGACACTTTGACGCACTCGAAATGGCCATACGGGTGCCTTATAATTTATTCATTTTTATTAATCAACATTTAGTCCCGACACGACACAGGCGCGTCCCGACGTAAATTTCCAAGATTGTTATTTTATTCACTCGTGACATTTCATAGAACCATAATTACATTACTTTACTCATTTGTAATATTCAACAATTTTTCCATAATTACTAACTCACATCACGTTAATAATTAAAAATAATTAATTTTCGGATTTATATTAAATTAATAACTCACATTAAATTTAATAAATCCCCAAATTTATAAAGCATAAAAATACGGGGGTATTACATACTTCCCCCCTAATAACTGAATTTCGTCCCGAAATTCGGAAAATAAGGCATACCTGGTAAGAATAAATCTTGATATCTCTCGCGCATATCTGCCTCGCGCTCCCAAGTGGATTCCTCCACATTATGATGCTCCCACTGAACACGTACAAGTGGAACTACCTTCGACCTCAATCTCCTCTCGCTATGGTCTAGGATAGCCACCGGTCTCTCTTCGTAAGAGCTGTCGGGTTGTAAGTCTATCTCATCTATTGCGATGTGAGTATGGGCCATATCATCCCGAAGGTATCGTCTCAACGACGAGATGTGTAATACATCGTGGATGCGATGTAAATGCTCTGGCAGTCCCAACCTGTATGCTACCGGCCCAATCCTCTCGATAATGGTAAATGGTCCCACGTACCTCGTGGCTAATTTCCTTTTTTTCCCGAACCTCATCACTCCTTTCATAGGAGATACACGTAATAATACTTGGTCCCCCACATTAAACTCTCGGAAGAACCGTTTCGCATCGGCGTAGCTTTTCTGTCTGTCATGGGCTACCCGAATGCGACTCCTGATCATCTCAATCCTCGCGGAGGTTTCCTGAATCACCTCTGGCCCTAGCAACTTGTTATCCCCCACCGCTAGCCAACAAGTTGGTGAACGACAAGGTCTGCCATACAAATCCTCGAATGGAGCCATGCCAATCGTGAACTGATAAGAGTTGTTATAAGCGAACTCTACCAGTGGAAGATGTGGCTCCCAACCTCCTCCAAAATCAAGGACACACATGCGTAGCATATCCTCCAGCATTTGATTAGTACGCTCTGTTTGCCCATCTGTCTGTGGGTGATAAGTTGAACTCAACCTCAACTCTGTACCCATATCCTCCTGAAAGCTCTCCCAAAAATGCGACACGAAAATCTTGTCTCTATCTGACACAATATTCAGGTGTCACCCTATGTAATCTTACAATCTCAGCAATGAACAACTGAGCATACTGACCTGTGGTATAGTCTATCCGTACCGGCAGAAAATGAGCCACCTTGGTCAAACGGTCTACAATCACCCAGATAGAGTCGTGGCCCCGCTGTGACGTAGGCAACCCTGTAATAAAGTCCATGGAAATACTCTCCCACTTCCACGCGGGTATTTCCAATGGTTGAAGCAGCCCTGACGATCTCTGATGGTCCACCTTTACCAGCTGGCAGGTAGAACACTTGGACACGAACTCAGCAATGTCCTTCTTCATCCCACTCCACCAGTATTGCCGCCTCATATCCTGGTACATCTTATCTCCTCCAGGATGTACCGTAAATCGGGACCCGTGAGACTGGGTCATCACTTCATGACGTAATTCTGCTCCTTTTGGGACCACAAATCTCCCATTAAATCTCAAACCCCCATCAGAACTAACAGAATATGACTCAACACCCTCGGCTAAAAGTCGTACAATTTGCTCCTCACAAAATGGATCTGCGGTCTGTGTCTGTATCACCCTCATAACAATCTCGGGTGTTACTGTCATGACAGATACGAAAGAACGTGTTACTACGTCCTGGTGACCCAACTCTTTCCACTTCGCTTTCCAGATGTCCGCTACATCGTCTACCGGCCTACGCTCAACGCATCAGCAACTACGTTGGCCTTCCCCGAATGGTACTGTCGGTCGAACTGATAGTCCTTCGCAAACTCTAACCACCTGCACTGACGCATATTCAGCTCTCACTGAGTGAACAGGTACTACAGTGACTTATGGTTTATGAACAAGCAGAATTTCTCTCCCAATAAATAGTGCCTCCAAATCTTCAATGCAAAAACGACCGCTGCCAACTCTAGGTCGTGGGTGGGGTAATTCTTCTCATGCGGCTTAAGCTTGCGGGAGACAAAAGCTATAGCCTTCTCCTCCTGCTGAAATACTCCCCCAAGTCCCCGTAAAGAGGCATCGGTGTAAACCAGGTACTCTACGCCCGGTTTAGGTAAAGCAAGGACCGGTGCCGAAGTAAGTTTGTCCTTCAGCTCGTCGAAAGCCAATTGACAAGCATCATCCCAAACATATGGCACCCCCTTGCGAGTCAGGTTCGTCAATGGACCCGCTATTTTGGAGAACCCCCGAATGAACCTCCTGTAGTATCCGACTAATCCCAAGAAACTACGCACTTCTGTCGGTGTCGTGGGCTATCCCCACTCCCTCACCGCTGACACTTTACTCGGGTCAACTGCTATCCCCCGTTCAAAAACAACATGTCCCAAGAACTGTACTTCTCGTAACCAGAATCCGCACTTCTCGTACTTAGCATACAACTGATGCTCTCGTAGAGTCTGAAGAACCTTCCTCAAGTGCTCGGCATGCTCCTCCTCGGAGTGTCAATATATCAAAATGTCATCTATGAAAACAATGATGAACTAATCCAAGAACTCTCTGAACACTCGGTTCATCAAGTCCATGAATACGGCTAGAGCATTTGTGAGTCTAAATGGCATCAGTCTGAATTCATTGGACCCGTATCTCATCAAGAAGACAGTCTTTGAAACATCCTGCTCCCTAATACGTAGCTGATGGTACCCCGGCCTTAGATCTATCTTCGAAAAGAAAGTTGCTCCCCTCAGCTGGTCGAACATATCATCGATTCGAGGCAACGGATACTTGTTCCGTATCGTGACCTTGTTCAACTCCCGGTAGTCCACACATAGCCTCAGTGGACCATATATCTTCTTCACAAACAAAACTGGAGCTCCCCAAGGTGAGGTACTCCTTCGAATGAAGCCCTGACCTACCAGTTGCTCTATCTGATCTCGTAACTCTCACGTCTCTGTCGGAGCCATACGGTATGGAGCGCGTGCTATAGGTCGAGTATCCGGTGATAAATCTATGACAAAGTCTATCTCACGACTAGGGGTAGGCCTGGTATCTTCTGTAACACATCGGAATACTCACAAACAACTGGGATCGAGTCTAAGGGAATCACAACCTCCTTAGAGAAATCCTCCTCTATGTAATATAAATGAGCTGTTGAGCCTCCCTCTGGGCGAGGCATCGCCATTACAAACATCTCTTGCCCCGGAATGGCAAAGATAATACTCCCACCAAAACAATCTATCATGGCTCTGTAAGAAGCGTGCCAATCCATACCGATAATAATGTCATGCTCATGCATATCTAAGACTAACATGTCTGCAGGTAATACCAAGTTACCAATCTCTACCCCCACACCCCGGCATATAAAGAAAATGAGCTAACCATTTCCCGGTAGTGAGTCTACACACATCAGAGTGATCTCTGCTATGGATAATAACCCTAAGGCCTTCGCAAAATGCATAGCTATAAAACAATGCGTCGCCCCAGTATCAGATAAAACTCGAACCATAGTACCATGAATAGGAAACATACCCTCAATCACGGGTGGGGCCTGTGGAGCTGCTGCCTGGTGGACGTTATAGACACGTCCATATTGTAACTTCCCCTGCTGCACTGGAGCTGCTGGAATGGCTGGTAGGGCTGGTATCTGGGCTGGTGCCGGGAGGGAGACTGGAAAGAGTGGCCTTTGTGGCTCATTACGGGCGCCTTGCTGCTGTGGGGCCCTATCGCCCTCTGGGCAATCCTGGCGCTTATGTCCATGCTTGCCTCACACAAAACATCGGCCTCTGAAGTTACCTCCCTTCTGACCCTGATGACCACGGCCCTGCTGGCCGTTACCACCCCGCCACTGGCCCTGTTGGCCCTGATGAAAACACTGTTGGCCCTACTGCTGTCGGTGTTGGCCTTGCTGGCCCTGCTGATTAGGTTGGCCCTACTGACCCTGCCTATAACCCCCAAATCTCTGCCTGGAATCACCTGATCGAAAGCGCTTGGTAGGGTCCCCCTGATGGGAACTCTGCTCATGCTGACGAGTCTGTCCCTAGGATGTCGGTGCTCCACTAGAGCCACTACCCCATGTCCTGCCCTGCTGGATGGACTCTCCTGCTCGCTTGCTTCCCTGCAGATGGAAGCGGTGATCCTGGCAGTGTAGTAAGGCAGCATTGAGTACATCTGTGAAGGTACTTAGAGATAAATTCCCTATAAGATGCTGACGGATCCTCCAAGCTAACCCGTCCACAAACAGCATTATCTTCTTACCCTCAGTAGGTGCCTTATCTTGCACTATGATGAGAAGTCTCGTGAACTCCTCCTCATACTCAGCAACGGTAGAATTTTCCTGCTTCAAGTTCAGTAATTTCCGCCTCATCTCAGTCTGCACGGTGGGTGGAAAGTACTTGCGATCAAACCGCTCCCAGAATATCTTAATCGGAATAGTATCCCTCTCCTCCAAGGTGGTGGTGGATTCCCACCACTGCAAAGCGGCCCCCACTAACTTGAAGGAAGCCAACAACTGTTTTTGCACGTCTGTGCACTCATACATACGCAGATGCCTCTGGATATCTTTCTTCCATTGGCTGACGATGACAATATCTGAACTACCCGAGAACTCAGGGGGATGCGCTTTCTGAAAGGCATCCCTAACCCGCTCCCATGCAGATGAAAGTTGTGCAGGTATAGGCGCCACTGCCTGAATCTGGGGTGGAGCCTGCTGTACTACCGCTAATGCGGCATTCACCGCCTGAGCAACAATAGCGGCTACCTCATTAGCATTTATCGTTCCCTGAGCCGGAGCTGCTGGCTGCTCGGCTTGGGCACACCTGTCCCTTGGTTCACGTCTCGGAGGCATCTGAAATGTGAAGAAATTTATTAGTCTACAGTTATTATCAAATCTCAAATAGCTGAAGACGTAATTGTAAAAGCAAGAATACAACAATCCTAAAATAGGGCTCTATAGCAAAAATGTTAAGACGAAAGCGAAATAAGCCGTACAGATTTTAAGGACACTAGAACCTGATGCTCTGATACCACCTGTGACACCCCGCCTAATTAAATACCGGACGATCACTCCTTTATTAAATTAAAAATCAAGGTGAACAGTTGGTTTATTCTTAGCATCACTGTCGTGAAAATAACTTTTCCAATTTACACACCCTAATTAATTAAGCTAAGTGTCAAAACCATTTTTAGACATTACTTTCCAAATTTTATTTATATAAACCAACGTTTAAACTGGTCATCATACATAGATAAAGGATTACACAACAATTATCCTGGAATATATAAATCCAAATAACCAAACATTCAATTAATTGAATCCAACATTTAATACTTAAAAGCAAAACATCCTGACAATAAAAATCCCAAAGTGCAAATACTGAAAATAAATGGATTACAATATCCAATAAAACAACTGAATAAAAGAAAGGGTGACACATGCCCAACTGGAGTAAATAATGCTAGGAGTAGAATCAAATGAATGAGGTCGTCTAAGCAAGAGGCCTGCAACTCTCACCTAAGTTGCAGCACGTTCCTTCCAAAGGATCCTATGCAAGACGCCCCTGTGGCTGGGAACATGTAATATATATACATATATATACAAGAGAGAAAGGAAAATAGAAACGGGTTAGAGCTGGATTGTAAAAATGATTTAAATTTGTTTAGCAAGTATTTAAAATGTTTACAGGCCAATGCAACAACATATTAGTGCGACACTCCCTTGAGAAATTCTCACCTCTCTTCTAATGTGCACGCCTATCGCACTAATCTTCCCAATGGTTTAACTTATCTTAGGTTACTCGTAAGATTTAAAACTGAACAATTCAACTGTTTAAGAAGTAAATTCCATTTAATAACAAAACTCTCATTTTAACTCTATTTTCTAATAAAGTTTCTCATTATCATATTATACTTTTCAAAACAAGTATTTCCAAATTGAGATCATTATTCATTTCTTACTTACCATAAACACAGTAGGAAGTTCAAAATTTCAGAATTAAAATATATATATATATATATATATATATATATATATATATATATATTCTAACAGCACCCCACATAAAAATTATGGTGCGGGCATACTCTGCTATCCAATCCTTGTATCACTCGTACTAAGGGAAATACAAGTTCGGAATCACTATCGAACTATATTAATACATACACAAATATTATTGAGGCGAAGCATAGTTTCCAAGTCCAAGAGGTCAGCACATGCCCTTGCGTCTCTTAGGACCGTGACTATCAATTCGATAGCCTGTACCTATGATTCCTATCTTCTTGGGTACAAGTCAATATCCCCCCGTAAAGGTCACATCGAGATAAGACTGTTCCAGCTCGGTAACCTCAGGGATAGCAAGTAGTGTGGGCATGATTTTCACACGTATATAGCATATGCATCAACACAGTCATATATATATACCACCTTTATTATATTAAATTTAGGTTCATCTCATAACCCATAATTATCACATTTATCCGTATTTCTCATTATTTAGTTATCACTTATAACGGTTCGTCTCTTACTTCTAGTTTGAAGGATTATTCCATCTTGCCACGTAACACTCATGGGCTCTATCCTCCCAAGTGTAGAATTCAGTAGGTACTCATCTATTTTCCATCGTAACTATCTTACGCGTCTCTCCCTTTAATACATAATCCCATCATCCTGTATATGTAAACATCCCAAGAAATGCAAATCTCGTCTTACATTAAAGGTCTTATAACTTTTAACAAGTCCTACTGGTCATCTTTATCTTCCAAAATATTTTAATAAGGATGTCTAAGGAGTATTACTCATTTAAATTTAATTCAACTATTTAAAAGGGGAAATATGAGTCTGCCAGGAGGGGTCGATCGATCAATGGCAGGGGCTTGATCGATCGATGCGTCGATCGATCGACACTCCTGGTTCGATCGATCGATCAAACAGGTATGGCGAATTCTGCAGATTAACAGTTACGGGTTTCCTAATCCAACCTCAATTAAATGCAGATTTTCACACCCAAACTTCCTAAAATTCGTACTACAAACAGTATACACCCATATTATACATCTTCTACATAAAGCATGCGAATTTTCATCAATAATTATGGATTAATAGGCCAAAACTCATATCAATCTCAAGAACCCTAGAAATTTCTTTAACATGGTTATAATCAATCTTTTTCCAGAAATTCTACTCCTAATTCATCATAAATTCGTGGTTAAGCCTCTACATATGAAGGTTTCTAGATTATCATCCAAATCATTACTACATGCGATTTTCCTATCTCCAACATGGTTTTTTCTTCTATAAAACTCATCATAATCATCCTAGGCTAACATGAATGATGCATTAACGAAAATAAGCAAGGTAAATACTTGCATGTCAGAGTTCAGATTTTGTGGACGAATTTGGTGTTGTTGCGTTCCCCGTCGCGTGATCTACGCGTTGGTGGTGGTGGCGGATGGATTTTTGGCCTTGGATTGCTTGGAAAGCTTTCTCCTTCCCTCTCCTATGGTCGTTCTAAGGTTTTGAGTCTGATAACCCTAAAGGACCATTCCAAATGGCTGATATAACCTAATAAATTTCGTGGGTTTAATTACTCAAAAATGCAAAATGTCCAAAATCCCCTCCCGGGGTACTAATTAAGCCTAAAAACGCCCCGAGAGTCAAACTAAACCCCCGGGTACACTTTTCTGACTATCTCGAGCCTTCCGGACACTTTGACGCACTCGAAATGACTATACGGGTGACTTATAATTTATTCACTTTTATTAATCAACATTTAGTCCCGACACGATACAGACGCGTCTCGACTTAAATTTTCAAGATTGTAATTTTATTCACTTGTGACATTTCATAGAACCAATATTACATTACTTTATTCATTTGTAATATTCAACAAGTTTCCCATAATTACTATCTCACATCACGTTAATAATTAAAAATAATTAATTTCCGGATTTATATTAAATTAATAACTCACATTAAATTTAATAAATACCCAAATTTATAAAGCATAAAAATACGGGGTATTACAATAGCCCACTTGAAAAATTATAGAATTTTTCATCAAAAAATTTATCTATCACAAATTTTTTCAAGATAAAATTTATCACCATTTATTACTTTTTTATGAAACACACCTTATATCACTTGTTTTTTCGGGTGAGATTGTCCGTTGAAGTTTTGACGTTATACATGAAACTAGATTTTGACTCTCCCGTTGTTTTAAAAATGAATTTCGCAAAAAGATAAAAATTAGGGTCAATTATTAAATAGTCCCTACTATAAATATATATTTTTTAAAAAGGACACATATTTTTAGTTTAACCCATTTAGTCCCTCAAGCACTCAATATCCTCTTATTTTTAGAGGTTCGCGCCAGCGGCACTCCCTCTCCAAAATATGTGGCAAAGGACTTTTTGAGGCAAAATAAAAAAATTTAAATTAAATGGATATTAAAAAATATCCGAGAGACTATTTGGTATATATCCCTAAAAATTATGCAACTTCATTGATATTTCACATTCTTCTATCATTTATATTTGACCACAACCATATATACACTAAAAATAAATGTGTGTGTGAGAGAGAGAGAGAGAGAGAGACTTCATGTAGTGGACAGAAATCGGGGACGAGACACGTTAAATCATTGTGTTATATATCTGTGGAACATACGAAAGTGGGTGTCCCATTTCATGGAGTCCACATGTATATTTAATTAATCTGTGATTGTCATTTTCAAGGCCATAATGCTGGACACAAGTTCCTTTCGTTTCTCGGTATTTTTATACTTCCATATCTGGCAGTGAACGGCATCTTCAACACAAAAAAACAAAGATATTTGAGCGGCTCATTCCAGGATAAGATTAACACTCGGGACAATAGAAAAATGGTACACTAACCGGACAATTACCTCAAATTAACGAATGTCGAATTTATTGTTTGTACTTCGTGTGAGTTCTGTCTGAGTACAAATTAATAATTAATAAATTTTGTAATCTTTAGAATAAATTTGGGGCAAGTGTATTATTAATTTATGAAAAATGATAACTTGTATCATTAGACATTATTTTTATCCTCAAAATAATAAGTATTAGAGTTTCACATGAGTATCTATTTCTTATTAAATATATGTTGAAACTCTATCCCTATTATTTTTGAGATCTTAATATGTGCTCTTAGGTCACATATTATCAGGACCCTATATGCTCTTGTGCGGAAGAATTCGCATTTTAAAAGTGCGGACCGAACATGTGTCAATTGACGGTGAGCGGAGAAAAGAGAGAAATGATGTGTATAATTTAGTTGATAATTTCTAGGATTGTCGACAGGTGACACATGTTCGCTCCGTACTCTTAAAATACGGACTGACACGCATAAAAGCAATACTCTCTCTCTCTCTCTCTCTCTCTCTCTCTCTCTCTCTCTCTCTCTCTCTCTATATATATATATATATATATACTCTTGTGGGGACTAGTCCACATTTTAAGAATGCGGACGGGATATGTGTCCCCTAACGGTGCCCCTAGGAATTATCCCCTAAATTATAGGTCACTCTTTCTTTTCTGGGTTCACCGTCAGGTGACACATATCCGGTCCGCATTCTTAAAATAGTACCGACTGGACATGTGTCACCTGACGGTGACCCTAGAAATTATCGGTTAAATTATACGCATACACTCTCTCTTGCCAGGTGACACATGTCCAATCCACATTGTTAAAATGCGAACTAATTTGCACAAGAGCATCACTACATATATATATATATATATATATATATATATATAAACTAACAAATAACAACACATTCATATATATGTCTCGTAGCTAATGTAACTTGTACAAAGGAGGGACTATACTAATAACATTAAACCCACGATTATAGACTTGATGAAACGTATCTTTATAAAACATCAAATGGTTATAGTCTATTTTTATGATTGAAATTGAGTTGCACATACGAAGGAACAAGTCACACATGCGACGATAATTTTAGATTTGAGCGGAATTTGTTAGGCGGTTTGTAATCTTTTTCCAAATTTAGAGAATGACTATAAATTTTGTAAGTCCTTACGAATTTAATTAGTTTATATTTATTTGTACTTATCAATTACTACGAATAAATAAAGGTCATATCAAATATAAATAATCAATTTTTACTATATATTTGCATTTTTACGAATTATATTAGTTCGTAACAATTCATACGAATAAATTTTGTTCGTAAATTTTTGTTTTCTACTAACAACATTACTTTGTAAGAATAATTTTATAAATTCACCCAACTCCTAGGTACATTAGTCATTGAGGAAAGCTAAACTCACTTTTGATTATGTAAATTTATTGTTAATGAGCATCACTATCATAGATGCTCTTGCAAGGCAAGGACAAGGAGATTCCGTAACCTACTTTGCATATGATAATGGAAAAGAGTGATGTAGAAATGGAATTAAACTATACTTATGTTGACTAGTGTGTGAAATATTACAGGTTTTATGTGTTTCTCTGTCAGACGTTAGTCACACCCGTCGAGTATTATATCCTAAAAATAACTAACCCGCTTTTAACCTTAAGCTCCCGTGAATTTATTAAGAGGTTTGATTTGATAAACTTTCATGAATAGTTCTTAAACAACAAGATGTAAAATAGCATCCAACAAATCTTTCCAATCAATGAACAAATTGTGTGGCCCATACTCATGAACAGACAAGCTAGAAAGAAAAACGGAAAAATCCGAATCTTAAGAGCTTACGATCAAGAAGAAATCTAAACATAAGGAGTTGTTGTCGTGTTTTAAAGTCCTATTCCTGTATACATATTGGATTGTTGTGAAATTTGTAATTTAAAAATCTACTAGTCCAACCATAACAAACACGATTCTATTAAATATAAAGTTAAAATTTTATGATACATTAACGTTATTTTAATTAATGGAGTAAATATTTACTAAGTTTTGAATATAAGGAGATTAAATATTGGATTCATTAGATACTGTTGTAACAACAGCAAATAATTAAATGCAGAATTAAAAATTAGGAACGAATTTACTCAATTTTGAAGCAAATAAATCTGGGACAGAAAATATAAGAAATTCTGAAAGCAGGTACAGTCTAGAACACGGCTGAGTCGCGGATAATGTCGCTCTTTTTAAGGTGTTTCGCGACTCTACCCAATGTTTGCTGTCAGTCAGAAAGCCTCGCCACCCCCAAGATAAAACAGCGTCCAATAATTAAAATACGGATTGATAAAGCACAAGAATCAATCCGTTCCATGTACATCCATTCGTAATAATTGCTCGAGTCTAATAAAAAATCTGGGGCGGATTTATTATACCAGTGCAGGAAGAAAAAAATTTAGAAGTAGTTTTTTTTTTGTGTGTTGAGAAGTTGCAGAACTGGTATGTAAAAAAAACGGAGGTGAAATACCTCTTTTATAGGAAAACAAAAGAGACGTTGGACAAAAACGTGGAGAGAAAAATCTAGTAAGTAGTGGACAACTGGGTTGAAAATTTCAACTCAGATATAATAACGTTTTAATTTTCGGAATTAAAAAACGGTTAAGAATGATTTTTTAAAGTCCAAAAAACAGTTATGGATTTGTCCAAAAAATTATTTCTTAATGAGCCCAAGTCCAAGACCCAAGATCCGGACACGGGCACGGGCCAGGCCGGACGGACGGCGGCGACGCGCGCGCGTGTGTGACTTGGCCCAATAAGTCCCCCACCCATACACACAAAACATCTAATACCCAAAGGGCTTGCCCATTTGTTCCAAATAAATTGTAAATATACCCAACTCAATTTGTTGAGCTCTCCGATGTGGGACACTGAGAGAACCATTTCTAAGTTTTTGCAACTCATTATAATAGCTGTCGAAGACAACTGTTTCCAACAATCCCCCACTTGCAAAACTTGAAAACATTTTATCGAGCAATAATTCATAGAATTGTGCATAAGTAAAGGTGTCTTTCGACTTGAACCTTTACGTAGTAAAGATGATTTAGAATATACTAGAGTAACCGTAGTTTTGAACTCTATCTCTGACAACATCCCACACACAACCCTACTTGGATGTAATTCTAATAGCTAGCACGTTACAGCCATGTGCTTCTATCCCAGTATAGTGAATGCTTTAGGAATTTGCCCAAAATATCCATAGGAAGCGGCCACACTTCCACATTCACATAGGTGAGTCTATCAAGAGTACTCCTGTAGCTAGGTACCCCACTCAAAATAGAGCTATAGATCTCATTAAGAGTTATATCAACTCATCCTTTACTTGCTTCAAGATATCATGCTCCATAGGGATGGACTCGGAGTAAAACCTCGTTCTATATTAATTAATAATAGCATAATTCAATCCATATCACTTGTGACTTTTTATTACCCTTTGAACATATTTCTTGGGATCTCCAGTCTATATGTTGGGTTACCATCACTAGTGAATCATGTATCTATGGGCTTTAGTCCCATTCCTTTCTTGGTGTTCCACACCTTCTCCCTAGCTAGTCCTTTTGTCAAAGGATCAACCAAGTTCTGTTCAGACCGTATATGATCCACCCTCACAGCCCCCGTAGAGATAAATTCTCTAACAGTACTATGCTTACGACGTATTTGTCATTTCTTACCGTTATAATAACGGTTCTCTACTTTTGCAATAGTCGCGGTACTATCACAATGAATCAAAACGGCTGGTATCGGTCTTTCCCACAGCGGGATATCTGACAGGAAGTTTCTTAACCAGCCTGCCTCTTCACTAGTAGTAGCTAGCGCTATCATCTCAGACTCCATAGTGCATTAAGCCAAAATAGTTTGTTTCTTAGATTTCCAAGAAACTGCACAACCAGTGATACTGAATATATATCCACTAGTAGCCTTAGAATCATTAGATAGGGTATTCCAATCAGCATCACTAAATCCTTCAAGGACAGCGGGATGCTTATTATAGTGTAATTCCAGGTTCATCGTCCTTTTAAGGTATCGCATTACCCTCTCAATAGCATGCCAATGCTCCATACTAGGTCTACTGGTAAATCTACATAGTACTCCCACGGCATAAGCTATGTCAGGTCTAGTGCAATCTGTAGCATAATGTAAGCTACCAATAATGCTTGCATAAGCATTTTGGCTTACACTGTCGCTAGTGTTCTTAAATAACTTTACACTAGGGTGAAATGGAGTACTAGGAGGTTTACAGTCAAAGTAATTATATTTCTTTAGAACTTTCTCAATGTAATGAGATTGATCCAAAGAAAGTTTCTTTTCTGACCTAGTAATATTAATTCCTAATATTACACTAGCTTCACCCAAATCCTTCATATCAAAATTGGCACATAATAATGATTTAACATTTTTTACGGCATGAGTATTAGAACTAAATATAAGCAAGTCACCAACATAAAGACATATGATAGTGCAAATGTTCTTAACATATTTATAATAAATGCATTTGTCACTTTCATTTATTTTAAACCCATTGGAGATGACTAGGCTATCAAATTTATCATGCCATTGTTTTGGTGCCTGTTTGAGTCCATAAAGAGATTTATCTAATTTACATACTTTATTTTCTTGACCGTGTACAATAAAACCTTCAGGTTGATCCATATAAATCTCTTCTTCTAATTCTCCATTTAAAAATGCAGTTTTAACATCCATTTGGTGTACAATTAAATCATTTTAGGAAGCTATAGCAAATAGTACACGTATAGACGTTATTCTAGTCATGGGTGAAAATGTATCAAAAAAGTCTACGTTTTCTCTTTGTCTAAAACCTTTGGCAACAGGACGTGCCTTATATTTTTCAACAGTGCCATCAGGTTTTAATTTCTTTCTAAGAATCCATTTACACCCAATTGTTTTACTCCCAGGAGGAAGGTCCACTAAATGCCAAGTTTTATTTGTTTCCAATGAATCCATATCATCATTAATAGCCTCTTGCCATAAATCGGCATCTAAAGAAGATAAGGCTTCTTGAATAGTGTTAGGATCCTCCTCTAAAGTGTAAGCATAAAAGTCGGGACCAAAATCTTTTTCCACACGAGCCCTTTTACTTTTTCGAAGTTCTAAAACGGATTCATTATTTTCTTTATTTTTATTTAAAGAAATGTTAGTGGATGACTCACCCCCACTATTTCTCAATTTAAAAGGAAATTTATCCTCATAAAAATCGGCGTCATTTGATTCAATAATTACTTGATTTTTCAAGTCATAAAATCGGTATGCTTTGCTATTAATAGCATAGCCTATAAAAACGCACTCATATGCTCTACTAGCCAATTTAAACCTTTTAGGGTCGGGTACACGTATATAGGCTAAGCACCCCCATGTTCGAAAGTATGACACGTTGGGCTTAATATTTTTCCAAATTTCATTAGGAGATATTTTCATTTTAGTTATAGGAATTCTATTAAGTACGTGGCACACAGTCAAAATAATTTCACCCCACCAATGTGAGGCAGCCCCTGAATTTAATAAAATAGCCACAACTGATTCAGTTAATGTCCTATTTTTCTTTCGGCTTTACCGTTCGTTTCGTGCGAATAAGGGGCAGTTTTTTCGTGAATAATACCGTGGCTTTTATAAAATTCAATAAATGGTCCAGAATCATATTCGGTGCCTCTATCACTACGTAACCTTTTTATTTTCCGATTAAATTGATTTTCAATTTCATTTAGGAAAATTTTAAACATGTCAAACGCTTCACTTTTATCTTTCATTAAATACACAAATGAATAATCGGAACAATCATCAATAAAAGTTATAAAATAACGTTTGCCATTTCTAGTTGTGACACCATCCAATTCACAAATATCCGAATGAATTAAATCAAGTGCTTCAGATTCTCTAAAAATAGATTTATGTGGTGTCTTAGTGATTTTTGCTTGACTACACCATTCACATTTTTCAAAATCATTTAATGATAATTCTGGAATTAATCCTAAAGTGCTCATATTTTTAATAAGTCGTTTATTAACATGAAAAAGCCTAGCATGCCAAACATTAAATGAACAAGTAATATAAGCAGAAGGAGAAATTTTATTCATTGCATCAACATTCAATTTAAACATCCCATCAGTGGCATAACCCTTGCCTACAAAAATTCCATTTTTGGTCAAAGTAAATAAATGAGCACCAATAGTTTGAGTAAAGCCAGCTTTGTTGAGAAGATAACCCGAAACCAAATTTTTCCTTATCTCGGGAGTGTGAAGAACTTCTTTGAGGATAATAGTCTGTCCCGAAGTGAACTTCAATTCCACATTTCTAGTACTAGCAACCTCAGTGGAGTGAGAATCACCCAACAACACCTTCTTATCCGCAGTCTCAGAATAAGTCTTCAAACAGACTACGGTCATAATAGATATGGCGGGAAGCGCCAGTATCCAACCACCACCCTTCGGCACCGCTAACCATATTGATTTCTGAAATCATAGCACATAGGTCCTCTTCGGTCAAATTCGCTTGTGCTTGTGGCAGATTGTCATAATTCATTTAAAGTCTTACAATTTAAAAACATGAAAGTTTTAAATTTAACCCTAAAGTTTGGGTAAATTTCAATTTTGGACCTGATATTTCAAAAGTTGTAATGTTAACCCTAAATTTTAAAAATCACTTCAATCATACTCGCCATTATATTGTTTTTAAAAAAAAGTAATGGATGTGCTCAGTCAATGTTTTATATGGGAAAAAGAAAATATGGTCCAATAACACTTTGACACATAGCATCTCCTTTTAACATTAAATAATCCATATTAACATTAAAGAAATTCAATAAATAAATAAAAGACACACAAAGAAAATGAAATAAAAAATGTTCTCTGTCTCACCTATCCTTCCCCCTTTCAACTCCCTCCCTCCTTCCACCCTCTCCCTCTCACCACCGCCCTAAAATCCACCGTTATCGACTATCTTTTCTCTCTCTCTCTCTCTCTCTCTCTCTCTAACTCTCTCTCTCTCTCTCTCTCTCTCTTTGTATATATATATACACACACACGATTTGTGTAGACATCGTGTGTGTATACATATGTATATCTAGGTATGTATCTGGGACTTTATTCGTGTATGCATGCGGGCATTTACGTGTGTATTATAGGTATGTGTATGCGTTGAAATGTATGGATGGATATTTGTTTATTTATAAATGATATCTCTATAGTTTGTTTGTGTGTGTAGGTATGTATTTATGGGGGTATATGTATATGTATGTATGGTTTATTTTTGTGTGAATGTGTATGTGTATGTATGTGTGTGTTTTTGTATGTATGAAGCACATGGAAGTGGGAGGAGGTGGTGGGTGGAGGGGTGAAATCTTTTTTTCATTTATCCTAGTTTTTTATTTTATTTTAAATGGACGTTTTTTCTTCAAATAAATATTGCACTAAAAAGTTATTTTGTTTTTTGTATGTGGAAACTTTTTATTTTTATTTTTAATTAGTTATATTCGAATCCACACGTCAGCTTTTGATTTCTCCCTCTAATAATGAAAAGTCTAAGTGTCTTACTAAGTCATCACCTCCGTTACATTTTTTTTAATGCCAATATAACGGTGGGTCTAATTTAAGTGATTTTCAAAATTCAGGGTTAATAGTGAAACTTTTGAAACATTGAGTCCAAAATCAAAAATCACCCAAAAATTAGGGTTAAATTTGCATTTTTCCTAAGATATAATAGGGTATCAATCATTTAATATCTAGATGTAACAACATAATATGATTTAAACACAACAAAAGAAAACTTACATAATTAAATAATATAAATTGCATAATATTATTAGGTAAAAGGTGGATAATCAAAGGGTTCGAGTCAAGGATTGTCCTATTAGATACAACATTAACATTGAAGAGTAACATGAACACGTTTCATATTTTTTCTCAATTTCTGAATGGAAAAAAAATTGGGGCCTAGGATTTTGAATTTATTTGAAGCTTTAAGCATGTAGATTTGTTAGAGTGTGCCTTGGAATGTTTATACACCCCTACATCCATGTGCATTCCATAAACCCTAACAAGTACAAACACTATGAGTATCAAAGGATATAGGTTAACAAATGGCTTTTCACGGTGGTTCAAGGCCCACCCCACTCAAACACACATGTTGCTTTTTAGAGAAAAATAATATTAATCTTTTCATCGTGGCTCAAGGCCTCGTACACTCAAGCACACATGGTGAGTAGCCACTATTTAGAGATATAGACGACCAATGTTTTATTAGCATTTCTTAAACTCATATGGTGTATATATAATTAATAATAAAACCTAGGCATCTTCTCATCATGTTGATCTTAGTAACCATGATAGGTTTTTTGCATGATTTCATTAAATACTAATAAAACACAACATTATGATAAGACACATTCAATTCATATATTCATTAAAACACAGTGGACAGTAATTGTGGCTTTATATTTTTTAGGACTTTACGAAATTAATTTTAATTTGGATTTGATGTAGTCTTAGGGTGAATTTGGGACCCCCAATTCCATGCCATGGAATTGGAATTGGAAAAATTTTCATTGAAATTTTAAAAGTTCTGAACTGAAAATATTCTAATTCCAATTCTGAGCCATGGAATTGGGGTTTCCAAACATACCCTTATAGTCCCTTGTCATGTTATCCAAGTTTTGATTCCTTTATTTATATTATTTCGTAGTTATAATTGATACTTAAATAACCGAAAGTTTTTCAAGAGTAGAAAATAACTAAAGGAAATAAGAATCCAATGAAATAAGATAGGAAAAAAGGGATTGAGGCTTCTAAGGAGAGGTTAGAAGATGATGTGGATATTGAAGGCATAAGAGAAGATGACCTGGACAGTGAGGATAGGAGGAGGTTTATGATGAAGTATATGAATATGTAGGTGACATACAAAAGATAAGAGAATGGATAAGATGAAGTGAGTGAAGATGAATATAATGAAGATAAGTTGATACTCCATTCCGTCCCCAAAAGTGTTCATCAACCTATTGATAATGTTTTTCCTAAGAACAGTAATTTGTTGAAGCATTTCAAACATCGTATTAATTATGAAATATTGAACCACACGGAAGAGATGGGGATTTTATGTTGTGTTTACGATAGGAAGACGTTTAAAGAATGAGAAAATAAGAATAAGTATACTCAGGTGATGAGGTTGGTTTAAGACTCTATCTTGTGGAGCCTTAATCTTATACATAGATTATTTCTCAGTATCTAAATTCATTAAGATGTGTCAATGAAAACTTACACATTTCACTTATAATTCAGTGAAATGATTATGATAGGGGTAACAAGATGCTCTTAAGTTGATAATAACAAAGATAAAAGATTTATAGTTGCTCAGTTGATTTTGCTGAGGTACCAACATTCACCGTACAGGTGTTTTCTCTTGTATATTTCGTATAATTATGTATAATACAAGTATGGGCAACCTTAGTCTTTGTCTATGGTGGTTTGAGGTATTTGTTTTGGGTAGAGAGCCTCTAAGGAGTAACCCATTAACTCTTCTATGTGTTTTATTTTACTTTGGACTCTCAAGACTCAAATATATCTTAGGCAAGTAAGTATAATACGTAGAACATTACTGGCGATGAGGAAGTCATCCAATCTCTTTAAAAATACAAATCATAAATAAAAAATGTAAAAATTTGTAATATATATTGATTGAATATCTCCATGTCAAAACATTGGGTCCATCAAGTACCACAGACTTAATCTATTTGAGTGAAGCACAATCTTGTGTCTAGATGGAAGCTTTGAAGATTGAACACCTTGCATGCTGCTCTTTGAAGATTTTTATTGTTATTCATTTACTTGAAATTAAAGACTATATCCTTTTGGCAGATATTGTGAATTGTTTTTGTTTAGTCATGCACCTACACAAAAAGATTTTTATAAATGTGTGAGGATTTTAATTTTGATGGAACAAGTGCTTAAATCTTTTTGAGAGTTTTTAAAAAATGTTTTTCGGGAGTTGATTTTATTCTTAAAAATAACTTAAGGAATTTCTAAAAATTTTAGATCCTTAATCTTTCGCACGGATTACATTTGAGCCCGTGCACACGGTGCTGTTCACACAACATCACTTTGTGCCTGTGCGCATGGTCTTGACCTAAATTTGATATCGCCTGAAATTGTGACCTCATAAAATTTTGCACTATGCGAACGTCATCATCAGATGTTTAAAAACCAATTATAAATAGGTCATTTCCTCCTATTTGTTGAGATTTTAATTTTAGATAAGTGAAATACATCTCTGAGATATTTTTGAAAGTTTTGAGCTCTTATGCTTCCCTCCCAAACTCATTTTGACTTGTTCCTCACAAATTATCTAAAACCTAGATCTAATCTTTGATTCGTTTGTGTTCTGAGAAATTTTTGAGTGTTTGAATAATCTACATTTGATTCATCATGATATTCTACTATGTGATATAAAATTGGAGGCACTTCAAGTTATTAAAGAGTTTAGAGTGTGGCGGCACGACTTTCGAGGAAGATAATGGATTTCTTCATTAATGACATGGGGCTTTCTGTGGATTCTTATTATCTACGGGAGAGAGTTGAAAGGTTCATAAGTAACTACACAATTGATATTATGTGAGAGGTACCTTCTTATCTTGTGTAAAATTGATTTTCAAGTAGAAATGAGAATTAAAGTGCATCGAGTTTTTTACCCCTAGTCGGGTGTCTTTCCTCGTAAATTTTCCTTGTTTGAGTCTTTGATTGTTTCTTATGCACATGAATACATTTGATCACACACTTCACCTTAATTGATTTTAGGTCAAGTAATTTTGGATAAAATTGAATTAGGTGTGTTAGATTGTGTTTTCCAATTTAAATCCATATAATCCATTGTTGTTTGAGTTTAACAAATAATTGATAAGTGTTTTTGATAAAATTATTGTTAAGGTATTCGAAATTGAAAGAAATTTTATGAAAATGAATATTTTTCCACATGAGGATATCAAAACTATTCAGCCCCTCGAGATTTTGTGTAGGGTTTTTACACACATCTTTATCATAAACTTCATTATGTACCGTTTTCTTGATAACTTAGATTTTATCCCTGCTACATTCCCTAAGTGTCCAATATATAACAAGTTGGCTTGAGCTAGCGAGATGACACATTTGTGGAATGGGAAACCTTACCATGACGTTACTTTTAGAGATGATGGAATGCTAGTGGAAGTTTTTACAACACAGTTGTGGGGGTTTTTGGATTATTAAATGCCATTTAGTGCTCTAGAACAAATTATGCAGGTGAGTGTGAGTTGGTGTAATAGTGAATGTACTTTCTGTAACACCCCGGCCGCCCGGAGAGAGCGAACGGAGCGCTAATGCGATAAAACTAAACCAAATCCACAATATAACAAGGTATAGAGCATCTAAATAAACCCACAATAATATAAATCCACTAATCTCAATCTCTTCAAATCAATACAACAAGTCTCTCGAATTAAAATTACAACTATCTAACTCGAATAAAAATACAAATCTCCAAAGCTCTATACATCAAAATAACACAAATATTTCCCAAACAATCCTCGCTAAAATCAATCTCCATAGCGCCCCAAAATCCGCGTTAACCTCCCACTAAAAGAAAATATGGGGAAGTACACAATACGACTGGAATTATGCTCAACAAATACGGATTAACAATGAATAAACGTAACAACACGAGTACGAATATTCAAATCAAAATGCAAATCTCAAAGCATTTATCAATATAATTTCTCAACAACACTTTAACCGGGTCACCAGGCCTCACCACATCCGTATATGCTTTATTAAGCCATAGCCCGGGAAACAGGATTTTTGGCGGGTGCCCAACATCCGTGCCATATTAAAATCTCATGACAACGTGCTCATCAACAATATAATGATACCACACGAATCAATATAATTTCAACAATTATTTTCCAGATTTCAATGAATTTATCAATTCAAATATGAGTTCAATTAACAAGAATTCAAAGAGAATGACACTCGCGAGATTTAAGGAGCATATTGTGTAAAACCCCATACCTCAAACCATGATGAGAAACCAATGATCACATCCTCAAGATCAACACAAAAGACCTACAAAAGCTTCTCCAAGAACCTCCAACAAAATAGCCCCAATAATACCTCTAATCTAAGGTTGGAACTCACAAATCCCAAGTGCCAATGTGTATATAAAAAGAAGAGGAATATAAAATATATTTGCTGCCAAAATTTGTCCCAAAAGTATGTTAAAAGGGTTGTCCATGACTTCCTTTTATAATGCAAAGAAATGAAGAGTTGGAATCCAAAAGACTCCTTTAAATAAGGCAAAGAAATGAAGAGTTGGAAGTTAAAACAACTCCAAGAGTTAAAAACATTTAAAAATCATTTTAAAATCCGTTTTAACTCCGTTTTCGAAACCGTTTGAAATTCTCGCCTTTAAAAATAATAACCAACATATTTGAGCAATAAAAATAATTTTATCAAAAACTTTATTTTCCTCCATTTTCCTAAATTAATTAAAATAGCCCAAAAATTACGCGGGTTGTTACACTTCCCCACTAACAATGGAATTTCGCCCTCGAAATTCGTCGAATGCCTAACTCTCAAAATCAGGCCACTACACTAACTCCAAAAATAAATCACGTCTCCCAAAAATAAATTCCTCACATCTAATTCCGAAACCTATCACGAATATCACCTAAAATTTGCTATCTCCAAAAATTTCTAACCACGCAATGAACCCAAAACCCAAGCCCCGAGGGTTGTCGTATACCTAAGCTCTGATACCATTTGTAACACCCTGCCCGCCCAAGGAGAGCGAACGGAGCGCTAATGCGATAAAACTAAACTAAATCCACAATATAACAAGGTATAGAGCATCTAAATAAACCCACAATAATATAAATCCACTAATCTCAATCTCTTCAAATCAATACAACAAGTCTCTCGAATTAAAATTATAACTATCTAACTCGAATAAAAATACAAATCTCCAAAGCTCTATACATCAAAATAATACAAATATTTCCCAAACAATCCTCGCTAAAATCAATCTCCATAGCGCCCCAAAATCCGCGTTAACCTCCCACTAAAAGAAAATATGGGGAAGTACACAATACGACTGGAATTATGCTCAACAAATACGGATTAACAATGAATAAAACGTAACAACACGAGTACGAATATTCAAATCAAAATGCAAATCTCAAAGCATTTATCAATATAATTTCTCAACAACACTTTAACCGGGTCACCAGGCCTCACCACATCCGTATATGCTTTATCAAGCCATAGCCCGGGAAACAGGAATTTTGGCGGGTGCCCAACATCCGTGCCATATTAAAATCTCATGACAACGTGCTCATCAACAATATAATGATACCACACGAATCAAAATAATTTCAACAATTATTTTCCAGATTTCAATGAATTTATCAATTCAAATATGAGTTCAATTAACAAGAATTCAAAGAGAATGACACTCGCGAGATTTAAGGAGCATATTGTGTAAAACCCCATACCTCAAACCATGATGAGAAACCAATGATCACATCCTCAAGATCAACACAAAAGACCTACAAAAGCTTCTCCAAGAACCTCCAACAAAATAGCCCCAATAATACCTCTAATCTAAGATTGGAACTCACAAATCCCAAGTGCCAATGTGTATATAAAAAGAAGAGGAATATAAAATATATTTGCTGCCAAAATTTTTCCCAAAAGTATGTTAAAAGGGTTGTCCATGACTTCCTTTTATAATGCAAAGAAATGAAGAGTTGGAATCCAAAAGACTCCTTTAAATAAGGAAAAGAAATGAAGAGTTGGAAGTTAAAACAACTCCAAGAGTTAAAAACATTTAAAAATCATTTTAAAATCCGTTTTAACTCCGTTTTCGAAACCGTTTGAAATTCTCGCCTTTAAAAACAATAACCAACATATTTGAGCAATAAAAATAATTTTATCAAAAACTTTATTTTCCTCCATTTTCCTAAATTAATTAAAATAGCCCAAAAATTACGCGGGTTGTTACACTTTCTGAACAACCTACCTATTTAGAAGGCAAGTCTATGTTGTGTTCTTCATTAAAATCCCTGACCTAGAGGATCGTGGAAAGATGTTCTGGAGATGTCTCTACTTTAGGACAAGGGGCCTTGGACCTAATATCTTCTGAGAATGGTGTCATAGGCGGATTCTTCTTTGGTGAGGCTTTTTTTAGACTTTGTTGATGTTTCCCTAAGCCATGGTACTTGTAGTGATGATTTAGAATTCCTTATTAATAGTCATGCAGCGTAAGTAATTGTTCCAGTCAAATTTTAGAGGCCTTTTCTGCATATAGACTTTAATTCTAGGGCTTGCGATCCGATATAAGCATTGTGCTTTTAACATGACTTTGGGGAAGCTTTGGGGGTCCTCCGACTAAATTATAGAGTCTCCCATATTATTGGAGTCTTGGTGAGAAAGGCTGAGGTTTGGTTTCTCATTTTCACCTTTGCCTAGAGTTTGGTACCTCATTCACGAGATTGCGGTTCAAGATCATACTTTATATCATCAAAATACCCTATTATTTCTTGTATATCATGGAACGGGCAATAGATAGTGAAATACCTTACTTGGGTATTGTAATGATTTACCTGCAAATTCTGTTAGAATAGGACTTAGTAGAAGATCACGTGAATATAATGGAGTGGGTTGATATTTAAGTAAATTTGAGGGTTGGCATTCTTGGGTAAAGTAATGGAGGTTATTATCTGCCTGTACATGCCTTGTGTCTTTGTCTTCCTTCACACTTCCTTGTAACCACAAATTTTGGAACACTCTTGTTCTTCATTCTCTCTCTCTCTCTCTTCTCTCTCTCTCTCTCTCTCTCTCTCTCTCTCTCTCTCTATATATATATATATATATATATATATATATATATATATATTGGTTTTTCATAGATCTCATGGATCCCAATAAGTCTATCACTAAAGTCTTTAACATATCCCCTCTGACAGTGGATTCTCCTTCCTTGAGGTAATTCCCTAGAATAATTGATAGTCCTAAATATAAAGGGAATAAGATCCCCGTGCCCACTATTGCGACGATTCCATCACCCATTAATCTCCATGCCATTCTGGTGATGAATTACTAAGGTCCCCTAGACCCCAAATTTTCTAGCAGAGCTCAGGAAGCCTCTATCATTATTATTAAGGGACTTAAGGTGTTAAGATGGAAGTAAATGATCCCAGGCTTTATGCATCTAAGGCCCGCTGAGCCTTGTGAGAGGGATTATTCGCGAGTTCACAAATTTTATTACTTTGATGAGTATTTCCTAGAATACAAAGCTTGATTTCCCCTTCCTCTTTGGTGGGGAATTTTTCATCATTGTTTGGTTGCACCATTCCCAATTGGTCGCCAGATCATGGAGACTATAAGAGGTTGCAGTCTTAACCTTCACTGAAATGAGAAAAAATGAATTTGGTATGACCCTTGATTAGGTATTCCACTTATATCTTTTTAATAAGTAGAAGATGAACGATGACTAAGGTCCGAAGTACAAGGCTCCCAAAACGTGGTTGATTGGGAGTCCATGAGTGCTGCTAGGTGTTGTAATTTTATTCATAAAACCATATATGGTTTTAGTTTTAAATAAATTTAAGCTAGGTATATTGAAATGAGAATTATATTTATGAGAATGATATATATATATATATATATATATATATATATATATATATTATGTTAGTTAATTGGACTTAATAAGAATTTTGGTGACTTGGGTGCAGTCTAGTCATAGAAGATCGAAATTACGGTTCCAATATAATTAAATGGTTCACAACTTAGATAGGGAGTTGGAATCCTATCGATAAAAGCTTTGATTTCAATCCTTGTAATCTATCTTAAACTACGAAAACATGTCTGATGGTTCATGAACTTGTCTGATAGTTCAAACAGGATTGTGGCTGGTACATTAGGAATGTATTTCATATGACAAAATATGACATTCAAGTCTAGGTGTTTACTAAATTAGACTTCCACAATCTTCAAAGTTTGTAAAGGGTGCATATATTTTTTATCCCAAGGGTTATGAGGATTGGAATAGTTGCACAATTATTGGTTCGATTAATGAGCCTGATTTAATTTTAGTATAGCTAAATCTCCACAAGTTAGGAAATCATTGTGTCAGTATGTATGAGATTATAATTATGAGGAACCCCCATCCAAAAAAGATCTTCGATTATAATACCCCCTTGACAGACTTATAAGTTTTGATTCTACGAGTGAACCTGATCAATTGATTAGTTTGTAATCCAGTAGAGTGTCAAATAAGTTAATTTTAGATCAAGTAATATGTAAGATTAAAATTTATAATTCCACATTTTATTTTATCTGGCTTATCTCGTTACACCCCACTACACCTTCATGGCCGTTCTTAGGTCTTCAAAGAGAAGAAACTTTGGTGACATTAGCAAAGATTGAAGATCTTGCATCACAACTATGCCCAAGAAGAGTTATGAGTTAGTTTAGTAAAGCTTTAAATATCCGGGGATCATTTTAAAAGAACTTTAATAAAAACGTTTTCAAAATATTTTTAAAATGGTTATTCAAAGAATTTTTGAAAAACTCACTAACTTGTTAGAATGAGATGAACATGTCATTTGAACGAGTTACATAGGGTCGTTTGATCGAGGTTCCCACGTTTGAACAAGCTCTAGAACGAAGCCTTTTGGATTCTCTCTAGTATGTAATTTGAAGTTTCGTTGGAAACCATTCGAATGAGATCAGGTACATCGTTCAAATGAGGTGGCAGTTCATTGAACGAATACATGTATTTTTTATTTTTATTATATCTTTTCCAAATCTTTAATCCCTACATCTTTACAACAACTTTCTTTATAAATAAAGATACATGATTAGACTTTTAGAGAAGCCATTTTAGAGTTCTTTTTGTGATAAAATTCTTTAATTTTCATCCAAACCCCTTTGATCTTTGAAGATCACTTTTTTAAATCGAGAAGAACACATTCAAAAGTTCTAAACCCTTGTAGATAATTTTTCCACTACTAATTTGTGGAGTCGAGGATCCACTGCTATAGAAGATAAGAATTTAATATTCTTAAGGTTTAACAATGGATACCGAGGTAAGATCTGCTTGTTTTGGGCGGTTCTAGACTACATCATTTTCTGCTGAAGATTTAAAGACTCTACCACGTTATACATAGTGGATATCTAAGTAGTTCGTAAGTTGTATTATGTCTATTAATTCTGCAACAGTGTTGAATGTAGGTTTTTCCCAACCCTTGGCATGGCTCCCTATTGGCTTTGATCTTCCGCTGAACCGCCCCGAGGCTCCGTTAGTTTCCTCCCACTTCCTCTGAGTCGAGAATTCACCATTATCCACTTTCCATGAAGAACGTCGACTAGGTACCGAATGTGCACCCTAATTTGATGACGGTTCTAGTCTAACTCACTACCAAGATTGACAACCTTCAAACTGAGGATCATGAGATGCAACAAAACCAGGTCCCTATTCTGGAAGAACCCCAGGTCCCCTTCCCTCGCTCCAAAGGTCCACCCATACCTGATCCTATTTGTCCCCTAAGGAATATCATCATGCTCCACGTGCCCCTCCTGCTAATGGGCCACCACCAACTCATCTACATATGCCGAATCTTGCCCAGCCAGGGGCTAATCTACATGTGACCATTGATCTGAAGGAAAAAGAGTTAAACAAGGTTAAGGAAGACCTTAAGATGTTGACCAAGAAGTTTGACCAAGTTAGAATCTCCATGAACTACATGGATTACACCCATATGTCTCCCTATCCTTAGGTGAGGCTGCCAAAAAAGTTCAAGATGCCTAGCATTGATAAGTTCGGGGTAGTGTAACCCCAATTGTTCATATTCAAATTCATCACCAAGATATGAATCTCCTAGGTGCCTTCTAGGAAATAGTGGCCCAAATGTTCCAGCAGACTTTGACGGACAACGCTCTTTGTTGGTTCTTATTTCTCAAAGAGTCCAGGATTCGTAGTTGGGGGGATGTTGCCCGTGAATTAATGTCACAGTGCAAGTATAACAAAGAGTTGGAGGTTACTCGCCGTGATTTATAACTTCTCAAACAGAATCTTGGGAAAGCTGTCAACAACTTCATAGCAAGGTGAAGAGAGAAAACGACCACTATGACGAACTGACCTTATGAAGAGGTGCTATTAAAAATATTAAAGAAGAACTTTTTACCACTTATCTAAGAGATAATGAGAGGACACTACTACCCCCATTTTCGATCTCTTCGGGCAGTAGGTGTGGAGATTAAAAAAATTATTGCCAAGATAGAAGTTGAGCTGAAAAAAGTATCCAGACAGTTCACTCCCAGAAAGTACAAGAAGCCTACCAATACCACAATTTCCACCATCAA
The DNA here is from genome assembly GCA_949130495.1 of Sambucus nigra. Classification (NCBI taxonomy): domain Eukaryota; kingdom Viridiplantae; phylum Streptophyta; class Magnoliopsida; order Dipsacales; family Adoxaceae; genus Sambucus; species Sambucus nigra. The sequence goes on along the minus strand of OX422208.1, from coordinate 507,227,831 downwards.
TAACCTCTTTCAGCCTGCCACTTCATGGGCACCAGAAATCCTCCTTAACCTAGTTAAAAAGGAATATACCGAGCATCATGCTCCCCTCTCCAAAGTTCACTATGCCATTTTAAGCTTAAACCTTATCAAGCCATTGGAACCTCATTCATTACCAAACCCACTTCCTCAAAATTTCAAAGTTGGTTCCCATTGCAATTTTCACTAAAATGCCGATCATACCATTGATCAGTGTTTCCACCTCTAAAAATGTAATCCAAGGTTTGATTGAGCAGGGAACCCCACCAGCCAATCCTAAAGCAAACACTACCCACAATCCACTCCCAAATTATGCAAATAATATATTCCTAGAAGAAGACCCATAATTTGATCCATCTACCCATATTGTACCCAGTAAATCTCCCATCATACCTGTATATTCCCCCCTCCAAGTTTGCCCATATTTTCTCCTACATCCTACATGTTTTTCTAATTAGGCCCTGTCATTTTTTATAAGAGAATGCATTGTTGTTCATACCCATTTTGGAGGAATAATAGGGAATTATAAGCAGTATTGTACTAGATTCTAGAGTTAGGGATGAAGTTTCCCTCAGAAATAACTATTAACTGTCAGAGATTTAGTATACTATTCTTGGAAGCTCAAAAATGGGCTTGAGAGTCAGATAATTGGGTAGTACGTGCCAATGAAGTCTTAGGTGATGTCATCCTGATTATGAAAGACTATTTTGACAGACCATTGAAATTTACAGCATGCCCTAGTTACTTGATGCTTTGAAACTTAAAGGGTGTCTGGTCCCTTCACTACTATATTTCCCCATCGAGTGGGAGGATCTATACGAAGAGGCGGTTGAGGTTGTGGAGTGAACTGACTTTTTATGGGAAGATGATGTTATTACCACTATGTGGGGAGAGGAATTCGATAGTTCGGATGAAGAGTAGAACCCAAAAAAGACTAGCCCAGTATTCAATATATGTGGAATGATATCTTTTAAGGAGATTCTAGATAAATCGATAAGATGGTCAAACAACCCGAGATAGATAAGGAAATGCGGTTTCTATTTTTACCCTCTTATTTGAACCATATGACTAGATCAGGGAGGAATTACCAAGTTCTAAACCCACAGTCATCAACGATCGATAAGGGAAAAGGTGTTGAGAAACTTCCTATATTGAGAGGAATATCCTCGATCAGTTGAAGAAAACCCAAGCTAACATCACTCTCTAGGGACTCTTTATGTCTTCTTAGTTACATCAGAATGCCTTTATCAAACTACTTATCGAGCCCACAGTCCCTCCTTCTACCATACCAGAAGAAGTAGTGAATCTAGTCAGATCTCTAACCTCTACTAGAATGTTATCCTTCTCCAAAGAATAAATCCCTAAGATTGGTCCAAATCAAAACTACGCTCTCAATATCTTTGTCAAAGTCATGGGAAAGACCATCCCACTTTTCCTTGTCGATAATGGATCAGCTCTTAATGTTTTCCCGTTAAGAACCGTCAATTTCTTGGGACTTAAGGTGAGCGACCTTGCTCCAATCTCTTCCATAGTGCGCGCTTATGATAATACTCGTCGGGAAGTGATGGGATCTATTAAACTTACAATAAGGGCTGGCCCTATAAATCCCGTTACTAAATTCCAGGTCATCGACTTCCCGACTTATTTCAACATGTTGCTTGGATGACCATAGTTCCATAGTGTCAAGGGTGTGTCTTCTTCCCTCCATCAGAAATTGAAGTTTTTTGCCAATGGGCACGTCATCACTATCTTGGGCAACGGTGATAATACTGAGAATGCAAGCACCAAGAATCTAGTACTAGATATACAACATGGGGAGAATGATATGCTTCTATCAGTTTTTTTAGTCGAACCTCTTTCACTCCCGGAAGGGGACGATTTTAAAGATAGAGTTTGTCCAGAACACCACACTCATGGAAACATCAATAAGATACAAATGTCCAAAAACATGCACTTCATGCCTGGACTAGGGATGGGAAGACGACAATAGGGAATATTTGAACCTATAGTACTGAAGAAAGCCTTTCTTCATTGAGGCTTAGGTTATCAACCATTATCAGAGGAACTCAAAATGCTCTGCCAACCTCGATTGAGGTGAAGGCTAGAAAGTAACAAGACTATGTCAGGGGATTCCATAACAGAAGATTCATCAAAAAGGGTGAAGATTTACCCTTTTGTGGCTTTCCCAAATCATGGTATGACCATGTGGATAAGAAGATGAACCCAAGAATGGACATATTTGTCTAAAATAGCTACTGATGAGCTAAAAGTTCCAAGAATCATGTGAGAGCTCTGATTGAGAAGACCATAGTTGCTACCAGAGATTTCCATGGAAGTGACTCTGAGGATTCATTTAACTTGTAGACACTGGGGATAACACTCTTCATGGTCCACTCAAGCACTACATCATCGGATCGATCCCACCTGATCAAATCTACCGATGCAACTCTCCCCAACTAGCATGCTATACGAGTTTCGCCTGTTGAAATGCAACCCAACCCAGATGTCTACCCCATTTCCTATTTTTTTTATTATTCTTCCCTATTCTAATGTAATCGAGACCACCCGTTGAAATGCAATCCAACTCTCCCTATTCCAATGTAATTGAAATGCAACCCAAATAATGTTGTTTTTCCCAATAATGACATAAACGAAGATTTTGAGTACCTTATTGTGCCTTACATTATTTGTCTTGATTCAAATCAAACTTTTTATTATGATGATTTTATAAATGACCTATTTTTAACTAACCTTAATAATGTTAATAACAAACAATATAACCATGTTCAAGTTAATGAAGATGAAACTGTTGTTATTAATCTCGATTCTAGTAGCAAACTGTGCGAGATTAGGATAGGGTCTACTCTTGATGAGCATGAGTGTGCGCTACTTGTAGAATTATTGAAGGAATTTATGGATGTCTTTGCATTGTTCTACGATGACATGCTTGATATTGATCTCGAGATCACTTAGCACAAAATTCCAATTCTCCTATAATGCAAACCGATCAAATAGAAACTAAGAAATCTCCACACCAATGGTCACTCAAGGTTAAGGAAGAAATGGTCAAATAGTTAAATGTAGAGTGATAGAATATCCCACATAGCTAGATAACATCGTACCCGTATCAAAATCCAGAGGAAAGGTTAACATGTACGTTGACTATTGGGATTTAAACAAGGCCTCTCCGAAGGATGATTATTAGCTACCCAATATCGACATGATTATCGAAAATACGGCTAGTCATGCTCTCAAGTAATTTGTTAATGGTTTTGTTAGATATAACCAGATCAAGATGCACCTGAATCATTAAGAGAAAATCACATTCATCACCCCTTAGGGAACCTTATGTTACACCATTGTGTCGTTTGGTCTAAAAAACACAGGGGCTACCTACCAGAGGGATGTCACAACCATCTTGCATACATAATTACACAAAGATGTCGAGGTCTGTATGGATGATATGATTATCAAGACTAAAACTCAGGAAGGTCATGTTACCGTCCTCCAAAGATTCTTCGAGCAATTACGATGATACTAGATGAGACTTAACCCACATAAATGTGATTTTAAAGTTACTAAGAAATATCTTGGGATTCATGGTTAGCGAAATAGGAATTGAAGCAGATCCTACTAGACTGAAAGTCATACTCTAGATGCCACTACCCGAAATGGAGAAGTAAGTTCGGGGATTTTTAGAAAATTATAATATATCAGTTGGTTCATCAGTTAGTTGACTTATATCTATGAACCCATCTTCAAACTCCTCTGGAAGGATTCAACTAAGGTTTTGGAATGAAGATTTTCAAGAAGCCTTTGACTGAATTAAGAAATATCTAACCCGGCCTTCGGTACTCATGCCACCACAACCTGATCTACCCCTACTCATATACCCGACTATAACAAACACCGCAACTGGAGCTTTACTAGCCTAATAACTTGAAGATTCTCACAAAGAGAGAACCATCTACTATGCCATCTACAAGTTGGCTGAGTACAAAGTTAACTACACAGCGTTGGAGAAATCTTGTGTCGTCGTTGTCTGGGTCACCTAAAATTATGACACTATATGCTCGCCTTTACCATCAGACTTGTATCCCGAATGGATCCTATTAAATACCTGCTCAAGAAACGTGCCTTTCTATTTTAATGGTCTGATGATTGATGTTATTACTCGAATTTGATATTATGTATGTCACGTAGAATTCTATGAAAGGAAGATCCATCTTTGACTACCTCCCTGACAACCCTATGGAAGAAACCGATGTATGGATTACCAAGTTCTCGAATGAAAATGTCATTTGTACCTCCTATGGAGATCTTCGGTGGAAAATATTCTTTGATGAAACCGCTAAATAAAAAGGATATGGCATTAGGATACTCCTTGTAGCCCCTAATGATTCTCACACTCCCATTGCCATCAAGCTAGATTTTTAGTGCACCAACAACATGATCGAATACGAGGCATGCATGATAGGCCTCAAAGTCTCTCTCAAGAAAGGAATTCGATATCTAGATATCTATGAGGATTCAACCCTCATATCGATCAAGGACTTAGAAGATGGAAAGTCAAGGATGAAAAACTCTTACCCTTCATTGCTCATCTAGAAGAGCTGACCTCCTAATTCCAAGATATCACCTTCCACTACCTGCCCCGAGCAAAGAAAAACTTAGACGATGCCCTTACTACCTTAGCCTCAATGGTCGGCATGCTCGAAGGAATAAATATGGCCTCCTTACTAATCAAAAATCAAGTTAAACCAACCCACTGCTACCAAATGGAGATTATCATAGAAGAAGATTCTAACATATCCGATTGCTGGTACTATGATATTTAGCACCTCCTTAAGAGTGGAAGGTATCCCTACGATTCTGACCTAAAAGACCAAGAAACCCTTCGCAAACTGGTTGCCCCGTACATTATCTGCGATAAAGCACTGTTTAAGAGAAACTTCGATGGAACCCACTTACACTACATTGCAGGGGCTGACATTAAAGAGATAATGCAGAAAATCCACAACGGGGAGTGCAGAAAATCCACAATGGCCATATGCTCGCCAAGAAGATCATCTAACATGTGTACAATTGCACTACCATGGTCCAGGATTGCACCGCCTATGTTCGAAGATGCCTTAAATGCTAATAATTTTATAATCTCAAATACTTACCTCCACGATAATTATACACTATGATCTCTCCCGGACCCTTCTTTATATGGGACATCGACATCATGGGGAAAGTTACACCCAAGGCCTCTAATAGGCATAAATTCATCTTGGTTGCCATTGATTACTTCACGAAATGGGTCAAAGCTGAGTCACACATAGTTCTAAATGCCAAAATGGTGGCCAAGTTCATCCCAAAAAATATCATCTGCCGATATGGGGTCCCACACTAGCTAATATCAGACAACGGGTTACATTTAGAGGAAGAAGCCACATAAATGGTTGATTATAGGATCCAAAGACACTAATCTTCTCCATACCGTCATCAAACCAAAGGCGAAGTCGAAGACGCTAATAAGAACCTCAAAGCAATCATCAGTTAAATGGTCGAAAGTTGTTGAGACTAGGCCGATCGAATCTTTTACTCCCTCTAGGGCTACCTCACTTCAGTTCGAGCATCTACTGGGGTCACCCCTTACTCTCTAGTCTATGTCATGGAAGTGGTCCTATCTATTGAGATGGAAATTCCTTCACTATACGTCATGCTTGAAAGAAAAGTCAGCGAGGAAGACTGATATTGAAGTCGTCTTAACGAGTTATCACACTTGGACGAAAGGAGACTGAAGGCTCTATATTATATAAAAGGATACCATCGCAGAATAGCACGATCAGTCAATAAAAGAGTTAAGGATCATGTTTCCTGAGAAGGGGATTTTTCCCTTAAAGAAATCGCAGAGCCCATATGGGACTCTAGAGGAAAATTCAAGCCTAATTGGAGAGGCCCTTACATTATGAAGAAGATCATGTCTGGTAACGTCACTATGATCACTGACCTTGATGGGAAAGAGATGGACCATTTAGTCAACTTGGATCGTCTGAATAAATTCTACCCTGAATCTTAGTGCACTACAACTCTTCTCATCCCCCTTCTATTAAAAAAAATTCTTCATTTCCCTCTACTCAGAACTACGTGGGGCCTGATCCTCTAAAAAACCCTTTTACTTTAAAAAATAAAACTATTTTTTTTCAAAACCCCCAGAGGTATGTAGGCAGTTCATATGCTTCACATGAGCATGACCCCTTTCTTTTTCACAAAATGCTATTCTTTTCTTATCTTCGAGAACAACGGTTCATTTTTATCATTTACATGAATAAAAGGATTATGTATGCCTGATTTCTATATATAATTCAAATGAAAAAGTGCATCAAGAGTCACAATAATATAATTATTTTTTTTATTTCATTAATGAGAAATTTCGGTACAATAATATCATCATAGGGAGTCAAACATATACCCCCACTAACTGATTAGGCATAAATTCTTCCCAATTTATCCCTTTAATTTAGTTACTTTTAGCACCCCGAACAATGTAATCGATTTAATTTTATCTCATAATCTTGCTACTAACTTATTCTAATGAGTACCCCGAGTTTCTGGTATTTTGTACTAATTTTGCAGGTATTTAATGCTAATAAAGAAAGAAAGAAATCGGAAGAATCGAGAAAGAAAAGAAGGAAAAGTCAAAAGGGTAAAGTTGTAATTTTTACCTGGAATTCAAATGATGCATCTAAAGAGAAGTTGAAGGGCCTGCAATTACGAGTACATAAAAAGAAATGACACCATAATCGGAGTCCCGATGTGAAAGTTATGAGAAGTCAAAGTTTTAAGAAAAAGTCAAAGGAAATTCGGACCGATCCGGTCCGGACCGATCCGCAATGTCAAATTCCAGAGAACCCCAGACTGAAGATGGATCAAAGCTGAAAGAAAACAAATGAATCGATCGGCATCGGACCAATTCGCCTAAGAAATAAAATAATCGATTCGGATTCCAGGCAGATCGAACCGAGGGAGGACCGGACCGGTCCGACTGTCGAATTTTAATTTTCTAAACTTCCTCTAATGGAGAGTCCTAGTGCAGCTAAAACTCTTGGAATTTTGTAGGGTATTTAAACCCATTTTATTATCATTCTTAGTACGAAGAATTAATCTAATTTTCCATTCTTTAAAAAAAAAGCCTAGTTTGGAGATCGCTTATAATTTTAATTTCAAGATTGAAGATTGTTCAGATTTCAGTGATTACGAGTAATTGTAGTTAATTCTTTGAATGCTTTGGTCAGATTAGTGAGTAATTTCCTCTGTTTAATTACCCGTTTACATCATTCTATAAATTTTCCTTAGTTTAATCATGACTTCCTGCAATTCCAAAATCGTTTTCATTAATTTCATCATGACAAGCTAGACTTTTAAGGGTCCAGATGCATGAGCCCAACCCGATGTGGTAGTTGTATGTGCATAAAATTAATCCTCTAAATTTAGTGGTTTGATTATGACCGTATTGTGTAGAAACATGCCAATTGTAGATCTTTGGATCTCGTTTGCTTTCAGGTAACCGGGATGCTTTAGAACACAATTCGAGTGTAACTATTGCAATACCGATTTACGTGTCCTTTGATTAAGTATGGTGCGGGCTTGAACCTCATATACGTAATGCTTGGGAGTACTAAATTCTGGGTCTAATTAATCATTTAAATTAACAATTAGTTTTATATCTTCAATACACTGGGGTTGGGGGATTGTATTCCCGTCCTATTTTCTTCATCATATAGTTTAAAGTTTCAAATCATTCTTCACTAGTATTTTAGGTAATTTAGAATAGTTGCATGTTTTCATAATTTCATAATTGCATCTAGTGTAGTTGTTTCATAAATCAAACCACCTTTCCCTTTTCCTTTAGAGTCAGAGTTAGGATTCATTCATCTGTCCAACGTCGTTACAATTCCATTGTCCTATTTCCCTATGGATACGATCCCGACTTACCGGGTTTATTACTAATGCGACAGGCTTGCACTTGAGCCTAGAGAGTACGCACTTCCGAGACACATTCTTAGTCGCGTCAAGTTTTTAGCGCCGTTGCCGGGGATTTAGGTAAACTTAGGATTAGATCAAGTCAATCTAAAACTTTGACCAAAATTTTCAAAAAAATCTAAAAAAATATAAAAAAAATTTGAAAAAGCACAAAAAGATTCTTCATCATCTCTCATAAGCTATTAATGCAAAATTCTGAACTCACTCCAACTCCCCATAACACTCCAACCCACACATTCACGAAAACCCGATTGTTGAGTACGATCCTGATAGCCCTCACACTCCTAATGATCCACAGTTTTAGGTTCCATCTCCCACACCGTCACACTCAATCTCAAATAACACCCCGTTTTCCTTCTTAGTACACACTTTAGAGCGCACTCCAAGTATTCCAAGTGAGGATACCGAATATTTGAGAGAGAGAGAGACATGTCACAACACAGTAGTGCGACTGCCAATGAGGGAGAGGCCTCGTATCTCCCGTTGAGAGACGTCTTATATCCCGAGCGCACTATCACTCCGGGATGCATTTTACTCCCGTACAATGCTGGGAAATTTTTCTTTAGGAATGGGATGATCCAGATACTTCCCAGTTACCATGGAATGGATTCAGAAAATCCATATGCCCACATCATGGAATTTGAGGAGGTGTGCGAGACTCTCAGTGATCAAACTTTCACAAAAGATGTGCTCCACCTTAAACTCTTTCCATTCTCACTAAAGGATAAGGCTAAGACCTGGCTATGGTTTTTACCTACAAATTCGATTTCAACATGGAACGAATTACAATCCAAATTTCTCAATAAGATCTTTCCTCCACATCGAACGAATTCCATCAAGGCTCAAATTAAAACTTCTCGACAATTAGAAAATGAGTCATTCGAACGATGCTACAGGCATTTCAATGAGTTAATTACGTCGTGTACCCATCATGGCTTTGATAAAATGCAAATCATTTCCTTTATCCATAATGGGTTGAACATCAATTCCAAGCAACTTGTTGAAACCATGGGTAGTGGTCCGTTTGTCGACTTAGACGCCCGCGATGCTGAGCGTCACCTAAGGTAAGTCACCGAGACTACCCAATCTTAGGATACATCTGACCATAATGTTCAAAATCAAAATTGTCAAGTGACTACCACTCCATCAAAGTCCGACCTATTTCATGTAGAAAAGATTTCTATAGCGGATAGTCGACTCGATATGCTTGAGAAAGGACTGCGTGACCTACGTGAGGAATGTGGAAGAGGACCAACTGGATCCATCCCAAACCCCATCGAGAAGGTGTGTGTTATTTGCGAGGCTGGTCATTGAACCGAGGAATGCCCGACTATACCCGCCTATAAAGTAATGCTTCAAGAGCAAGTCAGTGGCATAAGAGGCTTCAAGGGTAATTTCGGTGCACCGCATGGGAATTCTTATAATCCTTCATGGAAAAACCACCCTAGTTTTAGCTATGGGAAACAACATGCTGTGATGAATCCTAATTCACATGTTTCCCCTCCTCCACCACCGCACTTTCAATAAGCTCCACACATGCAAGGACATGTGCAAGCACCACCACCTCAAGGAGCATAAATCCCTCCACCACGGAGAAGTCTCGAGGATACGATCAACCACTTTATCAATAGCCAGACTGCAACTAATTCTAGGAATGAGAGCATGATGAATGAAATGAATGCAAACATCTCACAGTTGCAATCATCGTTGAGTATCCAAGAGGAGGGAAAGTTTCCTGGCCAGGGCCAAAGATCGCCCTAAGGTTAAACTAGTGTTAGCTCCACCTCGACAAAACATCAGGAGCAATGTCAAGCTGTGACCACTCTTCGTAATGGGAGATTCGTTGATTTATCACCTCCCCCACACGATGCAACCAAAGACAAGAAGATTTCGCCCGGCACAAAAAAGGCCGAAGATGTCCCCTTGAAGGAGAGTGATAAAGAGGACCCTAGTGAGACTGAGGTAGTAGTGAAACCACGCACCACGGCACCATTTCATCAAAGGTTGGTTCCTTCCCACAAGGGAAATCCCCGTGATGAAGTACTAGACGTACTAAAGCAAGTGAAGCTAAATTTACCTTTCCGCGATGCGGTTAAGCAAGTCCCGACTTATGCAAAAGTCATCAAAGACTTGTTGATGGTAAAATGGAGGATAAAGGTAAAGAAAAATGTCTTTCTAGCACAGAACGTGAGTTCCATCCTACTCAATGATCTCCCACCCAAGTTCAAGGATCCTGGTGCACCAACCATTTCCTGCATCATTGGAGAAAATAAAATTGAGAAAGCCTTACTTGATTTGGGAGCAAGTGTCAATATTCTCCCTTATGACATCTATAGGAAACTTGATTTGGGCGACCTCAAGCCCACAATGGTCACTCTACAATTAGCGGATCGAACCGTGAAGATCCCAAGAGGCATAGTTGAGGACATGATCATCCAAGTTGACACTTTCTACTTCCCGATAGACTTTGTCATTTAGGACACAGAGCCCTCCTTCACCTCGAGCAACCATGTTCCCATCATTATTGGGCGCCCGTTCTTAGCTACGACTAATGCAATCATCAATACTCGGAATGGGCAAATTCAACTCACTTTTGGGAACATAACTTTAGAGACTAACATCTTCCATATCGCCCAACAGACGGGGGAAGAAGATGATCTTCACGCGATGAGTCTAATACACGAGATCGTAGAGGATTATTTTTAGGAAACTTATTGTGGATATGCCTCAGGGTCCTGTTTAGTGTCAAACCACAAGAGTTAGGGGACGTACACCTCATTCAAGAGGGAGGTTGAGGAGTTGAGAGAGTTATTCGACGAGAGAGCGTCGGACGAGGACGTGAGAGATGTAAGTTGGGTTTCTAGATTCGAGGAATTACCACCGACGGATACACGCATGGTTCCCTCCAACGAAAATTTCCAACCTTCGAATTGAAAAAACTCCCCTCCCATATTAAATATGCATACCTAGGAGAGGATGAGACATTTCCTGTTGTTGTCTCCTCTAGCCTAGACGAAGAGCAAGAGGGTAATTGCGAAAGATTCTGAGGAAGCAGCAAGGTGCTTTTGTTTGGTGCATTGCTGATTTGAAAGGGATAAGTCCTTTGATTTGCACCCACAAGATTCATCTCGAAGAGGATATCAAGACCTCGAGAGAAATGCAAAAAAGGCTAAACCCTAATATGAAAGAAGTGGTGAGGAACAATATAATTAAGCTATTGGATGCCGGGATTATCTACCTAATCTCGGATAGCAAATGGGTGAGCCCTACTTAAGTTGTCCTGAAGAAGTCGGGCATGAAAGTGATTGAGAATGCTAAAGGATATATAGTTCCCCAACGTACCACCATCAGGTGGCACTTTTGCATTGATTATCGACAACTAAATGCGAGAACTAGGAAAGACCATTTCCCTTTGCCATTTATTGATCAGATGCTTGAAAGAGTAGAGGGCCACCCTTACTATTGCTTCCTTGATGGTTATTCAGGATATAACCAAATTGAGGTAGATGTACTTGACCAGGAGAAAATAACCTTCACTTGCCCTTTTGGTACGTTTTCCTACAAACATATGCCATTCGGCTTATGTAATGCACTCGCGACCTTTCAAAGCTGCATGTTGAGCCTATTTAGTGACATGGTTGAGAGAGGACTTTAAGTGTTCATGGAAGATTTTAGCGTTTTTGTCACCTCTTTCGATCTTTGTCTTAAAAAAATGGAAAGGTACTTGCCTGGTGTGTGGAAAAGAACTTAGTGCTGAATTGGGAGAAATGCCACTTCATGGTCACTGAGGGAATAGTTCTTCCCCACATAGTTTCATCCAAGGGGATAGAAGTTGATAGAGCTAAGATAGATTTCATAGCCGATCTACCCACACCAAAATCGCTCAAAGATGTGCGCTCCTTCTTGGGCCACGCGGGGTTTTATCGAACGTTCATTAAGGACTTTAGCGCCATCGCTAGACCCTTAAGCAACCTAATTATGAAGGACAACCCATTTGAGTGGACGGAAGCATGCCAAAACGCTTTTAAAAAACTGAAAACCATGCTTGTGTCCGCTCCCGTCATGCAAGTTCTGGATTGGTCTTTACCATTCGAACTTATGTGTGATGCGAGTGATTATGCGATAGGGGTTATTTTGGGCCAAAGAAAAGGCAAACAGGCTCATGTCATCTACTACGCTAGCCGGACTCTTATCGGGCCCCAACTCAATTACTCTACCACATAGAAGGAGTTGCTAGCGGTAGTCTTTGCTCTTGATAAATTTCGGTCCTACCTTATCGTTTCTCCCATTACTTGCTTCACCGACCACGTGACATTGAAACACCTACTTGCAAAGAAAGATGCAAAGCCACGCCTCATAAGGTGGATCCTACTCCTAAAAGAGTTTAATCTCGCCATTAAAGATAAGAAAGGAGTAGAAAACTTCGTTGCCGACCACTTATCACGGCTTTCATCCGATGTACCTAGTGATCCAATACACATAGACAAATACTTTTTGGATGAGCAACTCTTTACTACCTCTTCTTTGCCCTGGTTTGCAGATATAGTGAACTACCTTATCACAGGAGCCGTCCCTCCCAACTGGACACTGCAAGATAAGAAGAGGTTTATTACTTGGTCGCGTATGTTTTTTTGTGACGATCCCTTCCTGTTTAAATATTGCGCTGACCAAATCATCCGACGATGCGTATCGGATGACGAGATCCCAAAAGTCATCCAATTTTGTCATTTAAAAGCTTGTGGAGGCCATTTTTCGATGAAAAAGACGGCTGATAAAATTCTGTAATGCGGGCTCTATTGGCCCACAATATTCCGGGATGTGAAAAATGCTTGTAAATCTTGCAATAGGTGCCAACAGATGGGAGTTATTACCCGACAAGACATGATGCCTCTTACCCCCATACTCATTATTGAGATCTTTGATTGCTGGGGTATTGACTTCATGGGTCCTTTCCCCCTATCCTTTGGTTTCCTATACATCCTTGTCGCGGTAGACTACGTTTCTAATGGGTGGAAGCTATAGCTACCAAGATAAATGACAATAAAGTGGTGATTAAGTTCCTGCAAGAACACGTACTTTTCCGCTTTGGTGCTCTGAAAGTGATAATCAGCGATAATGGCACGCACTTTTGCAATAGGCCATTAGCGAAGCTCATGAGAAAGTATGGTGTCGTTCACAAGGTTGGAATGACTTATCACCCACAAACGAATGGGCAGGCCGAACTAGAGAATCGAGAAATTAAGAACATTCTCAAAAAGACCATTAATCCTACCTAAAAATATTGGTCACTTAGATTGAACGATTCGCTATGGGCCTATCGTACCGTATACAAAAAACTGCTCGGCATGTCCCCTTTCCGCTTTGTGTATGTAAAACCTTGCCATCTTCCCGTGGAATTAGAACACAAGGCATATTGGGCAATTAAGGAGTTAAAGTATGCCATAGATAAGGCCGGTGAAGCTCGTAAACTTCAAATAAATGAGTTAGAAGAGATACGCAATGATTCGTATGAGAACGCTAAAATCTCCAAAGAAAGGATGAAACTCACTCACGATAACATCATTCGACGCAAAGCGTTTCTTATCGGGCAAAAAGTGCTCATCTATAACTCTCGGCTTCATCTCTTTCCGAGTAAGTTGCGGTCAAGATGGTCTGGCCTGTTTCGTTGTGAAGAATGTTTTCCCTCACGGAGCTGTTGAGTTAGACGATTTGAAAGGGGGAAATACATTCAAAGTAAATGGACAACGCCTAAAGTCATATCTAGAGGCGTGTGTGGAAGAATTCGACAATGTTTGGTTGTCAGACCCCATTTACGGGGTAGAGTGAGCTACTACAATGAGGTCGTCTCACCCCCGACGTATATGGGGTGAATTCTTGTGTATAGTAGACGAGAGTCGTGTGAGTAGTGAGAGTCCATAGGATTAGGGTACAATAAGGTGAGAGCATTCACATGTTTTGGGAAATTGAGTCAAGTTACGTTGACCACAGACATCGAGAAACTTTTGAGTCCATACTCATAGGGAGCTTGATGAGAATTGAAAACTTTCGAAGAAGAGCGATCGCAATTAAGTTAGGGGAGAAATCCAGCCATTGCAAGAACCAGATCGGTTCCTTTCTTTTTGAGACGGACCGGTCCGACCCAGATCGGTTCCTTTATTTTAAATCTGGATCAATCTGGCAATTGAAGAACTTGAAAATTAAAGGACCGAACCGGCCCGGTCACCAGGCGAATCTGTCTGCTATCTGTATAATTTCCCTTATTCCCTAGGTGCACCCTTTCTCCCCAATCCCTTCCCTTCCCTCCGAATTCGTTTCCCCATAACTAACCCTTCAATTTCCCTCCCAAATACACTCCCTCTTTCCCTCAAAACCCTTTCCCTCCAACTCCAAAACCCTACCCACCCCTCCCCTATAAATACCCACCCATAGCCGCCACTTTTCTTCACACCTTCAACCACATCCCTCCTCTCTTCTCTCTCTCCCTAATTTTCCAGAAAACTCTCCCAGTTATCATGGTCCAACGACCCACCCCCGTTAAATACGACTCCACCTAAATCCTTCCCTCCGGCCATGGTGAATTTAGTTCCCTCCAAGAGGAGCGGTGGTGCAATCAATTATTTAGTTCGGATCGCAAACTCCATAGGGAGCGCACTGTCCAATGGTCGGGTATGCCCAATTACATCACCACCCTTTTCATGCCTAGGGGTTGGTGCTGATTCCTTAATCAACCCTACGAAGCGGTTTGGGCAGCCGAGGTCCGATCTTTCTATGGATCCTTTGTTCGAATGGGCCAATTCGACTCTGTAGCATATATTGATGGTACCGTCACCCCTTTTTCGTTGGCCCTTCTCACGGCCAAGTTAGCCGAATAAAATGTTCCCAATGTTCAAGATTTCACCTACCCAAGTAATGTCGCCCCGATCGCCAAAGAACTGATTATGGAGTGCATTTCCCCCGATATTGCATGGAGGGGGCAAACTGTCGCTGTTGGCCGTCTTAACGAGAAAGCATGCCTCACCTTCCAAATTGTGTGTGAAAATATTTTGCAAACGTCCAACGATTCAGCGATGCGTCCCCATCAGGCCACATTGACATACCACCTTTTCGATCTAAACACTTCCATTAACCTGGCTCGCACCCTATACGCCGACATCATCGTCGTATCCATGGATGAGAAAGGTGCAGCACCACTTCCATATGCACGTTTGATTACCTCCATCCTCAAGAACGCTGGCATTGAGGCACCGCTTGATTGTACTCACCTCACCGGTCCTTTTGGACAGGGAACCCGAACGCGGAGCGCAAAATAGCTAGCCATCCTCCGGGCTAGGCACAGAAGTGATGACGAGGATGATGCTGCCTCGAGTGAGGAAGAGGAAGAGGAAGAGGAAGAAGAAGAAGTAGGTGTTGATGTGGACATGGGTGACATAGGTGCGAATGAAGAGTCAGCCGAAGAAGAAGACGACCCGAATTTTGAATGGGCGGGTAGTGACCTCACTAACCATATGTTATCCCTTGAGATGAGATTCAACAGCTTTTTGACCGACTACCGTTGCGAAACAAGCATGATGTTTCGTTTCCAAGCGGACTTGTATCGACGCCAAGGGGATCCCAACGAGCCATTGCCATCCTACTTCTATGACCCCTATGGCCCCGACATGCCCAGCTCTTCCCAACCACCGCCCCAGTGAAGCCTTGGTTGTTTGTAACAATTTTTAGTTATTTCCCTTGTCCACATGTTGTATTCTCTTTGTTGTTTTTGTACCACAGTCTTGTTTTTTAAAAATCTCCATTTTCTCCAGTTGTTTGTTTTCTTTATCGCACTTCTTATTTTGCCTTGTTTAGATTTTAGTCCTTTTTGCTTGAGGACAATGCAAAAGTCTAAGTTGGGGGGGGGGGGGGGGTCACAAGTGCATATTTCTAAAACTTCACAAATTTTAAAAAATGCCCAGAAATTTAAAAAAAAAAAAATCATAAAAGTTTTGAAAAATCCAAAAATATTTTTGTTCAAAATAAATAAAAATTAGAATTCAAATTTTTCAAAAATATCATTAAAAGTCGGATTGAAGTCTCAAGTTGTAAAATTCAACTTACACAAAGCCGAAATTGACCAAGGATGGAAATTGAGCGAAAATTGACGACTTAACGAATAAGTGTGGAGATTAACAAACCCGCTGAGATTCGAGCCTTTCATCTTTGTGAAATTTATAAATCAATCCGAGTTAATTGTTAACTCAAAGTTCTTTACAGTGCCTAAAAAGTCGTCGTGGATCTCAATCCTTTCATTTTGATCGGTTATGGAAAACATGTGTAGTATTGCCCTAAAATGAGCACTATAAATCTCTAAACTTAATTAATCTCGAGACACATATGGTAATGCAATTAGTATTTTGGGCAATGAAGTAGGCCCTCGTTTGTTATCCAAAAATATTAGCCATACAAAGTTGTGAAAAATTATCCCTTTGATAACCCAATTTGAGCCTAATAAATTTTTTCCTTTTCGTTTGATAACCCGAAAAAACCAAGTATCCTGAAATTGCGAAAAGGGAATATTCAATAAAGTCCGGAAAGTGCATAAAAAGGGGCAAGAAAAAACTAGATATGCTCAACAAAAATAGCAAGAAAAGAAAAGAAACTAAAAAAAAATAGAGAAAAAGAAGAAAAAAAATGAGTAATAGCCCGAAAAAAGCACAAATGCACATCATAAATGACTTTTCCAATTCCAATCTTCCCTACAATTTTCATTTTAGCCAATATAGCTTAAAACCCTAAAAAGTCCTAACCGAGTCCGAATTACAAAATTGGTTACCACGTATAGAGCTAATACACAAAAAGATAATAAAAGAGATAATGTGTGAATAAGAGGCAATGTTCCCATTTTTAAAGTCATAATCCATTGATGAGATCCTATCCATATAAAAATTTCCATCTTTCTACTTGTATGCGTGACTTTGCGTCCATTACATTTACTCTTTTTATCACGCATACCGAGAGAATAGCCCTAATCCGAGAGATTCGTTTGTGAGAGCATTCTGTGAGAATTTGAAGTCAAACTGAATTTTTGGGTAAGTAACGTAATGATCAATCGGTGGAAATTAGCGGTTAAATTTCTGACTTCGCACACACGCAGTATGATTTGAGACTTGTAAATATGACTTAATGATGACTATTTTCTAGGAAAGTTTGAATGATACAATTTTTGCGTATTTCGAAAGTTCTTTGAGTCGAATTTTGTGGGTATATTCACTTCAAACCCTCACGAGACACAACTCGTCCTACTAAGGTAACCTAGGGGTTTAAAGGCTTATTGCATACGCTAAATGCAATCTCTTGCCAGTGAAAAAGGTATCTATCCCAATAAAATGATTTTCAAAGAGTTAAGCTTTGCTAGGATTCTTTTACATTGCTCGGGACACGCAAAGTTCTAAGTTAGGGGGGGTTTGATTAGGCATAAATTCTTCCCAATTTATCCCTTTAATTTAGTTACTTTTAGCACCTCGAACAACTTAATCGATTTGATTTTATCTCATAATATTTCTACTGACTTATTCTAATGAGTTTCACGAGTTTCTGGTATTTTGTACTAATTTTGCAGGTATTTAATGTCAATAAAGAAAGAAAGAAACTGGAAGAGTCGAGATCGAAAAGAAGGAAAAGTCAAAAGGGAAAAGTTGTAGTTTTTACCCAGAATTCGGATGAGGCATCTAAAGAGAAGTTAAAGAGACTACAATTATGAGTAGATAGGGAGAAACAGAACCTCAATCGGAGTCCCGGTGTGAAAGTTATGAGCAGTCAAAGTTTTAAGAAAAAGTCAAAGGAAATGCGGACCGATCCGCAATGTCAAATTCCAGAGAACCCCGGACCGAAGACGGATCAAAGCTAAAAGAAAACAAACGAATCGATCCTCATCAGACCGATCCGCCCATGAAATAAAAGAATCGATCCGAATTCCAGTCAAATCGAACCGAGGGAGGACCGGACCAGTCCGACTGTCGAATTTTAATTTTCTAAGCTTCCTCTAATGGAGTGTCCTAGTGAAGCTAAAACTCCTGGAGTTTTGTAGGGTATTCAAACCCCTTTTATTATCATTCTTAGTACGAAGAATTTATCTAATTTTCCATTCTTTTCAGAAAAACCCTAGTTTGGAGATAGCTTATAATTTTAATTTCAAGATTGAACATTGTTCAGATTTCTGTGATTACCAGTAATTCTAGTTAATGCTCTGAGTTCTTTGGTAAGATTAGTGAGTAATTTTCTCTATTTAATTTCCCATTTACTTCATTCTACAAAATTTCCTTAGTTTAATCATGACTTCCTGTAATTCCCAAATCGTTTTCATTAATTTCATCATGATAGGCTAGACTTTTAAGGGTCGGGATGCATGAACCCAACCCGATGTGGTAGTTGTATGTGCACAAAATTAATCCTCTAAATTTAATGGTTTGATTATGACTGTATTGCGTAGAAACATGACAATTGCAGATCTTTGGATCTCATTTTCTTTCGGGTAACCGATATGCTTTAGAATACAATTCGAGTGTAACTATTTCAATATCAATTTACTCGTCCTCTGATTAAGTATGGTGCGGGCTTGAACCTCATATACGTAATGCTTGGGAGTACTAAATTCTTGGTCTAATTAATCATTTAAATTTACGATTAGTTTTATATCTGCAATACACTAGGGTTGGGGGATTGTATTCTCGTCTTGTTTTCTTCATCATATAGTTTAAACTTTCAAATCATTCTTCACCAGTATTTTAGGTAATTTAAAATAGTTGCATTTTTTCATAATTTCATAATTGCATCTAGTGTAGTTGTTCCACAAATGAAATCACCTTTCCCTTTTCCTTTAGAGTTAGAGTTAGGATTCATTCATTTGTCCAACGTCGTTACAATTCCATTATCCTATTTTCCCGTGGATATGATCCCAACTTATCGAGTTTAACCCTATTATCCTAAAAACAAGCCCAAATACTCCTGAAACAACATTCCCAAAGTTATTCCTACCAGAATATAACCAGATACATACTAAACACAACACCATATAAAAAGGATTCATAAAATAAAACTCCTTAGGGATCCTACATGTAGTTTCCAGAAAAACCAGCCCCGTCATGATATACATCTTGGGGTCCCCCAAATATCCTCTGCTTCGATGGAATACCGAAGGCTCTCCATGGAACGGTAATCCCAAACCAGCCTAAGGAAAACCACAACACCTCCCTACATCGTATCAAACATGGAAAACCACCTCTTCCTGATCTCCTCGGCTAGCATTTTAGCCACTTCCCTCATCGACATCCATTTCATTTAATCGTAAAAAACATGCCAGGCTAGACCAATATATTGGGAAGGACAGGTTGATGGCCGATGATTTTCCTATAGAGAGACGAATCCCATACGCAAATGTTCAGTCAAATCCTGTACATGATAGAAGTCTAGTGTCCAAGGTGTCACAATCTTCTCCCATTCAAATTGATGCAAGAGCTGCAATGAAAAGTAGAAAGAGGTCTTCCGGAGGATAACTAACCGAACGCACTAGTATTCGCCTAGTTCTAGAATAGATTGAAACTCTCCCTACCAAGGCACCTACCAATGCAAACCTTGAGCCCCGTGCCCCACAAATCGGTTCTCCCAACTCTCGATATTCAGTCCCAAGATGATAAAGTAATGAGTAATGAAATTAGGAATATCTACCAAGTTATATTCAGGAGGGACCGGCATATGAAATCTCTTCGACAGCCAAATGAACATCATAACTGGGCTACCTTTTAGAAAGTCAAAATGGCCTTCATGCTAAGCATCTAGACCATTCAGGTTCTTCGCCAGTATCACCGCTGTAGGATTGCGATAGTACAACTTTTAAAAAGTGGTGGCTTTAAGTTGTGGGTCCACCAATAATTCCCTGGTCACAAATAGTATTTTGGCAGTTAATCCAAGGATAAAAACTCAAGCATAACTCGCATCACCAACATCCTACATATGCACAGAATGCAGCATAACTGGGAGAAATATCATTCCTCCTGTAACCAATGACCGAGCCACTGAGGGTAAAATATGGATAAGTCCTGCTAACAGCTCTCGAGGAGTTCGAGAGAATTAAGTCATGGTCTCCGTAGCTCCGAGATTTACCCCTAACTTGGTAGAACTCTTTATAAGTCAGATAGACTTTGATTAAGACAAAGTGAAAGGCATGGTCCTCGGGGTACTGGAATTGTACCGCCACCATCAGCATATTCCATTCAATAGGTCAGTTGCGCTATAAGGAAGCCTGACGCATGTTGAAAGAATCGTAGTCTACATTATATGAGCACATAGCCTCTAAGTTTTCGAGGTAAGAAGAAAATTCAACACATCAGGGAAGAGCCATGTTGGAAATGATGAGACAAGAAGCAAGAAGTAAGAAAAATAACGGAAATGTGGATGGGAGAAGAAAATACTCCACCATTACCCCTTTTATAATTGAAAAACATGGTTAGAGACAAGGGTCCTGCAAAATCCGAAGGAAACCCTACCCTATTAAGGACCAAGTAGTTGAAGAAAGTTCAGTCAAAGCCTTAGGATGATTGTACTAGATTGACATGCTGATAAGCATGAGAAAGAGTATATCTATCGGCAGTCCCCCAATTTTGATAAATTTTCTTTTTACTTTTTTTGTCAAAATTAAAAAACTCAGTTGTTTGTTGTATTTCAAGTGGAGGTCGATCAGCTTGCTGTTCGTAGGCTCGAAATTGAACCTTTTGCTCAAGGATTAATTCAAGTGGGGACCTTAGCTGGAGTTGCTTCTTTGGGTGAGGCCCTTAGGGCTGGTGATGCCCCTACATTGATTACTCCATATATTCAAGCGAGTAATAGCGCCTCGCATACCCAGCGTTCCTCTGCTAGTGATAGTATTTTAATCATGCATCCCCTGAGGCAGCCCCCGAAGTGGTTGTGAGGAAAACATTGGCTAACTTCCCTTCTATTTTAACTGAGGGTTCTCGCCTATTAATCGAGCAATTGTTGGTTCATTTTCCTTTAACCTTTACCGCTCGCTGCCTTCAGTCGATTCCATGAATAATGGTCTGTTGTTTGATTAGTCTTACGATGGTGTTAGAGGAAATCCTCAATACTCCCCTCTTTTCCCTTAGCTCTGATACCATCAAGACTTTATTGGGGGAGGATTAGAGTACTGACTAATGATGGATTTTCTATGACTTGGCCGGTAGAGCTTCTACGAAGTTTCAAAAATGCCGATCTTCCCCTTCTCTATCATCACCTCCAAAGTTCCCATCATTCACAAGTGGCCATCTTAGAGGATCTTGTAAGTATGGAATCCCACTTGTCGATATCTAAACGAGGTGTGCAGGAGGTCCGGGAGGCGGATACTTGTGCAGAGGCTGAGTTAGTTGAGAAAGAGTGGGAATTAGAGGCCATTTATCAGAATAGGGATGTTCGTCAGAAGGATTTAGCTGACGTTATTACATATCAAAGAAACCTTGAGAAAATTCTTCCTCTACATCACCATATGCTACTTGGTTCAGAGAATCTTCATTTTATCATGGACGACCCCTAACTCTTTTATCCAGTGTTTCTTTTTGTTGGTGCTGCTCGTTTCTATAGGCTTTTGAGTTTTCTAGCTTGCTTGTAACCACAATGCTATAGTTTATTTGAAATAAAAAACATTGTCAAATTTGGTGTCTTCTTTCCTTTCTGTTAATTCAATTGAATATTGACTAAACTTACTAAATCAATGTTACGTACATCGCTGCTAATAAAGGAATTAAGCAATGAACTTGAAAAGATAAAATAGTGATCTAGCATATGCCACATGAATATTGCTTCTAACTATATTAAACAGGAGAGCCCAATTTCTTTTAAAGCATGCATCCACCATTTAAAAAAAAAAGTCAATGAACAAGAGTGACAGAATATACATTCAGGCGTAATAAATCTTCAGCCACTTGTTGTTCAATTTGAAAGTCACATTATCTTCTAGCTTAGATATCTCACAGTAACCCTAATCGTGAGCTACTCGAATGATATAAGGCCCTTCCCGGTTTGGTTTGAACTTTGGTAATGACAAACCTCTTATGTGTCTTGTGCATGATTTTAGAACCAACTCCCCTTCCTTGAACTTCCTTGGCCTCACTAATTGATCGTAAGATCTGGATAACTGCTTCCTGTATATCTCGAAGTGCCTCGGAGCATTATACTTGTGCTCTTCCAAGGCTTCAAGTTGTACATAGCAGTTGTGAGGGAGCATAAAACTTTGCAGGTTTTAGCGAGCAAAAGGTACCTCGAGTTCAACCGATAACATAACTTATGCCCCAGATACTAAGGAGAATGGTGTGTAC